>JAMKCF010000007.1:10324604-10984995 GCA_023634235.1 Pisaster brevispinus
TGGACATCTCTCTGACGGCTGTGCTTGTCTTGATAATCTGTAACTTTGCTAATCCTTTGAGGAACATCCTCGTAGTCTCGGGTGTCACTTTCGGTCTCGACTTTGAGTATTTCGTGGGAGTCTCTCGTCACTTGTTGCAATGCATTCGATAGATTGAAGTTCAAGTGGGGGCGTGCAGGAGACACCAGTGTTGTCAGCTGAATCGGGTACGACAAGATGCCTTGTTTCTGTAAAAGGTGGAGAGACGGATCAATTTAAAAAGAAGACCTTCACGACGTCACAACGTGACCCCGTTGCTTATTTTCTCACTCCCCTGTTATAAGGGGAGGTGACGTAGTTTAACCAAATACAACCTCGTTCAAATGCTTCCATTTTGTATGAAACCCACATTATTCCTAATTATTCCAAGGGGTAAATCTTTACCGGTGTCCGCACTTGGATGCGTCCGCACTGGAACTTTTTGTTTGGCATAGTTTGACCAGGTTAGTTTAATACCTGGGCAGAAGTTTGCCGGTTAAACTCCTTGATTCGGTAAAGTTACCTAGGTGAACATCTCCTGGGCTGTTCGCTCTGGTCTTAAAATTAAAATTTACCCATTTACCCATAGTTTACTCCCTAAAAAGTCCAATGCGCTCACAGCTAACCCTTCACCAATAGATACAACTTTGTCGTGGGCCTTGGTTCGTTTGTGGACAGGAGTACTAGCTTGATCAGAGGAATAGAAACAGTGACATTTTTACTGTATGAAGAATAGCCAAATGAGTCAAGAAGCCTCCAATTATCGTCACCCTACCTCGATTTCCTCCTCGATACTCGTCCACGAGACGTTGAGTCGTGGTGACCATCCTGTGCTGCCATTGCTTCCCCGTCGTTGGCCGCCGAACATCCTCCGTCTTCGAACCGACTCGTGGGCTCTCCTCCATGACATCTTCGGATGTGGCAACCTGTTTGTGTATCAGTGAGGAAAAAATTACTGTTCTGCATTGTGGAAAGCACAACTAAGATCCACTTGACAAACACATGGATTCCTACTCTCTTACCCAAAGTGTTTTGTATACTACTTTTCAATCCTTTCGCTTAAGCTTTTTAAGTATTATTACACAATATAAAAAGAAGAAATGTTTAGTAGTATGATAAACAAATAGGTTGCACAGTTTGTAGTAGCCACAGGGTAAGTTGAGATGTGATGTTTACTTATCTGTACCCTATTTTTACTAGACAACGTACGCTGGGTTTTGGACAAATCGCAATTTTTGTCTTCTTCTTCCAGCTTGATTTTTTCAATACATACCTTCGGTATTGTCGGAAGCATATCGCCTCCCTCCATGCACAAGAACTTCTTTCCAGCCCATCCTCGGCCATGAATTCCCTCCCTGGCTCACCCGATCCAAGAATGTCCGTCCCCGTGTCGCTATAATCGTCATCGCCTATGTCTTCCTCATCGTCCTCCATAAATTCATCCTTGTCCAGACCGACCAGCGTGCCACTCGAGGCAAGTGTCGAGGAAGAAGAGTTGGAGCCCCCGGGGCTGTCGTGCAGGGCTTGACCACCGTCGTCCTCTATGGAATACAGCATTTCCTCCGGTATGCCCTCGGCCATTCTGCACCGTACCAGGTCTGGGGAAGGCTCTCTCATCTCGCATATAGATCTGGACATCAGGATATTGTGAGCAATGTTTTCATTAGATATAAAAGGAAGCCCAGTCCTGGTCGGACGTCAGTTACAGTGTAGTACTACTGACGTCCTGGCTAGAACGGCTCGCCACATAGCGAACTTTTTTTCTCGTAATGCCCGTGTCACACGATGCAAGGCAACCTATTCCTAGGCAATCGCAAGAAGAAAGTGTATTCACAGTAAATTTTCAACATTTTCTCAGGGACGGTTAGAAAAATGGCTCTTGTGGGACCAGAGTGTTCATTTTTTAATACAGCGGAGTTGGTTGCCTCGGAGTTGCCTGTAAATTGTGTATTAAGATGGCCCAACAGTGTAATGGAACCTTACGTGCTTGGGACTTAGCGTGGTGGCTTAATTAGGAGATCACTGCGACCCCTCTTCTATTGATCAAGGTTTAAATTCTCTCAGACTGAATCCGAACATTGTGGATTTTGTTGTCATTATAGTTCAAATAGGCCTAGAGGATTTTACATATGACACTGTAACTGTGGTTTTGGTTACTAGTTGGTTCTGCAGTTCTGGGTCAGTGGTGTCAAGCCTGGCAGAGGTCATCAAGCAGCAAGAGGCATGTATTGTCTTCCTTCAGTCGGACCGACTGGTCGGATGCGACCAGTCCTTCGCGCAGAAGCAGAGTGGTCTTCAGTCGTAGGAATTCATGTGTTTGGTTAGGACGTCAAGGGCGTCCTCCTCCTGTCTCTGAAGGCATCTGGGCTGGTTCCCACAAGATGACTGAGGAGCAAGTTCAGGATGCCGAAAACAGTGCCCTGTAGTGTATTGTAAGTTCCATTGTTGCCCATCGTAAAATAAATGCCAACATTATTTGCCTACCTAGCTTTCTCTTTGCCATAATATCAATATCAAAAGCACATTTATCTTTAGCCCTGGAGTGGTAGTGGTAGGATGGCAGTCTCCGTTGCAACGGAGGAGTCCAAGAACCTGGGCTTTCTCTATCGCTCGTTCTTAAAATATTGTTTACTACACTCTCTGTCTCTAGACAGTTTGATAAAACAAAGTCTATAGTCACCTATTCGTCACTCTTGAGCTTGCGCGGTCCAGCTGTTCCGTCATACCCTTTAAGATATCGTCTTCGGTCGCCACACCGAACCGGTGGTCAGTCTGATGGCGATACTGTTGCAGTTTCTCGCACTGGACATCCATGGTGTCCATCAGCGCTTTCCATACTCTCGTGTCGCTAACCAAGCTTGTCAGTGGCGATCTGCTACAGTAGCTTCGTGGAGACCAAGAGCAGAAGTTCCGCGGCCTGTCTCGATAGAAAAACGGTGAATTCTGGCCGTGAACTTTTGGCATTTTGAGGTTACAATTTCCAAAGCTGTACAATTCTTGATATCGGTCCTTCTTTATTTGGCATCCACAAAATGAAAAGGCTTCCACTGCCGCCGGCCGCATGGATCGATGGAAGCTCTAAATGATTTTACAACGCCCGCGTTTTAAGCATGGTGGGCGCTGCACCTTGGTGGGCGCGCGCACGAGTGTGTGATGTCATCAAACTTCAACAGTGGCCGGCTATGGCCCGTTTCGAAATCAGTGGGCTTGAGCTGTTATTAGCATCTCCCGTGAAATATGCTAACTACATTCACGCAACCATCAGCTCCATACAAAAATGCGCGATGTTCCCTTATATTTTTTCAAACCAGGGCCCAATTTTATAGAGCTACTTGAGCACAAAAAGGAGCTAAGCACAATAAAATAATATGCTTTCCAAAATAAGATTACCTGCCACATGTACCATTCCACATGGGGTACCATTTGTGGCTGGTATCCTGCTTATTTTTGCTAAGCAGAAAATGTCTAAGTAAACTGTTAGCTGCTTAAGCAGCTCTATGAAATTGGGCCAAATAGTGTAGGCAGCGCACGTGCGATGTGCAATCAACATAGTTATTCATGAAATGGGGTCAATGATCTCCATGCAATATTAATGGAGATCAATGGTAGGGGTTAACGTCTATACCAAGCATAATTGTATGTCGTACTACACTGTGGAGATAAGAACTGGCAACTCATCTTGCGAACTCCTTGAGAAATAGAGCCAGCCAAAGCGGTAAGATTGATCTACATCAAGCAGAGGATTATGCTTAGCAACTGTCTTCTAAGCAAAAAGCCGGATATACAAGTTACAGATCTTGCACATGTGACACGCTTACTTTAGTGTTTGACTGGTAACCTAATGCTGGTAATCATGGGGGGGGGCTTGGCAAGTTTTTGTGCTGAGCAGCTAGCCTATTATGAAGTTTAGGCCCATGTGAGATAAAAGTGAGGTCATCTCATCATCGTGAGATTACCAAAAGAGCTCATGAAAACTTTTGACTTGAACGCTTTGTTTTTATATAAGGGAAGTATGTAGCAATTATGGAAATATATTCTTTGTGTAGTAACCGGTCTGTTGTTGTGTGATTATTATTATGTCGCATATAAATTGAAATCATTAAATAGCGCCCTCTCTTGGTTGAAATTAGCAAGTTTTGTTTTCATTATAGTTTCCAAATCGAGGCTCTAATATAAAGCGTACGTCGACGTCCGATGATTTTGTACACACAGTGTGCATACAAACAGACAGACGTTGGAGTCGAGTGTTGTCGAATGATCAGTTCGACGTCGCCCATTTTTACGGACGAGGCCAAATCTTGGAGAAGAATTACATCTGCAATCATCTACTTTCACAAACAGCATATCTTTTGAACCTGTCCATCATAGCAATAAAGGAAAAACACTAAAAAGGCTTTCCCGGCTTCCAGATAATTTCGTTCGTGAATAATCTGGTGAAAGCCGGCGAAAGTGACTGCAATAGTTCTGATAAACGACTGGTTTTTAAAAATGGCTTGCGCAACATTGAAACGGACTCTAGATTTCGATCCACTTCACAGCCCTGGTGCTTCACCGAAAAGACGAAGATGTACACCCCTTTTGTCCCCATCCACACCGACATCATCGACAATGTCATCGTCGTGTCGTCAACCGTCGGCATTTTCTCCAGTAACCCCTAGAATGTCTCCAGGTAAGTTGGAAAATTCTTCGTTGCGATGGTCGGCAGCCATTATTCTGAGCAGAGGTCGTTTGCCTTTGTGGACTTAATCAGCTGTTCAGACCGAACTAAGTCACCGTCACAGGTTATTCTTTACATGTTGTTTGAAATAGTGTCTATGGTTTCCAATATTTTCTCACATTTACATGTTTACTCCATTTCACATGTCAGTGATATATGAAGTTTTAAAGGCAAGGATTTTTACCTTAAAATTGTATATGGGAAAGTAGGAAAGAAAACATTGGATTTAAATACAATACATCCCAACGGATCCCATCACAGACAGAGTGTCTGTGGGCTACTTTCCTGCCTGGCACTGGAGTCAAATTTTGAACAATGCATTTGTACTTGTATGTAGAGATAACTGTTGCAATGTAAATGATATTGCTGTCATAGCATGCAATTGGCATAATCCAACTGTACCTTTTTTTGCTTTATTGGGATGACCCCCAAAAGGGGGGAAAAACCTTTTGTTAAATTTAGACATCACATATTTTTTACTTGCTTGGTGGTCCAACCATGGTCCAATAAATTCTAATATTAATAATGTTGCAAGGGGCAGGAGTGCAGTACTACGATCGCCACTCCTCTGCTTACAAGAACGGCTAGAAAGCCAGCATACATTTTGCTTTGCTTTTATACTAAATAATTAAATCATGCTTATTTTTATAAGTTATGCCGGTGTCAGGACACTTCGTACCTTTGCCACTTCGTACCCTGGACACTTCGTACCTTTTCAAGGTGCGAAGTGACTTTGGACACTTCGTACCTTGGACACTTCGTACCTTCTCACAAGACACTTCGTACCTTCTCACAAGACACTTCGTACTTTCTCACGAGACACTTCGTACCCTCAGGATTCAATATAATTTTTACGTGCAGAGATAATGAGATGTAAGAAACAAACAAATTGAGTTTACAAAATACGAACAAAACAAATGTATTTTAAATAAAAGTATTCACATTTCACAATAAAAACAATTTCACAATTAAACAAAATGACAATTCATTATGTATTTTTTTTTAAATGGATAGTATCCAATAGCATATTTACATGCCGAGAGAATGAACCAAATTAAATACAAAAACAACCAGTACACTTTTACATCAATTTCATAAAAAGCTAAAGCTGGAAAGTATTCCTTTCAAATTTGCGTGCCGAGATAATGATACATACAAACACAAAAATTACAAAATATACGGGGTAGAAAATATTGCGTGCCGAGATAATGGTACATAAGAACAAAAATATACAAAATACGGACAAAATAAAGGTATTTTAAAGATATTTTTAGTTAGATAATATAAGTAATGACATTTCACATTAAAAAGGACATTCAAATAATTAAACAAAATGACAATTCATTAAGTATTATTTTGTATCTCAACGAAAATTATATCCTTATTAAGGAATTACACATTTTACTGAAGGTACGAAGTGACTCGGCTGAAGGTACGAAGTGACTCAGCTGATGGTCACTTCGTACCCACTTCGTACCCCGCCCGCGGTACGAAGTGACCAATTTGGTTACGGTACGAAGTGTCCCCAAGGTACGAAGTGTCCAGGGTACGAAGTGGCAAAGGTACGAAGTGTCCGACATCCGTTATGCCACACTGTAAAGCAGTGGTGATTAATTGAATATAAAGTTCTGCAAAAACTTGATGCTTATTTATAAGATTACATTTTTAGCAAAATTTTTGCAATTGTGAAAAATTAAAGTGGAAGTTGGATTGTGCATTCTTTCCTGTCTTTTGTGTAACTTTGCTGAATGAATTTTGCAAGGCTGTTATTAATTGTAGTACTACTAGTATTGTTGTTTTCTTCTAATGTTCTTTATCAGGTTTTACATTTGCATTTGTGGTTTCCTAGATTGTTTCTGACATAATTTATTGATGATGTTTTCAGTTGTTGCACTTTGTTTGTGATGTAAATAACATACAATGTTTATTAAAATATTTTTAAATATATTTTAACCCTATTAATTCATAATTACGTGTAAATTTATTTGTTTTATCAGGTGATAAAATGTGGACGATATTTTAGAATCATGTTAACCCCCACCCCCCCCAAAAAAAAACCCAAACAACCCCAACTAAATAAATTAATTAATCAAATAACTTGTAGTCAATACTGATGAATGAGAAACAAATGATTTTATTGTTTAAATTTTAGGACAGCTAGCAGCCAACATATGTTTAGAATGGAAGAGAATGAAGAGAAGGCGGCACTTAGAGGACTCTTTCTCAGAATCGGCCGGCGGTAGCAGCAGCGCCGACATAAACGATTCGGAGTCTCAAGTATCCGACATGATCCACCAAACCTCGTTCCCATCAAGTCAGCATGTGCATTTCCAGGGCTGCGGGACACCCAGTACGTCAGCAGCAGCAGGAGGCAGCGCCATGGGCATGATCCATGGCAGCAGGGAGCAGCCCATGTTCACCCTGAAACAGGTTATAATAATCTGTGAGAGGATGCTGAAGGAGCAAGAGGCACGGATACGAGAAGAGTACGACAAAGTCTTGTCTTGTAAACTAGCAGGTAAGAACAAACCAGAAGTCTCTTTCTCCATGGAAAAAAAAATGTCACGCTTATTCCTCTCACACTCTAGCCAAACTGCCTAGTGGGTAAGGGCTCTTATTCCACCATCACAACCAATAGCAGGCCTGGAAAAACATGGAGGCCATGACTTCAGTTGGCATTGGTGCCCCTTCAAAAGTTTTTCATAGACTTTCAAATGGAAGAGCCCTTTGTAAAATGAAGCTGGTTTTGCCCTCTCAAAGATGAAATTTCAGGCCTGCTGTAAGCCCAAAATGCTAAGAGCCAATGTGACATACATAATCCACTAGCTAGGATGAGGGTTCTATTGGAACTATTGGGAAGTGCACATGAATGAAATTTTGCCCTCACATTTTTATGCTGCATTGGGTAGGAGAGAAGATGATGACAAAAACCAATAGCAGTCTGAATTTCAACAAACCCTAACCCATTGAACTCCACAGGGCATTTTGTTAAATTTTGTTGTACTGAGGACTGCACCAGTAAACTGTTGCATTACCATATCATGATTGATTTTGTTAGAGTAAGTGGAGTGGTCTCATGTTGCCTATTGTACCATGATTCCTTCGTTTAATTCATTGGGGAAAAAAACCCAGTTAAAATGTTATTCATGTAGTTTCCATTTAAAAGTCTTCGTTCTCCCTAAACAGTGGTCTGCTGGCCCAAATCGCAGTTGAAACACCCAAGAACCAGACAGAATTCTCTTTAAGTGATTAAGCTGGCTAAATCAGTGTTGAAAAGCATCCCTGTGTAATATAAAGTATGGACCAGTGAAAAAGCTGTGGTTTAGTGATATGCCAAGCTAACTGGTCCTGCTGGCCAGTCAATGAAAAAGTTCAGGGCAAACCCTGCCAGTTTGTGGGCTGTACCTGCGCATGGACATGTCTCAATATGTAAACCTACATTGTACAGTAGTAAGAATCTTGTGCAACTGATCTTTATGTCTCTGCCAAGGTTTTCAATCTTTTGAGTCACATTTTGATAAATTGACAAAATGTAATACATGTAGACATTTGGATAACTGAGCCGTCCGCTCGATCCCCCGCTTGTTGCCCCCTCTGTCATGTCTAGGGAAGGGATAGGTCATAAAAGCAATCCAAATAAGGATTGGAGCAACCACTAGATCAGTCAGCACCTCAGGTGCACTAACTTCCTGCAAAATACACCTGTTGGAGATTTTATTAACGAGCTGGTTTCTGAGTACCCCCTGAAGCTAAGCCATAGTGCATGTCTGAATCACAGAGTAATGTCCGAAGAGTCGTTTCCTTCGTCTCGGACTGCCAGACCATTGCCCAGTCTTTTTGAACTTGTCATCCTGCAGTAGCATTTTGCATTTAACATCCCACAACTGTCCAGTTTTATAAATTGTACGCTCACTTGGACACCAAAAACCAAGCACTGTGTTCTGTAGTGTGCATTCGCCGCTCACTGCACACTGCAGAGCTGCCAACTCTCCCTGATTCTGCAGAAGGTTCCCTGAAAATAAACCAAGCTCTTCAAGGTCTGATGAACACATTTGAAAATCTCTCTATGGAAACCTTTTCCCTATTAATCTATTCAATGCAATTCAAAATGTCTCCCCGATTGTTGTATAAAATCTGCCTGATTGCAAATGCAAATGTTGGCAGCTGTGACTCTGCAACAAGTACATGTAATCAGGCATGAGAATCTTCCGGATGTTTCCGGATTTCCGGATTTTTCACTTCAAAATATGTGGTCTCCGAGTTCAATGTGAATTTGATATAAAAATCGGGGGGTGAGTTGTTGGGGTATACATTTGGATCTCGCTAATCCCTCTTCTTGTAGAGTTTACTCATTCCTTTACACGCTTCTTCGTAACAAATTGCCGCCCGGCAGCGGCCGGCCCAATATGCGTTGATTTGTTTCTTCCATGTGCAGCGCGTTCAGTTGATATGTGTAGACTTCTTTCAGTCTTTCCCCGCTTCATTCATGGTACGGTTTGACCGTACATGTTATGCAATTGTTTACTGTTGCAGCAAATGAACATGTGTGGAGACATTAAAAAGTCTACTGACAACAACTCAGTGTTTTGGATGCGCGCGCATCGTTAGGCTTTTTTTACCAGTCGTCAGTACGCACCTTCATAGGCTTAAGTGCCGTTTCTTCGATACGTCTAATGTGTTTTACGGCTGGAGATATTTTTATGCGTTGAACTATGACCTGGAAGAAACTTCGAGACAAAATGGGTGCGAGTGTGCGACACACGTGTGGAGATTCGTTCTCGTTGACGTTTGACGTCTCACATTATTTTTCCAAAATGCTATGGTTTTTAAACTGTCGGGATCTTGGAGATACTAAAAGGTGTTTGAAGAACAAGTTGCAATGGCCAAAGGGGGAGAACACTTAACACAATTATTCACTATCACAGGTAAAAAGACCCCAAAATTTGTATAACAAAACTTTTGTCAAAACTATGACTGCTCCGTTCGTAATCATTTATTTTCGTGAAGTAAGTTCCGAATATCATTTTATTTTGAGCCTTTTAAGACAAAGTACGCCTAGCATTGTTATGATTTCATCGTTTTTAAAAGTATTTTCCTCCTATTAATATATCCTCGATCCTACACATGGTCCCTAATGCAGAGGGGCTCACTGAGTGCGACGCTGACGCCTGGGTAAAGTTGCCCAAATTCCGGACACGCAAAAATTCCGCATTTGCCCAAAATCCGGACATGCAATTTGTAGCGTTAAAATTTTCCGGATTTTTTATCATCGTATATTCTCATGCCTGATGTAATAATAGTACAGTACATGTAGGACAGGTTTCAAGAACTCTCCTCTAAAACCTCAGGGCCTGTACAAGTAAATTCACATCATTAGCAATTTTTCAAATCTTTTTTAAAAACTTGCATGCCCCTTGCAGACCTTGTACATATGTAGGAGTAGGAGAAGTTCCTCGACAAGTTCCCACAAGAAAGAATATTCTTAAGAGTAATAAATGTGGGGACAAAACTTGAAACTGCTGAACTCATTGATTCGGTGTAACTCCAGACCTGCCTTGAAAGATAATGTAGTCTGTGACCAACTTTTTGACAAATTCTTCCTCTCTTGGACCTGGCTTAAGTTTCGATTGTAATCCGTAAAACCTAACCTAATAACCCCACTGCTGTGTTGTACATTATTCCAACTCCAAATTCAATCAATTGAGTTTTCCTTCCTAGAATTGATTACATCATTCCTTACCCACAAGATAATTTCCCTGGGTGCACTGTAATGGTTGGTTGTTAAAGGGCCTCCATGGTTAAAAAAATTCAACATATGTGGTACATGTCGTGGCCGAGTGGTCAAGCTCTCGTACTCAAGCTCTGTTGTTTCTGATCAGCAGAGTGTGTGTTCGAGCCCTGTACTTGACAGATTTCTACACGTAAAAGAACCCAGTACACTTATCGTTAAGAGCACCTTGTACATGTAAATGTACACTATAATGTGTGCATGTAAAATTGGTGTTATAGCTGTGCATACATGAACTTTATGTATAGAAAAAATAATGAGTGCTTTTGGACGCTTCAAATGTGTGAAAAGTGCTATTTGTGTACAGACTCACGACCCTCTTGGTGGGGAACGGAGCTCCACCGGGCCCCACCAGAGTACACCTGCGATTGCCCTCAAACTCGGTACTTAGCCTTGTCCAAGAAGGGCTCCCATGCTAGGGTCCTGCCAGGGCTCGACTCCCATGTCCGGCATGCCTGCTTCATCCTGCCCAGTACCTCTAGGACTAAGGAGGGAAATTTAAAATTTACTTGAACATTTCAAGGGGCACAAAGGCTTTGACCAAGTGCATGGAGGCAACCTCTATTACCCTCAGTGTTCCAGCTTGTGACAATATAATATATAGTACATGTACGTACAAATAACTATGGTGGTAAAGTACAGTATACATGTACCATTTGCTTTGTCATTTTTTTACAATTTTGGTTTTGAAATCAATTTACTGTGGTCCCCATTTTCATTTTCATTTTTCATTTCTAAGAAATGGTAGGAAGAAATACTAAGATGTACATGTATGGTGTTTTTTGTTGTTTGACCACTTCCATTGGTATTCAGAAACTGGAGTAATGGTTTTTCTTTTGAAAATATCGTTAAAACAATGAAACCTGACTTGACAAAGGAAAGACAACAAAGGTTCTCATAATAAGCACAGGGATTTGTTGTTGGCTTGTGAGAAAATTTGTTACATGTACCTTACATTATTTTAGTTAGATTTCACTCCTAGGCAAGGACCTTTGTCATTATTTAATGATGTGGCAAACTTGTTGGGAAATAGTTAAATTAAATAATAAGAAATGGAGTTGTGATAAATAAATATATTGAAATACAGCTTGTTATTTAAAGAGGATATTGAAACAGCCTCATTTCATGTAACCTCCACGTACGTGAGCATCACCCGACTTTGTAGAAGTCGTTTGAACTGGTTCACCGTACATGGGTGCATCTTTAAACACGGATGACTGGTCCCCATGTGTCATTGAGATCCTATTGAGTGAAATTTCCTTTGGATATTATTAACTAGCCATGGGTCAGCAAAAATAACTGACATTTTGTTTGTGCAATTAGTCGTTACTGATAATTACATGTAGGTTCATAAGAATAGAAATAACACTCGCTGTGGTAAACTGATACTACAAGGGATGGCAGATACGGTATTGCTTTGTACCAAGCTAAATTACTGGATTAGAACGTTCTTAATCTGGGCCAAGTTTTACAGAGCTGCTTAAGCACAAACAGTAGCTAAGCACTAAAAAAAAATGTTTGCTTACCAGCAAGGTTACCAGCTGAAATACCATGTCACATGTAAAAAGTACCACCTGTGACTGGTACACAATGTATGGGCTGTTTAGTTTTGCTAAGCAGAAAACATTTAAGCATTATTGTCTGCTTAAGCAAAAAAATACCTACATAAGCACAACAAATAATGCTTTAACCAGAAGGTTGCCAGCCAAAATCACCATTTCACATATGTACCATCTTTGATTGATATTCTGCTTATTTTTACATAGCAGGAAATAGTTAAGCAATAACTTAAGCAGCTTAAGAAGCTCTACAAAACTGGGCCCAGACTTTTGAATAGTAGCACATCAGATTTTGCAAGGTGTAAATTTGTTTATTTAAAAAAAAATTCAAAAAGGCATCCCAGTTGCTCACTTCTTAGTATGTTAAGATAAGTTCAAAACTTAAAGGAGTACCTGTAAGGAGGGTTTTAAAAAACCCATTGCAAACTGAAAGTATCCCATGTAAATTGAACATGTGAAAAAACTTTCCCTTACAAGCACAATATTCCATGTCCGATGTACATGTAGTACATCCCAATCTCAGTTAGCTTCTAAAATTCCTGCTTAGTTGGTAAATGTTTTCCTTGAACCCATACTGTACCTTCCATCAATGTGCCATCATTTGTTGGTATCCTTATGACAAGTTGTATTTCTTGTAAGCATTTATGGCTGATGCTCAAAGGTTGTGACGACCCCCCTCCCTCCTGTCTGGTTTTTCAATCAGTGAAACTGCGTAGAAGGAAATCCTGTCATCTACTCAGCTAGAGCACAGGATGGACTCGCAGACACGCAGGCCGAGAAGATTCATCCTAAACCAATGCAGGGTTGACGTGCCGGTTGTGTTGATTTTGGGAGGGGGGGATTTTGTTATTATTAGCAGGACTCTCCCCAATCAGTGCAAGATCAGCCATAGTACGCTACATGTACAATCAGGGTTCGAAATTAGCGGTCGCCCGGTCGCCAAATGCGAGTGGAAACAGCGGCGGGCGAGTCAAAACCCTTCCCTTACTAGTCTGCTGAGTCGAAAAAAAATTCCTTTTCACAATAAATGAGGGGTACGATGGTAAAATCCCAAAGAGAGATAATTTTTAAGTTTGTAAAATGGTTTGGCAAATCTTGATAATAATTAAATGTGGCTGCGATTGCGATCGTTCATAAGTAAAGCACGCACGCACATAACCACACGATAATGGGTAGTAAGTATCCACTAGGCCCCATAATGTTCGGTTGCCTGCCAGTCGTCCATGCACGCACACACAACAAGTGTATTTTGCTGTACAACAAAGCAGGTCCAAAGTCCACCCTAACCAACATTCCGCACGCTGTGATTGGCCCGTTGATAATTACCATGTTCATAAGAAAGCGTGGCTAGACTCCAACTTGGTACATGTTCACAAGCCGAGTAAAGAATTGGTACACAATTTGGCCGAGCCTGCGGATTCTGTACAATAGACAGCCTTGGATAAAGGCCATTCAAGCACTAACAACTTTTGCCGCTAGAGGGCGATGCTGGGCAAAGTTCATTGAATTTTTTCTCAGCGTGCGTCATCAACCGATCGTTGAACACGAAGATTTCATTGCAAAAGAAGTTCTATAAAACTGATCCAAAAATCACAAATCCATGAAAATGATTGTTGATGAAAAAAGTAATACTAAGGGCAGAAATTTGGGGATAAGATTGATCAAAAACGCAGATTTGCGAACTTCACTTCCGTGTTTGATTCATGGGTTTGCCCTTAACTTGTTCAGTGACTGGCCAGCAGGACCAGTTAGCTGGTTAGCTGGTAGTAGGCTGGGCTGTCAGCCTTAATGTTCCATACTTTAAACAGGGATGCTTTCCAACACTTAACTACATGTAGTAACTGAATGAAGTTGGCCAAGAACATGAAGAAATGGCTGGAAATGTACGTAGACAGCCAGACTGTAAGCGATGTTTTGTTGTCATCGGGTTTAGTTTTGCAATAAATGTATGATGTATCTAACTTTGGTTTTTATTTTTTACTCTTTCTCTGTTGTACTGTTTACCCCTTTTTATCTTTTTATTGTATTGTGTTGTATTGTATTTCAGAACAATATGATGCCTTTGTTAAGTTCAACCAAGACCAGATTCATCGACGCTTCAGAGACTCGACTGCAAGCTGTAAGTTAGATTTTTTATTTACAGTTTTGGGGGGAGGGGGGAGGGGTTCCTTAAACTTATTTTTTGCTCAACGGCCACTCATCAAAATGGGATTAATGATTTTTTGGGGTGGTTTAAGCAATGACTAAGCATCCTCGACTACCTTCCTATCATCCCACTGCTCCATGTACTCAAATTATACATTCCGTCCCACGCTCCCTGGAGGTGTACTGCCTCTCTCTATTCACAGCCTTCTAAATGTTCCAGGCTGTCCGCACAACTTACAACATCCCGTCTTAAAGGGAAGGTTGAGCCTTGATATTTGGAAGTGAGGTTGGGTTTTTTTCATGTCGCTTGAGATTATACATGAACCGTATGTCGTTACGACTAAATCAACCTGCATGTACATTGTATAATGAAGGGTTCACCTCAGTGGATGAGCTCGTTCTTGATGACATCTAGTCCAAAGGTTGAGACTTTTGCCAACCAGGGCCCAATTTCATAGAACTGCTTTAGCCGAAAGTGTTGCTTAAAATGTTGCACTAAGCAATGATGAGCAGGATACCAGTCACCGATTGTATATGTGACATTGTACTTTGGCTGGTAACCTTATTCTGGGAAGCAAAATTCTTATCGGGCTTAGCTACATTTTGTGTCTTAAAAGCAGCTCTGTGAAAGTTGGCCCAGATCTTATCTAAGCCATAACTTTTGAAAGTCACATGATGTACTCATAACCTTAAAGCAAGGTTTGACCTTAACACTAGCCTGGCGTACATTGTCTTGTGAAAATGGCTGCAGGCTAATAAACACCAATTCTTAACTTGCTCGGCAAGCTACCCCAAAATACAGGCCTGATACTTCACCATGCCCTTGGTCACTGCCTTAATGCCCTTCAAGATATTCAAGTTAAATTTAAAAGAAGTATCAGGTCTGAATATGATAAATTTTCTCTTAATACTTGTTTTAATTAAAACAGGTTTTCCTGATTATGGTATTGTAAAAATATTTGAATTACAATCCCTACGGTCTTAGGGATATTCTTATGTATAAATAAATTGCGCCCTGTGCATATTGTACATGTACTGATATTTTAAAATGTTACAAATTTCTCAAAAGTGGAAGCTCTTAAGTTTCGTAAAATTATTATTTTAAGAATTCCTTGGATATCACTCTTTGACAGTGACTTGGGTGTTTTTAATGCGCTCTGTTTTTCTAACTCCATGATTTGATTCCACCCACAGACGTTTCTTAAGCTCCTGAATTCAAAAGCCACGTGTAGTCTCCTCCCAAGGTGTCGACACCTGCATCAGTCACGGAGCTGAAGACTACATGCCCATCATACCCACTACAGCATCCCTTCAAATCATCCCAGCATTATCTTCTTCAACAAAAATTTGAAGAACAACAAATCTGCTCATACTATGGATGGATGTTGTCAGATTCAATATTTAAAAAAAAAAAAACTAATGATATAAATTAACTTCTCTACATGTATATTACCTTATTACAATCAAAAGCGTCAAACCAAAACTTTATGTCAACTTGAAGTAATTTTGACAATTTCAAATCTAAAACTTGTTATTTATGTAAGATTGATATCTCCTACCTTTTTCCCTTGTCTCTAAGGGGACGCCCAACCAAACTAAAATTTCTAAAGTGTAAAAAATCCTCTGCATAGAGTTGCTGGTACTACAATGCACTAAAACATGTCATTACCTCATAGAGTTAAGCAAATAGCTGTGTAGGACAAGTTAATATAACTACCTTCTACTCATAAGTTGTTGGATTCTCTGCTCTATCATTCAAAGCCATCGGTCATTTATGAGGCAGGGGTCAAAGGCCAAAGTCATTACTTCAGGTGATGGACACATTTGATTTGTGTGTCTTTAGAACCCTTTTGGAAACCATGGCTTGGGGTTTGGGCTTCTGTCAATTATTTAGAAAATGTGTGCTTTCCTTACAGGGCTTGATACAGGTGGACTGAGCCTAAGCTGGAGCTCAAGCCCTGGTTTTGAAAAGGACCTAGGATTCGGACAATGTTATTGAGATGCATTCTGTCTGTGTTGAGGCCTTGTCACACCAGGCTTTCCTTTTTTCCCCTCTTTTTTTAATTTTACGGACAAGTTTGTTTGTTTCTTTGGGTTTTTTTTTTTAAGGAAGAACACTTATAAATTTGATCTAATAATGTGTTGACATTATTGGAGCAAAGTTGTTTTTGTTGTTTATAATATTAAATTCATGTTTAATTTGTTAAGAACCCATATTTTAATCATCTATTAATCATATTTATTTGAACCTCTTTTATGTTACACCAAAATGTTACAGTTAATCTTTTTTTTATGTTAGAGAAAATGTTTGAATTGGGGTTTTATTCCAATGATGTCGAGCAATTAAAGGGGCAGGGATGACCCATAAATTACAAGTCTAGTTCTTGATGTAATACGTGTACATAACCACACCAATGCATGGCCAGACACCAGACCAATTGTGATTAGCCTCACTTTGATCCTCACTGAAAATTGCACTTGGAAACCAACATGGCCTTTTTAAATAAATTTTTAAAACTTCAGTCACCTTATGTCATCACCCACAATAAATCTTAGGTGCTCCATTTTGGTTGTCAGATTCCATATGTGTTACTGTGCACTGCACATAGCAGGCGGCGCAAGCTTGGCAAGATGTGCACCCTATCGTCACTGTTTTCACAAACCAACGAATGTGTCAAAAATCACAAAATTTGGTCAATCGATTTGTGTACAAATTCTTGACGTAGTCATTGCTGTTTACATGTTCAGCAAGTTTCGGGACATATATGTAATGGTTTGGTGATTAGACTAAGTAGCATGACTGGCGAATCACTAGATTTGGCATTTTGAGTTTTCACTAAGTGGCGAATCTTGTTTATCCATTGAAATACATAGTGCTGGCATGGTGCCAAACACGCATGGTACAGCTTTCGTAATTTCACAAACTGACAAATCTGTCAACCTATTTAAGTGAAGCATCTTCAAGAACCGGTGAATCTCAGTATGCATTCATTTGTACACAGTGCTCTGTGTACAAGTTTCTTTTGTTCATTTGCACAAACAAAGTGGGGAATGTGTTTAGCAATTGATAACTCATCAAAATAGTTGCAAGATTGAAAACATATTGACAGTTCTGTATGTCTGAGGAAGTGGGATTAATTTTGGTAGTAAATTTATAATAGAACTAATTATGCAGTCTCCAAGAGATCAGTTTGAAAAATAGTTAAATTTCAAACCTGATTTTCTCCTAACGCGGAATTTTGGCAGTATCGCCGCTTCGTGAAAACGGTGAGGGTATCTATACTTACAATTTGACTTCTAAAATGGCAGACCATGCATAGACAATGGTGGCTTGTTACGTCAATACTTCAATGGCAAGGGGTCTGATTAATAAAAGCCAGGTAGAAATTTTCTTGAGCAATGTTCAGGAAACAATTTCCGCAACTGAGAAAAGCGCCAAGTCTGGGAGCCCCCACTATAGTCTGTGAGCTTGAGGAGTCTATGTGCGTTTTTATACACAATCTTTGAAACTTTCAGAATCTCTTGATCTGTCTACACGACGACAGATCCAAATCCACTTGATGCCATTTTCCCATAGCCCCCAAAGCAGCCATTTTCATTTTCAAAATGGCCGCTATCTTTTGCATATTTACCATATGTTTGTTATTATTAAATATGACTAAATTGACATAGATCCTTATTTTCCAAACATTTATAAAGTATTATCTCAATTTTG
This sequence comes from Pisaster brevispinus, assembly GCA_023634235.1. Classification (NCBI taxonomy): domain Eukaryota; kingdom Metazoa; phylum Echinodermata; class Asteroidea; order Forcipulatida; family Asteriidae; genus Pisaster; species Pisaster brevispinus. The sequence continues at coordinate 10,342,547 of JAMKCF010000007.1, forward strand.
AAACATTTAATAATCATATACATTTCAGCGGCCATTTTGAAATTGTTTGCTAAAATTCAAACTCATCTGAACGACTTGGCCATTGAAAATACAAAATCGTTAGTCGTTCACGGCCAATGCTTCTAAATAAAATTTTAATGAGGAGTGGGAAGAGAATCAGTGATTTAGTGGATATTATTCTCTAACCCTCAGTTATCTTATCTAAGTTAACATGTTTAAATTTGTAGATATTGTACAGCAATTTTTTTCTTTTTCCGTCGTTACTTTAATTTTTAGTTTCTGTCCTTTTACTCCAGATATTATTTTACTTTTCTTTCTTCGTTTTTAAAATGATTTCTCACTCCATGTGATTAGCTAGATTTGTGCTGTCATAGGTAGGACTGAACAGTGAACGATCGGTTACGTTTTAATTATGATTTTGAATGTTGTAGCACAAAGTCATTCCATTGGTTCGGGGGTTCTTATATCGGGAAGGTAGAAAAATTTTGCTCACAAAAACAATCTCATTGTCAAAATGTATGTATGCCATAAAATGTACAAATTTCATCGAAAGGCAATCCCGGTTTTGAGAAAATGGGGGGGGGTGGGACGTTCTTTTTGACCCACATTTTGTTATGGTTTTTTGTTTTGTTTATAAATGGACTGGGGTCGATTTCACAAAACTCTTCCTAACTTAGGACTAGTCCTAGGCAATGGTAGGAGATAGGACTAGTCCTAAGTTAAGACCAGTTACTGGTCCTAACTTCAGATAAGACTAGTCTTATCTCTTTGTGAAATCGACCCCTGATCCATTAAGTTTCACCCTTAATGAAACCTCCCACCCCCTACTCAAAAGAATAAGTCCGCGTTACAATCCTATTACAAAAACAAGTTTCCGCAGTAAACCATTTGTGAGTTAGTTTTGAAAAATGTCTGGTCCAATGACTTGCTCAGTCACAAGTTGCAACTTTGTAGGCACATGATTCGGGCAAGATTTTGTGCAGTTACCCAAGAAGAGCCAGCAAGCCCCCCATTTTTCAATTTGGAACCAAATGTATGGCACAATGGTACCATAGTTTTGCCCATCTGGATGTTTCTGTACAAAAGCTTGCTCCGAACCTTAGCAGTCGTCTCGGAGGAATTCAAATTGAAGCGTTAACTTGTGACTAAGCAAGTCATTGTTTCAGACATTATACAAATCCGACTCATAAATGGCTAATTGTGATTTGCTGCATCATATCTTTTGTGGGCAGAGCAAGAGATACATGTCATTCACTCTACCCTGTTTGATTGACAGTTTCCAGGATGGATCCGTCTATTGTTGGTTTCCTCAAAATTGATTGTACTGAGATGGGAGATGTATAAATACAAAGCAATGTGTATTTTGTTGTGACTGGTCCTCTGCCAAGTTTTCAGAGAACCATCTGCTGCCAAGTATAAAATTAGGCCTTTGTGGTCTCGAAGCCCCCTCTTCAGTTTTAATAGAGGGCCATTTTGAAATGACTTTGTGTTTCCTTTTGGTGCTATTAATAGGTAAATGTTGTGAGAGTACGGTGTCTGGTAGATAACTGATAGTAATGTATTGTCACTTTTATGTCTTTGTCCCCTGGTAATTTTGCAATCACTCCTTACTTTGTACATAATTCATGTATTACTAAAGACAGTTACAATAAAGACGTTAATATAACAAATCAAATTTTCTTTTTTTTCATTGACGAAAATGGTTCACCTTTACGAGGGTGGAGTGTCCTGGTCAAGGGGGTCTAGTACATTGGACTCTAGTTTCGGTGTTGTGGTTCGGGTTTCAGTTGTTCAATATGCAGGCTGCTTGAAATGCCCTCCAAGGATTCTTGGTAACAGCAATGCTTCATCCCTCCCCCCTCAACCCCCGCCCACCTCCTTTTGCATCACAAAGCAGTAGTGAGGTAACACCATTTGCTAGGGGACGACACCACTTAGGGACAGGTTACTGACAATAGGTAAAAGGTTGTCAGGCACAAATTATGCACAAGTCAATAGAAGTAAACAACACCTTACACAAGTGTACAGTTTCATCAACTCATTATTCAGGGGCCACACCCTTAATCTTATTCTGATTTTCAGTTTTTCAATTGCAATCCATGATGTGCTGGAATTACAAGTTTTCAGTACAATTTCCTACAGATGGTTCCCACTTGATGTCACACAGTGTAAAGTTGGCCATCCCGGGCGATGATAGTCATTTTTTTAATGCACAACTATGCGTTATGCGTAAATACCGCATGCTGCACGTGGGACTGAACCACTTGGCCGAGTAGAAAAATCACAATGCTTGATGACGCAGCTCAAAGCCAAAACACAATGTGCCTATAAAGATGATATCAATCAAGATCTATAGAAAATACACACTTGTTGGTCTGCCAAAAATTGTAAAAGTTTGCTCTTTGTGGCAAACTCATGATACCACAATGTCTTCAGAATTTTTTTTTTTACCCCCATTTATGCAGTATTTACTGTACACATCATCAACCTCGTTGGCTTTCAAATGCCACCCTAATGCACATACACGTACATGACTAAGCAAGCAAAGCTCAAACTCACATTTCCTGCCCCAAATGACTTCCACATTCCTACCATCATTTCCTCCTAATACGGGGGTGGAGCCTAACCCAAGAGGGCCATGTAGATGAAGAGGATGGTCTAATGTGTGAGGAAATGACCCCTCCCATATCCACTGAAGCAGGGCTTCTCACAGTCTTGGTCTCAGACGCTTTACTAATACCAAATGCCAATTAAAGAAAAGAGGTTGGGACAAAAATGTCAACTGACGATGCAGTATTTGTATGACTTCTTTGTGTAACTCAAGATCCATATCAAGACAGATAGTCATACAGTACCTGTCAGTAGTCTGGGGGCCAAGACTAAGATTCTGAAAGTAAATAAAAACTGTCCCCTTCTTTTCTCCAAGAGAGGAATTCAGTTTGAAAAATAGTACACACAAGGCGGTAAATTTTATCTTAACAAATTCGGAAATGGCTATTAAAGTTAACGTAGATTGTGGAACCCGTAGCTGCATCCATTGCCAGTGGGTACATAGAACTCCAATTACAGTATTATCACAGAGTAAGCCCAGTGATTTGCATAAGCATGATTTTGCAGTTATACTGAAACCCAATGTAAAACTAACCCAATGCTGTACCAATTTCTTTTACCATTATAACCAGGCATGAGATTTATCAGGATTTTTCCTGATTTTCCTGACCAGCCGGGGGCAACATGCTGCCATTACAGTGGTCATGTTTCCCATTCCTAATATCAATACTGAATACTGATTCTCAATGTATAACCAAAAGGGACCTAACTTTTCTGGCTCATCCATTTGGCTACAATACTTAGATAGGAGCAAAACATGAACCTAACTGCAATATAACAGCTACTTATGAAAATAAATTACGCATAATGTTTTGACTGATTGGTGCACAACATCAAAACTTGCTCGGAAGTCAAAATCAGAGTTGTTTATTTCATTCAGCCGATGTGGTTTCTTTCTTGGGTTTCTTCTTTTGTTTCTTCTCGTCGTCTTCTCCTTCCGCTGCCTGTCTTTTCAAGGCCTTGACCTTCCTGGTCTGGAGGTTGTTCAGGTCTTGGGTTTCCATGTGGATACGACCAAGCTTGGTGCCGAACACGTCGTGGTTGATGTTCTTCTTTTTCTTGGGCTGTCAAACGCAAAAGAGACGGACATAATCAGAAAAAAGTCAATGGCAGTGTAGACTGGTCCCCTGTCTTTATCCGTAAAGACAGGCACTGGTCTTACAAACAAGATGGTTTCATTGGATAGACATGTACATGCAATGACACACACATGTAGTGCACCCACAACATAATTACCAGACTGGTGTGTGTGAGGTGTCCTTGTAGTGACATTCAAACCGAGGACTTAAAACAAAAGGGACAACAGGTCCATGGTTGCCATCACAGAGGAAAACAATGGGGTCCATGTTTGTCAGGACAAAGAGTTGAACAAAGGAGGGCCCACGATTATACTGTGTGTGTGACACACACAGTATAATGACATGCAAAACTTAAGTGGGTCAAAGGCACATCTGGCAGGCAACCTGCGTGTTCTACAGGTCGGTATTCACATGCCTCAAAGTGTGACATCAGATGACTGGGCTGATCCCAATTTTACAGTCAAGACTCAATTTCATGAGCCGCTAAGTTACATGTCCTTTGAGATTTCAGCTTTCAAACAATGTCAAAAAATTTTGACTATGAAAAAATTAAAACCACACTTTTAAAACTTAACCAACATCAATCCGCAATATCACGAAACACGGTTTTATCCCCGTGTGTGGTCTAATATGTCACTTTGTGACAACTGCGGCGATTTGTTGGCTAGGTTCATAAATCTCAAAAGAAAAAGAAACACCATATTTTATCAGAGTAAGAGGAAACTCTTCACCACTTACATGAGTGATTTAATCTTCAAGAATTTTCAAGACGGACGCTTGGCTACAAAACTCACCTTGATTACTTTAGGTTTCTTCATGGATTGTTTGTAGAGGTCTAAAGAGGCGAGGTGACTCCTCCTCAAGACCATGTCTAAGGATGGTCCGATATCATCCAACTCTACTCTCGGTGTCTTACTCCCTGACTTCTTTAGCTGGACCCTACGACGGATAAACAAAACAATAATAATAATAAAGGAAAACACTTGATTGAATTTGGGGAATTATGTATTCATTTAAATTCTCTTTGACAGAAATATTTATTAACACAGATACAATTAAATGTCATATTTATCTATCATTTAAAACCACAGTGCTGGATTGTTCTTGCATACCTGTAATTTCTGACCAGGACTTTGCCTTTGACTGCCGTTACACTAATGACATGCTCAAGCCCGGCAAGACGTATCTTCTTCACATCAGGTCCACGGAAAAAATCTAAGAGAGAAAAAAAACCAGAAGGCATTCTCGGTGTCACTGTCTTTACTTAGTCTGCATAATTTAAATCGATGTAAATTGTAAATATTTTGAAGTAAATCGGCTGCATTTTTATGTCGGTTGTGTGTGGCCAGGCGCTAGTGAGCTTGTAAATTGTTGGATAAAACCATCTGATGGAATATTTCAGGACTCTTTAGTCTATCATCGATGAACTTAATATACAAATCAAAAGTGTGCATGGGCACATGACTTGCTAAGAGTGAGTTCAAGTCAAAGGTTAAAGATGTCTTGAACACAATTTGAAAAGAGCTTATTACAGATGAATGGGTCTCTGCCTGTTTTTATCATTCATTTCACCATTATAGATTCTTTCAGTATCTGAATGTACTAGTTGACCATCAAGTAACTTCAGTTTCATGAGCCGATATCTGCTCAATGTTACGATCAGTGTGCTCGAAGACGGTCAGAGCACACTGATCGAAACGTTGAGCAGAAACCGGCTCTTCTCAGAGCCACCACTACTCACAAAAGAGATTTCTTACATGGTGTCACCCCAAACCTTACTTACTTAGTATTTTTCCACCATGCATAGCATTAAGTCTTATCTCACTTGTAGCTTATTACTTGATATTTGAAATAAAAAGTTACATCCCCTTAAGGTGATCCCTCTGCTGTCGTTTCCCAGGTTGTATCAAAGACTCGGGTGTGATCCCTGGTTATACAACAGCTACTGGTTGAATTGCTTCTGACTAGCACCCTCAAACAAAGATATTGACAAAATAGGGAGACTGCCAATGTAGAGCTAGATAGCTCAGTTGGTAGAGCGCATGTTCAAGTCCTGCTCACGTCAATTTCTCTTTGTTCAACCCGCAATTACTCTATGAAAAAGACTCTACATTTTGCAACATGGGCAAACATTTATGCCATGATGAACAGTGTTGATAAGAAATTGATTTTACCTATGAGAAGGTTTTTCAGTCTCTTGTATTCGTGTTCCGTTTCAAAGGCGTCTCCCGCAAAGACAAGGCAGGGCTTGGTTCCCGACATGCACTTTGCACTCTGTAAATAGAAACAACAGAAACATACTAAATTGTTAAAACAAAAGAGCGGTTAGTAGTATATATGACTTGAAGAGGGAACTCTTTTGATATGGGAGAAGACATCTAACGTAACCAGCTATTAGCCGTATTTTTGACCACGTGAGGGCATATGTGGATAAATTTCACATGATGAAAAACAAGTAAACAAACAGGGGTTTTTCACTTTTTTATCGCTATTTTTTATGTATTTCTTCATTGGTGCAAGAAAACTACAAACAGGCAATTATAATAAGCTAAAACTGCTATTGTGATGCAAGACATTCCCTGATGACAGCGCCCTCATGCGGTCAAAAATACGGTCAATTGAGATGTCATGTTATCATTATTAAGTTCATGATTCTCCCCAGGATTTTTCGGAACGGGGGGCGGGCATTCTGGACCCACATTTTGGAGGTTCTTGGAGCCTAAGCACGCCGACTTGAAACAAGGTCCTCTGTACTTGGTGTATATGTTTGGTTTTAAAAGCCCTACTGTGCAATCTGGGGCAATCTAAATGGTGTTATCTGGATGATTTATGTTAATCAAATTCCCCTCTCCCCTTAAAAACAACCAATAAGTTTTACCAGTCAACTTAAAAACAATCGCATTTGCAACTTAGCGCTGCATAGGCAGTTTGAGACCTTTCTCTGGCTGATGTGGATGCAAAAAAACCAAAACACATTCACAAGCCTAAAAACAAATTACTAGCTGGTGCTGTAAACACAGAAAAATACAACCTTAAACGAATGAAATTAAAAAAATTGGGTCATGTGGCAGGCATTGCAAGACAACTTAAAACTTCTCAACCTTTTCTTGTGATGCACTGCAAAAATGACATATCCTAGGAAAACTGCAGAGGGCGCACTATATTCAGAATGATCAGACTTCTTCAAACTTGATCAGCACATTGCAACTCCTTACCTTAATTTCATACATAGATGTGAACTTCTCCACGCCTAACTCCACCATGTCCAGAACTTGATGATCAAACATTCTCCCTGCACAAAAATAAAGTGTGGTGTACTTCTTAAGAATAACTAATCAAGGAAAATGTACACAAGTCTATCTTTGGATTGTGGTAACATCATGTGTTTGTATCTACTTTGGTCATGTAGATTGCTCTGGTATGAACATGTCTTGCTGGTATTCTATAACTGCAGAAAAGAAACTCAGAATTCAGGGAGACTTCTTAGTTCTGAAAAAACCTGTTTTCCAAGCATTGCCACAAAACAAGTCTTTTTCATAATGGCGAGACGGGCAGTTATCTAGCTTAACCACCCCAAAACCCTTAAAAATGCTTCATGTGGGATCAGGCATCATCAAAGTACAGCAGTTTGGATGTTGAGCTACCATATGGTGAAGGGTTTTTTTTTCGTTAAAGCGAGGAAGGATCCTAGTAAATCGTTCATGGGATCAGGCATACCACTATGATCAGAATCCAACATGTTTGGTGTTGAGTTACCACAAAGGTTTTGGATTTTTTTGTTAGAGTGAGGAAAGATCCTAGTAAATCTGTCATGGAATCAGGCATACCACCGCAATCAGAATCCAACAGTTTGGGTGTTGAGTTACATTATGGTGTTACATAAGAGTGGGGAAGGATCCCAGTAAGTCAATAAAATATGCACAGCATACAACTTACCAAATACTAAATTGTTAGGTCTTTTCTTGGAATGGCTGCCGAAGAGGAACAGGGACGAGTCAAATTTCTTGGAAAATTTTTCCTGAAAGTAAACATAATATAAAGACAAGGTGTGGTGAAGAAGCTTCCTCTGGATTAAATTTAACCCATTAGGACCTATCTGACATAATAATAATTAATATTCAATTCTGTAGCGCTTTATCAACAAGTGTCTCAGAGCTCTTATTTTAATGACAGGTTCAGTTTGAAACAACACTGGATAACCATTTGTGCACTGTGCACCTACTGGCGTATCATTCATCTATCATTTGAATCCTTGGGGATGATATTGAATGGTCAGAGACAGAAATATCTTACCAGCTGTGTCCTGTCTTCAAATGGCCTCAACATGTTTTTCCTGTAAAAAACCCCAAACAATAACAATAATATAATATGTTTTTAATGCCATTTGAAAAATCTAGATTTCTCAAGCAGTAGTTTCACCAGGACTTTATTTCATAGGATCCTTTTCACAGACCTGTTTTAATACAGCAACAATACTTGGGGACTAGGAGATGTGATGTATTGGCTGGACATTTTTTTTCTGGTTAGTAAAATTGTTTCATGCTTAGCTACTACATACATTTGTGCTCAATGGCAATGCAATTTGAGCCACTGTTGGAAGAGATAAGGTTCTCAACCTTGGTCAATTTCCGCTGTGGCAATCTGTGGCGCTGATTGATCATCACACATACAAATACAGTGACAGGAAAGTGTGGCATGAGTTATTTCACCGCTGTGTGCATGGCATATGGGAGCTTTTCAGTTTTCTTAGAGTATGCACCTACAGAGGGCTTTTGTAACTGATTCTTACAAGTAAAACAAAGCGTTTCTTTCAAGGGTAAACAAATGTGGTGGGAAAAAAAGCCTGCAATTGTGCTGACACTGCACCTCCTCATTGTTACCTTTGCAACATATTGCTGTCTGTCTTCTTAAGAGTATACAATTCCTTCAGGATTCTTGTGACTGTCTCACTGGTGTTGCCTCCTCGTATGAAGGTGCATTTCTTTGTGTTCTCAACCGCCTTGGAGTCTCTCTTCACCAAGGCACGCTTGGCGCGCTGCGTTTTGGGTTTCCTGTTTGAAAGCAAATAGTAAATTCCATTGAAGAACAAGATTCTGCTGATGAAAGGGATTCAGTTATATTCATGTACACTGTATATCAGGCCTGGAATTTCATCTTTTGAGAGGGCAAGGCCATTTTCAATTTTCAATTTGCAAAGGGCACTTCCATTGGAAAAGCAGAAAGTCTATGGGAAAGTTTTGAAGGAGCACCGAGACCTGTGGCCTCCCTGTAGTTCAAGGCCTGATGTGTATACTCTCTGAGTGACTAATCACTAACCCCATTAAGAGAGTTAATTCCAGAGTTCAAATAAGTCCTAACCTTTTCTGTGTATTTTGTTAGAAACTCTTGATTTTTTTTTTAAGTAAAACTTGTTTCTACCAGATGGAAGGAATGCAGTTATATCCATACTTCAGTCATACATTCCATAGGCACAGCTCAAACTGAATGTATGCTAGTTGCGATGATCGTAACCCTCCATCCTCCCGACGGTCGATCCTCCTCCTCCCGATGGTCGCAGACGGTCGCAGACCGTCGGGAGGATAGAGGATCGACCGTCGGGAGGATGGAGGGTTACGATCATCGCAACTAAATGTATGCATATTACAAACAAGGCTTGAAACTACTGAATCACTGGCCCAAGGCCAGTGATTTTATTTTTAGCATTGGGCCAGTAAACGGAGAAATTTCCGTATCCTGCCACCACTTTTTCACTCATTTTTACATTACCCAAAGGAATATCTCATTTTTTTGAGTAAACTAGATACTATGATGTTATTTCATAACGAATGAAAAAGTGGTGGCTGGATTGGATACGGAAATTTTTCCCAGTAAACTCAATACCTGACATTGAAAAGTCGGGTGGTCTTGTGTGTTTCAAATGATTATATAATATTATTATTTATAAACCTCACGGTATCATCACCAAATGATATGATTTATGAATAATAACAGTTGTTGACTTTAATTTAAACTTATTTTAAAGTTAAGTTTCAGTTTAGTTAGTTTCACTTTCAGTCTCAGTCTGATAAAAAAATATTTATTTGTGTTTTCACCCCCAGAAAACATTATAATTTATATAAACACAGTTTTTGAATAGTTGCTGAAATGGGATTTCATCTGCCCCTCACTACTAGGCAAGTTTGGTGGTGTAGTGGTAAGACATCTGCTCTGCACTACTATTCCTAACTAGTAAAAAAAAGATGGCAAAGGCTGACGAGAGTTCGAATCCCCTAATTTGATTTTGTCCCCCCTTTGCACATTTAAACCGAACTCCACAACACAACAGTTTATCGTGATAATAACAGTAACCCTAACAATCAAAAAGAGGGTGACGAACAAAAGGCAATTTATGCCACCAAACTTACACAATTCGTTGCATGTTGTCGTTGTCGAAAACTGAATTTAGAACGTGATCTAAATTTCACGTGTGATTAAAAAACGGTGAAAACACATGCGGACTTTAAATAGTCTGAATACCACATAACTAAGCCTGCATTTATTTATATGATACTGCTAGGAACTAGATCAATTAAAGCGAGGTTGAAGCAGGCGATTGGTGGCGCTCTTGCGATTAAAGAATTTTACTTTGGCTGTCGTCCGAATGGCTGTGGCTATAACGCCTGGATTTCGGAATATGATGTGTTAAAGTACAGAACGTCCTTAGTAACAGTCTTAGCCGTAGCTGTGGCTGCCATGATACGGTCTGAGTTTTAATTTTAGCATATTTTATTTACTGAATAACTGACATGATCTGACTGAGATTAATTGTTTATAGTTTGGATGCTAGCACGGATCTAGAGAAAGTATGCAAACAGTCGAGCTCTATTTAAAAACATAAGTTCCGGCGATCCAGCCGTAGCAGTAGCCGCAGTGGATACGGCATTCTACTTCACGAAAAGTATTCTAAAGTTCAAGGCTGTAAAAATGGTGTCCCGTAAAGACTAATACCATACTATGTAATGTGTTTGCTGTCTTGCCATTTTTTTAAACTCTTCTCGAACAGCGCAACATGAATCTGAATTTAACCTTGAAACTCATCAAACAGATAATCCTCTACTGTACATCAAAATGACGTCATCAAGTATCCAATTACATTTAGTAAAAATAAAAAATCATCTGATAACTCTTCTTGAACCATATCAATCATACATGGATTTTGTCAATCTAGGCCTAAATATATACGAAACAGACATGACACCAATTTGACCTTGTCATTCTGGTGATGACATTAGTTCAAAGGTAGTGATCGTTTTATAAAATCAAAACTCCTGGGCTGAACAACAAGACAGACAAGTACTTGGAAACAATTGGCTCATCAAAATGTTGACGATAATACTTGATTTGTAGGCTTACAGCACCGTCTGGTAGGCCTAACATTTCATCAACCAAAGGTTAGGAATCTCAAATCTCGAATCTTGAATCATGAGACATGAACCATAATCATACGGAGCAAAGACTCAATAAATGGATCAGCAACACGTCGAACACATTGTTTTTGTGATGTCACAAAACTGAATTTCTAACTTTTTGTGTTCTTTGTGCGTTTTTGCGCTTTTGTGAAGTATTGTTTATTATTATTTGTTTGGTATAGTATAACATATCGTGGTAACTACCCACACGTCCGGCAAAACGACTCCCTACATCCACCCCGGCGGGTGGGAGGTTTTTGCCAACTTTTCACAATGGGCTCTCCTTCCTGACCCCGCCTCCCACACCCCAATTTTTGTACAGTCTCCTGGCGCATGTAGCACAGCTAAACCGGTGCTATCTTGTTTGCCTACTGTCTGAGATGTCTCACTGCTGTCTGTTACTTTGCTACCGCCTGACACCCCCGCTTACGCAAGCCCACTTACACAGCAGCCCCTCTTTCCCCTTCCTGCCCCCATCCATAACATAACTTTTGACATTGTTCTCATCTATAACAGTGTTGGCGGGAAAAGAGTTGGCTAGCTAGCCCCATACATCTTGCGGGAAACCCGTCACATGGGCTTTGTTATTACAACTAAATCACTGGTACTATGCTTCATGTACTTTCATATGAGCGTAATAATCCACCGGGTACCAGCGTACTTTTGACGCCATCTATTTGATGCATTATGCATTTTCATGAGCGAAGCATGCGCGTCGGTCTTTTTCTTTCGAGGGGGTAGAATCCATGTGACAAACTCAACAAACCACAGTATTTTATCAATTTTCACAGCTGGTAAGTTGAATGCATTAAATATATGAAGTCTGTATTTATCTTCTTTTATTTATGATCATGTTATGGTGTATTTGAATGTATAATACGTCGTGCTTTTTGTGAAATTTTGTGGAATTTAGCGTTCAAATGTTCACGCATTTTGAAACTGGAAAGCACCCGCGTAAGTCAATAGGTCATAAGTGGCCACACATTTTCTGTTTTACTTTGTTATTTCTTATCATAAATTGTCGTCATATCGTATTTCCAAAATAATTATTGTTCACTGCTGTATATTTACTAACAGTTCCTTGTACCTCAAGTTATGTTTCTTGATTTTCTAATCGGGAAAAATTACTGTGAAAATCTACGGTTTATTTTTTAAATGCCGGTTGCTTTCTTTTTAAATGTGAACAAAGAAATTGTAATGCTTGACGCAGTATCGTGTGTGGTGTGCATCATCACTGGCCGTCAGCGGCCGGTAATGAGCACAGGCAAGGCAGGCTAAGGCAGGCTATCCTCTGACTCAGATTTGGCGGTCGCCCAGGCCAGCTGAGTTGAGGCGACAGTAAAATTATGTTTGTGTCATTCACTCAATTGACATCCCCCCTATCATTCATCATAATTAGCATAAAAAGCATACATTTTAGATAAGTGAAAAATGAAAAAGTCGATGTGACGTCAGCGTTCTCGGCGTGATCATCCACTTGATCACAGTCACACACAGTACATCGCGTCATATGTCATATGTAGAAAATAGAAAGGGCCTGCTTGTAATGACTGCTCATTTTTATCATGACAATAACATGATTACAAATATTCACATGAAATTTACATTAAAAATAATTAATGAAACTGCTTTTACAAAATTTTTGAATATTCAAATATATGTAGGCCCTAATTTGACCTTTCCTTGCTTAAAGTTTTAAACTTAGTCCTTAAGAACGTTGTATGATCAGTCAGTATTGTTTATTTTCTAAATACATGTAAGCCTAATCTATTCTTAACTCAAAATTTGTTAAAACCTTGTTCAGTTGTAATTGTATATTCATTTACAATCTTGTTTAGTTTTTAAGCCTGTTTAATTTTAATTGACAATACAACCATGACAACTGTGGCTCTTGTCAAAACCACTGCTTAGCTTAGGCTTTGTCCATCTGATTGAAGCCCGTAAGGCATAAGGAAAGAGCACATTTTTCAAGAATGGCACAGGGGCCACAGTGGTTTTTAAAAAGGGCCTTTGTTGTGACAACTTAAAACTTTCTTTTCAATTTCAGCATTTGATTAAGCATGGCCGAATCCAACGGAGACCAAGTTACTGAAGACCAGCAAATGGATGAGGAAGTGCAAGGAGAGGCCACAGCTGGGGATGAGCCCATGGAGACAGAAACATACACAAGGACAGATAACTTTGACAAATATCTTGGCATGGGCTTCACAGAAAAAGTTGCTGAGAAGCTTGACCAAATAATCACTGAATTATCGGGGCGTAAGTAGCCATGGAAAGAATTTATAAAGAATTGTGTAAAGATTTGGCTGTTGACTCCCCCCCGAAAAACAAACAAACAAACAACTTGCACCCACCTCGAACATAAATTGTGTCTGCCATACTCGCCCTCTTGAGAGTCAACTTGCACTTAAAAATTACGGAAGGCGTGTAAACGCTGCTTCACCTACAATATTTACACTTTATAACACACAGGAACATTGATTAATCAAATTGAGCAACTAAGATATTGTGTTGACTGCAGGTGAATTGGGTCAACACAGTAAAACTAAGCAAAAACTTTTGCAAAACACTCTTCTAATTCTTAATTATTCTCCTTTTTGTGCTGTCATTGTTTACGTTTTTTTGGCTAGTTTAAGGGAAGAATGGAGTCTTGCTTTATTTCAACTACTTTGATTTTCCTCTGTTGAAATCCTGAGGCAGAATGAGAAAGTTGCCGGAGACTTATATTGGGCTTCAAACCATCTTAAGTTTCATCCTTCCTCGCCAACATGAAATAATTGTTTTACTAATGACATTGCATGTGTTTTCATCTTCAGAGGGCTTACTGGAGGATGACAAGCTGGATGACAGGGCGCTGGAAGCTCTGAAAGAGTTAGGTGATGAAAGTTCCCTCGCTGTCCTCAAGAAGTTCAGCTCAAGCAATCTCACACATGTGAACAACAAGAGTGCATTCATCTGTGGTGTAATCAAAACATTCAGACAGAAGGGCAGGCGGCCTGGTGGTAGCAGTAGCGCCCAAGCAGCTGCTGAAAACTCAGGACCAGATGAGGCCAAAATAAAGGTAAATTGAAGAAAGGAAAAAAACAAAACAATGCTATACATCCTGGTTAAAAACTATGGTAATAATAATAATAATAATAATAATAATAATAATGATAATCAGTTCTTATATAGCGCATTTTACAATAACGTCTCAATGCGCTTTACATTAGTGCCCCTGGTCATTGGTCCAATAACATTCCTGTAATCTTTCTCAGTTCCCTGGGGAGTATACAGCCCGGGCTGTCGCGGCGCTCCAAAGGCTTTTTCAAACACAATATCAACCTCTACCCTCGCAGGTACCCATTTATACCCCTGGGTGAAGAGAAGCAATTATAGTAAAGTATCTTGCTCTTGGTAGGTTGGAGGCTTTTTAACTAAGAGGGAAACCTCTGTGGAAATTCTTTGTAAATAAATCAAATTATGCCTCATTTGATTAGAAATTATGGACAAAAGAGCTTTTAACCCTGACCACCCTATAACCCAACAAACTCCAACAGCATGTTTGGTTTGATTCTCTTGGACTGACGACTGCACCAGTAAACTGATAATGCTCTACATGGGATCAGGCATACCACCATGATCAGATTCCCTACAGTTTGGATGTTGGTTACCCCATGGTGTTGGATTTTGTTTGAGTGAGGAAGGGTTCTAGTAATTCACCGTATCTAAAAAGCTGAGTTCTCTATTTATCTATTTGCGTTTATTTGGTCTTAACAAATTTGATCTGAATTATTGCACAGTTTTGTCAATATCAGTAAGTTTTGCCACATCATGGTAAATCTAGGAATGTTTGCAGTCCTTGCTGTTGAATTAAATTAAGTGTGTACTTTTATTCTGGACAGGAAATGCTGGAGAAGACGGGCTACTCCCTTGATGTCACAACAGGACAGAGGAAGTATGGAGGACCACCCCCCGAATGGGAAGGGGATACCCCTGGTGCTGGATGTGAGGTAAGTAAGCAAGTAAATAGATTCATACTTACAGATTAAGTACCGCTTCAAAGTTACTTCATTTGGTCTATCTCTTGTTCAGTCCAGTATATGTCAAATTAAGATCAGGAAAAGCATATGTTGATGTTTCTCTAAGTTTCAATGATTAGATGGCTTCTTTTCCAGTTTGATTTGAAGAACAGTGAATGGTATTGCTTGTGATTCATTGACATACACATGGCGAGTTTGTTATATAGCCTCTGTGCTCTGCTTTTTGCAGTCTGGAGTATATAGAGAGCAGGATCTTATTTCCTAGAGTTGCTAACCAGAATAAGGTTACCAACCAAACTACAATGTCATGTGCACTGGTTGAAACTGGTCTCCTGCTTGGCAGAAAATCGTCAGGCTGCTGAATTGGCTACAGGTACGACTGTTGCTGAGGGTGTTGCAAAGGACGTCCTATACTTCAACGCATATCCAGCCACGGCTGTAGCTGTTGCTGCCAATTCGTACACAGCCTAAAGCACTGTTTTCTGCTGAAGCAAATTTAAGCCATTATGATATTGAGCTCATGATTTGATCAGATTATTATTTTTATGTTTGAAAGGGGAAAATGAAAAAAACGCGTCTGGTATAGATTGCATTTCTGTTTCATTTTAGTCTGTGCATTTGAGAACAATGATTAAAAAAAACTATTTGAGACAACTTTTTTCAAATTTTTTTTTTAACAGGTGTTCATTGGCAAGATTCCCAAAGACACATTTGAGGATGTCTTGGTCCCCCTCATTGAGAAGTGCGGCAGGATTTACGATTTGAGGCTGATGATGGATCCGATGTCAGGTTTAAACAGAGGCTACGCTTTCACAACATTCTGCGACAAGGAAGGCGCAAATGAATGCGTTAAACAGGTTGGTAAAATCTGTAGGAAATTGTTGATGCTAGAGATTGTTTAAAGTATTTTTGGCTGTTGAATTTCCTACTCTCTGGTAGATTGTGGAGCCCGCTGTTTAAACATCCAAAATCATTTGCACACGTTTCACTAATCATGCATGGTTGTGTATACTTGTTCCAATGGGAGCGCTATGGAATGTGTACAAAGCTATGATCAAGTGTGAGGAATGGATTTTTGAATGGTTTGCAAAAGACAATAATGACTTTGTTATTTCACACTCTTTTTTTAACTTAACATTTTAAGTCCAAGAAAAAGTTAAGATGCATGTATCATTATTGTGAGAAAAAAAAAAAAAATTGTCTCACAATGTCTTCTGTTATAGCTGAATGGTTACAAGATCAAAGAAGGCTGGCAGATCAATTGCAACATCTCAATCCCAAAGAGCCGTCTCTTTGTTGGGTCGGTACCCAAGAACAAGTCCAAGAAAGAGATCCAAGAAGAGTTTGCCAATGCAACGCGTAAGTATTCAATTCAAAAACAGTCAACGGCATGGCTCTCATTTTACACTGCACCGCATGCTCGAGGGGAGTGGTTTTGGTTTAGAGCCAGTAGACTTATGACCGGCAGTCTTGTGCATTTCAATTGAATAACAATACATGTACCTCACTGTGTAATATATTGAACAGAAACAAATTATGCTCCAATTATGCTGGTGTCTACCTTTTCACTTCTATTGAGTAATGAGGTATTACAAAATACCAGCATAAGACTGACGAAGAAAATCTTCCCAAAGTGCAATTATTGTTAAAATAAAAACAGTTAAATGCATGCTTTCAGGACTCTGGAAGTTTTTTTCTCATTTCGATTCTGGTCTTGTACACAACTTTCTGAATGTTTTGAGCTACCAGCTCTGTGGTTCAAGCCCTGAAGGGTATCCAGCAGAAAATGGGAAGCTACCAATATTGATATATTACCTATATCAAGACAGTTAGTTGGAAGGTACAGCAGTCATTTTTGAAGCAAAATATTTGAAGGATTTTTTTTTCTTCTTGAAATTAGACAGTTTCTCAAGTTAAATATTTTTTTCCTCAGCTGGTCTTACCGATGTCATCATCTACCACGGAGAGGACAAGTCTAAGAACCGTGGCTTTGCCTTCCTGGAATACGACAGCCATCGGTCTGCCAATGCTGCACGTCGTGCACTGATGAGCGGCAAGGTTAGGGTGTGGAGCGCCATGGTCACTGTAGACTGGGCTGATCCAATCTCGGAACCAGATGAGGAGACGATGGCTAAGGTATGTGCAAGATGCCGGCCTGATACTTCACAAGGAGGCAATGCCTCCGTTGCCCCTGGCCATCACCTTTGTGCCCCTTGAAATGTTCTAATAGGAGTTAACAATTTCCCCATAGAGGTGCCTTACAAAGAGAAAGCGCCTTCGTGCCCTAGGCCCTTTTAAAAACGAAGCATCAGGTCTGAAGATTTTTGTCCAGTTACAAACTATATTTTGGGTTGAACAGTTCCGCTTGTGGTTTATTACTTGACAGTTGCAGACTTGTCATCAAACTTGCTATGAATGCTAATTGCTAATAGATTGAAAAATAGTATTAGCTGTTGCAAACTGGTTACAAACCAAAAGGACCTGTGGTATAAATGCACACACAAAAAAAGCTAGTGGCCTGACGTTTCCACTCTAGCAGAGTCTTTCTCGAAGGCTAAAGAGGATAACCCTTCAAGAAAGACTCTGCTAGGGTCGAAATGTCTGACCACTAACTATTTTTTTGCGTTTAATAGATTCTAACAGGTTTTTGAAAAAATATAGTTTTATAGTTTCCTCTAATGTTAATATTTTGTGCTGTTTTTCTTTATTAATGGATTTTTCTGCACTTCTGTTAAATCGTTCAATGCTCTGGTGTTGTCTCTGCATAAGGTGCTCTAAAAATTCCAATTTTTTTTTAAACATTATGTTTTTAACGTGTAATGTGTTTAACGTGTAATGCTAAGGGGTCGTTTTTGATGTATACTTAATGTGAGTGTAAATTAAAAAGAAGTTATGTAGGATGCTAGTGGTATGTTTCACATTTCAGATCTTCCGCACTTAATACACACTGTTTAGCTTATTTTATTGTAGAAAACTCAATTAAGACATGATTTTGGGGGGAGATTTGAACTTTCCATGACTGCTAAGTGTTTGTGTGCGCAAGACTAATCCCATGGTGGGTTTCTTTACTTCAGGTGAAGGTTGTGTACATACGTAACCTCTCCCCAGAGGCCACTGAGGAGAACATCAAGGAGCACTTTGAGGTTTATGGTACGGTGGAGAAGGTGAAGAAGATGAAAGACTACTGCTTCATTCACTACACGGAGAGGGAAAGCGCCATAAAGGTAAGACAAATTGCTGTGGAAACTAAAGTTGACTAAACTTAAAATATCTGTTTGTGTTGGGGGGTGCTCTGTTGATTTATATCGCACACATATTTTTTTATAAAAGATTATCGTACCATTTAATTTATTGTCTGTGAGATAGTGAACAAGATACATGAATGTTTGTAAAGAGCTTTGTATTTATCCCAACTTTTTTCACTTTGTGCTTCTTGGTGTGACACTTCTTGAATTACATTTTCGTAAATTACAAGTGTTCCTTTGTGCAATTAGCTAAGAGTTTTCTGTAAGGTTGCATTTCGCTCTAAGTGTTCAATTGTGTAATATGCACAGAGAAGCTGTAGCCCTTGTCAACTTGCCACTCAGTGCAAGTGACAAGAGCTTTTACTTGGTCACAATGAGCAAAAGTTGATAGTTTTTTTTGTTTTATTGTTAATTAAACAGGCTATTGAAGAGATGAATGGTAAACCATTCCAAGGAACCGACATTGAGGCTTCACTTGCCAAACCACCTCAGGAAAACAAGAAGAAGAAGGAGAGACAGATGAAACAAAGCTACCAAGGAGGAAGGTAAGGATTCAAGAGTAATTGCTTTCTTGCCAACTACTACTACATGGGTCTTGAGGCCTCCCGTCTGTGTAAGAGATGTAAATCTGTCACTTCAAAAAATGTTTTGTTTGGTTATAGGTACTACGACGATTACTATGGGCAAATGCGCGGAGGTCGTGGAGGAAGGGGACCTCGTGGTGGACGGGGCTTTGACCGTGGAGATCGTGGCTACCGGGATTTTGGTTACGGTGGTGGATATGATGATGGTTACTATGGTGGCTACCCTGGTGGCTATGATGACCCCTATGACTATGGATACTATGATCGCGGGTACGATGCAGGCTTTGGGTATGGTGGCCGTGGACAGGGTGTAGGACCCCGTGGACGTGGGGGCCAACGAGGTGCACGTGGTGGCATGGGTAGTCCGCGTGGTGGACCAGGAGGCCGAGGTGGACCCAGAGGACGTGGTGGAAACCGTGGTGGTCAGCAGCAGCAGCGTGGTGGACGTGGTGGTGGTGTCCGAGGGGGTCGTGGTGGAAACCGTGGTGGCAATGTCGGAGGGAAGAGGAAATTTGAGGGGCAGCAATCTGCTGATACCAAGCGACGTAACACCCAGGGAGGCTGGGGTGTCCAACCCATTGCTCAGCAGCCCCTGGGTGAGTTCGCATCAGGGTACGACTACAGTCCGAGCTATGGAGAGCAGTCATGGTCACAGGATAGCTACTCTGGCTTCTAGACATCTTGACCTGACCCGACCTGATTGATGGTTGACCTGTCTGTGGAAGGCATTGCCATTCAAATACCTTTCCAACCAAGCCTATGCCAAGGTGAATAAAAAAAAAATCACTAAACTGGCTTCCCCCATGTACCATAAAGTCCAACGGCTGTTTCCATCTAAATTGAATAACAAAAAAAACACTTGTAAATATCCGAACTGGTTTGACATCCTATCTGGCCGCCACCTGAGTCACCACTGTGAAAAAGAGAACTCAAACTAATGAATAAAAGTGAACTCATAAACATTTCTGTCGAATTGACATAATTTCCAGCAGAAGAGAAACAAAAACTGGGTCAAACAAATATTTTTACATAGTGAAAATGTCAAGAAGAAAAAAAAGCGTACAAAGTGTAGTTATCGTTTCTGTCAACTGTGATGTTCAATGTGAGTATATATCAAAATTATTAAAACGCACTTTTACCTTTAAATTCACAGTTTTGAGTTTTTGGGGAAAATACGTAAAATGTTTACAACCATGTATTTGAACTTCAAAGTCTGGAGCACGATTTAAAGATAATTTTTTCGACTTTGAACAATTTAATTGTGGAAGAATTTTAATCATAGTAAAAAAAAAAAAATGTTTTTTAGCTTAGATCTAAATTGCTCGTGCTCTTTTTATATCTTAAATTGTTGTCATGTGGCTCAGCTCATTTACTCAGTGGTTACTTTTTTCTAGAAATGTTAATGTGTTTTCTTAGATGTTGTACCAGAACCATGTATGTTTATTTTTTATTATTATTATCATTATTCTTTTTTCATTTTTTTGAAAGACTTTTGAAACTTCAAGTGGAAAAAACAAAATAAAAGGACTTGGCTAATTAGTTCAGAATTTCTTGTGCAGAAAATAAAAATTTGCAAAATTGTCTCTGTCATTTGATTACTTCGAACCACCAGCCAGTTGGTTCAGCTTAACTCAATAAAGATAGTTCCACAGTGTACAAAATGGAAACAATGGCCACTAAGCCCCATTTACTATATTTCTTTTCTGAGTTTGTCTGTGGTAAGTATTTCAGAAGAGATGTGTTTGGTTTTATGGTGAGTGGTAAGTATTCTGGAAATTTTAACACGGCATTTTGTTTTTCTAGGAAGTTCCCTTTTCAGCATTGTGGATCAAACTGAAAACTTAGAGAAATATAAATAAGTGGAAATTTTTGTTGTTTACCTTTCCTTCGTAAAATCAAATTCAACAAAGGGTTCAAAGAACGTTTTCCTTACAAATTCTGACTGCAAATAATTCCTTGGATTATAAGAAACTTGAGCATGCTTGTTGGCAAATACTGTGGGACATGAAATTCAACTTTCCAATAAAAGTAAAGCGAACAATTTCTCTTGGTATAAGTAACTCTCAAACCCAACTTGATTCAAACGAGGTCTAAAAAATAAATCACAAGTTGCTTGTTCTCTGTTTTTTTATTTGTTTGTTTTTTTGCATGAGAGAGCATTATTTTATTTAGCCGTACCCTGTTCTTTCCCCTGACTCTTCTATATTCATACCAACAATCATATAGTTCGAACTAAACCACAAATCGCATTTTTAAATGCTGTGAAATTGATTTTTTTTTGTAACCTAGGTATGTTTACACCCATTACTCACACTTACTGCTGAACCCGCTGATTTTTCAACTTTTTTCCCCCCGCGAAACTATCAATACATGTAATTGCTCAAAACTTGTGCCACTTATTGTCTCCATTAACAATAAGGTTAATAACTCCCAAGGTTAATACCAAATGACTTTAAACACCTGGTCCATTTCTATTTCTTACATTCATACGTGCATACCCCTCTTCAATCAATCAATCAATCATTCAAAATTATCATGACCAAATCATGCCAAGCATGCTACACAATGTTTGTCTCCAGTTTGTTGTGAATGCAGTTTTATTTTGACATAAATTTGCATGCCTCTAAAAGGGGGGTTACACCTCTTGATTTTTTCTGACATATACAAAACTAGAAATTGAGGGGGATACGTGACAAGTTAACCTCCCTTTTATGTGCCTTTCTGTTATTATTTAGTAGACTGGCAGACAAGTTGTTAAAATGTTTGTCGCGGTGATGGTGTACTGGCTGTATTACAACTAACTCTCAAGTCTGCTGCTTCCGCGAAATGTCTGTTGTCAGGATTAGGGCCTCAATAAATGGGGGCAGTTATCGGGAGCCAGCGTTATTGCGAGAGCAGTATAGCTGGCATATATTCAGTTTGCGGTAAACCATGTGTATATATCCACTTTGCTGTGTAGATATGTTCTTTGAGAGACCAAATATAACTTACTCAGCGGCAGTGAGTCACAAGAAATCCCCCTTCATTCACTAAGCGAAAGTAGTAGTCCCGGCCGATTTCTTGCCTTCCCGCCCGCGCCTAGGTAGTTGTTAGAAAGCAGGACAGTTTTCTTCAGAACAAAGTAGTCTCCGTATTCCGAAATCTACTCCGAGGAAGTAGAATAAGCAGCAAGACTAGTTCTCAGAGAACAAAAATTTACACAGCCAAGTAGATATATACACATGGTGTTACTGCAAACCGAATACATGTACATGTACACGTTGATGCCTCGCCCTGCAATGCCTCAAAGCCGAGACAGTATAGGTGCATGGCAGCTGTTGCACCATCACTGAGTCAAACATTTAACGGCTTGTCCACATGTCTAACGTTTAGAAGTGTGATGAGTTGTAGATGATCTTTGTACTAATGTGCTTTCTTTTTCTCTTTTCTCCCTCGTCCCACCCTTTATTCAACCAAAGTAAAGTTAACCAGATTAAAAACCTGCAATTTTCCTATAAAAAGAAGAGGAAAATCGTTTATCACTAAAACGTGCAGATTTTGATATTATAATTGTTATTTTACAGTCATAAATTATGACTGGGTTTTAATTTTATTTTGTATGTGAGATTTGCAATAGTGCATTTATTTGTGTATGGTTTGTATTTGTGTTTTAACTTTTGGTGAAACATTGAAGAAACATCCGGAGGAATGTACTGGCATGCAAAATTATGCGCTATGCCGACGTACTTCTTCAAAATTTTAAAGACATTCGTCACCACAGGAATTAGATACGCTGTGACTTTCACAGCAAATTTCACTGTACCTTTCTGTTGGGCTTTTGCCAACTTCATCCACCGCAATAACTGATAGTACAGAATTTCTGTATAAGAAAATTTAACGATGGCATCCACAAAAGAAAGCCCTAGCCTCTAACAGGGTTACCACTGACGAGAAGGACGATCAGATGTCGTTGGACCTGGAAGAAGCTGCTCCCCAACCGTTGCTGATGATTTGCGATTTCATCATGCCCTTGCGTTGCATTGCTAGTACTACTGTTCGAGTTAACAGTAGTTTCTTGAAAAGAAGTTTTGATAGAATGTCACAATGAATTATGGAAAACTTGATTCACTCCTAGAGAATTTGACGAGGCTAAAGAACTGAATTCGTTTGCCTTTGTTGCATTGCATTTCATAATTCTGCACAAGAGATGGAGTCTTTGTGGAAAAGTGACAAACAGTTACTGAGATTTATAATTGCTGATTTATTGAAGTCTTTTTGGCCCATGAAACATGGCCTTCAAATGACAGCCTGCTAGTTCTGGTGAGAAACATTTTTAACGGGGTTGTGCTTTGTGCCTGGTGAAAAAAACCCCCAGATATTTTCTGCAGATTTACTAAATAGTGCCCTTTGACCCACTTCTCTAGCACTGAGGATACTGTTCCCAAAAGCTTGTAACCTACAACTTGGTTGAAATCCCATCTGCATTTAAACATGTCTCCTCAATAAGCCATGACTCGCGTCCCCCAGTGTGTTGCGAATAAGCTGGAGTTTTAATACTAAGGATACTGAGTTTAAAAGAAACCCCGCCATTTCTTAAAACGGAAAAAACATTTATCTGGCGAATTGATGCTGCTAGCATTACATGGTGGATCATTCACAATGGAATATTCAATATAAATTAACGAGCCCTAATTTCGGAGTCCAGACTTAATTGGAATTCAGGGTTTTGCCAACTTTAGAGGCTACAAGTTCTGCCTTGAAAAAGTCTGCTTTTAAAAGCCTAGCTCGTTAGAACAAATAATTAAGGCATGTCTATACCCCAGTTAAATTTTACTGGGCAGCTACATTTTCTTGAATAACTTCTTTAAAGAACGATGAAATCTTATCATGAAAGAACACTAAACTTCATGAAATTCTTAAGTTTTAGAAATAACTTCACACATCTTTGGGAAGTTTTAGTGTGTGTGTTTTTTTTTTTTTTTTTTTTTTTTGGGTGGGGGGGTTGTTGCTGTTATTTTTTGAAGATTAACTTGCTTGTTAGAGTTGCCTTAATGGGTAACTATTTCTAAGCCTGAAAATACAAAAATGAAATAGGATTTTCTTGGAAAGAGCAAGCTTTACCATCACAGAGATTAAATGACTTGGCCCTTTTTTGTATGATCAGACCTTCAAATATCTATTTGAAATTATGTAGAGATAGGCATAGCCAGGACTTTTTCTGTGGTGGGGGTGGGTGTCGCCCAGGGGAATGGGTTTGGGAGGGGGGGGGATGCTTTTTTTTTGGAATGGGGACACTGCAGGGGCCACCATCCTCATGTTCTTGGCTAAAAATGTACTAGATTATACAAACACATTTTCCTCTTTTTCAGCACTATCACAATTTTTTCATGGGGGGGGGGGGGCACGTGCCCCAGGTCCCCCTTGGCTATGCCACTATGTAGAGAGTCTACAAACCTCTGAAACAACGAGGAAATTATTGTCCAACTATCGGCATTTTCTTTTTTCATACAAAGCTATTCCTGTTTATAGCCTGACCCTTTGAGAAAGCCTCGTTTAGAGTAAAAATATATTTCCATTGCCATTACCCTTTTTTATTCGGTCTAATTACGAATCTGATTCCATCATCTTATAATGGGATGAGACTCATTGCAGGAACTTGCACATCAATTAAAAAAGTAGAAAGTTTGTTTGAAAGAAAAAAAAAACACCTTTTTGAAACTTCCATAAACCTTAATTCGCAAAAGTATAAATTGTACATGTGCACACATTGTACATATAATTCCTTACTATATGATCTGATTTTTTATTTTACCTTCCATTATTAATACTTTTTTTTTTTACAAGGAAAGTGGCACTTCCTCCTTTACAAGAAGAGATTGGGGTTACACCAGAAAGTCGATGATACCACATAAGAAAATGTACATGTACATTGTATACAGCCATTTCTTACCCATCGAAGCTGTAATAATACTAATAATAATAATCGATTCTTATATAGCGCTTTATCACAGCCCGAGGGGCGTATCAAAGCGCTTCTGACATTATTACCCCTGGTCACTGGGCCATATATTTCATTCCATAAACCATCTCAGCTCCCTGGGGAGTATACAGCCGGGGCTGCGAGTTACCGTGCTCCAAGCTAATCATTCACATAAACCATCTCAATATAAATTAACGAGCCCTAATTTCGGAGTCCAGACTTATTTGGAATTCAGGGTTTTGCCAACTTTACAGTTTAAGTTCTGCCTTGAAAAAGTCTGCTTTTATAAGCCTAGCTCGTTAGAACAAATAATTAAGGCATTACTCTGAAAAATGTCCATATCCCAGTTGAATTTTACTGGGCAGCTACATTTTCTTGAATAACTTCTTTAAAGAACGATGAAATCTTATCATGAAAGAACACTAAACTCCATGAAATTCTTAAGTTTCAGAAATAACTTCACACATCTTTGGGAAGTTTTAGTGTGTTTTGTTTGGGGTTTTTTTTTTTTTGGGGGGGGGGGTTGTTGCTGTTATTTTTTGAAGATTAACTTGCTTATTAGAGTTGCCTTAATGGGTAATTATTTCTAAGCCTGAAAATACAAAAATGAAATAACTTGGCCCTTGCTTGTATGATCAAACCTTCAAATATCTATTTGAAATTATGTAGAGACAGAGGCATAGTTAGGACTTTTTCTGTGGTGGGGGTGGGTGTCGCCCAGGGGAATGGGTTTGTCAGTTTGGGAGGGGGCATGCTCTTATTTTGGAATGGGGACACTGCAGGGGGCCACCATCCTAATGTTCTTGGCTTTAATTGGCTGCAGTAGCAATCACGATCATTCACTATACATTGTACATGTACATGTACTATTACTGACATGAACTAGATTATACAAACACATTTT
Source organism: Pisaster brevispinus (assembly GCA_023634235.1). NCBI lineage: Eukaryota > Metazoa > Echinodermata > Asteroidea > Forcipulatida > Asteriidae > Pisaster > Pisaster brevispinus. Next base: position 10,368,398 of record JAMKCF010000007.1, read on the forward strand.
CTTCTTTTTCAGCACTATCGCAATTTTTTTTTTATGGGGGGGGGCACGTACCCCAGGTTCCCCTTGGCTATGCCACTATGTAGAGAGTCTACAAACCTCTGAAACAACGAGGAAATTATTGTCCAACTATCAGCATTTTCTTTTTTCATACAAAGCCATCCCTGTTTATAGCCTGACCCTTTGAGAAAGCCTCGTTTAGAGTAAAAATATATTTCCATTGCCATTACCCTTTTTTATTCGGTCTAATTACGAATCTGATTCCATAATCTTATAATGGGATGAGACTCATTGCAGGAACTTGCACATCAATTAAAAAAGTAGAAAGTTTGTTTGAAAGAAAAAAAAAACACCTTTTTGAAACTTCCATGAACCTTAATTCGCAAAAGTATAAATTGTACATGTGCACACATTGTACATATAATTCCTTACAATATGATCTGATTTTTAATTTTACCTTCCATTGTTAATACATTTTTTTTTACATGGAAAGTGGTACTTCCTCCTTTACAAGAAGAGATTGGGGTTACACCAGAAAGTTGATGATATCACATAAGAAAATGTACATGTACATGTACATTGTATACAGCCATTTCTTGCCCATCGAAGCTGTAACAATTTGAAAACATGTATTTTACATTTGTTTGTGGAGGGTGAGTGGGGTGCACCCGAAAGAAAGACAGTCCATAATTTTGCTGAATCACCATATTAAAAATATTGTACCACAATGCATTTGGAAAACTAGTAGAGTCAATTGTTAAGCTACCAAAGGTGGATACTGTGCTGAATTTTACATGTATCTTTGCCAGGTTTTACCTGTTTTGTTCCACTTTGCTTCAAAGTAAGCATCGTTGCCGATGTTTGGGCTTGGATTTCACTCAGAATCCTTTGCACGCTGATGCTCATTCGTATTGAGACATGCATATGGGCTATTGAGATTAATATTTTATTGTTTTAATTGAAGTTTTCCAGGATAAATTACCCCATACAATACCAAATACGAGCCATTCAGAAGGGGTTGGGATTTAAAATTCCTTGGTTTTCTCACTGGGGATTTCACAATGTTATGGACTTGTCCATGTACGAGTTTATGTACATGTACATGTACATTGGGATTATGGGAGCTTCCTTGTGGGGGGTCTTTTCAACAATGGAACAATGGACCCCGAATGAGAATTCTTTAGAAAAAGGAATAATAGACCAACAACAGCAGGACACCACAAACCTGATCCATAAGGTTGTGTTGTGTGTACATTGTACATGTACATGTACATGTATTAACAAAAAATGTACATGTACAGTACATGTATTAACTGTCGCTGCTTGCTATTGAGAACTGTAGTAAACAACCCATTTTCCCACTGCTGCTCTTGATCTTAGATCACTTCATTTGAGGTGACCTTGGTTCAATTTAAAAAAGAAAGACCCAACAGACAGACAGTTTTCCTTTGTTACAAATGATAAAATTGGTCCTGTCAGGGATGAGATTTTTCAGACTTTTGTCTGAATTCAGACTTTTTATGTCATCCTGGTGAATAAAAAAGACTTTAATTTTTCCACATACATGTACATTAAAATTCAAAGAATTAAAGACTGACACTTTGATCTACTTCACTTGTGCTTGGGACACTGTTCCTAAAAGCCATTTGACTTCCAAAGCCTCCTTAGCGGTTACCAAAAGGTAGAAACGCCATCATTTCAAGTAGGCCCTATGTCCTAAAATTTGGATCCAACATGTAGTTTCAGAATTTTTTAACAATGACTCTCATTTGACTGAGCAACACAAGTCTACCTTTGTAAATTAAAAGTGGTTTATCAAGATATTTAAATAACTTACTTGGCCCAAGTGCAGTTGCTTATGTACTTGCATGTGCAATATTGGAACAGACTCTTTCAAACCTGAGGTAAGTTACTTTTATAAATGTTTTCCGTTCTGCGAGGGGGGGGGGGGGGACGGGGGACGGCAAGGGTTGTTAATCAATATGGACTCCAGTACATGAACATACAATGAACTCAATGCAATTTTAATACCAAGTCCCCATTACAATTGATTTAGAAATTAAAAACTGAAAAGACTAATTTGTACACTTTCTTAAGTTCCTGCTCTATTCTATTAAAATGAGAAGAAAAAGTAACACATGAAACATTTACTTATAAGCCATGGTCAATGTGAGCCTTAATCTCTAAGAATTGAAGTCCAAAGTACAGTCAACCCTCGTTATACATAAAGAATCGTTAAAAAAAGAGGTTCAAACTGCTGAGAGCACATTCTAAAGTGCCGAATCTATTTATGCTTGGTGCTCTTTACTTTGCTGCCCCTTTTACTTGGGCCAGTCCCAGCAATCTCGTAGAGACTAACACCAAGTCCTTTATACCGGCAATTATATTCTTAACTAAATTTTCCAGATGCCCAATTTAAATATCGAATCCTTGATTATCTGTTGATACATGAAAAAAAAAAAAAATTGCCATTAATTCTAAATACATGTAGATTTATACACGCATATCATCAAGCTCCACTTGAAAACTGGAAAGATTATTTTGACTGTACAGATGACTGAAGTTAATGTTCATCTTCGTTCCTTATGGGCTGTGTGGAGAGATAACGATCCACCTGATGCCAACACTCATGATAAATCTTTTCTGTGACGTTCAATGTTCGGCAATGTACATGAACATTTACACCATATCTTAATTTGTAATTTGACTCGCAACATGATAGCTGCTTATGAAGTCTGTGTAATAAGTCAATTGAAAAGATGTCGATTCATGTACTTGTGTAAAATCAAACTATTATTACAGCTGTCTGTGCAACAATCTGCCACAGATGTACAAATTAACCTACTGAAGTAAAGTAAAATGAAGCATTGTCATTGGTGTACTGTTGCCCCATAGTCAAACGTTTCAGATTAGAAAATAGCTCTAATAAAATGAATTGTGTAACTTCTTTTCTTTTAAACACTTTACATTTACAAACTACACATAACATCTGTTTATGGTTAACATTTTACCACACCCAAAATAATTCGTCAAAGTGAGAAGAAAAAAACCCAAAAACGACTATGTAATGACCTTCCTCATGGGTGATGAAGCAAAGTGTTCTGTCTTGCCAGGGGCACACTACATGTACACTCGTATTTACACTCGCATTTAGCCAGCAGGCGACCATAGAGGTGTCACACCCAAAGTACAGCTTGTGCAAAACCATAAACTAAACCTTAAAGAAAAAAATCATGCACGTGTAAACATATTGTCACAAAGATTCTACTGCTTTCCTTTTTAAACTAGCTTTTGTGGTAAAACCCACGATTAAAACCCTCTAAAAAACACCAAAGATTATCGTTCCAATGCTTAATTACTTTAATGGCAAAACGAGGACTGAAGGCAAATTAAAATGTATGGTGAATCATGTTTTTGAAAAAGTAATTAATTAACTGAAATCTTCTGGTTTCAATAAACGGACAATTCATTCAACCTACCTGTGAAAAAAAATCTAACTAGGACGCCTTAGTGAAAGCAATGAATAATGGTTAACATTTTGTGTTGGATTTTATTTTACATTTGTATTGGGCTTATTTTGGTTGCAGCAATTGGAATAAGCAGTGGTGACTTTCAGGTTCTTCACAATTAATTTTCACAACTCTTGACAGTATTTCTGAAGAAAAAAAATTTTACTCTCGAGGATTGGTGCGTGTATGAACTAATTCAGTGAGCTTTGTCGATTGAAACTATCAATTTGTTTTTCCCGATAATGATCAATTCTGTAGTCAGTCTTTAACATTAACAGCCCAATTTTTACAACGAATTATCTAATGGAATAATGGTACCTACGCAGAATTCACACTACAGTATTAAACAAATGTATGTAATAAACTAAACTCCGTTTGACCTGGAATTTCACGGAGGCCATGGCCTCTGTTGCCCTGGCCTTTGTGCCCCTCAAAAGTTTCCAATAGACATTTGCAAAATGAAAATAGCCTTGCCCTCTCAACAATGAAATTCCAGGCCTGAACAGTGTGTACTCCAATCACTTGTTATTCCAAATAGACAAGGTGCCTTCTGCAAACCAAAACATAAAATGAGCAAAAAAAAAGGCTACCAGTACTTGGTGATTGTGGGGGTCCATTCAAGCATCCTCATTAGACTGGGTCCGTTTTAGAGATTGGAGAGCTTTCTCACGGAGTTCTCTTTCCATCTTCTCGCCTTCACTCTCTGAATCCTGTAAAAAAACCAAAAACAGAATCATTGCTCTGTCAATTGATGTCCCACCCAACAATACATAACCAGACACCACACCTGAGCCAACTTTCGCAGAGCTGATATTGTGTTTACAGAACAATTACTGAACGACACCCCCTACTACCACACACACTAAAATCAAACAACATGTACAATATGTAGTGGTGTAAAAAACACCAAAATCATTGCTCTCTCGGTTGATGTCCCATCCAACAATACATAACCAGACACTATGTAGTGCCCTCAAAAGCAAAAGAGGAAACGCAATGTCCCTGGCCACAACCCCTCCTTACTGGAAAGCAATGCCACCGTTGAAAAAGTCCTTCTTACGCCCCTGGATCAAGCCACGGATTTGGGGTGGTCATGGTTGAACTAGCTATAGGTCTCCTTGTACATGTACGCTAGAACCTCCCAACACTGTACATGTCAGGTTTTTATCTTGTTTACGATTAAAAGCAAACCGATCATGTTCATCTGAACAACAAACTATTTCTCTTGCACACAAGAGTCCCAAGTTGACAGGCAGTGGCGTACATAGGGGCAAGGGGGGGGGGGGGGAGACGTGCCTCTCTATTAATGTCTGCTACCACCCCCCCCCCAAATTTGAAGTCTGACCTTTCGATATAAAAATAACCCATATAAAAAGTTATACTTTATGAGCTTTTTTAATTGAGCAAGTAAAACTACTTTTTTATCGACATGGAGAGTCCTAGTCACAGACAATGCATTTGGTTTTGACCTCCACAGCAGATTATCCTTATTCAAATTTCAAATAATAGCATAACACGAGGGCTCGTTTCAGAAAAATGCCGTCACAAACTAGTTTTAATTAGCCAGAAGTGTCCCGCTCTAAAAAAAAATCTTTGTTCAAAACCAACATGAATTTACCAGGTTTCCCTTGTGGTGTACATGTATTACTTCCTATTTAAAACTCTGTAAGAAAAGCCTAATGCATTTTGTTCACAAATCCCTGGGGGAAAGTAGAATCTTTCAATTTTGTTTACATTTCTTTTTCCTGATGGATATCTACAGACCCTGAGAAGAGAAAATAACTTCATGGTGTAAAACCAGGGATGTAATAGGCTGTTGAGAAAAAAACCTGAACTCTGAGCGCAAAGAGCGAAAGCATGCGAGCTCGAAAACTTGCGAGCATGAAGCCCAATATTAACATTTATCTTTGGTTTTAAAAGCCCTACTCTGCAATCTGGGCGTTATTATATGGTTTTATCTTCATTTTTTTATGAATTTGATCTTTAAAAAAAATAATAATAATAATTTTTTTATTTTATTTTATTTTATTTTTTTTTTGGGGGGGGGGCAAAAAAAACATATATATATTTTTTTTTAGGGCAAAAAATCCGGAATTCCGGTTAAAAACGGAGAAATCACATCCCTGTGTAAAACAAATATAAGTGCATTTTCCTTATGCTTGTTGGCTACAGATGCCCTTTAGACGAATAGTGTTATTTGAAATCATCATGCTCACAAGGCTTTAATTGTGAAAAGAGTTTTCAATTGTTGAAATGTTCAGGGTTTGAAGTTTTACCGGTGTGTTGTCTTGGTCTTTCTTCTGCTTTTTGTGCTTCTTGTGTTTCTTGTGTTTCTTATGTTTCTTGTGCTTCTTCTTTTCCTTCTTCTTGGCATCCTTGCCTCCATCTGAATCAGAACCCTGTAGAATAAATAAGTCAATGGAATTGATAAGCAATTCAAGTCATAGCTTTAGGTCTCTTTAACCCCTTCAGCCCCAAGTTTTTTTTTTACATAAACAACCACTGGTGACCACATTGTTTGACCACTCAAGCATGAGGTACACCTACACAACAGGAAGCTTTTGCTCAAATTTTGATTTCACAAACCCCATTATTATTGATTTCATTTTAGAGCATAAGTAATATATGTACAAACTTTCTTGCTTATTGAAATTCCTTTCATAAAATTCAAAAGTCATTGAAATCACCCAATAAATGTACAAGTTCTTGGTCTTTATTTCTCCAGTGTGTTCAGTAAACCCAAACACATTTTTGTACACAACGCTTTGGAGCTCCAGAGAACTTTGGCATTTCGGATCTTGCCACTCCAGTGATTGCAAAATAGCAACCCTATTCTATTTTACCATCATTGAAAAGATCCAATCTTTCTCTTTCCAATGATGGCAAGCTTGGGTATGAAGGGTGAACATGAACAAAACTACAGCTTTACAACAAATGGCCTTTGTGCTCAGGCTTGGGCTTTTTTGTGTGTGTTATCTTGGGTGACTAAAGTCGCCATTGGGGCTGAAAGGGTCAAGTCCCTTCCACTTTTTTCAACTACACATGAATTTAAAAAAAATTAAATTGATTAATAGTTTTACTCAAAGCTGCATGTGTTCAAGGTTCAGAGCTGGTTCTGTTTTGTGAAAATGCAGGACTGTTTCAGTAGGACAATGAAGGTTGCCCAAAGGTAACGTTAAGCCCAGATTGCCCATCAAGATACAAAAGCAAAGTAAACCTGAAGTGTCGGGCCTTAAATCTTTTGACAGTGATTAGGTTCTCCAAAAACATTTCAGGACACATTTCACATCAACCTACCCTTGCTGAATCACTAGCATCCTTGGCCTTCTTAGATTTCACTGGTGTTGGCTCAGGACTTCCAGAGGAAGATCTCGATCTTTTCACAACTTTCTGTGATCTAGGACTATCAGACTGTGTGCGAACTTTAGACACTGGTGATGGAGAGGGACTGCGTCTTGATTTCCGTTTGTCTGAAGACGACAACTTTCTCTCAGGAGATGGGGATCTTTTGTCGGGTGATAAGTGGCTGCGCCTACGATCTATCTTTTCAACATCAGGGCTATTTTCCCATTTTCCACCTGGGCGCGGTTGGGAGGCAATTTCCGGGGATTGATCTCGCTTTCTCGTTTCTGGGAGGGATTTTCTGTGTTGCTTCTCTGGGGTAAAGCTTCTACGTGGGCTACGTCGACGCTTTTCTGGTGTAGGGCTTCTACGTTTGTCAGGAGTAGGGGGGCTTCTTCTGCGTCTCTCTGGGCTTCTTCTTCGTTTTTCAGGGGTAGGACTTCTTCTTCGCCTTTCAGGGGTAGGGCTTCTTTTTCTGCGTTTTTCAGGGGTAGGGCTTCTTCGTTTTTCAGGGGTTAGGCTTCTCCGCTTCTCAGGAGTGGGACTTCGTCTTCTTTTCTCTGGGGAGGAACTTCTTTTGCGTCTATCTGGGCTTGGGCTCCTCCTCTTGTGTTTACTTTGAGCTGGACTCTGTTGACGTCTGTCTGGGGTTGCACTTCTGTTGCGCTTGTCTAGATTTCTCTTACTTATTTCTGGTGTGCGGCTCTTCTTTTGCCTGTTCACAACTGGGCTCCTGGTTTTTTTGGTCGATCGTTCAGGGGATGGACTATCCTGGTCTGATGAACTATCACTGGAATCTGATTGGATGCGACTTTTTTCTTTAGCCCTGCGTGGTGGGGACTCTGCAACTTCCTTCTTCTTTCTCTTTGATTGAGTATCATCTTTTTCACGTGACTCTCTACCTCTATCGCCAGATTGTCTACGTCTCTCAGCAGGGCTTGAGCTTTGGCGTCTTGAGTACCTCTTTTTCGGGGTTGGGGTTCTCCTACTTCTTACGGGGCTACGTTTTCTCTCAGGGGTAGGACTTCGTCTTCGGTAAGCTGGTGAAGGAGTCCTGCGTCGTCTTGGAGAGGGTGTCCTACGTCGTCTCGGAGGGGAGCGATAACGTCTGGGAGGTGTTGGAGATCGCCGACGTCTGTATGGACTGGGGGAGCGGAAACGTCGACGCGGTGGACTTGGCGAACGATATCGACGTGGAGGTCTATAAGGTGAAGGTGATCTGAAACAAAATGGGAAAGCACTGATGAGACAACCCAAGATAGGTAGTACTATAAATGAATTAACACTTTGTCTAGAAATAATGTACAAACCTCCTTCGCCTTGGGGTGATGCTGCGGCGACGTCTCTTTGGAGATCTAGAAACGGAACGAGAATGAGCATTTCTCCGCCTTCCTGATGTCTTAGTGGTCTCCTTCCCGCTGTCCGAGTCCGATGACGAGGATCCCGTTGATGAATGACGCCGGTAGTGGCGCTGGGGAAATCGAGACTTCTTCACCACCACAGGCTTTGATTCCTCGGCCTTTTCAGGAGAATCTTCGTCCGAGTCTTTCTGCTTGAAAAAGGGAGAATGGTATCAACAATTTTGTTAATTTTCATCAAATAGTAAGCCTTCCCCAAACATTTTACCAAAAAAAGTTCAAGACAGTCGATCAATGACTTCAAGGAGGTACTTACATCCTTAGTTTCAACACTCTTCTCTTTCTTCTTCTCTTTGGATTTAAAGTGAGATGGAGGAGGGGACTCTGATCCAGCGCTGTCATCACTGCTTTCGCTTTTCTCCTCCTCGGCAGAAGACTTCTCTGGAGACTTCTGCTTCTTGACAGGGGAAGGACTTTTGGATTTTTCCTTTGTCTTGGTTTTCTTCTTAGTTGGAGAAGGAGAAGGGCCTCGTGAGGAACCAGATGAGGCAGAGGAATCAGAGTTGGAGCTGCTTGAGTCTCTACGTGTTCGAGTGCGAGGTCTAAAGAATTAAGAACACAAATATGTGATAACTGTAAACTTGTATTTGTAATAATGTTCTCCCTTTCCCATCTTTTTAACAAGGCTTACCAACATTATGGTTTTTAATGATAACAGTTTAAAAACACAAACAGTGTATCCACACAATTTTTTGAAGACCTCAATTAACTTTTTAAATACTTTTTAATGCTTTATAAGGCCTTAAATTTTGAGAGGTCAATTTAACACTTTTTAACACTTTTTAAGGATTTGCAAAAACCCTGACAAAAAATAAATTTACTTTTATTCACATATTTTAAGAATCAAAGTATCAACTGTGCACTTTACAACATTAATAGTCTCTTGACGATTATCGTACAAAACATCTTTAAGATACCTGCGTGGAGATGGACTTCTCCTAGGTGAGCGCCTTCTCTCAATGCGTCTCCTTGGAGATGGGCTGCGTCTCCTTGGAGATCTGCTTCTCCTCCTTGGTGACGGCCGCCTTCTCCGAGGTGATGGTGATCTGCGCCTTGGTGACCGGGATCTTCGTCTCGGGGATGATCTTGAACGGTACCGTGGTGACGGACTCCTTCTGCGTCTCGAGTTATAAGGTGACCTTGATCGACGACGGGGAGAACGTCGCCTTGGGGAGGGTCGTCGTCTTGGTGACCGTGACCGAGACCTACGAGGAGTGCGCGAACGGTGTCTTGTCTTCTTCCTCTTAGCAGATCTATCAAGATATACAGAAAACATAAATTACTAATGTCAATCAAGATCACACACAGAAAAAAACACTAGCATCAGAGCATAAAGGCCATTTTTTTTAAGGCTGTAATTTTGTTCACGTTCACCCTCCATAGTAAATCTTACAATGCTTGAAAAGATCCAATTCAATATCTGATCTTTCCAATGGTGGTACAATAACATAAAGTTGCTATTTTCAATCCTTACAAAATTCAGTACACAGATTAGTTAAGAGTTTTAAGATGAAAGTTTTTTCTTGATTGATTTCCTAGACCTTTATATTACAGGAAACAGAATTTAATAAGCAAGAAAGTTTTCATTACTTATTTGGACATAAATGAAACCCTCAGGGTGAGAGTAAGGTTTGTTGAATTGGCCTGCCATGCATGCTGTATTGTAAGGAAATCTGCCTCATGCTCCAGTTGTCAACAGTAATATAAACTCTTCCATACAAATTTAAATTCCAGTGTCCTTAAATATCCTACAGCACGGTCGCACATTGCACATAAAAAAATAATAATAATACTTAAGTAAAAAAAAAATAGACATATTGCAATTGTGCACAAATGCCAAGCTGTTTCGCCATAACTTTTTCAAAAAATCATAAAAAATCATGTGATGACGTCATCATGACGTCATTTCAGAATTTACAAGAACTTGCCAATATCCAACAAATTACCAAGTTTCAACTGATCGCACTAACACTTAGGGAGATATACGACGTTAAAAAAGGCACCTTTAATGCCGCATCACGTGACCCCCGATGACGTCATCGATCTGAAATTTCACACATATGATGGCTGCTTGACGATCAACATGTGTGTAAATTTTGAAGTGATTACACAAAACTTCACCACACACATCTTCAAAAAGTCCATTTTGATCAGTTTTCAACCTGCCGCTAGAGGGCGCTCTTGTGTATTGTGACGTCATCGGTATATTTTTTTTAATTGCCCACCCTTGCCAAACAATAACATCGTTGAAAGCAACTTCATAAAAATTTCCACTTTTGAATTACAAGGCACTTCCTTTTTCGACCGGAAGTAGAGGTCATGTAAGGTCACGCACACTGAATAAAATGAAGACCTAGTTTATCCCCACCCAATCCCGCAAACAGAAACCTACGGTCTATGGGGTTGATTTGATATAGATTTTCAAATATTTCAAAAAAGGAAACTTTAAGATGACGTCACGTGACAGGTGATGACATCATCATGACATCACTTTTTTAGGATCATTATTGCACCAATACCTTTCATCACTGAAAGTTTCATTGCAATTGCTCATTGGGAACATTGCAAAATAACGCATACAAATGTTTTTGGCTGAAACATACAAATAAAAAAAATAATAATAAAAAAAACTTTAACAAAAACAAGAGCTGTTTCGCTGCGCTTTGCTGCGAAACAGCTAAAAAAATAAATCATCATGACAACATTGCAAAACCGGCAAGGGTTCACAGCAACGTTCATCAAAATGTATCACACTGGTTGGTTGATTGTATTTATATCGCTACATTGTATACGAAAGGTCTCAATGGGGCGTACCTGGAACGTGACCTGTTCCTTCGTCGATCCCTGTCCTTGGACCTAGAGCGGCTACGACTCCTTGAGCTGTCGCTTGATGATGAGCTGGATGATCTTCGTCGTCGGCTCTTCTTCTTTGCATCCTCAACCTTTTTAACATCTTCAGAGTCAGAATCCTTGTCGCTGGTTTTTCTGAAGATGAACAGCGATCAGGATTTAGACTATTTTTGTTACACCTGCAAGAACACATTTTTGCCAGGGGGTACTGGGTGCTAGGTTGCATGGCCATCAGTTTGTGCCAATGTCATGAAAGTTAGAAGCATGGAAATATAATAATAATACAGACTATGATTTAGCGCAATTTCAAAGAATGATCATTGCGCTTTGAACATGATTACCCCTGGTCACTGGGATCATTTATTTCATTCCTTAAACCATTTCAGCTCCCTGTGGAGTATACAGCCTGTGCTGCCAACTATGTAGCGCACTAAGCAAAAGCATTTACTTGAGAACCATCTCTACCCTCACAGGTATCCATTTTCTTCTGGGTGATGAGAAGCAATTATAGCTAAGTGTCTTGCTCAAGGACCAGGCATGAGAATATACGATGACAAAAAATCCGGAAAAATTTAACGCTACAAATTGCATGTCCGGATTTTGGGCAAGTCCGGAATTTTTGCGTGTCCGGAATTTGGGCAAGTTTACCCAGGCGTCAGCGTCGCACTCAGTGAGCCCCTCTGCATTAGGGACCATACGTAGGATCGAGGATATATTAATAGGACAATACTTGTAAAAACGATGAAATCATAACAGTGCTAGACGTATTTTGTCTTAAAAGGCTCAAAATAAAATGATATTCGGAACTTACTTCCACGAAAATAAATCATAAATGATTATGAACAGAGCCGTCATACTTTTGACAAAAGTTTTGTTTCAAATTTTGATTTTTGGGAGGTCTTTTTACCTGTGATAGTGAATAATTGTGTTAAGTGTTCTCCCCCTTTGGCCATTGAAACTTGTTCTCCAAACACCTTTCTCCAAGATCCCGACAGTTTATAAACCATAGCATTTTGGAAAAATAATGTGAGACGTCAAACGTTGACGAATCTCCCCACACGTGTGTTGCACACTCATGCATCGAGTCTCGAAGTTTCTTCCTGGTCATAGTTCAACGCATAAAAATATCTCCAGCCGTAAAACACATTAAACGTATCGAAGAAACGGCACTTAAGGCTATGAAGGTGCTACTGACGACTGGTAAAAAAAGTCTAACGATGCGCGCGCATCCAAAACACCGTGGTTGTTGTCAGTAGACTTTTTAATGTCTCCACACATGTTCCTTTGCTGCAACAGTAAACAATTGTATAACACGTACGGTCAAACCGTACCATGAATGAAGTGGGGAAAGACTGAAAGAAGTCTACACATATCAATTGAACGCGCTGCACATGGAAGAAACAAATCAACGCATATTGGGCCGGCCGCTGCCGGGCGGCAATTTATTACGAAGCGTGTCAAGGTAAATGAGTAAACTCCGAATTTCAAGACCAAGAAGAGGGATTAGCGAGATCCAAATGTATACCCCAACAACTCACCCCCCGATTTTTATATCAATTCACATTGAACTCGGAGACCACATATTTTGAAGTGAAAAATCCGGAAATCCGGAAAAATCCGGAAGATTCTCATGCCTGAAGGACACAAGTGTCATGATCGGGATTCGAACCCACACCCTGATGACTCAGCCATCAGAAGTTGAATTCTGTAGTTGGAATTCAACTTTTTTGTTATGTAATTGTATTGTAAGCTTTCAGTTTTTTATTTTTTTCATTAGGTAAGATTTATTCTTTTGATAAAATATCATTTATATGTTCAAAAAGTATTGTTGTATCTCTCAGCACCCATATCCAAAACCTTTGGAGTGCTCGTGCATTTGTGACCCCCATGGCACAGTTCATCACCCACATGGCACAGTTGGTAGAAGTATGTTTCAAATCACTCACGGAAATGTTACCGATTGGACAGGTATTCCTAATTGAACCAAAGACGAGACAAAACAATTAGCAACTTACTCCGACTTATCCATTGTAGGTTTGTCATCATCCTTGGCCGTCGGGGAAGAGTTCTCCTTGTCATCCGTCTTAGGTTTGGTCCTTGGGGATTGTGATCCACTTCGAGAACTAGAACGGGATCTTGACCCACGACCTTCCTTCTTTTCTGGTGAGTGATGAGGCTCCCAGTCCCACTTCCCAGGACGAGCATGAATCCTGTGGTTTCAAGAAAAGAAATCTGGCTCATTATGGAAGTCATGATTTTTTTTCTTCTTCTTACATCTTATATCTAAAAAATTTATTATGGAAGTCATGATTTTTTAAATTCTTCTCACGCCTTAAAATTGTGCAAGTTAATTTATATCAGGAAGACCATATTTCAGATGGGAATATGCTTCATCACAAACAGAACCTACTTACTTCTTATCGGGAGTCTTGGAACCAGATCGCTCTCGGTCTCCACCTCCATTCATCCCATCGCTGTCTTTCTTGTCTCTGCTCTTCCTGTCTTTACGATCCCTGTCTCCATCTTCCTCCATGTCGCTGTCATGACGACTCCTTGACGACTCCTTTCTGTCTTTCTCCTCCTTTTCTTGCAGCTGCTTGAGGCCGGTTTGAATGCGCTCCTGCTCCAGCTTGACAATGAAAAGGAACCTTAGTTCAGCGAGTTTGACGTATGTGGAAATTCCTGGAAAATGGCTTCTGGGCCTGGGTTCCCCCTTATTCTAGAATTTAAACCTCCCAGATGTTACAATTCAGGACGTTTACAGACTCTGTGCTTGCAATTCAGGAAAACGTGGACTATTTCTGTTTCCCTTTGGTGGCTGCTTTACCTCTTTCAAGGAAATTTGAAGTCTCCAGGAAATTTTGAGAAAATCCTGAAATCAGGAAAAATCCTGAGAAATCACATCTGTTAGTTACAAATGACTGTTTAATCGTTTTCAATAAGACAAGGCAATTTTGCTAGCACGTGGCCTCAATCCTCCCATATCCTCCTATGTCACTCCACTCCAAAATGTTTGGACTTTAATGACCTGATACCTTCTAGATCCTTTCATGACAGGGACCCTATCAGCACTGACCTCCCCCCCCCCATATAACCCAGATCCTTCTGGATCCTATTTTAGCCAAGCTGCATAAGTACCCAAGTCCTTCTCTTTCCTCTTCAGCCTAATTACCTGTCTCTTCTTGATCTCTTCTTTCTTCTGCTCCAAGAAGGCAGCTGGGATACCAGCAATGTTGTCCTGCGCACTTGTCAAAAGTTCCCAAAGCTCTGACATGAATCTCATGGCATTCTTGGCGTTCAGGAACCCGGTCAGGTTGATCTGCATTGTCTTGGGGTTGGGATTCTGTGAGAAGGAAAGCAAGGCGATCACACATGAGGAAATGTCAATGAACAAATGTATGCTTAAGAACAATACCTTTACAAGGTACGCTCAGGCTGATCTTGAGTAGATGGTTTCGATACAAGATAGACAACTTCACAGTGTCAGGCCTGGTACTTTGTTCTTGTGAGCGCAAGGCAGATTTTCCTTTTAACAGGGCACCTCAATCAGTGAAATAAAATTTGTACTGAAACATTTCAAGGTGCACCAAGGCAATGACTAGGGGCATGGAGGCAATTGCCACCATTGCCTGTGTGTGAAGTATCAGGCCTGATTTGTAGCTATCTTTATTTCTTCATCCACACAAGCAACTAACTGGCTAAAGATAAGACCATATTTTGCGAACCATGACAGCAAAAATCATGGCTCCCGGGAGACATTCACACACAAATTATGCACAGTTTGACAGGAGAGAACAGAGTTTGGCAAACTTTGTTACATCTCAATAAGCTTCAAATGAACTGCAGATATAAGCAGATATAAGTCTCAAGATGGCCAAGACATTACTCAGATTTAACAAGCTCAAAGAGTAGGCCACACAAAGTGACACAATGAGATTTACCATCTACATTGATTCTGCTTTTGTCAGGGTTATGGACTCAACTGAACTCATTTTTTATATAAAATCCATAAAACAGGTGGTAATTTCTGTTCACTGTGCCATCGTAGTGAAATCCAGTTCAAAGTCATCACTAAATGACAAACCACGAAATTATGTACTCAAATGTTGAAGCAGGATAACAATTTGATAGAGTTACTAAAATGAAAACGTTAAGGAAAAATATTCAAAGGGGGAAAAGGCGAGATACGTTTGACAATATTCATGATGAAAACAAAACTTGACACACACTACTGAATACAAACCAAACCAAACCGTTTTTTTAATTTTTGTTTTTCGGTCTAAAAAAATCTCTCAACAAAGTTGGTTGTACCGTCATTCTTCCAAAAGCCGTAAAGCCGGCATGACACAACCGGTGTTGTCGACCAGCCTTGACGAGCTACGAATCCGTGCCTGTTTCTTTATCAACGTCAGAATTTATTACATACATCTATATATTGAGAGATGAGATGGGTAGATTAAGAAGCCTTTCTACACTCGGGAAATAAACATGGTTTAAAAACAAAGACAGTCTGACGCAAAACTCAGGAACATTTAATTATATCTTGTATCAAATTTTTTATTTAAAGAGGGGCTCCAAGGTCAGTTTTGTGATCTACTCATTTTGCAAAAGATAGCTCTTATAAAAATGTAAAAAAAGTACAAGTCTTCCAGACCTCACATTAAAACGGTGTAAAATGCCACTACTACATTCAATACCCTCTAAGTGCAAATTTTGTCAAAATTCAAATATGTTCATTAATGTTACATTTCAAATATACATTTTTGGACAGAAAATTGCAAATTCATTCCTGAATTTTGATGATGATCAATCACAACAAATTCAATCCTTTGTTTGGCGTAAAAATTCCTCTTTGGAATGTTACAAACCTATTTGTTTTGACATTCGATGACTTTGTGTTTAAATTTCACTCTCAAAGAGTACAGAATACAATGACATTTTACACCCTTTTTAACATGAAGTTTGAGATTAATCCCCCCCTCCACTTTTATTAGGACTCTATCTATTGGAAAATGAGCGCATCACAAACTAAATTTGACCTTAGAGCACAACTTTAAATGTGTGATAAAATTGTGTCTGATTAGGCACAAAACTGCCAGTACTGGATAAAATAATCAAGTTAGAAATTGGCTATAATTCTAAGTAAAGTTTTGTTCTTTTTAATTTGTTTGTTAAAATGTAACAAGAGTAGCAATTCTGTGAAAGAACGAACAGGACTTTTAAAGCTGTGAACGCAATTTTACATTGTCGTTTGCCTTCAATAAAAATTTCACACCACACAAAGGGTTTTTCTGAAGATGTTTAAATAAACTGTAAGGCAAGAACAGTTTCAAGTCTCTTGTGGCAGATCAGTTTTAACATGACAGAGTTAACGTAGGCTGTTGACGTAGGCTGTTGTAATACCCTAGATGCTTGTTCGAGATACTCAGTATTATTTGTAACATCATCTGAAAGCACACCTGTTCTAAAACCTCTCGGCCCAACAACAAAATATTGTTGTTTCCTGTTACCCGACCAACAGCTCCCTTTTTATTATTCCATGAATGGATTATTTTTGTCCAAACTGCGTGTTTTATTACTATACCACCAGATTTCAAGACTTAACTAAAGCATCTTTTCAAATGTGTAGTCATATTCATTTCCAGATGTGCAGTACATGTCAAACATTCAATTCTGGGCATCAACAGCTGTACTTTCCTTTGTATAGCAACATGTTGCAGGTACATGTAGATCAATTACTTCTTGGTCAATGAACTTCGCTTCTTGGTGTGGTCACGTAAAATGTTTTCCCCTTACTTACTGTCCCTTTTTATCGGTATGTTACAGGAAACAAAAACATCTTTTTGTTGGGCCTTATTACACAAACATCCCAAGAAGCAAATGATTATAGAAATGCATCAATGTTTAAGACGTAAGGTCAACAAGATATTACTGCTCTACCTCAAGAACTTGAAACTTGACTTTAGGGGCCTGACATGATTATTTCATTGATAGTTTTATGACACAATCTTTATCACGTGGAAGCAAACCAGTTCCTTAGGAGGTCTCTTCTAAAGTCAACAAAAAAATTACAAACATACTTACAAAAGAGCGCCGCTGATTTCACGTTAGATGTTGATGATAACAGCAAAGTGAAAATAAGATCAATGAAGGAGTCTTATGAAACTTACTTTAGCGTCTTGCAAAACAGCTCAATATTTTCACCTTGTACTCACCATTTCAAAGGTCCATGGAAAAGTTAGAACTTCATCTTAAGTGTGTCCCCCTTCTAGGCTTTACGCAAAAGAATTGGCAAAAAAATATTATCAAACAAACCTGTTATCGTCCGTCTCTAATTGGTCCATACTCAGCTGATTTTCTCATTAGGTTTTAGTATCATCTTACCTTTTATTCACTCCATGGAATCTTCATTTCTAGTTGCACCATTGTTTGGTCACCTTTATCTAGTTGTTATTTATTGTTAGTTCTTGTTTTTTTGTCTTAAGGCTGTTCCTCAACAAGCCCTGCTTTTTCGGAACATGCCCCCGCATTATCTACAAGTCATTGTATCCTCCAATTACAAATGCCAATTTGGAAACAAATGTTACTTTGAACCTTGGCTCTCAGTTGGATTTTAGGGATGATTTGACAAATTAGAAAATTCCTGAAAATAGATCTCAGGCGTAGGTTCCCCCTAATTCTAGACCCAGAACCTACCTGATGTTATTATTTGGGAAGTTTACAAACTCTGTGCGTCAATAGAAATACTAAACTACAGGTTTGGACACAATGTGGACTATTTCTCTTTCCCTGTGGGTGACTGCTTTAGTTCTTTCAAGAAAATTTGAAGGCTCACGGAGATTGTGGGAAAACCCTGAGACATCAGATGCCTGTTTATACAAGTGCTTTAACTGCCCGAAGATATAACATGGCTGGAAGTACCACCCGGTGGTTCACTGGTAATTTTAGCAGGGGCCAGAAACCCCACAACAAAACAAGTCCCTCTAGTATTTCTCATATATTTTTTTTAATAGATTTTCCAAGGTACAATCAGTTTTTTAATATTTTAACTCACACCTTAAAACGACAGAAGATAAAAAAACAAAATTCCAGCCCCGTACAGGACAATAGCTTACCTTATTTTCCAGAATGTTTCCAATAATTTCTGTAAATTTCTAATATTTTTCTTTGGCATCTCAACTGTTTTATGGGAACTACATTGTTTGTACTAGCCACACATACTAAACACAAGAGTGTTTACTGTTTTATTAACTCTTACTACCTAGGACCACTTGCCTACAACTGACCTCAATCCTCCATTATCCTCATCTCCTTACCATGTTTAGACTTCGTTAAGAATGGAATGCCTGATCCAGCGATAAGCAATTGTTATTTAAGCCTACAGCCCCCAGTCCTTCTGAATGTTTCAGTCCAGCGAAGATAATATAGAAGGATTTGGCAGGGTAAGGGTTAATGTGGCAAGATGCAGGAGTCCTCGTTGTAAATAAATTCAGGGTGACTCTATGCTTCTCAGTGCAATCTAACTCAACTCTCATCAGGGTTTAATCTTAGAGCTTCTAAGAACTAAAAGGTGTGGGAAGACGCACTCTTTCCTTCAACTGATTGATGACAAGGACACCTGCCTCTGTGGGACATGGCAAAACGTCTTGTCCATACTGCAGGCATGCCTGGTATACAAACATCTTCTTGCATCTGATGGTCTGGTCAGACTCGACGGTGACACTTTAGAGATGTAAAGGAACACTGATGTTCCAGTGTGATTTTATCGAACAGTCCCAAGAGCGAGGTTGACAAGCACTAAAAAAATCACATTGCAACCCAAAACAATATGTAATGTCCTGCTAATACAAATAACTCTGTTTAGCACTAATCTCTTGAAAAATAGTATTAGCTGTTGCAAACTGCTTACAAACCAAAAAGGACCTATGGTATAAATGCATAGACCCTCGAACACAAATGTTCACAGAAGGTGAAAAGAATTTTATGACGACAAACTTTTGCAAGGAGCATGGTACACATTTCCACAACTGAGATGTGTAGTTTTTCCTGGAGGTTCATACAATCTATGTGGTCCATGAAAAATCTGTGATTATGGAAGCAGAAACATCCCTCGCTTAATGTGAGCATATTTCACAGGTTAGCAAGGAATTGTTTGCTTGTGCAGATGTGTGTACTTCACACTTTAATACAACAATTTGCATTACAGAAATTCAGCACTTTTTCTATAAATAGAGAATGGTGGTTGTAGGACTGTAGGTGCAGAATTTCGCGTAAGCAGAGCTAAAACATTGGGCTCTGCTCAGAGACTTGTCTTTAAAAAAACTGCAGAAAGTTTTTTGCAGA
Source organism: Pisaster brevispinus (assembly GCA_023634235.1). Lineage (NCBI taxonomy): Eukaryota > Metazoa > Echinodermata > Asteroidea > Forcipulatida > Asteriidae > Pisaster > Pisaster brevispinus. Next base: position 10,387,857 of record JAMKCF010000007.1, read on the forward strand.
GAAAGTCATACTTACTTGTTCACTACAGAGAAGGTGCATATGACACTTTGGATTTAGTGATCTACCATTTCCTTTTTCAGACCTCTCACACACAAAAAAGAAGGAAAAAAACCCTGTGAGACCGATGAAATGGCCTCCATATTCATAGTCCTGACTTTATTGCCCCTAATTAATAATCCCAGGCCTCAAAATAACCCAGGTGCCCTGTGCTTTTGTTGTGGTGCCCTTTGCAAGGTTCCAATACAAATTTACATTTTCCTCATAGAGTGCCCCTTACCAGAGGAAAATTGCCGTGCCCCTTCAAGAGCGAAGTTCAAGGCCTGTAATCCCATAGAAATGTTTCCTTACTCAGGAAAAGTGGCCACTCCAGAATAGAAAACAAAATTCCAGTGCCACGCTTGGGCCCGGGCATGCTTAACTGCAGGCCAACATAAGCGGACTCTGTTTGAGAATATGTACAAATTTGACTCAGATGTTCTAATTTTGAGCCAAGTATTTTACCTTAATTAAATACAAAGTAGAGTTTAAACATTCAAGGAAACTGTTTACTTTATGTGTCATGAATATGTAGTAGGCAGTTTGGAATAATTAGAAGATTTTGTATGAATATGTATAAAAGGTCTCTCACTCCAACCCAGCACAGCCATTATTTAACACCAGAGGATGTGAACAATGTTAAAACATTCAAGGAAACCTGTTCATCCTTGTGTCATGAATATGTAGCAGGTAGTTTGGAATAATTAGAAGCCTTTGTATGAATATGCATGAAAGAACTCTCACTCCAAACCAGCAATAGCAATTGTTAGCTCCACAGGTTGTAAACACAACAAAAGAAATTCCTGAGAGGAATTTTAACAGAGTCTTGATTTGGATATTTATGAGGTAAGATCTGAATGAGAAAGGAATTTGAGGTGAAAGTTGAATGCACAGATCATGAATAATATAAGAGTGAATGTACAAGATGTACTGAGTGTGTACAAGGAGTATTGGCATGACTTTGGGGGTACTGTGACTGTGAGGGAGTGAGGGGAGTTGTCTTCAAAAGGCTTGATCTGTAAGGACTGTTACATGATACTCTGCCATGCTGCATTGGCATTTGCAAAATGAGTTTTACCGGAATATTCAGTCTATCAAAGTGAAATGTTACCTTCCAATTTTTGCAGGAGAGGAGACAAGTCCAGACAAAGATAAGAAATGGTAAGACAAACTTAATTTTGCTTCGGCAATGGTTATGCAGGTAATCAGTTAAAAACTCTATGGTCAAGTTAACTTTGTTTTTATTTTTTGTCTGGCTTATCTGGAAAATGTATACTTCCATTCTTAGAAAACAAATCTGTGTTTTAAACAACAAAAATCGGCAAAGACAGATATTTTTTTTATTGAAATCCATATATTTTATGCAATTCAATTTGGCAGAAGGGAAACTATTTAATTTATGGGGTTTACATATACACTGATGTGTGACAAGCACTGTTTACTCAGTACTCCCCCTAACCCCACCCCCTCCATTCCAGAGCATATCACCCCAGTTCTTCAAGCATTACACTGGCTCCCTGTTGAGCAACGCATCATCTTCAAACTCCTTTGTACAACATACCGTTGTATGACAGAGACTTCATCCCCGTTGTACTTGCAGAGGCTTCTCCTGCCATATAAGCCCGTTCGCCAACTAAGGTCCAGTGATGCCAACTTGCTTGCCGTTCCACCTTCCAGGTTGTAAGCTTATGGGGATAGAAGTTTCTCGGTTGCAGCCCCCCGCCTGTGGAATGGCTTGCCTCTCACCCTTAGATCACAACCTGACATTTCTTCATTCAAATCCAATCTCAAAACTTACCTCTTCAGTCAAGCCTACCATTAATTTTTCCCTTGGTCATATTTTAGCGCAGTGAATAGTTTTTTTCTAGATACCAGCGCTTTATAAGATTTATTATTATTATTAGAATCCAGTGAAAACATTCCACAGGTATATTACTAGGGTGGGATTCGAACCCACAACCTGTGCCATTCTGGGAATCCAATATCATTTGAACGGCTGATTCTAAACTATTTACGGTAGATGTTTTTTTTTTAATGTCAGAGCATATCGAAAGCCAAGATGATACTTCCGACAGGTTCAATTTAAATAATTTGGGTTTTGAACAAAGAAAAATTGACTGGAGCGGGACTTGAACTAACGACCTCCGGATTAACGTACCGGCGCTCAACCAACTGAGCTATCCAGCCCTATGTTGGCGGTCTCCCTATTAGTCAATATCTTTGTTCGGTTCAATTTAACTCAGATTTATGGAATCATGAATGCAAACTCATACTGGACAATACCCCTGACTCAACGATCTGCAGGTACAGTATGAATGATGGGCTTTTCCAAACCTCATCTAAGGCTCCCAGGCATGATATTTGGTCCCTGGAAAAAGTAGGAATATTTTTGAAGAGCTGACCTACATAGAGTACACATTATGAAGGCTATTAAATCAAACTTTTAAAAGATTTTTCACTTTTTCCAATGACAACAAAAATTGGAAATCAGACTATTAAGTAGGAAGAATATCATGCCTGGGCTTCGTCCCCGTCACTGTTTATTGTTGGAAACACCATGCAACATGTACACTGCTCTTAAATTGATGACAAAGCCGATGACAAAGCCGAAGCCAGAGCTGGAGTCAGCCAAGACGAGGTTTGGAAAAGGCCCCTTGTTTGAGTTTCTAATCTGCAATATTACCTGCGAGTCGTCTCAGCTGTAAGGTCTAACATCAGGGTCGCCTGCTTACAACCTCTTAAGGACATGGTTTGCTTCCAAACATATTTGACCTCAAATACACAAGATCAATCAATTACATAATACACCTGTTTACCTCTTCCTCCAACTGGTTGAAGATGAACTCTATCAGGACATCATCTTCGATTCCCAACATCTCAGTAACTTTCCTTGTGATCCATGGTTTGAGCGTGTCCATTTGGATCTTACTGGTGCTCACCTGTATTCAAAACCAGAAACACAGAACGATCAAATTCAAAGTCTCTTGAAGCTTTCCTTCCTTCTTTCTGGCTCAACTTGATTGAACGCTTCAACTTGTTTTAAACACTTAACATTCTAGGCCTCAAAAAGAAATTTCCACTGAAGTATGCACCATCTTGTTATCAAAAAAAAGTTCAGGCACAGAGTTGCAGACTGCAACATGTGGTCAAAATACACAAATCTGCCCCTGGAACAAGATTGCACATAAAGTTGAGGCCTGCTGTTCAAATTGTTTATGACGTAGTTCCCTATGCAATCATCTTAATGTATTTAGTTAATTTGTACCGTGGGTAAAATTGGAGTGCCCCTTTTGGCGGACATTACAATATAATTACCTTCTTCTCTAGTACTGCCGCAAACTTCATGTTCTTCATCAGTTTCTTCTGCTTGTTAGCAAACCGATTGTCCTGGTCGTAACTGGTACCCTGTAACAATGAACATAAACTCAAAATTGTACTCGTTGTTGGCACGGTGTTCAAGTTGACGACTTTATAGGTTTATTCTTTTGAAAAGAGTCTAAGACACCGAATAAAGTTTAGTAATGCATCAGCTGTTTCCAATAATATGTTTTTTAAATGTTTTTGCTTTGTACTGTACTGATGTAGACTAGAGTCACTAAACATTTGAGAATGATTGTGGTGGCAAATCATAACTTGAACCAACTTTTGCGTTTGCAACGCAGTCGCAGTGTGGGATACAATTCAGGTAATCTTTTTATTTTCATTAAAAAAAACTGTGCTGCCGGCTGAGGATTATTTTGTCATGTCTGCCACCCCCCCCCCACTCCCCAAAAAGGTAGTGCAAATCAACAAGTTTGATGGCGTCAAAGAGATAAGGGGGTATGGGTTGAATCATGGAGGTTGAATGAAGGGGCGGGAAGACAAATTAAGCATGTCTTTTTAATTTGGTTACATTCTATTCCTACTTTAAAGCTATATTATTTTACTCCTTTTTTTTTTACATGTTAATTAGTTTCAAACCTTTAATTTTCAATAAACACATTATACAGCTATCAGTATCAGTATCAGGAAGTATTTCAACATGTTAAGCTTAAAGTTAAATTGATTATGTTAATAATTTGATAAATGGAACAAACAAAGCTGCTTAGTGCTATCATAATCAGATGAAAAAGAGTTGCAAACAAATTGTTCTGTTTTTCAAGTTCCTCATTGTACGCCATTACCGTTACGCCCTCTAGAGTCTAGTCTTTGTATCACAGACAGCGTGTACTGTGTAACTAGAAGTAGTAAAAACAAGCCAAAAATTACCCGGAAATTCCCCCATTTGCACACCCAACCCGCACATTAAACATACTGATATTACGTCCAAGAAGTCTTTATGTAATGAACATTAAACTGAAAAATATAACAATGGCGAATGCATTACGTAAGTTAATTCATTTGACGACAGAAAATGGAATGTGTTTACCCGAAAGAATCCAGCGTCCGCCATGCTTGCAATTTTAGGTAGCTAACACCACTCTGCACTACGCATGCGCGTGATACCTTATAAAGGTTTAGTGTGGTACTGGAAAAGTAATGTCCACGAATTTTTTAAAGACTATTTGTTCACTTTGATTTATCAATTATTTTTAAAAATGTGTACGATTGTATGCATAATTTTTTCTTTGCCAAGATGATTTAAAACAAATACGATTTATTTTTCAGACTCAGTAGAAACAATTTAGTTGATTAAAAAGCCATTTAATTTCCAGAGAACCTAACCCATTCTCCGCCCTATAGTCTTTAGAGCTGTACCCTATCTGTATGGGGCGCCGTTTATGACTTAGCGTAATGTGATTATAATTAAAAAGGATTGTGAATAAAATGTATTTTATTTGGTGGTTAGGTGATTGATTCATCAGCCAAAGCTTGAATATTCAAAGCTGCTGGAAATGGACTAGTCATGGACCTTTTTAAAGACACGCCCATTTGTGTTTTTTATATTTTTTTATACAAAAATCGAGCCCAAACTGACGCAAAAATGCAGGAGTCAGCCTTTTTCTTCACTGCACATTTCCCATTATATGTATTTTAGACATTTATCATTAGTTAAAGCATAGAAAATGGGATTTAATTTAGTGGGGTGGCCCCCTATGGACTTCCATCTATACATATATGAAGCCATACATAATTCGACGAGTTCGAGTGTGAGTGCATTCCACTACAACTCCATGATCTAACGACCTGATTTTAAGTCTAGCAGACTGGCCCCCTAATCGTCGCAGGCGGCGCTTCGTTTCTATGGGCGCATCACACTAATAAACTCACATAGAAATCAATGCTAAATGATAACTATTCAAAAATACTCAAAATTCGTGTAAGTCTCTCAGCCTCTTGAAAACCAATCAGACATATTTTTGGACAACTAAACTTCAGAATTCTTTTCAATTTTTGGCAGGTCAGCCGTTTGGAATTTTTGCTAGCGACCCCAGAAAAAACACCCCCGAAATTGAACTTTTTTCCAAACCGACTTGCTGCCAGTTTTGGTGAAGTACTTCTTTACTTGCAAAGTAAAATAGGGCAAACTTAAACATCTAAATTTATCAAGTCTCTCCAAAAGTTGAAACACAGAACCCCCAGGTTGTGATAGATTCGTATAATTACACAATCTATTAATTGCATGACCCGCAAAACGTTATTAATTCAAAACATTAATAATTAGGATAATGAGCTTGGCGCATGAATATTTTGTCCATTTAGTATGGTGCACCCCTATTTCATTTTTGTTTCGTTCTATATAATATTTTTTGTTTCGTTCTAAATATAATGGTTTAGCTCTATATACAAATTATTTTGTTTTGATTTATACATTTTTGTTTCGTTCTATATATTTGATTCGGCCTATATACAGTATAATTATTTGTCTTGGTCTATAGCCTATATTATATATTTGGTTCGTTCTATATGGTTTCATTCTATTTCGTTCTATTTGGTTCCGAATTCGTTCTGTACATATCCGTTTCGATCTATATAAATTAGTTTCGTTCTATATTGGGTTCTTTTGAGTAGATTTGATAAACTTAGGCTTTAAAGCTTTATAGTTGAGCTTGGGATGTGATGCGCTTCCCTAAAACTGGCATTAAATCGGTTTGGGAAAAAAACACATTTTCGGGGGGTGGGGGTGTTTCTGGGGTGATTAGCAAACATTACAAACGGCTGACCTGCGAAAAATTCAATCTGAAGTTTAGTTGTCAGAAAAATAATTCTGATTGGTTTTCAAGAGGCTGAGGGACTTTAGACACTTTTGATTTTTTTTTTAATAATAGCATTTAGCATTGGTTTCTATTGGAGTTTATTAAGTGTGATGCACCTATTGATCTCTTTTACAATCAACGGGTGCGCACCTTGATAAGGTGGGTGATCTGGAAGTATCCCAACGGCGCCCGCTATTGTTCGAAAATAATGTGTATGGCGCGGAGCGGGAAATCGCGATAGTTGAGTGATATTGAACAAAACTAGCATTGTGTCGGTTGTTTTAAACACAAACGCCTGCTAAAGTAATAACAAATACATAACAGAACACCAGTCTACTTGCAATATTGCGCAGGAATATCCCATAAATTTGACACTTGCAACGGCTGGTCATTTTTGTATAAACAAAAATAAAGACCATCTATAAATAATTATCTGTGATTCTACATCACTAAATTACGTAAACAGTAAACCGGTGTGCTCCTTTAATGTCGAGAGGTAATCCACAAGAGGGCGCTATTTTAGGCACTTCTCCAGAACCGTCTAAAAATAATGTTATCCCAACACTGTTTGGCTGTAGACAAGAAACCACGATCACAGACTTGGAACCACAAAACGCTATAGAGGGCGCTATCTCTGTACCACGTAGAGTGTGCGGGCAGGAAATTTGAGCGTGATTGAGCTAGATTGGTGCACCCCACTACAAACAAAATAAAACAATAATACAAATAAAAATACTTGGAAGTCTCACAGCTTTTTACTGTAAAGGGGAAATTATCCACTGACTCTTGAACTGTTATCCTCTGCTCAATTTAATATGGGGAGTCCTGGGCCCGTCGAGTTATTCCCCCCTCCAAATAAAAACACCCCTTCACCGGTGTCATTTTTCAAACGCCGTCGGAGCATCAATCTTGAAAAATGTCACTACACCTCTTAAATCAAATAGGACCATTTATTTCAGGGCCTATGTCATCCAAAATACCTCAAGTCAAAAATTTTGGAGGGCAACATTTTTACACCGTTTCTCTTTTATTGGGCTCTCAGTCTCAAGCCTACAAAATTGTAATGAGACCGACGCTCTGTTTTCTCCTTATCTAGTGGGGCGCACCCCAAGCGTCTGCCAACGCTATAATGTGAGCGGCAGCGCGCGCCAGGCTGTGCGCTTGGGCTATCATCAACCACGTGCACCCACCCCAAAAGTTGGTTCCAGTTATCAGCCAAGTTCGGTGCGTGCCCGTGTAGTTTTATTAGCAGTAGTCTGTGTGTCCTATTTTAGGTAAACCGAAGCGGGAATTCTGTCCAACAACCGGTTGAGAGAGACTGTGGTGAGAGTGACGTTAATGTGATGGTTTTCATTTATTCATTGGGAAAACAAGGACACTAGTGATATCTTATGCAACTATTACTAAGTACCTGTTTTACGCTCACTTGCACAGTCTACTATTGGATAGGACATGTTAAACCCGTTTGTACACGGTCGATGTACATTGTACACGTGCGATACGCAGTGTACATGCTCTAGACTGTTTACTGGCTGTATATATTCGGTTAACCCTTCTTGATAGGTAAGAATATAATTTAGTGTAATTTGACCTAAATTAAGGGAGATAAATTGGTGGCTCCATGCGGAAGATTTGCCGTTGCAGTGATCAAAGTCAAACATCCGACAAGAAGACCAAATACTATAACGGTAAACCACAGTCAAAGTATTTTTAAGCACATAATCATTACATTTAAACACTTGACTTACTTGGTGTATGGAACTTGAAAGACAATTCAATTCCTTGAGCCATACAGAATACCAACAAAATCATTTCGGTCGGTCCGGCCCTAGCCCTCCAAGTATAATTTTGTCATACAAAATATTATTTTATGAACGAAATGTGTTTTTCGAGGTATCAAAATAGATTATCCATCGAAATACTCCTTCGATTTCCTCACAAAATTGGGGATATCGTTCCCTCTAACGCTTTCAGTCCTTCAAGCTTTTGTCCCTCTCAAGGATGTTATACTGCTGTTCCCTCAAAATACGTTTTCGTTCCCTCTAGGTATGCTTTCGTTCCTGCTATTACTCAACTACATCACAATCGGGTCTCCAGACTTCAACATCTTGGCCAAACTGATGTCACACTGCTCGATTTCAGCAAGGCGTTTGAAAAAGTTTTACTTCTACATTTGTCCGCCAAGCTTGGTATCAGAGGCTCTACATTGGGTTGGATTCGTTCAGTCGTAGACAATTGGACTCGGGCTGTATCTGTGAATGGAACCCACTCATCGGGGGGTACGTTTCACCGGATGTACCCCACTCATCGGGGGTTATGTTTCATCCGGTGTACCCCAAGATGTAACACTACAGGGCTTTTCGCGAACCTTTCTGAAAAGCATTGGAGAAGGGTATTCAAAATGATTGTTTTTTACAAAATTAAAATCTGTTTAAATCTCATGTGAACACAATGTCCTTATTGATTGAAAACATTCCAAATGAATTTCAGCAAAGATCACTTGTTGCTGTTTTTTTTATTTATTAGGCCTTTAATATAAGCATGCAAGCAGAAACACCAACCAAAATCTTTAAAAGGAAACTCAAAAACTCATTGTTGAACATTGTTGGTTTATGGTTCCCTTAATATTGTGTGTTCAAAAGTTGTTGAACAAAATGTCCTATTTGTAGCAGCTCTGTATAGGCCATATATCATGTGGTAGGCAAGAAGAAAAACATTGAAATGATAATTTGCAGGCCTGGAATTTCGTCTTTGAGAGGGCAGGGCCATTCTCATTTTGCAAAGGGCACTTCTACTGGAAAATATGAAAGTCTATGGGAAAATTTTGATGGGGCACTAAGGGCCAAGACTGGGGCAACAGAGGCCATAGCGTCTTTGCCCTCCGTGTGTGTGTATATTTCCAGGCCTGTGGTAAATTTGTGTATTAAACGTGAAAATAACTTTACTTACAGGTTACCCAGTTGAGGTGGTGCTTTTGTCTCTGAGAGCAAGATTCACCTTGACGGGAAGAGAAGATGCTAAGCAGAGTGCATTTGGCTTGTGCATGGATAGAGTGGCATCTACAGATAGCATACACAGGCCCTACATGTACAAGTGTTTGATTTCAATGCCAATAAGGAGTTTGCTGTCAACTGTTAAGTGAAAAAAGTTGAAGATGGTGGACTGCCAAGGTGAGCTGATGATTTTGTCACTCTTCCATCCCTCAAGGGGTGTAGTCTTTGTCCAAGGTGCTACTCTCCAAATCATCATTTTCAGAGTTGTAACCCAGTGTCAGAGGGTGTATTTTGAGTACTTTCAGGCCTTGAATTAAACCACGGCACCCACAGCAATTGCTGTGGTACCCTGTGCTTTCGCTGTGGTGCCCTTTGCAAAGTTCCAATAAAAAATTTGCATTTTCCTAATAGAAGTGCCCCTCGTTAAAAACAAAATTGCTGTGCTCCTTCAAGAACGAAGTTCAAGGCCTGTACTTTGGCACGGTTGATGCACTACCAAAACAAATACAAAAGTCATTGGATCAAGACTACTTCTGTAGCCTTGGTCCATGGTGCTATACTTACCTCATCAGTGTCCAAAATTGTAACCCATTGACAGAAAGTGTGAGTCTTTTGACATTCTTGATGCGCTAACAAAAGCACATACTGAGGTTGTGGGACCAAAACTCATTTGATGTTATAATAGCATCTTCCAGAACTGGTACAAGTGTGAGCAACTAATAAAAATGGTGTAAGTGGGAGCATATTCAAAAACTGGTGAAAGCATCTCTAAGAACCGATGTGATCATTTCCAAGAACTGGTGTGAGGATATTTGATGGATGCCAAGGAATGAGGTATATTTTCTTCTGTAAAGGTACTTGACACTTTTCAATTGTTTTTTAAAATATCGGAGTAAAACAGAACTTGAAGGCGAAGTAAACCTTTGGTTTTTGGAATCAGTCGGCTATTTTAATCCTATCACTGACAATCTGAAGCATTATGTCCATGCAGAAAGAATGATCCATAATAGGAATAACGTTTCTCACATTCAAATTTGGGGGGATAAAAACTTTTTCTATAACTACAATATTTTGAGTTGAGATGTTTCTCAAAATGCTTTATACTATCGAAAGCTGCTGTACTTCTAACCAAGCTACTAATTTTTAGAGTGATTACCAAACTAATGCCTTCCCTTTAAGCTCCTTGTTCTCTTCTATACAGTTATAATGTACAATCCGAAGTCTAAATATGACTTCTTGTGACAGCTATAGATTCAGATTTGACTCAATTTATTGAGTCAGTACGCAGTAAGGCCTGGAGGTTCCTGTTTTACTTCAAGCATCAATGCTAAGAGAAATACATTTGTATACTGGGGATAAATCTTTTCATAAATGTTTGACTTTGTAACAAAAAAATAGTGTACATGATTTGGCTGGAGGTCCTATACCCACACTTAAAACACTTTGCTGTTTATCAGATCTTACAATTTGCGGCGGGCAGCAGCATCTCAGCTTGTTACCAATGCGTGGCTGTAAGTTCGGATATGATGCGGTTGCGTGTTACACTGAGTATGGACAGCGCGTGCTGGACCAACGGGTCTGGCAAACGTCTTCATATCAGCAGCATTTTATCATGGTTGTCAGTGGTCACGTGAATAATGCAATTTTCGTTATGTTGATTTAGGAGGACCAAAGAGATGTACCTAAAAGGAAGAAAGAAACGATATGGCTGTTTGAATGGCATGTAGCAAGGCATTGGAATATGTTTATTGGTAAACTCGGCTCTTGTGTTTGCTGTAATTTGTGATTTGTAAAGTTTTTCAAAATATTTGTATTCTAATGCAATTTCTTTTTAAAAGCTTGTGTACATCAAAGCAATTTTGGCCTTTCAGCCACCTGTTTCGATCAATTTGTTTATGTAATAAGAATAAGCCAGGAACTGAATATTTATGTATTTGGCGTTGTATCAAAACTCTCCAAAAATCAGTAATTATACGGACACAAATGTAATCCTCATAAACTTGAAAATTTAAACGTGAAAGCATTTAGTGAATTTGTTTATTACAATTTAGTCATTGTATTTCCAAGTAATATTTCAAAGTTAAATTTCATAAACCCGGGGAAAGTAAGATGATGGTTTGTGGAATAAATCTTTTCCAGTCTTCACGTTTTCAATCATACAAGTAAGAGTTGAATGAACGGTCTAATAATGGTTATAAAAAATGTATTAAGTGTCGGCATCTGGCGCTCTTGGTGCTACAATAACAAACAAATCTAAGCCTTAGGCCAATTTCATAGAGCTGCTTAAACAGAAAATTTTGCTTAATTTCTGCTGATCGAAAAAAGAAAAAAAAAACGGGATAAAAGTCACAGATTGTACTTTAGATATGGTATTTTGGTTGTAAACATATTCTGGTGAGCATAATTTTGTTGTGCTTAGCTATTTTTGTGCTCAAGTTTCTCTATGAAATAAGACCCTGGTCTTGGCCATGGTGCCTCTTAAGAAGTTTCCCATTGACTTTAAGAGTTTCTAATGGAAGTACCCTTAGCTTTGAAAAATGAAACTAGCTTTGTTTGGATTGTCTGAGTAAGCTTGTCTATAAAAAGTGAGATTTGATTCTCTTCTTGAATGTTGTGGTAGATGGGGGACGATTTGATGGTCAGCTGAACTTGGTTCCAGACTGTTATTTTTATAACTCTTAAAACTATGTGGAAATTATTACTCAAAATAAAAAAATTCCATATGACCATTGGAGTATAATGCCTGCCAGAAAGGCCCTGAATGTACAACGCCACTCTTTTTGTAATCAGAGGTTAAATGGTCTGTTTTCTTTGTTTCTTTATTGAAACTCTTCTGAAGTACTTGCCAATCTTTACACCCACATTTTGACATTTTTAAACATTCTAACAAATGGCTTTTTAGCAACATGTATTCAAAAGCTGACATTTAAATCATGTATCAGTGAAACAACATTCTTGTGTTCAATTTTAAGTAATTAAGGAATGATATTAGGTTTGAGTAAATCAAATAAACAAGTTTCAAGAATCAAACAAATTTTGTATTAAAAGTTGCTACTTCAAAGAGTGAATTTCTTTGTCCAATATAAAATTTGTAGTGGTAAGAATTGATAGTCATTGCATATGTATAACATCATAACAACATACTGATTTAATAAAGAAACACTGCGATGAAATGTCATGTTTTAATATTTAAGAAAAACATGAAGTAAACTATTTGGGAAATCATTGATTCAGCGACGTGTAGAGACTGTTCAGAAAATTATCAATTATCAACTTTGTTTTAATCAAAAGTTGGGGTGAGTGAACAGTGGGTCAAAAATATTTGGAAAAGAAAATTGAAATCTAAAAAAATATTTTCTGAACAGTCCAATATTTACTTTGGACATTAACATTTCACTAAAATCATGCAAGTCTATTTACCACATCTTCTATTGAAAAGTAGTTAATTAGAGCTTTGTTATCAACTTCAAGGAGATAGGCAAAAAGTGTAAAATATGTTCACAAGAGAACTCTGTAATCTCTGCATTATCTCTGTCATCTCTGCATGGCACCATGAAGCAATCCAAATAGGCATGTGTTGAAAACTATCCCTTATGTTTCTGGTCATTGCTTATTACTTTTAAGGCCCAGGTCACACGAGGCAGATTTTACAGGCAACTTGAAGGCAACCAATGACAATGAAAAAGGAACACTATGATCGTGGTGTACTCTTGTAGTGTTCACCTCATCTTAAAATGGCTGATGAAATCAGGCCCTGCAGAATCTGAGCACAGTCTAAGATGTAAGAACGGTTATGTCTTGGCTTTGTTGCAATCCAACCTTGGAGTGATAAAGGCATTGATGCATGCCCCTGGACCATAGTCAAAAGCTTATGGTGGTGCCATCAGAAAGGACAGTGGTTTCACAGTTACTGTTGTCATGGCTGTTAAGGATGTTGCTAAGGATGTTGCTAAGGATGTCTTATACTTCAACGCATGATGATGCGGCGATCAAGCCGTAGCCATAGCTGTAGCCACAAATTAGGACATGGCCTGAGATAACTCAAGAAATTGTCTTCTCTACACTGCCATCATTTTCTGTATGCTGCTATAACAAGACATCTAAGAGGAGGAGATTCAAGATTTGTTCACCCATGATCACCAAAGTTGAACATTCAAATAACAACACTTAAGTGTTTTCTCCATCTTCATCTTGAGCAGTAGCTTGGAGACATCGTGCAAAATGGAGTACCAAATGATCACCAGAACATCCTTTGGAAAGCTGATGAGGTGTCATAAAGCACATTATTGAGTTTTGCGAGAGTTTTTTTTTATTAGATTGGCATGTGGTGATTCCTCCTCTAAGACCTGTCTGCAATGTGAAGTCCCTTCAACTGAGAATGGTCTTGTTTGATGATCCACGGATGTACTTTATTCCTACAAAGCACAGCGGATTAGTTGGCACTTTGCAATCTTGGCACTGGACACAAGTTCTGATGGCTGAGTCACAAAATGTGGGTCCAGATCCATGTCACAGGTATGGTGAATTTTAATGAAAGAATTGTAAAAAGTGTTAATTGTAAATGGACTGTTATCTTGGTACTGAACTCAAGTTCTGATGGCCGAGTCACAGAATGTGGGTCCAGATCCATGTCACAGGTATAGTGAATTTTAATGAAAGAATTGTAAAAAGTGTTAATGTAAATGGACAGTTATCTTGACACTGAACTCAAGTTCTGATGGCTGAGTCACAGAATGTGGGTCCAGATCCATGTCACAGGTATGGTGAATTTTAATGAAAGAATTGTAAAAAGTGTTAATTGTAAATGGACTGTTATCTTGGCACTGAACTCAAGTTCTGATGGCCGAGTCACAGAATGTGGGTCCAGATCCATGTCACAGGTATAGTGAATTTTAATGAAAGAATTGTAAAAAGTGTTAATGTAAATGGACAGTTTTCTTGGCACTGAACTCAAGTTCTGATGGCTGAGTCACAGAACGTGGGTCCAGATCCATTTCACAGGTATAGTGAATTTTAATGAAAGAAAGTAAAAAAGTGTTAATTGTAAATGGACAGTTATCTTGGCACTGAACTCAAGTTCTGATGGCTGAGTCACAGAACGTGGGTCCAGATCCATGTCACAAGCCTCAGTGTGCCTCATACAGGGAAATAGACACACTTTTTGAGCACTTCAGATCCATAACAATCATCTAAGTTTACTAAAAAAAATATCTGTAACATCGATGGTAGGGTCCAGGGGCGATCCCCCTGTTGGGGTCCAGGGGGTAAGGGCCCCTTGAAGCTCTGAGCTTTTGGCGTTTTGAGGGTTGAAAAATCAAGCCTCCGTGTGCCTAAAAACAGAAATAGACACACTTTTCATCTTGGCACTGAATTCAAGTTCTGATGGCTGAGTCACAGAATGTGGGTCCAGATCCATGTTACAGGTGTTTGACATTAAACACTTGCTTAATTAATTGGGAAGGCACTAAATAATAATCCCTGTAGTGGTTCAGACATTCTGGAGTGCATGTACTCATGCTAGTATAGTTGAATCTCCTTTTGACAAGGTCACTGGGACTTGCCAAACTACCTCTTTAATTATAACAGGAACATTGTTAAGAGGACAGCAACAACAAACAGACACACAAAGCAGAAATGAGATTCAGGACTTCAGAATGTACTCTTTATAAGCAGAGCCTCTTTGTAACAGTGCTCTTTATGAGTGCCGACTGTAGTAGTATGTTCCTTAAAGAGCGCATTTGATAGATCATGTTTGTAAACAGGAACCGAGATTGCCTGAAAAGTTCCGAGTGCACTTGGGAATACTCCAACCACTACAGGGGTTATTCTATAGCACCCTTCAATAAATTGCCCTGTATGGAGCTTATGTGGAAGGTGCGTTTTGTGTGCATTTGCTTTGTAGGAAATAAATAGTTCAACAGCTAAACAATTAAATGTCAAGTAATAAACTGCCCAGTAAACTGACTAGGTAGATTTTAAATAATTTGGGTTTGAACAAAGAAAAATTTACTGGAGCGGGACTTAATTGAACCAACATTGTTTACACAGGACTGGTCGTTTTTAAGATGAGCATTGAATTCTGAGTCAGATTTCTAACAAAAGCATCAACTGTTGGAAGCCGCTGACAAAATGGACCACCACGGGGGAAGTTTAACTTGGACTCTCAAATGAGTGCCCAGAGAAACGTCTATCTTCAGTCGACTTGTACAACAAAACTTCAGAGGACAACATTGGCATATGAGCTTCTTCATCTGAGGAGACTTGAATGAGGCAATGGTGCTTGTGAATCAATACTCACTGTGTGGGGAAACAGCACTGTCTCTACCCAAGCTTCTCTTTTTGACTGGATCACTGCTCATAAGATTCTACCTCTTTCTTCTACTGGTGCTACCTCTCGTAAGATGCTACCTCTTTGCTCTATTCCAATGGACAGTCACCATGATCATGGTCACCATACTTATTGTGTGGGGAAACCAAGCTTCTCTATTTGACTGGATCACTGCTATGATGCTAGCCCCTGTTATCTGCTCCCATCAATGTGGCCCTGGTTCGATTCCCGGCTAAACGGCATGTGTGCAAGAATGTTGCTTCACTGGTACATGATCTAAATGTCAGCTTTTTAATACATGTTGCTAAAAAGTCATTTGTTAGAATGTTTAAAAATGTTAAAATGTGGGTGTAAAGATTTGCTAGTACCTCAGAAGAGTTTCAATAAAGCAACAAAGAAAACAGACCATTTAACATGGAAATGTTACTTGGAAATACAATGACTAAATAGTAATAAACAAATTCATTAAATGCTTTCACGTTTAAATTTTCAAGTTTATGAGGATTACATTAGTCTCTGTATAATTAATAATTTTTGGAGAGTGGTGTTACAGCGCCTTATACATAAACATTCAGTTCCTGGCTTATTTTTATTACATAAACAAATTGATCGAAACAGGTGGCCGAAATGCCAAAATCGCTTTGATGTACACAAGCTTTTAAAAAGTAATTGCAATAGAATATGAACATTTTGAAAAACTTTATGAATTACAAATAACAACAAACACAAGAGCCGAGTTTACCAATAAACATATTTCAATGCCTTGCTACATGCCATTCAAATAGTCATATCATTTCTTTCTTCCTTTTAGGTACATCTCTTTGGTCCTTCCCAATCAACTTAATGAAAATTGCATTATTCACATGACCACTGACAACCACGGTAAAATGCTTGTGATATGAAGAACTTGCCAGACCCATTGGTCCAGCACGCGCTGTCCGTATTCAGTGTAACACACAACTGTACCATATTCCAACTTACAGCCACGCATTCGTAACAAGCTGAGATGCTGCTGCACGTCGCGAATTGTAAACTCTAATAAAGATGCATTTATATTTGTGCCTCGACCGTAGTCAAAAGATTATGGTGGTGCCATCAGAAAATACAGTGTGTTGGCAGTTACTCAAAAACTATGTGAGGCCATATCCGAATTGGCTCCGACTGTTGTTAAGGATGTTGCTAAGAATGTCCTATACCTCAACACATGATGATGCTGCGATCAAGCCGTAGCCGTAGCTGTAGCCACAAATTAGGACATGGCCTGAGATAACTCAAGAAATTGTCTTCTCTACACTGCCATCATTTTTTGTGTGGTGCTATAACAAGGCATCTAAGAGGAGGAGATTCAAGATTTTTTCGCCCATGATTACCAAAATAGAACATTCAAATAGCAACACTCAATTTTTTCTCTGTCTTCATCTTAAGTAGTAGGTTGGAGACATCGTGCAAAATGGAGTACCAAATGATCATCACCAGAACATCCCTTGGAAAGCTGATGAGGTGTCATCAAGCACGCTGTGGAGTCAGTGCAAACATTCCTGAACTGCGAGAGAGTTTTTGTTTGTTAAGTGATTAGATGTGGTGGTTCCTCCTCCAAGACCTGACTGCTGTGTAAAGTCTCTTCAACTGAGAACGGTCTTGTTTGATGATCTACTGTACTTTATTCCTACAAAGCACAGCGGATCAGTTGGCACTTTGCAATCTTGGCACTGGACACAAGTTCTGATGGCTGGGTCACAGAGTGTGGGTCCAGATACATGTAACAAGCACAGTGTATAATTAATTTTAATGAAAGAATTGTAAAAGCGTTGATTATAATGGACAGGTTATCTTGGTGCTGGACTCAAGTTCTGATGGCTGAGTCACAGAATGTGGTTCCAGATCCGTGCAGTTTAAATGTTTAGCTGTTGAACTATTTATTTCCTACAAAGCACAACAAGTATTGTAAAACAATAAATGGTAAAAGCCACAAGCTAAATTTACACTGCAAAAATTGGGGTGTTAAACCGATTCTCTTGACTCTCTTGGTATGTGACAATTTCACCAATCATATCATAATGGGGATAATTAACATCGTGCCAGTGTTGTCACATATAGATACCAAGAGAATCAATTAAACACCCCAGTTCTTGCAATGTATTCTTTAGTCTTCTTAAAATTGAGATTGGAAAAATAAACAAATATTTTCAGTTATCAAAACTGAGCGAAACTTGTTGTTTGGCTGATTTATCTTACTATTATTTTATTATCAGTTAGCAAAAAGAGAAATAGTTTCTTTATACAATAGTGCTGCAGCTAACTGTAGAAACTACTACTGATAACATTAGGTGTTTTGATTAACTAACAGTGTCTCTGTGGTTTTTATCAGCAGTTAATATAAGCTCCTGAGAAGGGTCACTAAGAGGGTGGAGTGAAGTTTTCTGCCTGAGAGCTGTTGATTGTAAATGGACAGGGCTCGCATTTCACAAAGATATTCATTCATCTAAAGATGAGTTGTAAGTATCACCATAGTGATTGGTATTGTGTGACATCACACTTTGCTTAGCAATATTGAGTCACAGAATGTGGTTCCAGATCCATGTCACAGGTACAGTAATATGGTGTATTTTAATGAAAGAATTTTAAATAGTGTTGATTGTAAATGGCCAGGGGTGGATTTCACAAAGAGTTAAGACTAGTCTTATCTTGAGTTAGGACGAGTTACTCTTTCTAACTTAGGATTAGCCTGAAGTTTTTAATAACTCCTAGGACTGGTCCTAAGTTAGGACTATCTTTGTGGAATCGACCCCAGGTTATTGGCACTGGAATAAAAGTCTGATGGCTGAGTCAAAGAATATGGGTCCAGATTCATAGTCAAAGTAGTTAGGGTAAATGAGAGTTTTTTGAAAAGTGTTGACTGTAACGTGTTCAAGTTCTCTTGGAACTGGACTTGTCACATTATAGTGAACTTTAATGAAAGAATCTTACAAAATAAAAAGTGTTGATTGTAAAAGGCTGAGTTGTTTCAGCACTGAACTCAAGTTCTGATGGCTGAGTCACAGAGTGTGGGTCCAGGACCATGTCACAGGTATGGTGAATAGTAATGAAAGAATTTTAAAAGCGTTGATTGTAAATGGACATGTTATCTTGGCACTGAACTCAAGTTCTGATGGCTGACTCACAGAATGTGGGTCCCGATTCATGTCAAAGGTGGTGAATTTTAATGAAAGAATCTTTAAAAAGTGGTAATTTTATATGCAGGGGCGGATCCAGGATTTGTTAAACCGGGGAGCCCAACGGCGCACCAATTATTTGTATTGGGGGGACTTAAAAAAAGCCCCCTAAAGCTCTAAGATTTTGGAAAGTTGAGGGGTAAAAAATCAAGCCTCCGTGTGCCTAAAAACAGAGAAATAAACACACTTTTTAAGCACTTCTGATCCATATCAATCTTCTATTTTTTACTCAAAGAAAAATTTGTTATATGCGTATTTATTAAAAACATAGGGGGTAAAATCTGGCGTTTCTCAAATTCAAGCTTAGTGTAGTATTTACACTTGAATGCCGAACAACATGGAATATATTTTTAAAAGAATTTTAAAAAGTGTTAATTGTAAATGGACAGGTTGAACTCAAGTTCTGATGGCTGAGTCACAGAATGTGGGTCCAGATCCATGTCACAGGTATGTTGAATTTTAATAAAAGAATTTTAAAAAGTGTTAATTGTATCATACAGAAAGGACCACGGAAGGAGTTACAAGTCTCTTACTTCAGAGGAAACATGAGCACGGCCGCATGATCACCAACGTATACTTGTCATTAAAATCTTCGCAATTACGTGCGTCTTTATGAACCAGGGTGTACTAGACTGTAGGTGTTTTGATTAACTAGCGGTGTTTCTGTGGTTTTTATCAGCAATTTACAAGCTGAGAAGGGTCACTAAGAGAGAGGAGTGAAGTTTTCTGCCTGAGAACTGTTGATTGTAAATGGACAGGGCTCGATTTCACAAAGCAAAAACAATAAACATTTATTTAAAGATGACTTGTAAGTATCACCATAGTGATTGGTATTGTGACATCACACTTTGCTTATCAATATTGATACATATCTTAAGGTAAATTTAAGCTAAATGGTATTTAAAGCTTTTCATAGTGTGAAATAAAAGAAGTAACTGTAAATGCTAAATAGTAAACTTGCGGGTACAACCATGTATAAAATGTCTTTTTAGGGAGTGTTGGCTCTGAAAAGAGCCAGTGTGGTCTCAACATTTTGAACAGTATACTCTGCTCGTCTTCAGTCTGCGTCGAGACCACACCGGCTCTTTTCAGAGCCAACACTCCCTCAAAAGAGATTTTATACATGGTTGTACCCGCTGGTTGTACCCGCAAGTTTACTATTTAGTATTTATAGTTACTTCTTATTTTAAATTTAAGCTCTTTTTGAAATTAGCCCATCCAGGGGTTCTTGGCACTGCACTCTAGTTCTTATGGCTGAGGTCATAGAATAGGTGTCCAGATCTATAGTCACAGCTAGGTATGGTTAGCTTTGACAACAGAATTTGAAAGTATGTTGATTGTAATTGGCCAGGTTTTCTTGGCAGTGGACTAAAAGTCTGATAGCCGTGTCGAAGAATATGGGTCCAGGGGTCGATTTCACAAAACCCTTCCTAACTTAGGACTAGTCCTAGGCAATGCTAGGAGATAGGACTAGTCCTAAGTTAAGACCAGTTACTGGTCCTAACTTCAGATAAGACTAATCTTATCTCTTTGTGAAATCGACCCCTGATCCTTAGTCATAGTAGTTAGGATGCACTATGAGGAGATATTTTTATAAAAGTGTTGATTGTACATGTTCAAGTTCTCTTGGCACTGGACTTGTCACATTATAGTCAACTTTAATGTAAGAATCTTACAAGATAAAAAGCGTTGATTGTAAATGGCCAGTTATCTTGGCACTGAACTCAAGTTCTGATGGCTGAGTCACAGAATGTGGGTCCAGATCCATGTCTCAGGTATGGTGAATTTTAATGAAAGAAAGTAAAAAAGTGTTAATTGTAAATGGACAGGTTATCTTGGCACTGAACTCAAGTTCTGATGGCTGAGTCACAGAATGTGAGTCCAGATCCGTGTCACAAGCACTGTGTTTGGTGAATTTTAATAGCGTTGATTGTCTTTGGCCAGGCTATCTTGGTACTGGACTCAAATAAAATGGTTACGGCCACTGGTGGGGTGCAGGGGCAAAGGCCCCTGAAGCTCTGAGCTTTTGGGGTTTTGAGGGGTGACAAATTAAGCCTTCGTGTGCCTAAAAACAGACAAATAGACACACTTTTTAAGCACTTCTGATCCATATCAATCTTCTTTTTTACTCAAAAAAATTTTTATCCCACAAGTCTCGCACTATAAATCTGGTCGCTTCAGTATCTGGTTAAAAGCATAGAGGGTAAAATCTGGCGTTTCTCAAATTCATGCTTAGTGTAGTATTTACACTTGAATGCCGAACAACATGAAATATAATTTTTAAAAGAATTTTAAAGAGCGTTAATTGTCTATGGTCAGGTTATCTTGGCACTGGACTCAAGTTCTGATGACTGAGTCACAGAATGTGATTCCAGATCCATGTCACAAGCACAGTGTTTGGTGAATTTTAATGAAAGTATTTTAAAAGCGTCAATTGTAAATGGACAGATTATCTTGGCTCTGGACACAAGTTTGGATGGCTGAGTCACAGAATGTGGGTTTAGATCCTTGTCACAGGTACAGTTTTATGGTGAATTTTAATGATGTTTTTAAAAGCGTTAATTGTATATGGCACGGGCCTGATTTCACAAAAAGATAAAATTGATCTTAACTGCAAATCATTCTTAATTGCTGAGCAAAGTGTGACGTCACAATACAAATCACTATGGCAACACTGACAACTCATCTTAAGATGAATCTTAGTGCTTTGTGAAATTGGCCCCAGGTTATCTTGGCACTGAACTCAAGTTCTGATGGCCGAGTCACAGAATGTGGGTCCAGATCCATGTCACAGGTATGTTGAGTTTTAATGAAAGAATGTAAAAAAGTTTTAATTGGATGTGCAGGGGCGGATCCAGGATTTTTGTGAACTGGGGGGCACAATTGCACACCCAGAATTTTGTATTGGGGGGGGGGGGCTCAAAAAAAAAAAAAAAAAAAAAAAAACTGGTACGGCCCCTGGTGGGGTCCAGGGTGAAGACCCCTGAAGCTCTGAGCTTTTGGCATTTTGAGGGGTGAAAAATCAAGCCTCCATGTGCCTAAAAACAGAGAAATAGACACACTTTTTAAGCACTTCTGATCCATATCAATCTTCTATTTTTTACTCAAAGAAAAATTTGTTTCATGCATATTTATTAAAAACAGGGGGTAAAATCTGGCGTTTCTCAAATTCAAGCTTAGTGTAGTATTTACACTTGAATACCAAACAACATGGAATATATTTTTAAAAGAATTTTAAAAAGTGTTAATTGTAAATGGACAGGTTATCTTGGCACTGGACACAAGTTCTGATGGCTGAGTCACAGAATGTGGGTCCAGATCCTTGTCACGGGTATGGTGAGTTTTAATGAAAGAATTTTAAAAAGCATTTCTCAAATTCAACCTTGGTGTAGTATTTACACTTGAATGTTAAACAGCATGAAATATATTTTTTTCAAGAATTTAAAAAAGTGTTACTTGTCTATGGCCAGGTTATCTTGGCACTGGACACAAGTTCTGATGGCCGAGTCACAGAATGTGGGTCCAGTTGCATGTCACAGGTATGGTGACTTTTTAATGAAAGAATTTTAAAAGCATTGATTGTGTAAGGCAAGGTTATCTTGACACTGAACTCAAGTTCTGATGGCCGGGTCACAGATTGTGGGTCTAGATCCATGTCAAAGGTGTGAATTTTAATGAAATAATGTAAAAAAGTGTTAATTGTATATGCAGGGGCGGATCCAGGATGATTTAAACCGGGGGGGGGGTGGGTACAATGGCGCATCCAGGATTTTGTATTAGGGGTAAAAAAAAATTTTTTTTTAATGGGTGCGGCCACTGGTGGGGTCCAGGGGTGGTGGAAGCTCTGAGCTTTTACCTTTTTGAGGGGTGAAAAATCAAGCCTCCTTGTGCCTCAAACCGAGAAATAGACACACTTTTTAAGCCCTCCATATCAATCCTCTAATTTTAATCAAAAACAAATTTATTCTCAAAAGTCTCAGGTATAAATCTGGTCGCTGCATTGTCTGGTTTCATGGTATTCATTAAAAACATAGAGGATAAAATCTGACGTTTCTCAAATTCAAGCTTTGTGTAGTATTTACACTTGAATGGCGGAACAACATGAAATACATTTTATAAAGAATTTTTAAAAGAGTCAATTGTAAATGGACAGGTTATCTTGGCACTGACCTCAAGTTCTGATGGCCGAGTCACAGAATGTGGGTCCAGATCCATGTCATAAGTATAATTTTTAATGAAAGAATTGTAAAAAGCGTCAATTTTGTATGGCCAAATTATCTTGGCACTGACCTCAAGTTCTGATGGCCGAGTCACAGAATGTGGGTCTAGATCCATGTCACAGGTACAGTAATATGGTGAATTTTAATGATTTTTTTTATAAAGCGTTAATTGTAAATGGCATGGAACTGATTTCACAAAAAGATCAAATAGATCTTAACTGCAAATCATTCTTAATTGCTGAGCAAAGTGTGACGTCACAATACAAATCACTATGGCAACACTGACAACTCATCTTAAGAGGAATCTTAGTGCTTTGTGAAATTGGCCCCAGGTTATCTTGGCACTGAACTCAAGTTCTGATGGCTGAGTCACAGAATGTGGGTCCAGATCCATGTCGTAAGTATGAATTTTAATTAAAGAATTATAAAAAGTGTTGATTGTAAATGGCAGAGTTGTCTTGAGCATGCACTTTGTGCTCATTATTAGCTATTTTGTAGGCTTCCCAGGTAGTTAAAACAGGTTGTTCGTAATTGTGGTAAGTTTATTACAAGAGTATAAGTATTATGTGTTTTTGTTGTTGTTTTTGAGATTCACAGAGCTGCTTAGCACAAAAAGTAGCCAAGCATAACAAAAATATGCTTACAAGGAAACCAGTCGAACATCGTACACGTGACATGGTTGCTTGGCTGGTAACTTTATTCTGATAAACATAAGTTTGTGCTAAGGTACTTTTTGTGCTTAAGTAGCTCCATGAGGGGGGGGGGGTGCATGTGCCCCCTTGCCCCCCCCTCTTAGTTACACTCACGCCACACTTATGCAGAAATAGTTGCTAACAATTATCTGCTCTTAGGAAAAAAAAGAAGTAGAAAACCGGTCACAATTGGTACATGTGACGTAATATTTAGGCTGTTAATAACCATAGCCTGGTTGAAATAGTTAGTGACTTTAAATGTTTAAATAGCTCAATGAAATTTGACCCATGCCGATTTCGACATGAAGGGTTCACCGAACAGCGACGGTGACGATGTGGATGCCAGCCTTTCACCTCTGTGGACCCGGTTCGAATCCCACATTAGACCAGAGCCATGTAGATTGAGTTTTCTGTTCCAACCTGATTGCCTGGCTTTTCCCCATTGAGGTTTTCCTCACATGTCTAAAACTTGGGTTTTGAACAAAGACAAATTGACTGGAGCGGGACTTGAACCAACGACCTCCGGATTAACGTACCGGCGCTCTACCAACTGAGCTATCCAGCCCTATGTTGGCGGACTCTCTATTAGTCAATATCTATGTTCGGGGGTGCCAGTCAGCAGCCCTTGTGGTTTATTACTTGATATCAAATAATTCAGTTAACTAACAAAAAGGGACACAGGCCAACACAAGGGCACAGTTTCATAAGGCAGGGCCCATAATTTCATTGAGCTGCTAAAACAAAAAAAATTGCTTAACAATCCTCTGATTAACAAAAAATGAGCAGGAAACCAGTCGAACATCGTACACATGACATGGTAGTTTGGCTGGTAACTTTATTCTGATAAGCATGATTTTTTGTGCTTAAGCAGCTCCATGAAATAAAGCCTGTAAGCACAAAAACTTGCTAAGCACAGAAAAAAATCTTGTTTAGCAGAAACAGTTAACCAGCCAACATTCCCTAAAGTTTAAATTGTTGCCACTGGTACCCCGCTCATTTCTTGCTAAGTATTGAAATTTGCTAAGCAGAATTGTTTGCTTAACAGCTTTATGAAATTGGGCCCTGGTCACTTCAAAGTGAGGGCTACGCTTTACTGATTTTCGGCTGTCCACCAAAATCAACTGGCACCAAATCAACTGCCACCTACTGCTGGGCTGAAACAGGGTTACCCCCTTCATCACTGGATTTAGGTATGGGTATCATCCGCTAGGAGCCTGCAGGCTGGTAGAGCAGAATGAACTACCTTCCCAACTTTTTACAAAGCAATTATGGTTAAGTGCCTTGCTCAAGGGCACAATTGTCATGACTGGGATTTAAACCCACACTCAGCTGCTGACAAAACCAGGGCCCAATTTCATAGAGCTGCTTAAGCACAAAAAGTAGCTAAGCACAACAAAACTATGCTTACCAGAATAAGGTTACCAACCAAGCTACCATGTCACATGTACAATTTGTGGCTGGTATCCAAGCAATATTTTCTGCTTAAGCAGCTCTATGAAATTGGGCCCAGAGCTTGGGTCCGGTGAGCTAGACTGCTTAGCCACGACACGCAGCGGTGTAACTAAGGTAATTTTTTAGGGGGGCACAAGGTGAGGGCACCATTTTTTCTAGGGGGGGGGGGGAGCACCACTGGCAAATCAATTATAGATTCCATTTGCACTTTAAAAAAACCTGTTGATCTACGTAATGGCGGGTTCCAATTTGGGGGAACCCGGGGGGGGGGGGGGTGGGGGAGGGGGTCACTGACAGTTAGTTATGCCCATGCCACGCTTATGCAGAAATAGTTGCTTAACAAATATCTGCTTTTAGCAAAAATAAGCAGGAAACTGGTCACAAATGGTACCTGTACCATGGTATTTAGGCTGGTAACCATAACCATATTTTGGTAAAAATGATTGCTTAGCGACTTTTAATGTTTAAGTAGCTCAATGAAATCTGGCCCATGCCGATTTCGACATGAAAGGTTCACCGAACAGCGACTGTGACGATGTGGATGCCTTTCACCTCTGTGGGCCTGGTTGGAATCCCACATTAGACCAGAGCCATGCATGTAGATTGAGTTTTCAGTCCCTACCTGATTGCCTGGGTTTTCCCCATGAGGGTTTTCCTCCAACATCTATAACTTAACAGTTCTTCTCGTTTCCCATCCATCCTGTTATTGGCACTAATTGTGCTGTTGGATGTGTAATAAAATAAAATAGAATGAATCAACACATTAGGGAGATATTTCTTACTGAAAAGTTACAATTAGAGGCCGCTGGAAAAGATGTGGATATTTTTGAAATAGGAATGTGAATTTACTAAAAGATGATAAATTAGCATAACTGAAAATAAGATGATAAGCATGAGGGGTATGCGAATAAATTACTTGATGTTATCATTTCATCAAATAAGATGTGTTTCTTACTGAAAAGTTACAATTAAAGGCCGCTGGAAAAGATGTGGATATTTTTGAAATAGGAATGTGAATTTACTAAAAGATGATAAATTAGCATAACTGAAAATAAGATGATAAGCATGAGGGGTATGCGAATAAATTACTTGATGTTATCGTTTCATCAAATAAGATGTGTGCAGAGTTTCTTTCACTTGGTTGTCTTGGACTTGGATCTGCATTGGGAGGTGGAGTCAGTCATGTACCTCAAGGGAGAAGTGAGGCGTCAAACAAAGTCAGAAATTTGACTCTAAAAATTGGAAGACGAAAAATATTTAACCAACACAAAGTTTTCTAACATGCACATGATACCAGCTACAAATTTATCCAAAATCCAGTTTATCAAATTTATGCACATAAATTAAGAGACAATGATCCAGCTACATTGAACATGGAATAATGAAAAGGAACACTTCCTTCCCACCATCTTACTCTGCCCCATAACCTAACAATCACCTGGCTGGGTTGTCAGTTCTTTGTACTTTGTACCTAACCATGACAAGAGTCATAAATCTTTTCCGTTTTTATTCAAATTATCAAAAATATAAAAGGAGCATCACCCCACCCCTGCCCCACCCTATAACTATACCCCAGACAAGGATGATAAATTCAAGGATAATAATTATGATATTTTGTATTATGAACTATAAATTGGCCAATAAACACTGTATACGAAATGTATTTTGCTTCCATTTACTGGTAATTATGTACTGGCCCCATCCCACAGAACTACCCCCACCCAGCCCCAGCCACCGTTTTAACTGGCAGCAACTTAGGTACGATTTTGAACTAGCTGCAAGGTATCTACTTATTCAAAATACATGACAATATGAGCACACTCTAAACCCCACCTTCTTCCCATCCCCCATAATTAGTTTATCGATGACACAATATTAAATTTGAGTTAACATGTTTCTTTGAACATCTCCCTTCAACCAGCTCCCTTGTGACCCCTGACCTGTATCATGGACAGTCATTAGACCTACTTATCAAATATTGATGAGTTTATAAATTACAAATTAATCATTATTTTGAGATCCCTTGTTGAGTGCTAAAATGATCATAAACACGTTCTTGGTTAATATAAGAGAATGATAACCTCGCTTATTTTTAGTTTTTTGGCCATTACAGGTAACTTAAAATCCATCCATTTTTTAACAGTGCTCTTAATAATGCACTGACAAACCCATATCATTAAACTGTGTACATGCAGCCAGAACGTCCGTGACATGACCGATTTGGGTGCGCACAAACTTGTAAATGAGTCCTTTTGATATCAGCTTATGGCCTTTTGTCTTGTGGGAGAAAACAGATTCTTCTCAGCCTTTTTGCCGCGGATCCGGATCTAATTTTATAAATCGTCTGCAACTGCGAAAACGGGTACGTCATTGCACTTAACACCAATCATAGTCGACCATTCCTGGTTGGAAAATTATGCGGAGCAAAAATTAGATCGTGAAAGCGACTCGGAAATCCTATAAAACGTCGTCAGAAATGAAGAATTTTTGATGATTCTTGAGTTTTTAATCAAAAAAGTAAAATCAGGCATAATTTGTTTGGTAAACTTACAATCGATTGACTGAAATTGTACAAAAATGTCCCGAGCGGAGGGATAAGTTCACTCAGATTTCCAGATTTACCTATGTTTGTGTACAAATTAACCTCATTACTGCTATTCGGCTGCCCACGCAGCGGGGCCTCGGCGGGCGGGCAAATCACTCTGGAGCTGGAATTCAACCTGTGTGGTTGTGTTATTGCAGTAGTAATTTTTAGTCAATTTTTACTTTTGTTCAAATGACTTTCCCGTGAGTTTTGAGAGCTGTTTCGCACCCTAAACCCAGATAAAGAGTTCGCTGGTCATAAGGTAAGAATAAACTACGCATTTGAAAAAAAAAGTCTGAAAAAGGAGGCTAAAACTTGACATCCATCTCGCCTTTACAGCCGGCCAAAAACATTTTTACCAGAAGGCCTATAAATTAAGGAGTATCTTGCCACAGAATGCATATCTAAACAATTATGTAAAATTTACGCATGGTGTCTCGTTTATTTTTTCCGCAGGGCGATAACAGCCGTGAGGAGCATCTCTCGCAGGAGACCGGAGTTAATTTGTCCTACAGAGCCGTACTCAGACGAACTTCAAGAGTTCGTCTGGGGTAAGTCAGAAACAATCCCTTTTCTTTAAGTGGAAAAGCTGCTCCCAAACTCGCACGCACTGATTTGAAGGGGGGGGGGTGGGAAACACTGCCAACGTTTCCCAAACCAACCTGTCTTTTGTGAAGTTTTAGGCTAAATTGTTGCCGTCAAAGTTTCTTCGTTTGGCTCTAGGTATACTATTTACCCCCCCCCCCAAAAAAAAAAATAAATAAAAAATCCCAACATGTCATGGAGTCAGTTGTCAACGTTACAACGTATAACTCATCCCTGTCCGACAAGATGAAGTTAAAGTAATCATGATAATGTAAACATCTCGTGTATGGAAAAAGGGTTAAAATGCTGAAAAGGACATGGTAATTCCAGTTTTTGTTTTTAGAGGCGACAACCTGCAAAGTTCACATTAAATTTGCCGAAGATTTTCCTGAGATTAAATATGCAACAAAATTAAGAGTATCCGATTCCAAACTAAATACATACGCAGCAAACTTTGTTGCTGCCGAGTGGTAAAATTCTCATCAAACAATCGAACTGACGCGCGCTAATAAAAAAAAACATTGTTGCCAGCCCTCCGATACTTTAGTGATGATCAGTCATCATCTCGCGAGTCTATTCTTAACTCTTGCTTGCTGGCCATTGAAAAAATTGCAACATCGGTATTTGCATATCAATAACTTCGGAGCTAGGTCATAGGTGACTGGTAAATTCATTGTTAAATGTAATATTTTGGCAAATCGCACAACAGGTGGATTAGCTGCCGATGATTGGGTTGGCGGGGCTCCAAGATGCCTAGCTGTAGTTAACATAGCCTTACTGTATACTGTCTGGAAGAGTATTCAAAGGCAACTGTCAGATGATTGGTTCTTTCAGCAACAAAAGTTGGTAGTGGTCATCCAGGTGCAAAATGTATCAGGTTTATGTAAAGGTATGAATAATATGATGTGAGTGTATTCTGACTCGGAAAAGTGTCTGTTCAATTTAATGGCCGAGTTAAGTGATACGATTTCTTCACAGAAAAGGGACCAGTGGTCTGTGTTTTGGGATTGTCAAAGATGTGAATGTTTTGAAAATATGGTTACAATTGTATGTGTCAGTGTGAACTTTCAATCTTCGGTGTGTCTTTGTGCAAATACAGGGAACAACAAATAAAAAACGTTCCAGTTTGAGTTGTCTGGGATAAAAAATATGTGCTACATCAGGCAAGGCAGAGGAAAAAGTTTTTAAAATATAATCTGCTCTATAGGTGTGCCTTGATGTAACTACAACAAAACAATAAAAGTGTTAGTTTAAATTTATGAGTGACTGAATATTTGTTTCTTTTTTTGCAAATGGGGATTTTCTCAAGCCAAACTTAAAGTAAAGAATGTGTTTATTGTATCCCAGTGAATTAAAAATAATAAATTGGCATGCAGGAACTTTGCCTTTATGCAAAAAAAAAAGTTTAATGTAACTAAAATGTACCTGTTTAAAATTTGTTTACAGGGTGACTTTAGGTTTATTACAGGAGGTAAATACAAACTTTGCTGTTTTGAGTTTTGTTGGTAAAGGTGTGGCATTGTTGAAACATATAAAGGGTGTGCCTGTATGCAAATAAAAAACTCAGAGAACAAATTATCTGTATCATGCTTGTTTACAGAGTGACTTTAGGTTTAGTAAACTGGGGACAATTTAGCATTTGCTGTTTTGATGTTTTTTTTGTGTGCATAGCTCTGGCCTTGTTCAAACATGTAAAAGTTGTGCCACTATGTAAGTACAGACTTTTTAAAGTGAACATAATTATCTGTGTCAAGTTTTTACAGAGTGATTGTACATTTAGTACATTGGGAAAATTTAACAATTTATGTTTTGAGTTTGTCTTCACCATGTGTGCCCTTGTTGAAACATGTCCTTAATTATGCAAAACAGAGTATCAAAAACCAAAATAACTATCTGTGTCAACTTTGTTTACAGGGCGACTTAAGGTTGACTAAATGGGGAACATGTTAGATTTACTGGTTTTTTTGGTATTTTATAATTTTTCTCTTTTTTAATTTAAATTTTTGTTTAGACCATTTGGGTGTATGCAAATACAGAGTTCAAAGTAAACAGAATTATCTGTGACAAGTTTGTTTACAGAGTGACTTTGCTTTTATTAAACAGGGAAAATTCAAATTTTCTGCTTTGAGTTTTTTGCGCTTGGGTGTGACCTTGTTGGAACATACAGAGGGTGTGCCTGTATGCAAATACAACATTAATAGTAAGCAAAATTATCAGTGTCAAGTTTGTTTACAGAGTGACTTTAGTTTAAGTAAGCAGGGAAATATCAAAAAATTGCTTGTTTTTTTTTGCGCGAGGTGTGAGTTTTTTCAAACTATACAGGGGGTGTGCCTGTATATGCAAATACAGAGTTGGTATTAAACAAAATTCTTTGTGTCAATTTTTTTAACATAGGTAACCTTAGGTTTAGTACACAAAAAACGGTTTGTAAAATGACTACACAGCAACAATTTAGAACTTTCTGTTTGGAGGTTTTGCATGAAGGTGTGGCCTAACACATGGACTGTGTGCCAGTATGTAAATACAGAGTTCATTGTAAATTATCTGGTTTTAGTTTGTGTACAGGATGACTTTAGATTTTGTCAACAGGGAAAATACACAATTTGCTATTTTGAGTTTTTTTGCGCGAGGTATGTTGCTGAAATAGAAAGTGTGCATGTATGTAATGCAGAGTTAAAAGTAAAAAAAATTATACCTGTCGAGTTTGTTTACAGAGTTATTATAGAATAACTAAACAGGGAGAATTTAAAAACTGTTCTTTTGAGGTTTTTTTTCTACATGTTGTAAGTGTGATCTTGTTGAAACATACAGAGGATACGACTGTATGTAAATACAGAATTAAAACTAAACAGTATTATATGTGTCCAGTTTATTTGTACAGAGTTACTTTAGCTTTTGTTAACGGGGAAAAATTTAAATTTGCTACTCTGATTTTTTGTTTGCAGGTATGCTAATGAAACATATAGAGGGTATGCCTGTATATAAAACAAAAAAGAGTTTAAAGTAAACAAAATTATACCTGTCAAGTTTGTTTGAAGAGTGATTATAGAATTGATAACCAGAGAAAATTTCAAAACTTCTGCTTCTAGGGATTTTTTTTGCGCACTGGTGTGACCTTGTTAAAACATGCAGAGGGTGTACCATATGCAAATAGGGGGGACAATTTACAACAATATCCGTGTCCACTTTGTTTACTAAGTGATTTTAGGTTGAGAAAATAGTGAAAGTATAAACATTTATGTTGTTGTTGGGTTTTTGTTTTTTGTTTTTGTGGGGGGCAAGATGTGACTTTGTTGAAACAATACAGACAATGAGTTAGTAGTAAATAAAATTATCAATGTCAAGTTTGTTAAACACAGGTACCCTAGGATAAGTAAACAGAGAAAATTGTAAAAATTAGTACAATGTGAAAATTTAGAATCTGCTGTTTAAAGGTTTTTGTATGAAGGTGTGGCCTAATACACAGAAGGTGTGTCATGAATATGTAAATACAGAGTTCATTGTAAACAGAAATATCTGGTTTTAGTTTGTGTACAGGATGACTTTAGGTTTTCTTCAACAGGGAAAATTAGGAATTTGCTATCTTTAGTTTTTTGCGCGAGGCGTGTTGCTGAGATATATAGAAGATATCCCTGTGTATAATGCAGAGTTAAAAGTAAACAAAGTTATACCTGTTCAGTTTGTTTACCGAGTTATTATAGGATTATTAAGAAAATTGCTCCTTTGGTTTTTTTGGCTTGTAGGTGTGACTTTTTTGAAACATAGAGAGTGTGCATGTGTGCCTGTATGCAAATACAGAGAGTAATAAACAGGTTAAATAAACAAGGGAAACAAAATTAGTGTTTCGAGTTTTTCTACGCGATGGTGTGGCCTAACACACAGAGGGTGTGCCAGTATGTAAATACAGAGTTCATTGTCAACAAAATTATCTGTTTAAAGTTTGTGGAAAATGGTGACTTTAGGTTTTGTTTACAGGAAAAATTAAAAATTTCTCTTTGCTATTTTTGCGCTTTTCTCTTTGCTATTTTTTCGCGTAAGGTGCGTTGCTGAAACATGTAGAAAATGTGCCTGTAGACACAAATACAGAGTCAAAAGTAAACAAAATTATACCTGTCAAGTTTATTTACAGAGTGATGAAAGAACTGATAAACAGGGAAAAATTAAAAATCTGCCTCTCTGGTTTTTTTTTCACGTAGGTGTGACCTTCTTAAAAGGTACAGAGTGAGTGCCCGTAGGCAAATACAGAATTAAAACTGAAAACAAATATTTATGTCAACTTTGTTTACAAAGTGAGTTTAGGTTGAGTAAACAGCAAGTTTTGTTGTTGTTCTTATGTGTTTTTTCTGTCGAAACAATACAGACCGTATGCCTGTAGGCAAATACAGAGTTAGCAGTAAAAAAAAATAATGTGTCAATTTTGTAACACAGGTACCTTAGGTTTAGTACTTGTAAAAATGAGTACACAGCGAAAATAAAGAATTTGCTTACTGAAGGTTTTTTAATGGCCTAACACACAGAAGGTGTGCCAGTATGTAAATACAGAGTCCATTGTAAACAGAAATATCTGGTTTAAGTTTGTGTACAGGATGACTTAAGGTTTTCTTCAAGAGGGAAAATGAGAAATTTGCTATTTTGAGTTGTTTGCGTGACGTGTGTTGCTGAAATATGAAATGCTGAAATATATAGAATATAGAGGGTGTGCCTGTGTATAATGCAGAGTTAAAAGTAAACAAAATTACTCCTGTTGAGTTTGTTTACAGAGTTATTATAGGATTATTTAAAAACTGCTCATTTGAGGTTTTTTGGCTTGTGAGTTTTTTTTAAAAAACATACAGAGGGTGTGCCTGTATGCAAATACAGAGTTAGTAGTAAATAGGTTAAGTAAACAGGGGAAAACACAATTAAAATTTTGAGTTTTTCTACGCGATGGTGTGGCCTTCACACAGAGGGTGTGCCAGTATGTAAATACAGAGTTCATTGTCAACAAAATTATCTGTTTTAAGTTTGTGAAAAAGGGTGACTGTAGGTTTTGTTTACAGGAAAAATTAAAAACTTTCTCTTTGCTTTTTTTGCTCTTTTCTCTTTGCTATTTTTGTGCATAAGGTGCCTTACTGAAACATGTAGAAGGTGTGCCTGTATATACAAATACACAGTAAAAAGTAAACAAAATTATATCTGTCGAGTTTGTTTACAGAGTGATTAAAGAACTGACAAACGGGCAAATTTTTTAAATCTGCCTCTCTGAGGTTTTTTTCACGTAGGTGTGACCTTCTTAAAAGGTACAGAGGGAGTGCCTGGAGGCAAATAAAGAATTTAAAAATATATATTTTGTCAGCTTTGTTTCGGAGTGAGTTTAGATTGAGTAAACAGCAAGTTTTGTTGTTGTTCTTGTGTTTTTGTTGTTGTTGAAACAATGCAGACCCTATGCTTGTAGGCAAATACAGAGTTAGTGAAACAAAATCATGTCAGTTTTGTTAACAAAGGTACCTTAGGTTTAGTACTTAGAAACAATTGTAAAAATGAGTACACAGCGAAAATAAAAAATTTTGTGTTTTGAGGTTTTTTGCATGAAGGTGTGGCCTAACACACAGACGTTAAGCCAGTATGTAAATACATTTTTGAAAGTAATAAGAAAATATCTGGTTTTAGTTTCTGTACAGGATGACTTAAGGTTTTCTTCAATGGGGAAAATTTGAAATTTGCTATTTTTAGTTTTTATTGCGTGAGGTGTGTTGCTGAAATAAATAGAAGGTATGCCTGTGTATAATGCAGAGTTAAAAGTAAACAAAGTTATACCTGTTGAGTTTGTTTACAGAGTAATTGTTGGACTGTTTAAAAACTGCGTCTTTGAGGTTTTTTTTCTTGTAGGTGTGACTTTTTTGAAACATACAGAGGGTGTGTCTGTATGCAAATACAGAGTTAGTAGTAAATAGGTTAAGTAAACAGGGGAAAACAAATTAACGTTTTGAGTTTTTCTACGCGATGGTGTGGCCTAACACACGAGGGTGTGCCAGTATGTAAATACAAAGTTCATTGTCAACAAAATTATCTGTTTTAAGTTTGTGAAAAAGGGTGACTTTAGGTTTTGTTTACAGGAAAAATAAAAAATTTCTCTTTGCTATTTTTGTGCTTTTCTCTTTGCAACTTTTTTGCGTAAAGTGCGTTGCTGAAACATGTAGAAGGTGTGCCTGTATACACAAATACAGAGTCAAAAGTAAACAAAATTATACCTGTCAAGATTATTTACAAAGTGATTAAAGAACTGATAAACGGGGGAAAATTAAAAATCTACCTCTCTGAGGTTTTTTTCGCGTACGTGTGACCTTCTTAAAAGATACAGAATGAGTGCCTGGGGCAAATACAAAATTTAAAAAAATATAAAATTGTGTAAACTTTGTTTACAAAGTGAGTTTAGGTTGAGTATACAGCAAGTTTTGTTGTTGTTCTTGTATGTCTTTTTTTATTGCAACAGACGGTATGCCTGTAAGCAAATACAGCGTTGGTAGTAAACAAAATCATCTGTGTCAATTTTGTTAACACAGGTACCTTAGGTTTAGTACTTAGAAAAAGTTGTAAAAATGAGTACACAGCGAAAATAAAGAATTTGCAGTTTTGATGTTTTTTAGCATGAAGGTGTGGCCTAACACACAGAAGGTGTGCCAGTATGTAAATACAGAGTTCATTGTAAACGAAATATCTGGTTTTAGTTTGTGTACAGGATGACTTTAGGTTTAATTCAACAGGGAATATTAAAAATTTGCTGTGTTTAGTTTTTTGCGCAAAGTGTGTTGCTGAAATAAATAGAAGGTATGCCTGTGTATAATGCAGAGTTAAAAGTAAACAAAATTACTCCTGTTGAGTTTGTTTACAGAGTAATTATAGGATTATTTAAAAACTGCTCCTTTGAGTTTCTTTGCTTGTAGGTGTGACTTCTTTTTTTAACATTCAGAGGGTGTGTCTTTTTGTAAATACAGAGTTCATTGTAAACAGAAATATCTGGTTTTAGTTTGTGTACAGGATGACTCAAGGTTTTCTTCAACAGGGAAAATTAGAAATTTGCTATCTTTAGTTTTTTGTGCGAGGTGTGTTGCTGAGATATATAGAAGATATCCCTGTGTATAATGCAGAGTTAAAAGTAAACAAAGATTTACCTGTTGAGTTTGTTAACAGAGTTAAAAACTGCTTCTTTGAGTTTTTTTTTCTCGTAGGTGTGACTTTTTAAAAAACATACAGAGGGTGTGCCTGTATGCAAATACAGAGTTAGTAGTAAATAGGTTCAGTAAACAGGGAAACAAAAATACCGTTTTGATTTTTTCTACGCGATGGTGTGGCCTAATACAAAGAGGGTGTGCCAGTATGTAAATACAAAGTTTATTGTCAACAAAATTATCTGTTAAAAGTTTGTGAAAAAGGGTGACTTTAGGTTTTGTTTACAGGAAAAAAAAGAAAATGTCTTTTTGTAATTTTTTTGCGTAAGGTGCGTTGCTGAAACATGTAGAAGGTGTACCTGTATAAATACAAATGCAGAGTTAAAAGTAAACAAAATTATACCTGTCAAGTTTATTTTCAGAGTGATTCAAGTACTGATAAACGGGGGGAAATTAAAAATCTGCCTCTCTGAGTTTTTTTCACGTAGGTGTGACCTTCTTAAAAGGTACAGAGGGAGTGCCTGGAGGCAATTACAGAATTACAAAAATAATAATTTGTGTCAACTTTGTTTACAAAGTGAGTTTAGGTTGAGTAAACTGCAAGTTTTGTTGTTCTTGTGTGGTTTTTCGGTCTAAACAATACAGATCGTATGCCTGTAGGCAAATACAGCGTTAGTAGTTAACTTAATCATCTGTGTAAATTTTGTTAACACAGGTACCTTAGGTTTAGTACATGTAAAAATGAGTACACAGCGAAAAAAAAAGAATTTGCTGTTTGATGTTTTTTAGCATGAAGGTGGTGGCCTAACACACAGAGAAGGTGTGCCAGTATGTAAGTACAGAGTTCATTTTAAACAGAAATATCTGGTTTTAGTTTGTGTTCAGGACGACTTTAGGTTTAATTCAACAGGGAATATTAGAAATTTGCTATTTTTAGTTTTTTGCGTGAAGTGTGTTGCTGAAATAAATAGAAGGTATGCCTGTGTATAATGCAGAGTTAACAGTAAACAAAGTTAGACCTTTTGTGTTTATTTACAGAGTAGTTATTGGGTTATTTAAAAACTGCTTCTTTGACGTTTTTTTTTTCTCGTAGGTGTGACTTTTTTTAAACATACAGAGGGGTGTGCCTGTATGCAAATACAGAGTTAGTAGTAAATGGGTTCAGTAAACAGGGAAAAACAAATTAATGTTTTGAGTTTTTCTACACGATGGTGTGGCCTAACACACAGAGGGTGTGCCAGTATGTAAATACAGAGTTCATTGTTCATCTGTTTAAAATTTGTGGAAAAGGGTGACTTTACGTTTTGTTTACAGGAACAATTTAAAATTGCCTCTTTGCTATTTTTTTGCGCAAGGTGTTTTGCTGAAACATGTAGAAGGTGTGCCTGTATATAGAAATACAGAGTTAAAAGTAAACAAAATATGTCTGTCAGAGTTTCAAGTAAACAAAATTATACCTAACAATTTAGTTTACAAATGGATTATAAGAAGCTCAACATGGACAATTGAAAATTTGCTGTTTTTTAGGTGTTTTTTGCAGTTATGTGTGACTAAAATTGTTACAATTGTGCCTGTATGAAAATACAGAATTAAAACTAAACAAAAGTATTTAAAGAGGTTTACTTTAGCTTAAGAAAACAGGGAATAAAAAACTAAACCACTGTATTGGGTTTTCTTAGGGATTGTGTGACATTGTAAAACAGAATATTCAAATGGATTCTGCTGAGGTGTAATGGCAAAATTCTACTTCAGCGAGTAGGATCTCCTTCATTTTGAGCAAAACTTCTTCATCAACTGAAGTCTCCTTCGTTCCTCCTTTTCATGAATCTGTTGTAAAGAGAATTAACTCTTCGGTGCAATTTATAGCACTGCTTATTTTGAAAGAGTTCCTCTTATGCTCAAAATGGAGACCTGAAAAGGAAGGAATAAAAAAAGTTCTCCTTCATTATGGGCTTTGTTTCTGCTTCAACCTCCAATAT
The DNA here is from genome assembly GCA_023634235.1 of Pisaster brevispinus. Taxonomy (NCBI): domain Eukaryota; kingdom Metazoa; phylum Echinodermata; class Asteroidea; order Forcipulatida; family Asteriidae; genus Pisaster; species Pisaster brevispinus. The sequence continues at coordinate 10,425,262 of JAMKCF010000007.1, forward strand.
GTTTATTTACAGCATGCTCCAAATACTATCATCTCACTCAAGTTTTCATCATTGATGTGCTTCAAAATGCTCAGCAAAGTTTGCTGGTCAGATAATTTCTATTCAGACTACATTTTTTATTTATGTATTTCTTCTTGATTGTCTGGATTCTCCTTCAATGTTTTCTTCAGTATCGGTCACTCTCATTGATCTGAGTGTTTAATCATCATTGTTTCAAACTTCAAAATACCAATCAAATAATGGATTCTTTATCAGACATCAAGATCTAAGATGTATCGGCCAAATTCTACTTCAGATAGTAGGATCTCCTTCATTTTGAGGCTCATCTTCTTCATCAACTGAAGACTTTGTCGTTCCTCCTTTTCATGAATCTGTTGCATAGAGAATTAACTCTTCGGTGCATAGTAGTAGCACTAATTAATTTGAAAGAGTTCCTCTTTTGCTCAAAATGGAAACCTGAAAAGAAAGGAACAAAAAAAGTTCTCCTTCATTCTGGGCTACTTCTACTTCAATCTCCAAGATGTTTATTAACAACTTATTAACGGCTTGCCTCTCACCCTTAGATCACAACCTGACATTTCTTCATTCAAATCCAATCTCAAAACTTACCTTTTCAGTCAAGCCTACCATTAATTTTTCCCTTGGTCATATTTTAGCGCAGTGAATAGTTTTTTCCTAGATACCAGCGCTTTATAAGATTTATTATTATTATTATTATTAACTTGTCTCCAGTTACTCTCTTCTCAAGTTTTCATCTTTGATGTGCTAAGCAAACTGCTCAGCAAAGTTTGTTGGTCAGATTTCTCTCAAGACTGGATTTTCTATTTGTGTATTTCTTCTTGATTGTCTGAAATCTCCTTCAATGTTTTCTTCAGTATCGGTCACTCTCATCTGAGAGTTAAGTCATCATTGTTTCAAACTTCAACATAACATTCAAATGATGGATTCTTTATCGGACATCAAGATCTAAGATGTATCGGCTAAATTCTACTTCAGACAGTAGGATCTCCTTCATTTTGAGGCTCATCTTCTTCATCGACTGAAGTCTTCGTCATTCCTCCTTTTCATGAATCTGTTGCATAGAGAATTAACTCTTCGGTGCATAGTAGTAGCACTGATTATTTTGAAAGAGTTCCTCTTTTGCGTAAAATGGAAACCTGAAAAGAAAGGAACAAAAAAAGTTCTCCTTCATTATGGGCTTCATTTCTGCTTCAACCCCCAAGATGTTTTTTTACGGCTTGTCTCCAGTTACTCTCATCTCAAGTTTTTATCATTGATGTGCTAAGCACTGCTAAGCAAAGTTTGCTGGTGAGATTTTTCTCAAGACTGCTTTTGTAATTGATTTATTTCTTCTTGATTGTCTGCAATCTCCTTTGATGTTTTCTTCAGTATCGGTCACTCTCATCTGAGTGTTTAATCATCATTGTTTCAAACTTCAGTTACCATTCAAATAATGGATTCTTTATCAGACATCAACATCTAAGATGTATTGGCCAATTTCTACTTCAGATAGTAGGATCTCCTTCATTTTGAGGCTCATCTTCTTCATCAACTGAAGTCTCCTTCGTTTCTCCTTTTCATGAATCCGTTGCATAGAGAATTAACTCTTCGGTGCATAGTAGTAGCACTGATTAATTTGAAAGAGTTCCTCTTTTGCTCAAAATGGAAACCTGAAAAGAAAGGAACAAAAAAAGTTCTCCTTCATTCTGGGCTACTTCTACTTCATTCTGGGCTACTTCTACTTCAATCTCCAAGAAGTTTATTAACAGCTTGTCTCCAGTTACTCTCTCCTCAAGTCAACTTTGATGTGCTAAGCAAACTGCTCAGCAAAGTTTGTTGGTCAGATTTCTCTCAAGACTGCATTTTCTATTTGTGTATTTCTTCTTGATTGTCTGAAATCTCCTTCGATGTTTTCTTCAGTATCGGTCACTCTCATCTGAGTGTTTAATCATCATTGTTTCAAACTTCAACATACCAATCAAATAATGGATTCTTTATCGGACATCACGATCTAAGATGTATCGGCCAATTTCTACTTCAGCAAGTAGGATCTCCTTCATTTTGAGGCTCATCTTCTTCATCAACTGAAGTCTCCTTCGTTCCTCCTTTTCATGATTCTGTTGCATAGAGAATTAACTCTTCGGTGCATAGTAGTAGCACTGATTATTTTGAAAGAGTTCCTCTTTTGCTCAAAATGGAAACCTGAAAAGAAAGGAACAAAAAAAGCTCTCCTTCACTATGGGCTTCATTTCTGCTTCAACCCCCAAGATGTTTATTTACAGCTTGTCTTCAGTTAGTCTCATCTCAAGTTTTTATCATTGATGTGCTAAGCACTGCTAAACAAAGTTTGCTGGTGAGATTTTTCTCAAGACTGCTTTTGTAATTGATGTATTTCTTCTTGATTGTCTGCAATCTCCTTCGATGTTTTCTTCAGTGTCGGTCGCTCTCATCCGAGTGTTTAATCATCATTGTTTCAAACTTCAACATACCAATCAAATAATGGATTATTTATCTGACGTCACTATCTAAGATGTATCGGCCAATTTCTACTTCAGCAAGTAGGATCTCCTTCATTTTGAGGCTCATCTTCTTCATCAACTGAAATCTCCTTCGTTCCTCCTTTTCATGAATCTGTTGCATAGAGAGTTAACTCTTCGGTGCATAGTAGTAGCACTGATTATTTTGAAAGAGTTCCTCTTTTGCTCAAAAGGGAAACCTGAAAAGAAAGGAACAAAAAAAGTTCTCCTTCACTATGGGCTTCATTTCTGCTTCAACCCCCAAGATGTTTATTTACAGCTTGTCTCCAGTTACTCTCATCTGATGTTTTTATCATTGATGTGCTAAGCACTGCTAAGCAAAGTTTGCTGCTGAGATTTTTCTCAAGACTGCTTTTTTAATTGATGTATTTCTTCTTGATTGTCTGCAATCTCCTTCGATGTTTTCTTCAGTATCAGTCACTCTCATCTGAGTGTTTAATCATCATTGTTTCAAACTTCAACATACCAACAAAATAATGGATTCTTTATCGGACATCACGATCTAAGATGTATTGGCCAATTTCTACTTCAGATAGTAGGATCTCCTTCATTTTGAGGCTCATCTTCTTCATCAACTGAAGTCTCCTTCGTTCCTCCTTTTCATGAATCTGTTGCATAGAGAATTAACTCTTAGGTGCGTAGTAGTAGCACTGATTATTTTGAAAGAGTTCCTCTTTTGCTCAAAATGGAAACCTGAAAAGAAAGGAACAAAAAAAGTTCTCCTTCACTATGGGCTTCATTTCTGCTTCAACCCCCAAGATGTTTATTTACAGCTTGTCTCCAGTTACTCTCATCTCAAGTTTTTATCATTGATGTGCTAAGCACTGCTAAACAAAGTTTGCTGGTGAGATTTTTCTCAAGACTGCTTTTGTAATTGATGTATTTCTTCTTGATTGTCTGCAATCTCCTTCGATGTTTTCTTCAGTATCGGTCACTCTCATCTGAGTGTTTAATCATCATTGTTTCAAACTTCAACATACCAATCAAATAATGGATTCTTTATCGGACATCACGATCTAAGTTGTATCGGCAAATTTCTACTTCAGATAGTAGGATCTCCTTCATTTTGAGGCTCATCTTCTTCATCAACTGAAGTCTCCTTCGTTCCTCCTTTTTATTAATCTGTTGCATAGAGAATTAACTCTTCGGTGCATAGTAGTAGCACTGATTATTTTGAAAGAGTTCCTCTTTTGCTCAAAATGGAAACCTGAAAAGAAAGGAACAAAAAAAGTTCTCCTTCACTATGGGCTTTATTTCTGCTTCAACCCCCAAGATGTTTATTTACAGCTTGTCTCCAGTTACTGTCATCTCAAGTTTTTATCATTGATGTGCTAAGCACTGCTAAGCAAAGTTTGCTGGTAAGATTTTTCTCAAGACTGCTTTTGTAATTGATGTATTTCTTCTTGATTGTCTGCAATCTCCTTCGATGTTTTCTTCAGTATCGGTCACTCTCATCTGAGTGTTTAATCATCATTGTTTCAAACTTCAACATACCAATCAAATAATGGATTCTTTATCGGACATCACGATCTAAGATGTATTGGCCAATTTCTACTTCAGGAAGTAGGATCTCCTTCATTTTGAGGCTCATTTTCTTCATCAACTGAAGTCTTCGTCGTTCCTTCTTTTCATGAATCTGTTGCATAGAGAATTAACTCTTCGGTGCATAGTAGTAGCACTGATTATTTTGAAAGAGTTCCTCTTTTGCTCAAAATGGAAACCTGAAAAGAAAGGAACAAAAAAAGTTCTCCTTCACTATGGGCTTCATTTCTGCTTCGACCTCCAAGATGTTTATTTACAGCTTGTCTCCAGTTTCTCTCATCTGAAGTTTTTATCATTGATGTGCTAAGCACTGCTAAGCAAAGTTTGCTGGTGAGATTTTTCTCAAGACTGCTTTTTTAATTGATGTTTTTCTTCTTGATTGTCTGCAATCTCCTTCGATGTTTTCTTCAGTATCGGTCACTCTCATCTGAGTGTTTAATCATCATTTTTTCAAACTTCAACATACCAATCAAATAATGGATTCTTTATCGGACATCACGATCTAAGATGTATTGGCCAATTTCTACTTCAGCAAGTAGGATCTCCTTCATTTTGAGGCTCATCTTCTTCATCAACTGAAGTCTCCTTCGTTCCTCCTTTTCATGAATCTGTTGCATAGAGAATTAACTCTTCGGTGCATAGTAATAGCACTGATTATTTTGAAAGAGTTCCTCTTTTGCTCAAAATGGAAATCTGAAAAGAAAGGAACAAAAAAAGTTCTCCTTCACTATGGGCTTCATTTCTGCTTCAACCCCCAAGATGTTTATTTACAGCTTGTCTCCAGTTACAGTCATCTCAAGTTTTTATCATTGATGTGCTAAGCACTGCTAAGCAAAGTTTGCTGGTAAGATTTTTCTCAAGACTGCTTTTGTAATTGATGTATTTCTTCTTGATTGTCTGCAATCTCCTTCAATGTTTTCTTCAGTATAGGTCACTCTCATCTGAGTGTTTATTCATCATTGTTTCAAACTTCAACATACCATTCAAATGATGGATTCTTTTTCGGACATCAAGATCTAAAATGTATGAGCCAATTTCTACTTCAGATAGTAGGATCTCCTTCATTTTGAGGCTCATCTTCTTCATCAACTGAAGTCTCCTTCGTTTCTCCTTTTCATGAATCTGTTGCATAGAGAATTAACTCTTCGGTGCATAGTAGTAGCACTGATTATTTTGAAAGAGTTCCTCTTTTGCTCAAAATGGAAACCTGAAAAGAAAGGAACAAAAAAAGTTCTCCTTCACTATGGGCTTCATTTCTGCTTCAACCCCCAAGATGTTTATTTACAGCTTGTCTCCAGTTACTTTCATCTGAATTTTTTATCATTGATGTGCTAAGCACTGCTAAGCAAAGTTTGCTGGTGAGATTTTTCTCAAGACTGCTTTTGTAATTGATGTATTTCTTCTTGATTGTCTGCAATCTCCTTCGATGTTTTCTTCAGTGTCGGTCGCTCTCATCCGAGTGTTTAATCATCATTGTTTCAAACTTCAACATACCAATCAAATAATGGATTATTTATCTGACGTCACTATCTAAGATGTATCGGCCAATTTCTACTTCAGCAAGTAGGATCTCCTTCATTTTGAGGCTCATCTTCTTCATCAACTGAAATCTCCTTCGTTCCTCCTTTTCATGAATCTGTTGCATAGAGAGTTAACTCTTCGGTGCATAGTAGTAGCACTGATTATTTTGAAAGAGTTCCTCTTTTGCTCAAAAGGGAAACCTGAAAAGAAAGGAACAAAAAAAGTTCTCCTTCACTATGGGCTTCATTTCTGCTTCAACCCCCGAGATGTTTATTTACAGCTTGTCTCCAGTTACTCTCATCTGATGTTTTTATCATTGATGTGCTAAGCACTGCTAAGCAAAGTTTGCTGCTGAGATTTTTCTCAAGACTGCTTTTTTAATTGATGTATTTCTTCTTGATTGTCTGCAATCTCCTTCGATGTTTTCTTCAGTATCAGTCACTCTCATCTGAGTGTTTAATCATCATTGTTTCAAACTTCAACATACCAACAAAATAATGGATTCTTTATCGGACATCACGATCTAAGATGTATTGGCCAATTTCTACTTCAGATAGTAGGATCTCCTTCATTTTGAGGCTCATCTTCTTCATCAACTGAAGTCTCCTTCGTTCCTCCTTTTCATGAATCGGTTGCATAGAGAATTAACTCTTAGGTGCGTAGTAGTAGCACTGATTATTTTGAAAGAGTTCCTCTTTTGCTCAAAATGGAAACCTGAAAAGAAAGGAACAAAAAAAGTTCTCCTTCACTATGGGCTTCATTTCTGCTTCAACCCCCAAGATGTTTATTTACAGCTTGTCTCCAGTTACTCTCATCTCAAGTTTTTATCATTGATGTGCTAAGCACTGCTAAACAAAGTTTGCTGGTGAGATTTTTCTCAAGACTGCTTTTGTAATTGATGTATTTCTTCTTGATTGTCTGCAATCTCGTTCGATGTTTTCTTCAGTATCGGTCACTCTCATCTGAGTGTTTAATCATCATTGTTTCAAACTTCAACATACCAATCAAATAATGGATTCTTTATCGGACATCACGATCTAAGATGTATCGGCAAATTTCTACTTCAGATAGTAGGATCTCCTTCATTTTGAGGCTTATCTTCTTCATCAACTAAAGTCTTCGTCGTTCCTCCTTTTCATGAATCTGTTGCATAGAGAATTAACTCTTCGGTGCATAGTAGTAGCACTGATTATTTTGAAAGAGTTCCTCTTTTGCTCAAAATGGAAACCTGAAAAGAAAGGAACAAAAAAAGTTCTCCTTCACTATGGGCTTTATTTCTGCTTCAACCCCCAAGATGTTTATTTACAGCTTGTCTCCAGTTACTCTCATCTGAAGTTTTTATCATTGATGTGCTAAGCACTGCTAAGCAAAGTTTGCTGGTAATATTTTTCTCAAGACTCTTTTTGTAATTGATGTATTTCTTCTTGATTGTCTGCAATCTCCTTCGATGTTTTCTTCAGTATCGGTCACTCTCATCCGAGTGTTTAATCATCATTGTTTCAAACTTCAACATACCAATCAAATAATGGATTATTTATCGGACATCACGATCTAAGATGTATTGGCCAATTTCTACTTCAGGAAGTAGGATCTCCTTCATTTTGAGGCTCATTTTCTTCATCAACTGAAGTCTTCGTCGTTCCTTCTTTTCATGAATCTGTTGCATAGAGAATTAACTCTTCGGTGCATAGTAGTAGCACTGATTATTTTGAAAGAGTTCCTCTTTTGCTCAAAATGGAAACCTGAAAAGAAAGGAACAAAAAAAGTTCTCCTTCACTATGGGCTTCATTTCTGCTTCGACCCCCAAGATGTTTATTTACAGCTTGTCTCCAGTTTCTCTCATCTGAAGTTTTTATCATTGATGTGCTAAGCACTGCTAAGCAAAGTTTGCTGGTGAGATTTTTCTCCAGACTGCTTTTTTAATTGATGTATTTCTTCTTGATTGTCTGCAATCTCCTTCGATGTTTTCTTCAGTATCGGTCACTCTCATCTGAGTGTTTAATCATCATTTTTTCAAACTTCAACATACCAATCAAATAATGGATTCTTTATCGGACATCACGATCTAAGATGTATTGGCCAATTTCTACTTCAGCAAGTAGGATCTCCTTCATTTTGAGGCTCATCTTCTTCATCAACTGAAGTCTCCTTCGTTCCTCCTTTTCATGAATCTGTTGCATAGAGAATTAACTCTTCGGTGCATAGTAGTAGCACTGATTATTTTGAAAGAGTTCCTCTTTTGCTCAAAATGGAAATCTGAAAAGAAAGGAACAAAAAAAGTTCTCCTTCACTATGGGCTTCATTTCTGCTTCAACCCCCAAGATGTTTATTTACAGCTTGTCTCCAGTTACAGTCATCTCAAGTTTTTATCATTGATGTGCTAAGCACTGCTAAGCAAAGTTTGCTGGTAAGATTTTTCTCAAGACTGCTTTTGTAATTGATGTATTTCTTCTTGATTGTCTGCAATCTCCTTCAATGTTTTCTTCAGTATAGGTCACTCTCATCTGAGTGTTTATTCATCATTGTTTCAAACTTCAACATACCATTCAAATGATGGATTCTTTTTCGGACATCAAGATCTAAAATGTATGAGCCAATTTCTACTTCAGATAGTAGGATCTCCTTCATTTTGAGGCTCATCTTCTTCATCAACTGAAGTCTCCTTCGTTTCTCCTTTTCATGAATCTGTTGCATAGAGAATTAACTCTTCGGTGCATAGTAGTAGCACTGATTATTTTGAAAGAGTTCCTCTTTTGCTCAAAATGGAAACCTGAAAAGAAAGGAACAAAAAAAGTTCTCCTTCACTATGGGCTTCATTTCTGCTTCAACCCCCAAGATGTTTATTTACAGCTTGTCTCCAGTTACTCTCATCTCAAGTTTTTATCATTGATGTGCTAAGCACTGCTAAGCGAAGTTTGCTGGTGAGATTTTTCTCTAGCCTCTTTTTTTAATTGATGTGTTTCTTCTTGATTGTCTGCAATCTCCTTCGATGTTTTCTTCAGTATCAGTCACTCTCATCTGAGTGTTTAATCATCATTGTTTCAAACTTCAACATACCAATCAAACAATGGATTCTTTATCGGACATCACGATCTAAGATGTATTGGCCAATTTCTACTTCAGATAGTAGGATCTCCTTCATTTTGAGGCTCATCTTCTTCATCAACTGAAGTCTCCTTCGTTCCTCCTTTTCATGAATCTGTTGCATAGAGAATTAACTCTTCGGTGCATAGTAGTAGCACTGATTATTTTGAAAGAGTTCCTCTTTTGCTCAAAATGGAAATCTGAAAAGAAAGGAACAAAAAAAGTTCTCCTTCACTATGGGCTTCATTTCTGCTTCAACCCCCAAGATGTTTATTTACAGCTTGTCTCCAGTTACAGTCATCTCAAGTTTTTATCATTGATGTGCTAAGCACTGCTAAGCAAAGTTTGCTGGTAAGATTTTTCTCAAGACTGCTTTTGTAATTGATGTATTTCTTCTTGATTGTCTGCAATCTCCTTCAATGTTTTCTTCAGTATAGGTCACTCTCATCTGAGTGTTTATTCATCATTGTTTCAAACTTCAACATACCATTCAAATGATGGATTCTTTTTCGGACATCAAGATCTAAAATGTATGAGCCAATTTCTACTTCAGATAGTAGGATCTCCTTCATTTTGAGGCTCATCTTCTTCATCAACTGAAGTCTCCTTCGTTTCTCCTTTTCATGAATCTGTTGCATAGAGAATTAACTCTTCGGTGCATAGTAGTAGCACTGATTATTTTGAAAGAGTTCCTCTTTTGCTCAAAATGGAAACCTGAAAAGAAAGGAACAAAAAAAGTTCTCCTTCACTATGGGCTTCATTTCTGCTTCAACCCCCAAGATGTTTATTTACAGCTTGTCTCCAGTTACTCTCATCTCAAGTTTTTATCATTGATGTGCTAAGCACTGCTAAGCGAAGTTTGCTGGTGAGATTTTTCTCTAGCCTCTTTTTTTAATTGATGTGTTTCTTCTTGATTGTCTGCAATCTCCTTCGATGTTTTCTTCAGTATCAGTCACTCTCATCTGAGTGTTTAATCATCATTGTTTCAAACTTCAACATACCAATCAAACAATGGATTCTTTATCGGACATCACGATCTAAGATGTATTGGCCAATTTCTGCTTCATATAGTAGGATCTCCTTCATTTTGAGGCTCATCTTCTTCATCAACTGAAGTCTCCTTCGTTTCTCCTTTTCATGAATCTGTTGCATAGAGAATTAACTCTTCGGTGCATAGTAGTAGCACTGATTATTTTGAAAGAGTTCCTCTTTTGCTCAAAATGGAAACCTGAAAAGAAAGGAACAAAAAAAGTTCTCCTTCACTATGGGCTTCATTTCTGCTTCAACCCCCTAGATGTTTATTTACAGCTTGTCTCCAGTTACTCTCATCTGAAGTTTTTATCATTGATGTTCTAAGCACTGCTAAGCAAAGTTTGCTGGTGAGATTTTTCTCAAGACTGCTTTTGTAATTGATGTATTTCTTCTTGATTGTCTGCAATCTCCTTCGATGTTTTCTTCAGTATCGGTCACTCTCATCTGAGTGTTTAATCATCATTGTTTAAAACTTCAACATACCAATCAAATAATGGATTCTTTATCGGACATCACGATCTAAGATGTATCGGCAAATTTCTACTTCAGATAGTAGGATCTCCTTCATTTTGAGGCTTATCTTCTTCATCAACTAAAGTCTTCGTCGTTCCTCCTTTTCATGAATCTGTTGCATAGAGAATTAACTCTTCGGTGCATAGTAGTAGCACTGATTATTTTGAAAGAGTTCCTCTTTTGCTCAAAATGGAAATCTGAAAAGAAAGGAACAAAAAAAGTTCTCCTTCACTATGGGCTTCATTTCTGCTTCAACCCCCAAGATGTTTATTTACAGCTTGTCTCCAGTTACAGTCATCTCAAGTTTTTATCATTGATGTGCTAAGCACTGCTAAGCAAAGTTTGCTGGTAAGATTTTTCTCAAGACTGCTTTTGTAATTGATGTATTTCTTCTTGATTGTCTGCAATCTCCTTCAATGTTTTCTTCAGTATAGGTCACTCTCATCTGAGTGTTTATTCATCATTGTTTCAAACTTCAACATACCATTCAAATGATGGATTCTTTTTCGGACATCAAGATCTAAAATGTATGAGCCAATTTCTACTTCAGATAGTAGGATCTCCTTCATTTTGAGGCTCATCTTCTTCATCAACTGAAGTCTCCTTCGTTTCTCCTTTTCATGAATCTGTTGCATAGAGAATTAACTCTTCGGTGCATAGTAGTAGCACTGATTATTTTGAAAGAGTTCCTCTTTTGCTCAAAATGGAAACCTGAAAAGAAAGGAACAAAAAAAGTTCTCCTTCACTATGGGCTTCATTTCTGCTTCAACCCCCAAGATGTTTATTTACAGCTTGTCTCCAGTTACTCTCATCTCAAGTTTTTATCATTGATGTGCTAAGCACTGCTAAGCGAAGTTTGCTGGTGAGATTTTTCTCTAGCCTCTTTTTTTAATTGATGTGTTTCTTCTTGATTGTCTGCAATCTCCTTCGATGTTTTCTTCAGTATCAGTCACTCTCATCTGAGTGTTTAATCATCATTGTTTCAAACTTCAACATACCAATCAAACAATGGATTCTTTATCGGACATCACGATCTAAGATGTATTGGCCAATTTCTGCTTCATATAGTAGGATCTCCTTCATTTTGAGGCTCATCTTCTTCATCAACTGAAGTCTCCTTCGTTTCTCCTTTTCATGAATCTGTTGCATAGAGAATTAACTCTTCGGTGCATAGTAGTAGCACTGATTATTTTGAAAGAGTTCCTCTTTTGCTCAAAATGGAAACCTGAAAAGAAAGGAACAAAAAAAGTTCTCCTTCACTATGGGCTTCATTTCTGCTTCAACCCCCTAGATGTTTATTTACAGCTTGTCTCCAGTTACTCTCATCTGAAGTTTTTATCATTGATGTTCTAAGCACTGCTAAGCAAAGTTTGCTGGTGAGATTTTTCTCAAGACTGCTTTTGTAATTGATGTATTTCTTCTTGATTGTCTGCAATCTCCTTCGATGTTTTCTTCAGTATCGGTCACTCTCATCTGAGTGTTTAATCATCATTGTTTAAAACTTCAACATACCAATCAAATAATGGATTCTTTATCGGACATCACGATCTAAGATGTATCGGCAAATTTCTACTTCAGATAGTAGGATCTCCTTCATTTTGAGGCTTATCTTCTTCATCAACTAAAGTCTTCGTCGTTCCTCCTTTTCATGAATCTGTTGCATAGAGAATTAACTCTTCGGTGCATAGTAGTAGCACTGATTATTTTGAAAGAGTTCCTCTTTTGCTCAAAATGGAAACCTGAAAAGAAAGGAACAAAAAAAGTTCTCCTTCACTATGGGCTTCATTTCTGCTTCAACCCCCAAGATGTTTATTTACAGCTTGTCTCCAGTTACTCTCATCTGAAGTTTTTATCATTGATGTGCTAAGCACTGCTAAGCAAAGTTTTCTGGTAATATTTTTCTCAAGACTCTTTTTGTAATTGATGTATTTCTTCTTGATTGTTTGCAATCTCCTTCGATGTTTTCTTCAGTATCGGTCACTCTCATCCGAGTGTTTAATCATCATTGTTTCAAACTTCAACATACCAATCAAATAATGGATTCTTTATCGGACATCACGATCTAAGATGTATTGGCCAATTTCTACTTCAGCAAGTAGGATCTCCTTCATTTTGAGGCTCATCTTCTTCATCAACTGAAGTCTCCTTCGTTCCTCCTTTTCATGAATCTGTTGCATAGAGAATTAACTCTTCCGTGCATAGTAGTAGCACTGATTATTTTGAAAGAGTTCCTCTTTTGCTAAAAATGGAAACCTGAAAAGAAAGGAACAAAAAAAGTTCTCCTTCACTATGGGCTTCATTTCTGCTTCAACCCCCAAGATGTTTATTTACAGCTTGTCTCCAGTTACTTTCATCTGAAGTTTTTATCATTGATGTGCTAAGCACTGCTAAGCAAAGTTTGCTTGTGAGATTTTTCTCAAGACTGCTTTTTTAATTGATGTATTTCTTCTTGATTGTCTGCAATCTCCTTCGATGTTTTCTTCAGTATTGGTCACTCTCATCTGAGTGTTTAATCATCATTGTTTCAAACTTCAACATATCAATAAAATAATGGATTCTTTATCGAACATCACGATCTAAGATGTATTGGCCAATTTCTACTTCAGGAAGTAGGATCTCCTTCATTTTGAGGCTCATCTTCATCAACTGAAGTCTTCGTCGTTCCTCCTTTTCATGAATCTGTTGCATAGAGAATTAACTCTTCGGTGCATAGAAGTAGCACTGATTATTTTGAAAGAGTTCCTCTTGCTCAAAATGGAAACCTGAAAAGAAAGGAACAAAAAAAAGTTCTCCTTCACTATGGGCTTCATTTCTGCTTCAACCCCCAACATGTTTATTTACTACTTGTCTCCAATACTCTCATCACAAGTTTTTATCATTGATGTGCTAAGCACTGCTAAGCAAAGTTTGCTGGTGAGATTTTTCTCAAGCCTCTTTTTTTAATTGATGTATTTCTTCTTGATTGTCTGCAATCTCCTTCGATGTTTTCTTCAGTATTGGTCACTCTCATCTGAGTGTTTAATCATCATTGTTTCAAACTTCAACATATCAAACAAATAATGGATTCTTTATCGAACATCACGATCTAAGATGTATTGGCCAATTTCTACTTCAGGAAGTAGGATCTCCTTCATTTTGAGGCTCATCTTCATCAACTGAAGTCTTCATCGTTCCTCCTTTTCATGAATCTGTTGCATAGAGAATTAACTCTTCGGTGCATAGAAGTAGCACTGATTATTTTGAAAGAGTTCCTCTTGCTCAAAATGGAAACCTGAAAAGAAAGGAACAAAAAAAAGTTCTCCTTCACTATGGGCTTCATTTCTGCTTCAACCCCCAATATGTTTATTTACTACTTGTCTCCAATACTCTCATCACAAGTTTTTATCATTGATGTGCTTAGCACTGCTAAGCAAAGTTTGCTGGTGAGATTTTTCTCAAGCCTCTTTTTTTAATTGATGTATTTCTTCTTGATTGTCTGCAATCTCCTTCGATGTTTTCTTCAGTATCAGTCAGTCTCATCTGAGTGTTTAATCATCATTGTTTCAAACTTCAACATACCAATCAAACAATGGATTCTTTATCGGACATCACGATCTAAGATGTATTGGCCAATTTCTACTTCAGATAGTAGGATCTCCTTCATTTTGAGGCTCATCTTCTTCATCAACTGAAGTCTCCTTCGTTTCTCCTTTTCATGAATCTGTTCCATAGAGAATTGACTCTTCGGTGCATAGTAGTAGCACTGATTATTTTGAAAGAGTTCCTCTTTTGCTCAAAATGGAAACCTGAAAAGAAAGGAACAAAAAAAGTTCTCCTTCACTATGGGCTTCATTTCTGCTTCAACCCCCAAGATGTTTATTTACAGCTTGTCTCCAGTTACTGTCATCTCCAGTTTTTTATCATTGATGTGCTAAGCACTGCTAAGCAAAGTTTGCTGGTAAGATTTTTCTCAAGACTGCTTTTGTAATTGATGTATTTCTTCTTGATTGTCTGCAATCTCCTTCGATGTTTTCTTCAGTATAGGTCACTCTCATCTGAGTGTTTATTCATCATTGTTTCAAACTTCAACATACCATTCAAATGATGGATTCTTTTTCGGACATCAAGATCTAAAATGTATTGGCCAATTTCTACTTCAGATAGTACGACCTCCTTCATTTTGAGGCTCATCTTCTTCATCAATTGAAGTCTTCGTCGTTCCTCCTTTTCATGAATCTGTTGCATAGAGAATTATCTCTTCCGTGCATAGTAGTAGCACTGATTATTTTGAAAGAGTTCCTCCTTTGCTCAAAATGGAAACCTGAAAAGAAAGGAACAAAAAAAGTTCTCCTTCACTATGGGCTTCATTTCTGCTTCAACCCCCAAGATGTTTATTTACAGCTTGTCTCCAGTTACTCTCATCTGAAGTTTTTATCATTGATGTGCTAAGCACTGTTAAGCAAAGTTTGCTGGTGAGATTTTTCTCAAGACTGCTTTTGTAATTGATGTATTTCTTCTTGATTGTCTGCAATCTCCTTCGATGTTTTCTTCAGTATAGGTCACTCTCATCTGAGTGTTTATTCATCATTGTTTCAAACTTCAACATACCAATCAAATAATGGATTCTTTATCGGACATCACGATCTAAGATGTATTGGCCAATTTCTACTTCAGCAAGTAGGATCTCCTTCATTTTGAGGCTCATTTTCTTCATCAACTGAAGTCTTCGTCGTTCCTCCTTTTCATGAATCTGTTGCATAGAGAATTAACTCTTCAGTGCATAGTAGTAGCACTGATTATTTTGAAAGAGTTCCTCTTTTGCTCAAAATGGAAACCTGAAAAGAAAGGAACAAAAAAAGTTCTCCTTCACTATGGGATTCATTTCTGCTTCAACCCCCAAGATGTTTATTTACAGCTTGTCTCCAGTTACTCTCATCTCAAGTTTTTATCATTGATGTGCTAAGCACTGCTAAGCAAAGTTTGCTGGTGAGATTTTTCTCAAGACTGCTTTTTAAATTGATGTATTTCTTCTTGATTGTCTGCAATCTCCTTCGATGTTTTCTTCAGTATCGGTCACTCTCATCTGAGTGTTTAATCATCATTGTTTCAAACTTCAACATACCAATCAAATAATGGATTCTTTATCGGACATCACGATCTAAGATGTATTGGCCAATTTTCTACTTCAGCAATTAGGATCTCCTTCATTTTGAGGCTCATTTTCTTCATCAACTGAAGTCTTCGTCGTTCCTCCTTTTCATGAATCTGTTGCATAGAGAATTAACTCTTCGGTGCATAGCAGTAGCACTGATTATTTTGAAAGAGTTCCTCTTTTGCTCAAAATGGAAACCTGAAAAGAAAGGAACAAAAAAAGTTCTCCTTCACTATGGGCTTCATTTCTGCTTCAACCCCCAAGATGTTTATTTACAGCTTGTCTCCAGTTACTCTCATCTCAAGTTTTTATCATTGATGTACTAAGCACTGCTAAGCAAAGTTTGCTGGTGAGATTTTTCTCAAGACTGCTTTTTTAATTGATGTATTTCTTCTTGATTGTCTGCAATCTCCTTCGATGTTTTCTTCAGTATCGGTCACTCTCATCCGAGTGTTTAATCATCATTGTTTCAAACTTGAACATACCAATCAAATAATGGATTGTTTATCGGACATCACGGTCTAAGATGTATCGGCCAATTTCTACTTCAGCAAGTAGGATCTCCTTCATTTTGAGGCTCATCTTCTTCATCAACTGAAGTCTCCTTCGTTCCTCCTTTTCATGAATCTGTTGCATAGAGAATTAACTCTTCGGTGCATAGTAGTAGCACTGATTATTTTGAAAGAGTTCCTCTTTTGCTCAAAATGGAAACCTGAAAAGAAAGGAACAAAAAAAGTTCTCCTTCACTATGGGATTCATTTCTGCTTCAACCCCCAAGATGTTTATTTACAGCTTGTCTCCAGTTACTCTCATCTCAAGTTTTTATCAATGATGTGCTAAGCACTGCTAAGCAAAGTTTGCTGGTGAGATTTTTCTCAAGACTGCTTTTTAAATTGATGTATTTCTTCTTGATTGTCTGCAATCTCCTTCGATGTTTTCTTCAGTATCGGTCACTCTCATCTGAGTGTTTAATCATCATTGTTTCAAACTTCAACATACCAATCAAATAATGGATTATTTATCGGACATCACGATCTAAGATGTATTGGCCAATTTCTACTTCAGGAAGTAGGATCACCTTCATTTTGAGGCTCATTTTCTTCATCAACTGAAGTCTTCGTCGTTCCTCCTTTTCATGAATCTGTTGCATAGAGAGTTAACTCTTCGGTGCATAGTAGTAGCACTGATTATTTTGAAAGAGTTCCTCTTTTGCTCAAAATGGAAACCTGAAAAGAAAGGAACAAAAAAAGTTCTCCTTCACTATGGGATTCATTTCTGCTTCAACCCCCAAGATGTTTATTTACAGCTTGTCTCCAGTTACTCTCATCTGAAGTTTTTATCATTGATGTGCTAAGCACTGCTAAGCAAAGTTTGCTGGTGAGATTTTTCTCAAGACTGCTTTTTAAATTGATGTATTTCTTCTTGATTGTCTGCAATCTCCTTCGATGTTTTCTTCAGTATCGGTCACTCTCATCTGAGTGTTTAATCATCATTGTTTCAAACTTCAACATACCAATCAAATAATGGATTCTTTATCGGACATCACGATCTAAGATGTATTGGCCAATTTCTACTTCAGCAAGTAGGATCTCCTTCATTTTGAGGCTCATTTTCTTCATCAACTGAAGTCTTCGTCGTTCCTCCTTTTCATGAATCTGTTGCATAGAGAATTAACTCTTCGGTGCATAGTAGTAGCACTGATTATTTTGAAAGAGTTCCTCTTTTGCTCAAAATGGAAACCTGAAAAGAAAGGAACAAAAAAAGTTCTCCTTCACTATGGGATTCATTTCTGCTTCAACCCCCAAGATGTTTATTTACAGCTTGTCTCCAGTTACTCTCATCTCAAGTTTTTATCAATGATGTGCTAAGCACTGCTAAGCAAAGTTTGCTGGTGAGATTTTTCTCAAGACTGCTTTTTAAATTGATGTATTTTTTCTTGATTGTCTGCAATCTCCTTCAATGTTTTCTTCAGTATCGGTCACTCTCATCTGAGTGTTTAATCATCATTGTTTCAAACTTCAACATACCAATCAAATAATGGATTATTTATCGGACATCACGATCTAAGATGTATTGGCCAATTTCTACTTCAGGAAGTAGGATCACCTTCATTTTGAGGCTCATTTTCTTCATCAACTGAAGTCTTCGTCGTTCCTCCTTTTCATGAATCTGTTGCATAGAGAATTAACTCTTCGGTGCATAGTAGTAGCACTGATTATTTTGAAAGAGTTCCTCTTTTGCTCAAAATGGAAACCTGAAAAGAAAGGAACAAAAAAAGTTCTCCTTCACTATGGGATTCATTTCTGCTTCAACCCCCAAGATGTTTATTTACAGCTTGTCTCCAGTTACTCTCATCTCAAGTTTTTATCATTGATGTGCTAAGCACTGCTAAGCAAAGTTTGCTGGTGAGATTTTTCTCAAGACTGCTTTTTAAATTGATGTATTTCTTCTTGATTGTCTGCAATCTCCTTCGATGTTTTCTTCAGTATCGGTCACTCTCATCTGAGTGTTTAATCATCATTGTTTCAAACTTCAACATACCATTCAAATGATGGATTCTTTATCAGACATCAAGATCTAAAATGTATTGGCCAATTTCTACTTCAGATAGTAGGATCTCCTTCATTTTGAGGCTCATCTTCTTCATTAACTGAAGTCTTCGTCGTTCCTCCTTTTCATGAATCTGTTGCATAGAGAATTAACTCTTCGGTGCATAGTAGTAGCACTGATTATTTTGAAAGAGTTCCTCTTTTGCTCAAAATGGAAACCTGAAAAGAAAGGAACAAAAAAAGTTCTCCTTCACTATGGGCTTCATTTCTGCTTCAACCCCCAAGATGTTTATTTACAGCTTGTCTCCAGTTACTCTCATCTCAAGTTTTTATCATTGATATGCTAAGCACCGCTAAGCAAAGTTTGCTGGTTTAGAGATTTTTCTCAAGACTGCTTTTGTAATTGATGTATTTCTTCTTGATTGTCTGCAATCTCCTTCGATGTTTTCTTCAGTATCGGTCACTCTCATCTGAGTGTTTAATCATCATTGTTTCAAACTTCAACATACCATTCAAATGATGGATTCTTTTTCGGACATCAAGATCTAAAATGTATTGGCCAATTTCTACTTCAGATAGTAGGATCTCCTTCAATTTGAGGCTCATCTTCTTCATCAACTGAAGTCTCCTTCGTTCCTCCTTTTCATGAATCTGTTGCATAGAGAATTAACTCTTCGGTGCATAGTAGTAGCACTGATTATTTTGAAAGAGTTCCTCTTTTGCTCAAAATGGAAACCTGAAAAGAAAGGAACAAGAAAAGTTCTCCTTCACTATGGGCTTCATTTCTGCTTCAACCCCCAAGATGTTTATTTACAGCTTGTCTCCAGTTACTCTCATCTGAAGTTTTTATCATTGATGTGCTTAGCACTGCTAAGCAAAGTTTGCTGGTGAGATTTTTCTCAAGACTGCTTTTTTAATTGATGTTTTTCTTCTCGATTGTCTGCAACCTCCTTCGATGTTTTCTTCAGTATCGGTCACTCTCATCTGAGTGTTTATTCATCATTGTTTCAAACTTCAACATACCATTCAAATGATGGATTCTTTTTCGGACATCAAGATCTAAGATGTATTGGCCAATTTCTACTTCAGCATTAGGATCTCCTTCATTTTGAGGCTCATCTTCATCAACTGAAGTCTCCTTCGTTCCTCCTTTTCATGAATCTGTTGCATAGAGAATTAACTCTTCGGTGCATAGTAGTAGCACTGATTATTTTGAAAGAGTTCCTCTTTTGCTCAAAATGGAAACCTGAAAAGAAAGGAACAAAAAAAGTTCTCCTTCACTATGGGCTTCATTTCTGCTTCAACCCCCAAGATGTTTATTTACAGCTTGTCTCCAGTTACTCTCATCTCAAGTTTTTATCATTGATATGCTAAGCACCGCTAAGCAAAGTTTGCTGGTTTAGAGATTTTTCTCAAGACTGCTTTTGTAATTGATGTATTTCTTCTTGATTGTCTGCAATCTCCTTCGATGTTTTCTTCAGTATCGGTCACTCTCATCTGAGTGTTTAATCATCATTGTTTCAAACTTCAACATACCATTCAAATGATGGATTCTTTTTCGGACATCAAGATCTAAAATGTATTGGCCAATTTCTACTTCAGATAGTAGGATCTCCTTCAATTTGAGGCTCATCTTCTTCATCAACTGAAGTCTCCTTCGTTCCTCCTTTTCATGAATCTGTTGCATAGAGAATTAACTCTTCGGTGCATAGTAGTAGCACTGATTATTTTGAAAGAGTTCCTCTTTTGCTCAAAATGGAAACCTGAAAAGAAAGGAACAAGAAAAGTTCTCCTTCACTATGGGCTTCATTTCTGCTTCAACCCCCAAGATGTTTATTTACAGCTTGTCTCCAGTTACTCTCATCTGAAGTTTTTATCATTGATGTGCTTAGCACTGCTAAGCAAAGTTTGCTGGTGAGATTTTTCTCAAGACTGCTTTTTTAATTGATGTTTTTCTTCTCGATTGTCTGCAACCTCCTTCGATGTTTTCTTCAGTATCGGTCACTCTCATCTGAGTGTTTATTCATCATTGTTTCAAACTTCAACATACCATTCAAATGATGGATTCTTTTTCGGACATCAAGATCTAAGATGTATTGGCCAATTTCTACTTCAGCATTAGGATCTCCTTCATTTTGAGGCTCATCTTCATCAACTGAAGTCTCCTTCGTTCCTCCTTTTCATGAATCTGTTGCATAGAGAATTAACTCTTCGGTGCATAGTAGTAGCACTGATTATTTTGAAAGAGTTCCTCTTTTGCTCAAAATGGAAACCTGAAAAGAAAGGAACAAAAAAAGTTCTCCTTCACTATGGGCTTCATTTCTGCTTCAACCCCCAAGATGTTTATTTACAGCTTGTCTCCAGTTACTCTCATCTCAAGTTTTAATCATTGATGTGCTAAGCACTGCTAAGCAAAGTTTGCTGGTGAGATTTTTCTCAAGACTGCTTTTTTAATTGATGTCTTTCTTCTTGATTGTCTGCAATCTCGTTCGATGTTTTCTTCAGTATTGGTCACTCTCATCTGAGTGTTTAATCATCATTGTTTCAAACTTCAACATATCAATCAAATAATGGATTCTTTATCGGACATCACGATCTAAGATGTATTGGCCAATTTCTACTTCAGGAAGTAGGATCTCCTTCATTTTGAGGCTCATCTTCATCAACTGAAGTCTCCTTCGTTCCTCCTTTTCATGAATCTGTTGCATAGAGAATTAACTCTTCGGTGCATAGTAGTAGCACTGATTATTTTGAAAGAGTTCCTCTTTTGCTCAAAATGGAAACCTGAAAAGAAAGGAACAAAAAAAGTTCTCCTTCACTATGGGATTCATTTCTGCTTCAACCCCCAAGATGTTTATTTACAGCTTGTCTCCAGTTACTCTCATCTCAAGTTTTTATCATTGATGTGCTAAGCACTGCTAAGCAAAGTTTGCTGGTGAGATTTTTCTCAAGACTGCTTTTTAAATTGATGTATTTCTTCTTGATTGTCTGCAATCTCCTTCGATGTTTTCTTCAGTATCGGTCACTCTCATCTGAGTGTTTAATCATCATTGTTTCAAACTTCAACATACCATTCAAATGATGGATTCTTTATCGGACATCAAGATCTAAAATGTATTGGCCAATTTCTACTTCAGATAGTAGGATCTCCTTCATTTTGAGGCTCATCTTCTTCATTAACTGAAGTCTTCGTCGTTCCTCCTTTTCATGAATCTGTTGCATAGAGAATTAACTCTTCGGTGCATAGTAGTAGCACTGATTATTTTGAAAGAGTTCCTCTTTTGCTCAAAATGGAAACCTGAAAAGAAAGGAACAAAAAAAGTTCTCCTTCACTATGGGCTTCATTTCTGCTTCAACCCCCAAGATGTTTATTTACAGCTTGTCTCCAGTTACTCTCATCTCAAGTTTTTATCATTGATATGCTAAGCACCGCTAAGCAAAGTTTGCTGGTTTAGAGATTTTTCTCAAGACTGCTTTTGTAATTGATGTATTTCTTCTTGATTGTCTGCAATCTCCTTCGATGTTTTCTTCAGTATCGGTCACTCTCATCTGAGTGTTTAATCATCATTGTTTCAAACTTCAACATACCATTCAAATGATGGATTCTTTTTCGGACATCAAGATCTAAAATGTATTGGCCAATTTCTACTTCAGATAGTAGGATCTCCTTCAATTTGAGGCTCATCTTCTTCATCAACTGAAGTCTCCTTCGTTCCTCCTTTTCATGAATCTGTTGCATAGAGAATTAACTCTTCGGTGCATAGTAGTAGCACTGATTATTTTGAAAGAGTTCCTCTTTTGCTCAAAATGGAAACCTGAAAAGAAAGGAACAAGAAAAGTTCTCCTTCACTATGGGCTTCATTTCTGCTTCAACCCCCAAGATGTTTATTTACAGCTTGTCTCCAGTTACTCTCGTCTGAAGTTTTTATCATTGATGTGCTAAGCACTGCTAAGCAAAGTTTGCTGGTGAGATTTTTCTCAAGACTGCTTTTTTAATTGATGTTTTTCTTCTCGATTGTCTGCAACCTCCTTCGATGTTTTCTTCAGTATCGGTCACTCTCATCTGAGTGTTTATTCATCATTGTTTCAAACTTCAACATACCATTCAAATGATGGATTCTTTTTCGGACATCAAGATCTAGATGTATTGGCCAATTTCTACTTCAGCATTAGGATCTCCTTCATTTTGAGGCTCATCTTCATCAACTGAAGTCTCCTTCGTTCCTCCTTTTCATGAATCTGTTGCATAGAGAATTAACTCTTCGGTGCATAGTAGTAGCACTGATTATTTTGAAAGAGTTCCTCTTTTGCTCAAAATGGAAACCTGAAAAGAAAGGAACAAAAAAAGTTCTCCTTCACTATGGGCTTCATTTCTGCTTCAACCCCCAAGATGTTTATTTACAGCTTGTCTCCAGTTACTCTCATCTCAAGTTTTAATCATTGATGTGCTAAGCACTGCTAAGCAAAGTTTGCTGGTGAGATTTTTCTCAAGACTGCTTTTTTAATTGATGTCTTTCTTCTTGATTGTCTGCAATCTCGTTCGATGTTTTCTTCAGTATTGGTCACTCTCATCTGAGTGTTTAATCATCATTGTTTCAAACTTCAACATATCAATCAAATAATGGATTCTTTATCGGACATCACGATCTAAGATGTATTGGCCAATTTCTACTTCAGGAAGTAGGATCTCCTTCATTTTGAGGCTCATCTTCATCAACTGAAGTCTCCTTCGTTCCTCCTTTTCATGAATCTGTTGCATAGAGAATTAACTCTTCGGTGCATAGTAGTAGCACTGATTATTTTGAAAGAGTTCCTCTTTTGCTCAAAATGGAAACCTGAAAAGAAAGGAACAAAAAAAGTTCTCCTTCACTATGGGCTTCATTTCTGCTTCAACCCTCAAGATGTTTATTTACTACTTGTCTCCAGTTACTCTCATCTGAAGTTGTTATCATTGATGTGCTAAGCACTGCTAAGCAAAGTTTGCTGGTGAGATTTTTCTCAAGACTGCTTTTTTAACTGATGTTTTTCTTCTTGATTGTCTGCAACCTCCTTCGATGTTTTCTTCAGTATCGGTCACTTTCATCTGAGTGTTTATTCATCATTGTTTCAAACTTCAACATACCATTCAAATGATGGATTCTTTTTCGGACATCAAGATCTAAAATGTATTGGCCAATTTCTACTTCAGATAGTAGGATCTCCTTCATTTTGAGGCTCATCTTCTTCATCAACTGAAGTCTTCATCGTTCCTCCTTTTCATGAATCTGTTGCATAGAGAATTAACTCTTCGGTGCATAGTAGTAGCACTGATTATTTTGAAAGAGTTCCTCTTTTGCTCAAAATGGAAACCTGAAAAGAAAGGAACAAAAAAAGTTCTCCTTCACTATGGGCTTCATTTCTGCTTCAACCCCCAAGATGTTTATTTACAGCTTGTCTCCAGTTACTCTCATCTGAAGTTTTTATCATTGATGTGCTAAGCACTGCTAAGCAAAGTTTGCTGGTGAGATTTTTCTCAAGACTGCTTTTTTAATTGATGTCTTTCTTCTTGATTGTCTGCAATCTCCTTCGATGTTTTCTTCAGTATTGGTCACTCTCATCTGAGTGTTTAATCATCATTGTTTCAAACTTCAACATATTAATCAAATAATGGATTTTTTATCGGACATCACGATCTAAGATGTATTGGCCAATTTTTACTTCAGATAGTAGGATCTCCTTCATTTTGAGGCTCATCTTCTTCATCAACTGAAGTCTTCATCGTTCCTCCTTTTCATGAATCTGTTGCATAGAGAATTAACTCTTCGGTGCATAGTAGTAGCACTGATTATTTTGAAAGAGTTCCTCTTTTGCTCAAAATGGAAACCTGAAAAGAAAGGAACAAAAAAAGTTCTCCTTCACTATGGGCTTCATTTCTGCTTCAACCCTCAAGATGTTTATTTACTACTTGTCTCCAGTTACTCTCATCTGAAGTTGTTATCATTGATGTGCTAAGCACTGCTAAGCAAAGTTTGCTGGTGAGATTTTTCTCAAGACTGCTTTTTTAACTGATGTTTTTCTTGATTGTCTGCAACCTCCTTCGATGTTTTCTTCAGTATCGGTCACTTTCATCTGAGTGTTTATTCATCATTGTTTCAAACTTCAACATACCATTCAAATGATGGATTCTTTTTCGGACATCAAGATCTAAAATGTATTGGCCAATTTCTACTTCAGATAGTAGGATCTCCTTCATTTTGAGGCTCATCTTCTTCATCAACTGAAGTCTTCATCGTTCCTCCTTTTCATGAATCTGTTGCATAGAGAATTAACTCTTCGGTGCATAGTAGTAGCACTGATTATTTTGAAAGAGTTCCTCTTTTGCTCAAAATGGAAACCTGAAAAGAAAGGAACAAAAAAAGTTCTCCTTCACTATGGGATTCATTTCTGCTTCAACCCCGAAGATGTTTATTTACAGCTTGTCTCCAGTTACTCTCATCTGAAGTTTTTATCATTGATGTGCTAAGCACTGCTAAGCAAAGTTTGCTGGTGAGATTTTTCTCAAGACTGCTTTTTTAATTGATGTCTTTCTTCTTGATTGTCTGCAATCTCCTTTGATGTTTTCTTCAGCATCGGTCACTCTCATCTGAGTGTTTAATCATCATTGTTTCAATTTTCAACATACCAATCAAATAATGGATTTTTTATCGGACATCACGATCTAAGATGTATTGGCCAATTTCTACTTCAGAAAGTAGGATCTCCTTCATTTTGAGGCTCATCTTCTTCATCAACTGAAGTCTCCTTCGTTCCTCCTTTTCATGAATCTGTTGCATAGAGAATTAACTCTTCGGTGCATAGTAGTAGCACTGATTATTTTGAAAGAGTTCCTCTTTTGCTCAAAATGGAAACCTGAAAAGAAAGGAACAAAAAAAGTTCTCCTTCACTATGGGCTTCATTTCTGCTTCAACCCCCAAGATGTTTATTTACAGCTTGTCTCCAGTTACTCTCATCTCAAGTTTTTATCATTGATGTGCTAAGCACTGCTAAGCAAAGTTTGCTGGTGAGATTTTTCTCAAGGCTGCTTTTTTAATTGATGTATTTCTTCTTGATTGTCTGCAATCTCCTTCGATGTTTTCTTCAGTATCGGTCACTCTCATCTGAGTGTTTAATCATCATTGTTTCAAACTTCAACATACCATTCAAATGATGGATTCTCCTTCACTATGGGCTTCATTTCTGCTTCAACCCCCAAGATGTTTATTTACAGCTTGTCTCCAGTTACTCTCATCTGAAGTTTTTATCATTGATGTGCTTAGCACTGCTAAGCAAAGTTTGCTGGTGAGATTTTTCTCAAGACTGCTTTTTTAATTGATGTATTTCTTCTTGATTGTCTGCAATCTCCTTCGATGATTTCTTCAGTATCGGTCACTCTCATCTGAGTGTTTAATCATCATTGTTTCAAACTTCAACATACCATTCAAATGATGGATTCTTTTTCGGACATCAAGATCTAAAATGTATTGGCCAATTTTTACTTCAGATAGTAGGATCTCCTTCATTTTGAGGCTCATCTTCTTCATCAACTGAAGTCTTCGTCGTTCCTCCTTTTCATGAATCTGTTGCATAGAGAATTAACTCTTCGGTGCATAGTAGTAGCACTGATTATTTTGAAAGAGTTCCTCTTTTGCTCAAAATGGAAACCTGAAAAGAAAGGAACAAAAAAAGTTCTCCTTCACTATGGGCTTCATTTCTGCTTCAACCCCCAAGATGTTTATTTACAGCTTGTCTCCAGTTACTCTCATCTCAAGTTTTTATCATTGATATGCTAAGCATTGCTAAGCAAAGTTTGCTGGTTTAGAGATTTTTCTCAAGACTGCTTTTGTAATTGATGTATTTCTTCTTGATTGTCTGCAATCTCCTTCGATGTTTTCTTCAGTATCGGTCACTCTCATCTGAGTGTTTATTCATCATTGTTTCAAACTTCAACATACCATTCAAATGATGGATTCTTTTTCAGACATCAAGATCTAAAATGTATTGGCCAATTTCTACTTCAGATAGTAGGATCTCCTTCATTTTGAGGCTCATCTTCTTCATCAACTGAAGTCTCCTTCGTTCCTCCTTTTCATGAATCTGTTGCATAGAGAATTAAATCTTCGGTGCATAGTAGTAGCACTGATTATTTTGAAAGAGTTCCTCTTTTGCTCAAAAAGGAAACCTGAAAAGAAAGGAACAAGAAAAGTTCTCCTTCACTATGGGCTTCATTTCTGCTTCAACCCCCAAGATGTTTATTTACAGCTTGTCTCCAGTTACTCTCATCTCAAGTTTTTATCATTGATGTGCTTAGCACTGCTAAGCAAAGTTTGCTGGTGAGATTTTTCTCAAGACTGCTTTTTTAATTGATGTTTTTCTTCTTGATTGTCTGCAACCTCCTTCGATGTTTTCTTCAGTATCGGTCACTCTCATCTGAGTGTTTATTCATCATTGTTTCAAACTTCAACATACCATTCAAATGATGGATTCTTTTTCGGACATCAAGATCTAGATGTATTGGCCAATTTCTACTTCAGCATTAGGATCTCCTTCATTTTGAGGCTCATCTTCATCAACTGAAGTCTCCTTCGTTCCTCCTTTTCATGAATCTGTTGCATAGAGAATTAACTCTTCGGTGCATAGTAGTAGCACTGATTATTTTGAAAGAGTTCCTCTTTTGCTCAAAATGGAAACCTGAAAAGAAAGGAACAAAAAAAGTTCTCCTTCACTATGGGCTTCATTTCTGCTTCAACCCCCAAGATGTTTATTTACAGCTTGTCTCCAGTTACTCTCATCTCAAGTTTTAATCATTGATGTGCTAAGCACTGCTAAGCAAAGTTTGCTGGTGAGATTTTTCTCAAGACTGCTTTTTTAATTGATGTCTTTCTTCTTGATTGTCTGCAATCTCGTTCGATGTTTTCTTCAGTATTGGTCACTCTCATCTGAGTGTTTAATCATCATTGTTTCAAACTTCAACATATCAATCAAATAATGGATTCTTTATCGGACATCACGATCTAAGATGTATTGGCCAATTTCTACTTCAGGAAGTAGGATCTCCTTCATTTTGAGGCTCATCTTCATCAACTGAAGTCTCCTTCGTTCCTCCTTTTCATGAATCTGTTGCATAGAGAATTAACTCTTCGGTGCATAGTAGTAGCACTGATTATTTTGAAAGAGTTCCTCTTTTGCTCAAAATGGAAACCTGAAAAGAAAGGAACAAAAAAAGTTCTCCTTCACTATGGGCTTCATTTCTGCTTCAACCCTCAAGATGTTTATTTACTACTTGTCTCCAGTTACTCTCATCTGAAGTTGTTATCATTGATGTGCTAAGCACTGCTAAGCAAAGTTTGCTGGTGAGATTTTTCTCAAGACTGCTTTTTTAACTGATGTTTTTCTTCTTGATTGTCTGCAACCTCCTTCGATGTTTTCTTCAGTATCGGTCACTTTCATCTGAGTGTTTATTCATCATTGTTTCAAACTTCAACATACCATTCAAATGATGGATTCTTTTTCGGACATCAAGATCTAAAATGTATTGGCCAATTTCTACTTCAGATAGTAGGATCTCCTTCATTTTGAGGCTCATCTTCTTCATCAACTGAAGTCTTCATCGTTCCTCCTTTTCATGAATCTGTTGCATAGAGAATTAACTCTTCGGTGCATAGTAGTAGCACTGATTATTTTGAAAGAGTTCCTCTTTTGCTCAAAATGGAAACCTGAAAAGAAAGGAACAAAAAAAGTTCTCCTTCACTATGGGCTTCATTTCTGCTTCAACCCCCAAGATGTTTATTTACAGCTTGTCTCCAGTTACTCTCATCTGAAGTTTTTATCATTGATGTGCTAAGCACTGCTAAGCAAAGTTTGCTGGTGAGATTTTTCTCAAGACTGCTTTTTTAATTGATGTCTTTCTTCTTGATTGTCTGCAATCTCCTTCGATGTTTTCTTCAGTATTGGTCACTCTCATCTGAGTGTTTAATCATCATTGTTTCAAACTTCAACATATTAATCAAATAATGGATTTTTTATCGGACATCACGATCTAAGATGTATTGGCCAATTTTTACTTCAGATAGTAGGATCTCCTTCATTTTGAGGCTCATCTTCTTCATCAACTGAAGTCTTCATCGTTCCTCCTTTTCATGAATCTGTTGCATAGAGAATTAACTCTTCGGTGCATAGTAGTAGCACTGATTATTTTGAAAGAGTTCCTCTTTTGCTCAAAATGGAAACCTGAAAAGAAAGGAACAAAAAAAGTTCTCCTTCACTATGGGCTTCATTTCTGCTTCAACCCTCAAGATGTTTATTTACTACTTGTCTCCAGTTACTCTCATCTGAAGTTGTTATCATTGATGTGCTAAGCACTGCTAAGCAAAGTTTGCTGGTGAGATTTTTCTCAAGACTGCTTTTTTAACTGATGTTTTTCTTGATTGTCTGCAACCTCCTTCGATGTTTTCTTCAGTATCGGTCACTTTCATCTGAGTGTTTATTCATCATTGTTTCAAACTTCAACATACCATTCAAATGATGGATTCTTTTTCGGACATCAAGATCTAAAATGTATTGGCCAATTTCTACTTCAGATAGTAGGATCTCCTTCATTTTGAGGCTCATCTTCTTCATCAACTGAAGTCTTCATCGTTCCTCCTTTTCATGAATCTGTTGCATAGAGAATTAACTCTTCGGTGCATAGTAGTAGCACTGATTATTTTGAAAGAGTTCCTCTTTTGCTCAAAATGGAAACCTGAAAAGAAAGGAACAAAAAAAGTTCTCCTTCACTATGGGCTTCATTTCTGCTTCAACCCCGAAGATGTTTATTTACAGCTTGTCTCCAGTTACTCTCATCTGAAGTTTTTATCATTGATGTGCTAAGCACTGCTAAGCAAAGTTTGCTGGTGAGATTTTTCTCAAGACTGCTTTTTTAATTGATGTCTTTCTTCTTGATTGTCTGCAATCTCCTTTGATGTTTTCTTCAGCATCGGTCACTCTCATCTGAGTGTTTAATCATCATTGTTTCAATTTTCAACATACCAATCAAATAATGGATTTTTTATCGGACATCACGATCTAAGATGTATTGGCCAATTTCTACTTCAGAAAGTAGGATCTCCTTCATTTTGAGGCTCATCTTCTTCATCAACTGAAGTCTCCTTCGTTCCTCCTTTTCATGAATCTGTTGCATAGAGAATTAACTCTTCGGTGCATAGTAGTAGCACTGATTATTTTGAAAGAGTTCCTCTTTTGCTCAAAATGGAAACCTGAAAAGAAAGGAACAAAAAAAGTTCTCCTTCACTATGGGCTTCATTTCTGCTTCAACCCCCAAGATGTTTATTTACAGCTTGTCTCCAGTTACTCTCATCTGAAGTTTTTATCATTGATGTGCTAAGCACTGCTAAGCAAAGTTTGCTGGTGAGATTTTTCTCAAGGCTGCTTTTTTAATTGATGTATTTCTTCTTGATTGTCTGCAATCTCCTTCGATGTTTTCTTCAGTATCGGTCACTCTCATCTGAGTGTTTAATCATCATTGTTTCAAACTTCAACATACCATTCAAATGATGGATTCTCCTTCACTATGGGCTTCATTTCTGCTTCAACCCCCAAGATGTTTATTTACAGCTTGTCTCCAGTTACTCTCATCTGAAGTTTTTATCATTGATGTGCTTAGCACTGCTAAGCAAAGTTTGCTGGTGAGATTTTTCTCAAGACTGCTTTTTTAATTGATGTATTTCTTCTTGATTGTCTGCAATCTCCTTCGATGATTTCTTCAGTATCGGTCACTCTCATCTGAGTGTTTAATCATCATTGTTTCAAACTTCAACATACCATTCAAATGATGGATTCTTTTTCGGACATCAAGATCTAAAATGTATTGGCCAATTTTTACTTCAGATAGTAGGATCTCCTTCATTTTGAGGCTCATCTTCTTCATCAACTGAAGTCTTCGTCGTTCCTCCTTTTCATGAATCTGTTGCATAGAGAATTAACTCTTCGGTGCATAGTAGTAGCACTGATTATTTTGAAAGAGTTCCTCTTTTGCTCAAAATGGAAACCTGAAAAGAAAGGAACAAAAAAAGTTCTCCTTCACTATGGGCTTCATTTCTGCTTCAACCCCCAAGATGTTTATTTACAGCTTGTCTCCAGTTACTCTCATCTCAAGTTTTTATCATTGATATGCTAAGCATTGCTAAGCAAAGTTTGCTGGTTTAGAGATTTTTCTCAAGACTGCTTTTGTAATTGATGTATTTCTTCTTGATTGTCTGCAATCTCCTTCGATGTTTTCTTCAGTATCGGTCACTCTCATCTGAGTGTTTATTCATCATTGTTTCAAACTTCAACATACCATTCAAATGATGGATTCTTTTTCGGACATCAAGATCTAAAATGTATTGGCCAATTTCTACTTCAGATAGTAGGATCTCCTTCATTTTGAGGCTCATCTTCTTCATCAACTGAAGTCTCCTTCGTTCCTCCTTTTCATGAATCTGTTGCATAGAGAATTAAATCTTCGGTGCATAGTAGTAGCACTGATTATTTTGAAAGAGTTCCTCTTTTGCTCAAAAAGGAAACCTGAAAAGAAAGGAACAAGAAAAGTTCTCCTTCACTATGGGCTTCATTTCTGCTTCAACCCCCAAGATGTTTATTTACAGCTTGTCTCCAGTTACTCTCATCTCAAGTTTTTATCATTGATGTGCTTAGCACTGCTAAGCAAAGTTTGCTGGTGAGATTTTTCTCAAGACTGCTTTTTTAATTGATGTTTTTCTTCTTGAATGTCTGCAACCTCCTTCGATGTTTTCTTCAGTATCGGTCACTCTCATCTGAGTGTTTATTCATCATTGTTTCAAACTTCAACATACCATTCAAATGATGGATTCTTTTTCGGACATCAAGATCTAAGATGTATTGGCCAATTTCTACTCAGCATTAGGATCTCCTTCATTTTGAGGCTCATCTTCATCAACTGAAGTCTCCTTCGTTCCTCCTTTTCATGAATCTGTTGCATAGAGAATTAACTCTTCGGTGCATAGTAGTAGCACTGATTATTTTGAAAGAGTTCCTCTTTTGCTCAAAATGGAAACCTGAAAAGAAAGGAACAAAAAAAGTTCTCCTTCACTATGGGCTTCATTTCTGCTTCAACCCCCAAGATGTTTATTTACTACTTGTCTCCAGTTACTCTAATCTGAAGTTTTTATCATTGATGTGCTAAGCACTGCTAAGCAAAGTTTGCTGGTGAGATTTTTCTCAAGACTGCTTTTTTAACTGATGTTTTTCTTCTTGATTGTCTGCAACCTCTTTTTCGATGTTTTCTTCAGTATCGGTCACTCTCATCTGAGTGTTTAATCATCATTGTTTCAAACTTCAACATACCATTCAAATGATGGATTCTTTTTCGGACATCAAGATCTAAGATGTATTGGCCAATTTCTACTTCAGATAGTAGGATCTCCTTCATTTTGAGGCTCATCTTCTTCATCAACTGAAGTCTCCTTCGTTCCTCCTTTTCATGAATCTGTTGCATAGAGAATTAACTCTTCGGTGCATAGTAGTAGCACTGATTATTTTGAAAGAGTTCCTCTTTTGCTCAAAATGGAAACCTGAAAAGAAAGGAACAAAAAAAGTTCTCCTTCACTATGGGCTTCATTTCTGCTTCAACCCCCAAGATGTTTATTTACTACTTGTCTCCAGTTACTCTGATCTGAAGTTTTTATCATTGATGTGCGAAGCACTGCTAAGCAAAGTTTGCTGGTGAGATTTTTCTCAAGACTGCTTTTTTAACTGATGTTTTTCTTCTTGATTGTCTGCAACCTCTTTTTCGATGTTTTCTTCAGTATCGGTCACTCTCATCTGAGTGTTTAATCATCATTGTTTCAAACTTCAACATACCATTCAAATGATGGATTCTTTTTCGGACATCAAGATCTAAAATGTATTGGCCAATTTCTACTTCAGATAGTAGGATCTCCTTCATTTTGAGGCTCATCTTCTTCATCAACTGAAGTCTCCTTCGTTCCTCCTTTTCATGAATCTGTTGCATAGAGAATTAACTCTTCGGTGCATAGTAGTAGCACTGATTATTTTGAAAGAGTTCCTCTTTTGCTCAAAATGGAAACCTGAAAAGAAAGGAACAAAAAAAGTTCTCCTTCACTATGGGCTTCATTTCTGCTTCAACCCCCAAGATGTTTATTTACAGCTTGTCTCCAGTTACTCTCATATCAAGTTTTTATCATTGATGTGCTAAGCACTGCTAAGCAAAGTTTGCTGGTGAGATTTTTCCCAAGACTGCTTTTTTAATTGATGTCTTTCTTGATTGTCTGCAATCTCCTTCGATGTTTTCTTCAGTATTGGTCACTCTCATCTGAGTGTTTAATCATCATTGTTTCAAACTTCAACATATCAATCAAATAATGGATTCTTTATCGAACATCACGATCTAAGATGTATTGGCCAATTTCTACTTCAGGAAGTAGGATCTCCTTCATTTTGAGGCTCATCTTCATCAACTGAAGTCTCCTTCGTTTCTCCTTTTCATGAATCTGTTGCATAGAGAATTAACTCTTCGGTGCATAGTAGTAGCACTGATTATTTTGAAAGAGTTCCTCTTTTGCTCAAAATGGAAACCTGAAAAGAAAGGAACAAAAAAAGTTCTCCTTCACTATGGGCTTCATTTCTGCTTCAACCCCCAAGATGTTTATTTACAGCTTGTCTCCAGTTACTCTCATCTCAAGTTTTTATCATTGATGTGCTAAGCACTGCTAAGCGAAGTTTGCTGGTGAGATTTTTCTCTAGCCTCTTTTTTTAATTGATGTATTTCTTCTTGATTGTCTGCAATCTCCTTCGATGTTTTCTTCAGTATCGGTCACTCTCATCTGAGTGTTTAATCATCATTGTTTCAAACTTCAACATACCAATCAAACAATGGATTCTTTATCGGACATCACGATCTAAGATGTATTGGCCAATTTCTACTTCATATACTAGGATCTCCTTCATTTTGAGGCTCATCTTCTTCATCAACTGAAGTCTCCTTCGTTTCTCCTTTTCATGAATCTGTTGCATAGAGAATTAACTCTTCGGTGCATAGTAGTAGCACTGATTATTTTGAAAGAGTTCCTCTTTTGCTCAAAATGGAAACCTGAAAAGAAAGGAACAAAAAAGTTCTCCTTCACTATGGGCTTCATTTCTGCTTCAACCCCCAAGATGTTTATTTACAGCCTGTTTCCAGTTACTCTCATCTCAAGTTTTAATCATTGATGTGCTAAGCACTGCTAAGCAAAGTTTGCTGGCGAGATTTTTCTCAAGACTGCTTTTTTAATTGATGTCTTTCTTCTTGATTGTCTGCAACCTCCTTCGATGTTTTCTTCAGTATCGGTCACTCTCATCTGAGTGTTTATTCATCATTGTTTCAAACTTCAACATACCATTCAAATGATGGATTCTTTTTCGGACATCAAGATCTAAAATGTATTGGCCAATTTCTACTTCAGATAGTAGGATCTCCTTCATTTTGAGGCTCATCTTCTTCATCAACTGAAGTCTTCGTCGTTCCTCCTTTTCATGAATCTGTTGCATAGAGAATTAACTCTTCGGTGCATAGTAGTAGCACTGATTATTTTGAAAGAGTTCCTCTTTTGCTCAAAATGGAAACCTGAAAAGAAAGGAACAAAAAAAGTTCTTCTTCACTATGGGCTTCATTTCTGCTTCAACCCCCAAGATGTTTATTTACAGCTTGTCTCCAGTTACTCTCATCTCAAGTTTTTATCATTGATGTGCTAAGCACTGCTAAGCAAAGTTTACTGGTGAGATTTTTCTCAAGACTGCTTTTTTTATTGATGTCTTTCTTCTTGATTGTCTGCAATCTCCTTCGATGATTTCTTCAGTATCGGTCACTCTCATCTGAGTGTTTAATCATCATTGTTTCAAACTTCAACATACCAATCAAATAATGGATTCTTTATCGGACATCACGATCTAAGATGTATTGGCCAATTTCTACTTCAGATAGTAGGATCTCCTTCATTTTGAGGCTCATCTTCATCAACTGAAGTCTCCTTCGTTCCTCCTTTTCATGAATCTGTTGCATAGAGAATTAACTCTTCGGTGCATAGTAGTAGCACTGATTATTTTGAAAGAGTTCCTCTTTTGCTCAAAATAGAAACCTGAAAAGAAAGGAACAAAAAAAGTTCTCCTTCACTATGGGCTTCATTTCTGCTTCAACCCCCAAGATGTTTATTTACAGCTTGTCTCCAGTTACTCTCATCTGAAGTTTTTATCATTGATGTGCTAAGCACTGCTAAGCAAAGTTTGCTGGTGAGATTTTTCTCAAGGCTGCTTTTTTAATTGATGTATTTCTTCTTGATTGTCTGCAATCTCCTTCGATGTTTTCTTCAGTATCGGTCACTCTCATCTGAGTGTTTAATCATCATTGTTTCAAACTTCAACATACCATTCAAATGATGGATTCTCCTTCACTATGGGCTTCATTTCTGCTTCAACCCCCAAGATGTTTATTTACAGCTTGTCTCCAGTTACTCTCATCTGAAGTTTTTATCATTGATGTGCTTAGCACTGCTAAGCAAAGTTTGCTGGTGAGATTTTTCTCAAGACTGCTTTTTTAATTGATGTATTTCTTCTTGATTGTCTGCAATCTCCTTCGATGATTTCTTCAGTATCGGTCACTCTCATCTGAGTGTTTAATCATCATTGTTTCAAACTTCAACATACCATTCAAATGATGGATTCTTTTTCGGACATCAAGATCTAAAATGTATTGGCCAATTTTTACTTCAGATAGTAGGATCTCCTTCATTTTGAGGCTCATCTTCTTCATCAACTGAAGTCTTCGTCGTTCCTCCTTTTCATGAATCTGTTGCATAGAGAATTAACTCTTCGGTGCATAGTAGTAGCACTGATTATTTTGAAAGAGTTCCTCTTTTGCTCAAAATGGAAACCTGAAAAGAAAGGAACAAAAAAAGTTCTCCTTCACTATGGGCTTCATTTCTGCTTCAACCCCCAAGATGTTTATTTACAGCTTGTCTCCAGTTACTCTCATCTCAAGTTTTTATCATTGATATGCTAAGCATTGCTAAGCAAAGTTTGCTGGTTTAGAGATTTTTCTCAAGACTGCTTTTGTAATTGATGTATTTCTTCTTGATTGTCTGCAATTTCCTTCGATGTTTTCTTCAGTATCGGTCACTCTCATCTGAGTGTTTATTCATCATTGTTTCAAACTTCAACATACCATTCAAATGATGGATTCTTTTTCGGACATCAAGATCTAAAATGTATTGGCCAATTTCTACTTCAGATAGTAGGATCTCCTTCATTTTGAGGCTCATCTTCTTCATCAACTGAAGTCTCCTTCGTTCCTCCTTTTCATGAATCTGTTGCATAGAGAATTAAATCTTCGGTGCATAGTAGTAGCACTGATTATTTTGAAAGAGTTCCTCTTTTGCTCAAAAAGGAAACCTGAAAAGAAAGGAACAAGAAAAGTTCTCCTTCACTATGGGCTTCATTTCTGCTTCAACCCCCAAGATGTTTATTTACAGCTTGTCTCCAGTTACTCTCATCTCAAGTTTTTATCATTGATGTGCTTAGCACTGCTAAGCAAAGTTTGCTGGTGAGATTTTTCTCAAGACTGCTTTTTTAATTGATGTTTTTCTTCTTGATTGTCTGCAACCTCCTTCGATGTTTTCTTCAGTATCGGTCACTCTCATCTGAGTGTTTATTCATCATTGTTTCAAACTTCAACATACCATTCAAATGATGGATTCTTTTTCGGACATCAAGATCTAAGATGTATTGGCCAATTTCTACTCAGCATTAGGATCTCCTTCATTTTGAGGCTCATCTTCATCAACTGAAGTCTCCTTCGTTCCTCCTTTTCATGAATCTGTTGCATAGAGAATTAACTCTTCGGTGCATAGTAGTAGCACTGATTATTTTGAAAGAGTTCCTCTTTTGCTCAAAATGGAAACCTGAAAAGAAAGGAACAAAAAAAGTTCTCCTTCACTATGGGCTTCATTTCTGCTTCAACCCCCAAGATGTTTATTTACTACTTGTCTCCAGTTACTCTAATCTGAAGTTTTTATCATTGATGTGCTAAGCACTGCTAAGCAAAGTTTGCTGGTGAGATTTTTCTCAAGACTGCTTTTTTAACTGATGTTTTTCTTCTTGATTGTCTGCAACCTCTTTTTCGATGTTTTCTTCAGTATCGGTCACTCTCATCTGAGTGTTTAATCATCATTGTTTCAAACTTCAACATACCATTCAAATGATGGATTCTTTTTCGGACATCAAGATCTAAGATGTATTGGCCAATTTCTACTTCAGATAGTAGGATCTCCTTCATTTTGAGGCTCATCTTCTTCATCAACTGAAGTCTCCTTCGTTCCTCCTTTTCATGAATCTGTTGCATAGAGAATTAACTCTTCGGTGCATAGTAGTAGCACTGATTATTTTGAAAGAGTTCCTCTTTTGCTCAAAATAGAAACCTGAAAAGAAAGGAACAAAAAAAGTTCTCCTTCACTATGGGCTTCATTTCTGCTTCAACCCCCAAGATGTTTATTTACTACTTGTCTCCAGTTACTCTGATCTGAAGTTTTTATCATTGATGTGCGAAGCACTGCTAAGCAAAGTTTGCTGGTGAGATTTTTCTCAAGACTGCTTTTTTAACTGATGTTTTTCTTCTTGATTGTCTGCAACCTCTTTTTCGATGTTTTCTTCAGTATCGGTCACTCTCATCTGAGTGTTTAATCATCATTGTTTCAAACTTCAACATACCATTCAAATGATGGATTCTTTTTCGGACATCAAGATCTAAAATGTATTGGCCAATTTCTACTTCAGATAGTAGGATCTCCTTCATTTTGAGGCTCATCTTCTTCATCAACTGAAGTCTCCTTCGTTCCTCCTTTTCATGAATCTGTTGCATAGAGAATTAACTCTTCGGTGCATAGTAGTAGCACTGATTATTTTGAAAGAGTTCCTCTTTTGCTCAAAATGGAAACCTGAAAAGAAAGGAACAAAAAAAGTTCTCCTTCACTATGGGCTTCATTTCTGCTTCAACCCCCAAGATGTTTATTTACAGCTTGTCTCCAGTTACTCTCATATCAAGTTTTTATCATTGATGTGCTAAGCACTGCTAAGCAAAGTTTGCTGGTGAGATTTTTCTCAAGACTGCTTTTTTAATTGATGTCTTTCTTGATTGTCTGCAATCTCCTTCGATGTTTTCTTCAGTATTGGTCACTCTCATCTGAGTGTTTAATCATCATTGTTTCAAACTTCAACATATCAATCAAATAATGGATTCTTTATCGAACATCACGATCTAAGATGTATTGGCCAATTTCTACTTCAGGAAGTAGGATCTCCTTCATTTTGAGGCTCATCTTCATCAACTGAAGTCTCCTTCGTTTCTCCTTTTCATGAATCTGTTGCATAGAGAATTAACTCTTCGGTGCATAGTAGTAGCACTGATTATTTTGAAAGAGTTCCTCTTTTGCTCAAAATGGAAACCTGAAAAGAAAGGAACAAAAAAAGTTCTCCTTCACTATGGGCTTCATTTCTGCTTCAACCCCCAAGATGTTTATTTACAGCTTGTCTCCAGTTACTCTCATCTCAAGTTTTTATCATTGATGTGCTAAGCACTGCTAAGCGAAGTTTGCTGGTGAGATTTTTCTCTAGCCTCTTTTTTTAATTGATGTATTTCTTCTTGATTGTCTGCAATCTCCTTCGATGTTTTCTTCAGTATCGGTCACTCTCATCTGAGTGTTTAATCATCATTGTTTCAAACTTCAACATACCAATCAAACAATGGATTCTTTATCGGACATCACGATCTAAGATGTATTGGCCAATTTCTACTTCATATACTAGGATCTCCTTCATTTTGAGGCTCATCTTCTTCATCAACTGAAGTCTCCTTCGTTTCTCCTTTTCATGAATCTGTTGCATAGAGAATTAACTCTTCGGTGCATAGTAGTAGCACTGATTATTTTGAAAGAGTTCCTCTTTTGCTCAAAATGGAAACCTGAAAAGAAAGGAACAAAAAAGTTCTCCTTCACTATGGGCTTCATTTCTGCTTCAACCCCCAAGATGTTTATTTACAGCTTGTCTCCAGTTACTCTCATCTCAAGTTTTAATCATTGATGTGCTAAGCACTGCTAAGCAAAGTTTGCTGGCGAGATTTTTCTCAAGACTGCTTTTTTAATTGATGTCTTTCTTCTTGATTGTCTGCAACCTCCTTCGATGTTTTCTTCAGTATCGGTCACTCTCATCTGAGTGTTTATTCATCATTGTTTCAAACTTCAACATACCATTCAAATGATGGATTCTTTTTCGGACATCAAGATCTAAAATGTATTGGCCAATTTCTACTTCAGATAGTAGGATCTCCTTCATTTTGAGGCTCATCTTCTTCATCAACTGAAGTCTTCGTCGTTCCTCCTTTTCATGAATCTGTTGCATAGAGAATTAACTCTTCGGTGCATAGTAGTAGCACTGATTATTTTGAAAGAGTTCCTCTTTTGCTCAAAATGGAAACCTGAAAAGAAAGGAACAAAAAAAGTTCTTCTTCACTATGGGCTTCATTTCTGCTTCAACCCCCAAGATGTTTATTTACAGCTTGTCTCCAGTTACTCTCATCTCAAGTTTTTATCATTGATGTGCTAAGCACTGCTAAGCAAAGTTTACTGGTGAGATTTTTCTCAAGACTGCTTTTTTTATTGATGTCTTTCTTCTTGATTGTCTGCAATCTCCTTCGATGATTTCTTCAGTATCGGTCACTCTCATCTGAGTGTTTAATCATCATTGTTTCAAACTTCAACATACCAATCAAATAATGGATTCTTTATCGGACATCACGATCTAAGATGTATTGGCCAATTTCTACTTCAGATAGTAGGATCTCCTTCATTTTGAGGCTCATCTTCATCAACTGAAGTCTCCTTCGTTCCTCCTTTTCATGAATCTGTTGCATAGAGAATTAACTCTTCGGTGCATAGTAGTAGCACTGATTATTTTGAAAGAGTTCCTCTTTTGCTCAAAATAGAAACCTGAAAAGTAAGGAAAAAAAAAAGTTCTCCTTCACTATGGGCTTCATTTCTGCTTCAACCCCCAAGATGTTTATTTACAGCTTGTCTCCAGTTACTCTCATCTGAAGTTTTTATCATTGATGTGCTAAGCACTGCTAAGCAAAGTTTACTGGTGAGATTTTTCTCAAGACTGCTTTTTTAATTGATGTATTTCTTCTTGATTGTCTGCAATCTCCTTCGATGATTTCTTCAGTATCGGTCACTCTCATCTGAGTGTTTAATCATCATTGTTTCAAACTTCAACATACCAATCAAATAATGGATTCTTTATCGGACATCACGATCGAAGATGTATTGGCCAATTTTTACTTCAGATAGTAGGATCTCCTTCATTTTGAGGCTCATCTTCTTCATCAACTGAAGTCTTCATCGTTCCTCCTTTTCATGAATCTGTTGCATAGAGAATTAACTCTTCGGTGCATAGTAGTAGCACTGATTATTTTGAAAGAGTTCCTCTTTTGCTCAAAATGGAAACCTGAAAAGAAAGGAACAAAAAAAGTTCTCCTTCACTATGGGCTTCATTTCTGCTTCAACTCCCAAGATGTTTATTTACAGCTTGTCTCCAGTTACTCTCATATCAAGTTTTTATCATTGATGTGCTAAGCACTGCTAAGCAAAGTTTGCTGGTGAGATTTTTCTCAAGACTGCTTTTTAAATTGATGTATTTTTTCTTGATTGTCTGCAATCTCCTTCAATGTTTTCTTCAGTATCGGTCACTCTCATCTGAGTGTTTAATCATCATTGTTTCAAACTTCAACATACCAATCAAATAATGGATTCTTTATCGGACATCACGATCTAAGATGTATTGGCCAATTTCTACTTCAGATAGTAGGATCTCCTTCATTTTGAGGCTCATCTTCATCAACTGAAGTCTCCTTCGTTCCTCCTTTTCATGAATCTGTTGCATAGAGAATTAACTCTTCGGTGCATAGTAGTAGCACTGATTATTTTGAAAGAGTTCCTCTTTTGCTCAAAATAGAAACCTGAAAAGAAAGGAACAAAAAAAGTTCTCCTTCACTATGGGCTTCATTTCTGCTTCAACCCCCAAGATGTTTATTTACAGCTTGTCTCCAGTTACTCTCATCTGAAGTTTTTATCATTGATGTGCTAAAGCACTGCTAAGCAAAGTTTGCTGGTGAGATTTTTCTCAAGACTGCTTTTTTAATTGATGTATTTCTTCTTGATTGTCTGCAATCTCCTTCGATGATTTCTTCAGTATCGGTCACTCTCATCTGAGTGTT
The DNA here is from genome assembly GCA_023634235.1 of Pisaster brevispinus. Taxonomy (NCBI): domain Eukaryota; kingdom Metazoa; phylum Echinodermata; class Asteroidea; order Forcipulatida; family Asteriidae; genus Pisaster; species Pisaster brevispinus. The sequence continues at coordinate 10,465,516 of JAMKCF010000007.1, forward strand.
TAATCATCATTGTTTCAAACTTCAACATACCAATCAAATAATGGATTCTTTATCGGACATCACGATCGAAGATGTATTGGCCAATTTTTACTTCAGATAGTAGGATCTCCTTCATTTTGAGGCTCATCTTCATCAACTGAAGTCTCCTTCGTTCCTCCTTTTCATGAATCTGTTGCATAGAGAATTAACTCTTCGGTGCATAGTAGTAGCACTGATTATTTTGAAAGAGTTCCTCTTTTGCTCAAAATAGAAACCTGAAAAGTAAGGAAAAAAAAAATTCTCCTTCACTATGGGCTTCATTTCTGCTTCAACCCCCAAGATGTTTATTTACAGCTTGTCTCCAGTTACTCTCATCTGAAGTTTTTATCATTGATGTGCTAAGCACTGCTAAGCAAAGTTTACTGGTGAGATTTTTCTCAAGACTGCTTTTTTAATTGATGTATTTCTTCTTGATTGTCTGCAATCTCCTTCGATGATTTCTTCAGTATCGGTCACTCTCATCTGAGTGTTTAATCATCATTGTTTCAAACTTCAACATACCAATCAAATAATGGATTCTTTATCGGACATCACGATCGAAGATGTATTGGCCAATTTTTACTTCAGATAGTAGGATCTCCTTCATTTTGAGGCTCATCTTCTTCATCAACTGAAGTCTTCATCGTTCCTCCTTTTCATGAATCTGTTGCATAGAGAATTAACTCTTCGGTGCATAGTAGTAGCACTGATTATTTTGAAAGAGTTCCTCTTTTGCTCAAAATGGAAACCTGAAAAGAAAGGAACAAAAAAAGTTCTCCTTCACTATGGGCTTCATTTCTGCTTCAACTCCCAAGATGTTTATTTACAGCTTGTCTCCAGTTACTCTCATATCAAGTTTTTATCATTGATGTGCTAAGCACTGCTAAGCAAAGTTTGCTGGTGAGATTTTTCTCAAGACTGCTTTTTTAATTGATGTCTTTCTTCTTGATTGTCTGCAATCTCCTTTGATGTTTTCTTCAGTATTGGTCACTCTCATCTGAGTGTTTAATCATCATTGTTTCAAACTTCAACATATCAATCAAATAATGGATTCTTTATCGGACATCACGATCTAAGATGTATTGGCCAATTTCTACTTCAGATAGTAGGATCTCCTTCATTTTGAGGCTCATCTTCATCAACTGAAGTCTCCTTCGTTCCTCCTTTTCATGAATCTGTTGCATAGAGAATTAACTCTTCGGTGCATAGTAGTAGCACTGATTATTTTGAAAGAGTTCCTCTTTTGCTCAAAATGGAAACCTGAAAAGAAAGGAACAAAAAAAGTTCTCCTTCACTATGGGCTTCATTTCTGCTTCAACCCCCAAGATGTTTATTTACAGCTTGTCTCCAGTTACTCTCATCTCAAGTTTTAATCATTGATGTGCTAAGCACTGCTAAGCAAAGTTTGCTGGTGAGATTTTTCTCAAGACTGCTTTTTTAATTGATGTCTTTCTTCTTGATTGTCTGCAATCTCCTTCGATGTTTTCTTCAGTATTGGTCACTCTCATCTGAGTGTTTAATCATCATTGTTTCAAACTTCAACATATCAATCAAATAATGGATTCTTTATCGGACATCACGATCTAAGATGTATTGGCCAATTTTTACTTCAGATAGTAGGATCTCCTTCATTTTGAGGCTCATCTTCTTCATCAACTGAATCTTCATCGTTCCTCCTTTTCATGAATCTGTTGCATAGAGAATTAAGTCTTCCGTGCATAGTAGTAGCACTGATTATTTTGAAAGAGTTCCTCTTTTGCTCAAAAAGGAAACCTGAAAAGAAAGGAACAAGAAAAGTTCTCCTTCACTATGGGCTTCATTTCTGCTTCAACCCCCAAGATGTTTATTTACAGCTTGTCTCCAGTTACTCTCATCTGAAGTTTTTATCATTGATGTGCTTAGCACTGCTAAGCAAAGTTTGCTGGTGAGATTTTTCTCAAGACTGCTTTTTTAATTGATGTTTTTCTTCTTGATTGTGTGCAACCTCCTTCGATGTTTTCTTCAGTATCGGTCACTCTCATCTGAGTGTTTATTCATCATTGTTTCAAACTTCAACATACCAATCAAATAATGGATTCTTTATCGGACATCAAGATCTAAGATGTATTGGCCAATTTCTACTTCAGCAAGTAGGATCTCCTTCATTTTGAGGCTCATCTTCTTCATCAACTGAAGTCTCCTTCGATCCTCCTTTTCATGAATCTGTTGCATAGAGAATTAACTCTTCGGTGCATAGTAGTAGCACTGATTATTTTGAAAGAGTTCCTCTTTTGCTCAAAATGGAAACCTGAAAAGAAAGGAACAAAAAAAGTTCTCCTTCACTATGGGCTTCATTTCTGCTTCAACCCCCAAGATGTTTATTTACTACTTGTCTCCAGTTACTCTGATCTGAAGTTTTTATCATTGATGTGGTAAGCACTGCTAAGCAAAGTTTGCTGGTGAGATTTTTCTCAAGACTGCTTTTTTAACTGATGTTTTTCTTCTTGATTGTCTGCAACCTCCTTCGATGTTTTCTTCAGTATCGGTCACTCTCATCTGAGTGTTTATTCATCATTGTTTCAAACTTCAACATACCATTCAAATGATGGATTCTTTTTCGGACATCAAGATCTAAAATGTATTGGCCAATTTCTACTTCAGATAGTAGGATCTCCTTCATTTTGAGGCTCATCTTCTTCATCAACTGAAGTCTTCGTCGTTCCTCCTTTTCATGAATCTGTTGCATAGAGAATTAACTCTTCGGTGCATAGTAGTAGCACTGATTATTTTGAAAGAGTTCCTCTTTTGCTCAAAATGGAAACCTGAAAAGAAAGGAACAAAAAAAGTTCTTCTTCACTATGGGCTTCATTTCTGCTTCAACCCCCAATATGTTTATTTACAGCTTGTCTCCAGTTACTCTCATCTCAAGTTTTTATCATTGATGTGCTAAGCACTGCTAAGCAAAGTTTACTGGTGAGATTTTTCTCAAGACTGCTTTTTTTATTGATGTCTTTCTTCTTGATTGTCTGCAATCTCCTTTGATGTTTTCTTCAGTATCGGTCACTCTCATCTGAGTGTTTAATCATCATTGTTTCAAACTTCAACATACCAATCAAATAATGGATTCTTTATCGGACATCACGATCTAAGATGTATTGGCCAATTTCTACTTCAGATAGTAGGATCTCCTTCATTTTGAGGCTCATCTTCATCAACTGAAGTCTCCTTCGTTCCTCCTTTTCATGAATCTGTTGCATAGAGAATTAACTCTTCGGTGCATAGTAGTAGCACTGATTATTTTGAAAGAGTTCCTCTTTTGCTCAAAATGGAAACCTGAAAAGAAAGGAACAAAAAAAGTTCTCCTTCACTATGGGCTTCATTTCTGCTTCAACCCCCAAGATGTTTATTTACAGCTTGTCTCCAGTTACTCTCATATCAAGTTTTTATCATTGATGTGCTAAGCACTGCTAAGCAAAGTTTGCTGGTGAGATTTTTCTCAAGACTGCTTTTTTAATTGATGTCTTTCTTCTTGATTGTCTGCAATCTCCTTCGATGTTTTCTTCAGTATTGGTCACTCTCATCTGAGTGTTTAATCATCATTGTTTCAAACTTCAACATATCAATCAAATAATGGATTCTTTATCGAACATCACGATCTAAGATGTATTGGCCAATTTCTACTTCAGGAAGTAGGATCTCCTTCATTTTGAGGCTCATCTTCATCAACTGAAGTCTCCTTCGTTCCTCCTTTTCATGAATCTGTTGCATAGAGAATTAACTCTTCGGTGCATAGTAGTAGCACTGATTATTTTGAAAGAGTTCCTCTTTTGCTCAAAATGGAAACCTGAAAAGAAAGGAACAAAAAAAGTTCTCCTTCACTATGGGCTTCATTTCTGCTTCAACCCCCAAGATGTTTATTTACAGCTTGTCTCCAGTTACTCTCATCTCAAGTTTTAATCATTGATGTGCTAAGCACTGCTAAGCAAAGTTTGCTGGTGAGATTTTTCTCAAGACTGTTTTTTTAATTGATGTATTTCTTCTTGATTGTCTGCAATCTCCTTCGATGTTTTCTTCAGTATTGGTCACTCTCATCTGAGTGTTTAATCATCATTGTTTCAAACTTCAACATATCAATCAAATAATGGATTCTTTATCGGACATCACGATCTAAGATGTATTGGCAAATTTTTACTTCAGATAGTAGGATCTCCTTCATTTTGAGGCTCATCTTCTTCATCAACTGAAGTCTTCATCGTTCCTCCTTTTCATGAATCTGTTGCATAGAGAATTAACTCTTCGGTGCATAGTAGTAGCACTGATTATTTTGAAAGAGTTCCTTTTTTGCTCAAAATGGAAACCTGAAAAGAAAGGAACAAAAAAAGTTCTCCTTCACTATGGGCTTCATTTCTGCTTCAACCCCCAAGATGTTTATTTACAGCTTGTCTCCAGTTACTCTCATCTCAAGTTTTTATCATTGATATGCTAAGCACCGCTAAGCAAAGTTTGCTGGTTTAGAGATTTTTCTCAAGACTGCTTTTGTAATTGATGTATTTCTTCTTGATTGTCTGCAATCTCCTTCGATGTTTTCTTCAGTATCGGTCACTCTCATCTGAGTGTTTAATCATCATTGTTTCAAACTTCAACATACCATTCAAATGATGGATTCTTTTTCGGACATCAAGATCTAAAATGTATTGGCCAATTTCTACTTCAGATAGTAGGATCTCCTTCAATTTGAGGCTCATCTTCTTCATCAACTGAAGTCTCCTTCGTTCCTCCTTTTCATGAATCTGTTGCATAGAGAATTAACTCTTCGGTGCATAGTAGTAGCACTGATTATTTTGAAAGAGTTCCTCTTTTGCTCAAAATGGAAACCTGAAAAGAAAGGAACAAGAAAAGTTCTCCTTCACTATGGGCTTCATTTCTGCTTCAACCCCCAAGATGTTTATTTACAGCTTGTCTCCAGTTACTCTCATCTGAAGTTTTTATCATTGATGTGCTTAGCACTGCTAAGCAAAGTTTGCTGGTGAGATTTTTCTCAAGACTGCTTTTTTAATTGATGTTTTTCTTCTCGATTGTCTGCAACCTCCTTCGATGTTTTCTTCAGTATCGGTCACTCTCATCTGAGTGTTTATTCATCATTGTTTCAAACTTCAACATACCATTCAAATGATGGATTCTTTTTCGGACATCAAGATCTAAGATGTATTGGCCAATTTCTACTTCAGCATTAGGATCTCCTTCATTTTGAGGCTCATCTTCATCAACTGAAGTCTCTTTCGTTCCTCCTTTTCATGAATCTGTTGCATAGAGAATTAACTCTTCGGTGCATAGTAGTAGCACTGATTATTTTGAAAGAGTTCCTCTTTTGCTCAAAATGGAAACCTGAAAAGAAAGGAACAAAAAAAGTTCTCCTTCACTATGGGCTTCATTTCTGCTTCAACCCCCAAGATGTTTATTTACAGCTTGTCTCCAGTTACTCTCATCTCAAGTTTTAATCATTGATGTGCTAAGCACTGCTAAGCAAAGTTTGCTGGTGAGATTTTTCTCAAGACTGTTTTTTTAATTGATGTCTTTCTTCTTGATTGTCTGCAATCTCGTTCGATGTTTTCTTCAGTATTGGTCACTCTCATCTGAGTGTTTAATCATCATTGTTTCAAACTTCAACATATCAATCAAATAATGGATTCTTTATCGGACATCACGATCTAAGATGTATTGGCCAATTTCTACTTCAGGAAGTAGGATCTCCTTCATTTTGAGGCTCATCTTCATCAACTGAAGTCTCCTTCGTTCCTCCTTTTCATGAATCTGTTGCATAGAGAATTAACTCTTCGGTGCATAGTAGTAGCACTGATTATTTTGAAAGAGTTCCTCTTTTGCTCAAAATGGAAACCTGAAAAGAAAGGAACAAAAAAAGTTCTCCTTCACTATGGGCTTCATTTCTGCTTCAACCCTCAAGATGTTTATTTACTACTTGTCTCCAGTTACTCTCATCTGAAGTTGTTATCATTGATGTGCTAAGCACTGCTAAGCAAAGTTTGCTGGTGAGATTTTTCTCAAGACTGCTTTTTTAACTGATGTTTTTCTTCTTGATTGTCTGCAAACTCCTTCGATGTTTTCTTCAGTATCGGTCACTTTCATCTGAGTGTTTATTCATCATTGTTTCAAACTTCAACATACCATTCAAATGATGGATTCTTTTTCGGACATCAAGATCTAAAATGTATTGGCCAATTTCTACTTCAGATAGTAGGATCTCCTTCATTTTGAGGCTCATCTTCTTCATCAACTGAAGTCTTCATCGTTCCTCCTTTTCATGAATCTGTTGCATAGAGAATTAACTCTTCGGTGCATAGTAGTAGCACTGATTATTTTGAAAGAGTTCCTCTTTCGCTCAAAATGGAAACCTGAAAAGAAAGGAACAAAAAAAGTTCTCCTTCACTATGGGCTTCATTTCTGCTTCAACCCCGAAGATGTTTATTTACAGCTTGTCTCCAGTTACTCTCATCTGAAGTTTTTATCATTGATGTGCTAAGCACTGCTAAGCAAAGTTTGCTGGTGAGATTTTTCTCAAGACTGCTTTTTTAATTGATGTCTTTCTTCTTGATTGTCTGCAATCTCCTTTGATGTTTTCTTCAGCATCGGTCACTCTCATCTGAGTGTTTAATCATCATTGTTTCAATTTTCAACATACCAATCAAATAATGGATTTTTTATCGGACATCACGATCTAAGATGTATTGGCCAATTTCTACTTCAGCAAGTAGGATCTCCTTCATTTTGAGGCTCATCTTCTTCATCAACTGAAATCTCCTTCGTTCCTCCTTTTCATGAATCTGTTGCATAGAGAATTAACTCTTCGGTGCATAGTAGTAGCACTGATTATTTTGAAAGAGTTCCTCTTTTGCTCAAAATGGAAACCTGAAAAGAAAGGAACAAAAAAAGTTCTCCTTCACTATGGGCTTCATTTCTGCTTCAACCCCCAAGATGTTTATTTACAGCTTGTCTCCAGTTACTCTCATCTGAAGTTTTTATCATTGATGTGCTAAGCACTGCTAAGCAAAGTTTGCTGGTGAGATTTTTCTCAAGGCTGCTTTTTTAATTGATGTATTTCTTCTTGATTGTCTGCAATCTCCTTCGATGTTTTCTTCAGTATCGGTCACTCTCATCTGAGTGTTTAATCATCATTGTTTCAAACTTCAACATACCATTCAAATGATGGATTCTCCTTCACTATGGGCTTCATTTCTGCTTCAACCCCCAAGATGTTTATTTACAGCTTGTCTCCAGTTACTCTCATCTGAAGTTTTTATCATTGATGTGCTTAGCACTGCTAAGCAAAGTTTGCTGGTGAGATTTTTCTCAAGACTGCTTTTTTAATTGATGTATTTCTTCTTGATTGTCTGCAATCTCCTTCGATGATTTCTTCAGTATCGGTCACTCTCATCTGAGTGTTTAATCATCATTGTTTCAAACTTCAACATACCATTCAAATGATGGATTCTTTTTCGGACATCAAGATCTAAAATGTATTGGCCAATTTTTACTTCAGATAGTAGGATCTCCTTCATTTTGAGGCTCATCTTCTTCATCAACTGAAGTCTTCGTCGTTCCTCCTTTTCATGAATCTGTTGCATAGAGAATTAACTCTTCGGTGCATAGTAGTAGCACTGATTATTTTGAAAGAGTTCCTCTTTTGCTCAAAATGGAAACCTGAAAAGAAAGGAACAAAAAAAGTTCTCCTTCACTATGGGCTTCATTTCTGCTTCAACCCCCAAGATGTTTATTTACAGCTTGTCTCCAGTTACTCTCATCTCAAGTTTTTATCATTGATATGCTAAGCACTGCTAAGCAAAGTTTGCTGGTTTAGAGATTTTTCTCAAGACTGCTTTTGTAATTGATGTATTTCTTCTTGATTGTCTGCAATCTCCTTCGATGTTTTCTTCAGTATCGGTCACTCTCATCTGAGTGTTTATTCATCATTGTTTCAAACTTCAACATACCATTCAAATGATGGATTCTTTTTCGGACATCAAGATCTAAGATGTATTGGCCAATTTCTACTCAGCATTAGGATCTCCTTCATTTTGAGGCTCATCTTCATCAACTGAAGTCTCCTTCGTTCCTCCTTTTCATGAATCTGTTGCATAGAGAATTAACTCTTCGGTGCATAGTAGTAGCACTGATTATTTTGAAAGAGTTCCTCTTTTGCTCAAAATGGAAACCTGAAAAGAAAGGAACAAAAAAAGTTCTCCTTCACTATGGGCTTCATTTCTGCTTCAACCCCCAAGATGTTTATTTACTACTTGTCTCCAGTTACTCTAATCTGAAGTTTTTATCATTGATGTGCTAAGCACTGCTAAGCAAAGTTTGCTGGTGAGATTTTTCTCAAGACTGCTTTTTTAACTGATGTTTTTCTTCTTGATTGTCTGCAACCTCTTTTTCGATGTTTTCTTCAGTATCGGTCACTCTCATCTGAGTGTTTAATCATCATTGTTTCAAACTTCAACATACCATTCAAATGATGGATTCTTTTTCGGACATCAAGATCTAAGATGTATTGGCCAATTTCTACTTCAGATAGTAGGATCTCCTTCATTTTGAGGCTCATCTTCTTCATCAACTGAAGTCTCCTTCGTTCCTCCTTTTCATGAATCTGTTGCATAGAGAATTAACTCTTCGGTGCATAGTAGTAGCACTGATTATTTTGAAAGAGTTCCTCTTTTGCTCAAAATGGAAACCTGAAAAGAAAGGAACAAAAAAAGTTCTCCTTCACTATGGGCTTCATTTCTGCTTCAACCCCCAAGATGTTTATTTACTACTTGTCTCTAGTTACTCTGATCTGAAGTTTTTATCATTGATGTGCGAAGCACTGCTAAGCAAAGTTTGCTGGTGAGATTTTTCTCAAGACTGCTTTTTTAACTGATGTTTTTCTTCTTGATTGTCTGCAACCTCTTTTTCGATGTTTTCTTCAGTATCGGTCACTCTCATCTGAGTGTTTAATCATCATTGTTTCAAACTTCAACATACCATTCAAATGATGGATTCTTTTTCGGACATCAAGATCTAAAATGTATTGGCCAATTTCTACTTCAGATAGTAGGATCTCCTTCATTTTGAGGCTCATCTTCTTCATCAACTGAAGTCTCCTTCGTTCCTCCTTTTCATGAATCTGTTGCATAGAGAATTAACTCTTCGGTGCATAGTAGTAGCACTGATTATTTTGAAAGAGTTCCTCTTTTGCTCAAAATGGAAACCTGAAAAGAAAGGAACAAAAAAAGTTCTCCTTCACTATGGGCTTCATTTCTGCTTCAACCCCCAAGATGTTTATTTACAGCTTGTCTCCAGTTACTCTCATATCAAGTTTTTATCATTGATGTGCTAAGCACTGCTAAGCAAAGTTTGCTGGTGAGATTTTTCTCAAGACTGCTTTTTTAATTGATGTCTTTCTTGATTGTCTGCAATCTCCTTCGATGATTTCTTGAGTATCGGTCACTCTCATCTGAGTGTTTAATCATCATTGTTTCAAACTTCAACATACCAATCAAATAATGGATTCTTTATCGGACATCACGATCGAAGATGTATTGGCCAATTTTTACTTCAGATAGTAGGATCTCCTTCATTTTGAGGCTCATCTTCTTCATCAACTGAAGTCTTCATCGTTCCTCCTTTTCATGAATCTGTTGCATAGTGAATTAACTCTTCGGTGCATAGTAGTAGCACTGATTATTTTGAAAGAGTTCCTCTTTTGCTCAAAATGGAAACCTGAAAAGAAAGGAACAAAAAAAGTTCTCCTTCACTATGGGCTTCATTTCTGCTTCAACCCCCAAGATGTTTATTTACAGCTTGTCTCCAGTTACTCTCATCTCAAGTTTTAATCATTGATGTGCTAAGCACTGCTAAGCAAAGTTTGCTGGCGAGATTTTTCTCAAGACTGCTTTTTTAATTGATGTCTTTCTTCTTGATTGTCTGCAACCTCCTTCGATGTTTTCTTCAGTATCGGTCACTCTCATCTGAGTGTTTATTCATCATTGTTTCAAACTTCAACATACCTATCAAATAATGGATTCTTTATCGGACATCACGATCGAAGATGTATTGGCCAATTTTTACTTCAGATAGTAGGATCTCCTTCATTTTGAGGCTCATCTTCTTCATCAACTGAAGTCTTCATCGTTCCTCCTTTTCATGAATCTGTTGCATAGAGAATTAACTCTTCGGTGCATAGTAGTAGCACTGATTATTTTGAAAGAGTTCCTCTTTTGCTCAAAATGGAAACCTGAAAAGAAAGGAAGAAAAAAAGTTCTCCTTCACTATGGGCTTCATTTCTGCTTCAACTCCCAAGATGTTTATTTACAGCTTGTCTCCAGTTACTCTCATATCAAGTTTTTATCATTGATGTGCTAAGCACTGCTAAGCAAAGTTTGCTGGTGAGATTTTTCTCAAGACTGCTTTTTTAATTGATGTCTTTCTTCTTGATTGTCTGCAATCTCCTTCGATGTTTTCTTCAGTATTGGTCACTCTCATCTGAGTGTTTAATCATCATTGTTTCAAACTTCAACATATCAATCAAATAATGGATTCTTTATCGGACATCACGATCTAAGATGTATTGGCCAATTTCTACTTCAGATAGTAGGATCTCCTTCATTTTGAGGCTCATCTTCATCAACTGAAGTCTCCTTCGTTCCTCCTTTTCATGAATCTGTTGCATAGAGAATTAACTCTTCGGTGCATAGTAGTAGCACTGATTTTTTTGAAAGAGTTCCTCTTTTGCTCAAAATGGAAACCTGAAAAGAAAGGAACAAAAAAAGTTCTCCTTCACTATGGGCTTCATTTCTGCTTCAACCCCCAAGATGTTTATTTACAGCTTGTCTCCAGTTACTCTCATCTCAAGTTTTAATCATTGATGTGCTAAGCACTGCTAAGCAAAGTTTGCTGGTGAGATTTTTCTCAAGACTGCTTTTTTAATTGATGTCTTTCTTCTTGATTGTCTGCAATCTCCTTCGATGTTTTCTTCAGTATTGGTCACTCTCATCTGAGTGTTTAATCATCATTGTTTCAAACTTCAACATATCAATCAAATAATGGATTCTTTATCGGACATCACGATCTAAGATGTATTGGCCAATTTTTACTTCAGATAGTAGGATCTCCTTCATTTTGAGGCTCATCTTCTTCATCAACTGAATCTTCATCGTTCCTCCTTTTCATGAATCTGTTGCATAGAGAATTAAGTCTTCGGTGCATAGTAGTAGCACTGATTATTTTGAAAGAGTTCCTCTTTTGCTCAAAAAGGAAACCTGAAAAGAAAGGAACAAGAAAAGTTCTCCTTCACTATGGGCTTCATTTCTGCTTCAACCCCCAAGATGTTTATTTACAGCTTGTCTCCAGTTACTCTCATCTCAAGTTTTTATCATTGATGTGCTTAGCACTGCTAAGCAAAGTTTGCTGGTGAGATTTTTCTCAAGACTGCTTTTTTAATTGATGTTTTTCTTCTTGATTGTGTGCAACCTCCTTCGATGTTTTCTTCAGTATCGGTCACTCTCATCTGAGTGTTTAATCATCATTGTTTCAAACTTCAACATACCAATCAAATAATGGATTCTTTATCGGACATCACGATCGAAGATGTATTGGCCAATTTTTACTTCAGATAGTAGGATCTCCTTCATTTTGAGGCTCATCTTCTTCATCAACTGAAGTCTTCATCGTTCCTCCTTTTCATGAATCTGTTGCATAGTGAATTAACTCTTCGGTGCATAGTAGTAGCACTGATTATTTTGAAAGAGTTCCTCTTTTGCTCAAAATGGAAACCTGAAAAGAAAGGAACAAAAAAAGTTCTCCTTCACTATGGGCTTCATTTCTGCTTCAACCCCCAAGATGTTTATTTACAGCTTGTCTCCAGTTACTCTCATCTCAAGTTTTAATCATTGATGTGCTAAGCACTGCTAAGCAAAGTTTGCTGGCGAGATTTTTCTCAAGACTGCTTTTTTAATTGATGTCTTTCTTCTTGATTGTCTGCAACCTCCTTCGATGTTTTCTTCAGTATCGGTCACTCTCATCTGAGTGTTTATTCATCATTGTTTCAAACTTCAACATACCTATCAAATAATGGATTCTTTATCGGACATCACGATCTAAGATGTATTGGCCAATTTTTACTTCAGATAGTAGGATCTCCTTCATTTTGAGGCTCATCTTCATCAACTGAAGTCTCCTTCGTTCCTCCTTTTCATGAATCTGTTGCATAGAGAATTAACTCTTCGGTGCATAGTAGTAGCACTGATTATTTTGAAAGAGTTCCTCTTTTGCTCAAAATGGAAACCTGAAAAGAAAGGAACAAAAAAAGTTCTCCTTCACTATGGGCTTCATTTCTGCTTCAACCCCCAAGATGTTTATTTACAGCTTGTCTCCAGTTACTCTCATCTCAAGTTTTAATCATTGATGTGCTAAGCACTGCTAAGCAAAGTTTGCTGGTGAGATTTTTCTCAAGACTGCTTTTTTAATTGATGTCTTTCTTCTTGATTGTCTGCAATCTCCTTCGATGTTTTCTTCAGTATTGGTCACTCTCATCTGAGTGTTTAATCATCATTGTTTCAAACTTCAACATATCAATCAAATAATGGATTCTTTATCGGACATCACGATCTAAGATGTATTGGCCAATTTTTACTTCAGATAGTAGGATCTCCTTCATTTTGAGGCTCATCTTCTTCATCAACTGAATCTTCATCGTTCCTCCTTTTCATGAATCTGTTGCATAGAGAATTAAGTCTTCCGTGCATAGTAGTAGCACTGATTATTTTGAAAGAGTTCCTCTTTTGCTCAAAAAGGAAACCTGAAAAGAAAGGAACAAGAAAAGTTCTCCTTCACTATGGGCTTCATTTCTGCTTCAACCCCCAAGATGTTTATTTACAGCTTGTCTCCAGTTACTCTCATCTCAAGTTTTTATCATTGATGTGCTAAGCACTGCTAAGCAAAGTTTGCTGGCGAGATTTTTCTCAAGACTGCTTTTTTAATTGATGTCTTTCTTCTTGATTGTCTGCAACCTCCTTCGATGTTTTCTTCAGTATCGGTCACTCTCATCTGAGTGTTTATTCATCATTGTTTCAAACTTCAACATACCATTCAAATGATGGATTCTTTTTCGGACATCAAGATCTAAAATGTATCGGCCAATTTCTACTTCAGATAGTAGGATCTCCTTCATTTTGAGGCTCATCTTCTTCATCAACTGAAGTCTTCGTCGTTCCTCCTTTTCATGAATCTGTTGCATAGAGAATTAACTCTTCGGTGCATAGTAGTAGCACTGATTATTTTGAAAGAGTTCCTCTTTTGCTCAAAATGGAAACCTGAAAAGAAAGGAACAAAAAAAGTTCTTCTTCACTATGGGCTTCATTTCTGCTTCAACCCCCAAGATGTTTATTTACAGCTTGTCTCCAGTTACTCTCATCTCAAGTTTTTATCATTGATGTGCTAAGCACTGCTAAGCAAAGTTTACTGGTGAGATTTTTCTCAAGACTGCTTTTTTTATTGATGTCTTTCTTCTTGATTGTCTGCAATCTCCTTCGATGATTTCTTCAGTATCGGTCACTCTCATCTGAGTGTTTAATCATCATTGTTTCAAACTTCAACATACCAATCAAATAATGGATTCTTTATCGGACATCACGATCTAAGATGTATTGGCCAATTTCTACTTCAGATAGTAGGATCTCCTTCATTTTGAGGCTCATCTTCATCAACTGAAGTCTCCTTCGTTCCTCCTTTTCATGAATCTGTTGCATAGAGAATTAACTCTTCGGTGCATAGTAGTAGCACTGATTATTTTGAAAGAGTTCCTCTTTTGCTCAAAATAGAAACCTGAAAAGAAAGGAACAAAAAAAGTTCTCCTTCACTATGGGCTTCATTTCTGCTTCAACCCCCAAGATGTTTATTTACAGCTTGTCTCCAGTTACTCTCATCTGAAGTTTTTATCATTGATGTGCTAAGCACTGCTAAGCAAAGTTTGCTGGTGAGATTTTTCTCAAGACTGCTTTTTTAATTGATGTATTTCTTCTTGATTGTCTGCAATCTCCTTCGATGATTTCTTGAGTATCGGTCACTCTCATCTGAGTGTTTAATCATCATTGTTTCAAACTTCAACATACCAATCAAATAATGGATTCTTTATCGGACATCACGATCGAAGATGTATTGGCCAATTTCTACTTCAGATAGTAGGATCTCCTTCATTTTGAGGCTCATCTTCTTCATCAACTGAAGTCTTCATTGTTCCTCCTTTTCATGAATCTGTTGCATAGTGAATTAACTCTTCGGTGCATAGTAGTAGCACTGATTATTTTGAAAGAGTTCCTCTTTTGCTCAAAATGGAAACCTGAAAAGAAAGGAACAAAAAAAGTTCTCCTTCACTATGGGCTTTATTTCTGCTTCAACCCCCAAGATGTTTATTTACAGCTTGTCTCCAGTTACTCTCTTATCAAGTTTTTATCATTGATGTGCTAAGCACTGCTAAGCAAAGTTTGCTGGTGAGATTTTTCTCAAAACTGATTTTTTAATTGATGTCTTTCTTCTTGATTGTCTGCAATCTCCTTCGATGTTTTCTTCAGTATTGGTCACTCTCATCTGAGTGTTTAATCATCATTGTTTCAAACTTCAACATATCAATCAAATAATGGATTCTTTATCGAACATCACGATCTAAGATGTATTGGCCAATTTCTACTTCAGGAAGTAGGATCTCCTTCATTTTGAGGCTCATCTTCATCAACTGAAGTCTCCTTCGTTCCTCCTTTTCATGAATCTGTTGCATAGAGAATTAACTCTTCGGTGCATAGTAGTAGCACTGATTATTTTGAAAGAGTTCCTCTTTTGCTCAAAATGGAAACCTGAAAAGAAAGGAACAAAAAAAGTTCTCCTTCACTATGGGCTTCATTTCTGCTTCAACCCCCAATATGTTTATTTACAGCTTGTCTCCAGTTACTCTCATCTCAAGTTTTAATCATTGATGTGCTAAGCACTGCTAAGCAAAGTTTGCTGGTGAGATTTTTCTCAAGACTGCTTTTTTAATTGATGTCTTTCTTCTTGATTGTCTGCAATCTCCTTCGATGTTTTCTTCAGTATTGGTCACTCTCATCTGAGTGTTTAATCATCATTGTTTCAAACTTCAACATATCAATCAAATAATGGATTCTTTATCGGACATCACGATCTAAGATGTATTGGCCAATTTTTACTTCAGATAGTAGGATCTCCTTCATTTTGAGGCTCATCTTCTTCATCAACTGAAGTCTTCATCGTTCCTCCTTTTCATGAATCTGTTGCATAGAGAATTAACTCTTCGGTGCATGATAGTAGCACTGATTATTTTGAAAGAGTTCCTCTTTGCTCAAAATGGAAACCTGAAAAGAAAGGAAGAAAAAAAGTTCTCCTTCACTATGGGCTTCATTTCTGCTTCAACCCCCAAGATGTTTATTTACAGCTTGTCTCCAGTTACTCTCATCTCAAGTTTTTATCATTGATGTGCTAAGCACTGCTAAGCAAAGTTTACTGGTGAGATTTTTCTCAAGACTGCTTTTTTTATTGATGTCTTTCTTCTTGATTGTCTGCAATCTCCTTTGATGTTTTCTTCAGTATCGGTCACTCTCATCTGAGTGTTTAATCATCATTGTTTCAAACTTCAACATACCAATCAAATAATGGATTCTTTATCGGACATCACGATCTAAGATGTATTGGCCAATTTCTACTTCAGATAGTAGGATCTCCTTCATTTTGAGGCTCATCTTCATCAACTGAAGTCTCCTTCGTTCCTCCTTTTCATGAATCTGTTGCATAGAGAATTAACTCTTCGGTGCATAGTAGTAGCACTGATTATTTTGAAAGAGTTTCTCTTTTGCTCAAAATAGAAACCTGAAAAGAAAGGAACAAAAAAAGTTCTCCTTCACTATGGGCTTCATTTCTGCTTCAACCCCCAAGATGTTTATTTACAGCTTGTCTCCAGTTACTCTTATCTGAAGTTTTTATCATTGATGTGCTAAGCACTGCTAAGCAAAGTTTGCTGGTGAGATTTTTCTCAAGACTGCTTTTTTAATTGATGTATTTCTTCTTGATTGTCTGCAATCTCCTTCGATGATTTCTTGAGTATCGGTCACTCTCATCTGAGTGTTTAATCATCATTGTTTCAAACTTCAACATACCAATCAAATAATGGATTCTATATCGGACATCACGATCGAAGATGTATTGGCCAATTTTTACTTCAGATAGTAGGATCTCCTTCATTTTGAGGCTCATCTTCTTCATCAACTGAAGTCTTCATCGTTCCTCCTTTTTATGAATCTGTTGCATAGTGAATTAACTCTTCGGTGCATAGTAGTAGCACTGATTATTTTGAAAGAGTTCCTCTTTTGCTCAAAATGGAAACCTGAAAAGAAAGGAACAAAAAAAGTTCTCCTTCACTATGGGCTTCATTTCTGCTTCAACCCCCAAGATGTTTATTTACAGCTTGTCTCCAGTTACTCTCTTATCAAGTTTTTATCATTGATGTGCTAAGCACTGCTAAGCAAAGTTTGCTGGTGAGATTTTTCTCAAGACTGCTTTTTTAATTGATGTCTTTCTTCTTGATTGTCTGCAATCTCCTTCGATGTTTTCTTCAGTATTGGTCACTCTCATCTGAGTGTTTAATCATCATTGTTTCAAACTTCAACATATCAATCAAATAATGGATTCTTTATCGAACATCACGATCTAAGATGTATTGGCCAATTTCTACTTCAGGAAGTAGGATCTCCTTCATTTTGAGGCTCATCTTCATCAACTGAAGTCTCCTTCGTTCCTCCTTTTCATGAATCTGTTGCATAGAGAATTAACTCTTCGGTGCATAGTAGTAGCACTGATTATTTTGAAAGAGTTCCTCTTTTGCTCAAAATGGAAACCTGAAAAGAAAGGAACAAAAAAAGTTCTCCTTCACTATGGGCTTCATTTCTGCTTCAACCCCCAATATGTTTATTTACAGCTTGTCTCCAGTTACTCTCATCTCAAGTTTTAATCATTGATGTGCTAAGCACTGCTAAGCAAAGTTTGCTGGTGAGATTTTTCTCAAGACTGCTTTTTTAATTGATGTCTTTCTTCTTGATTGTCTGCAATCTCCTTCGATGTTTTCTTCAGTATTGGTCACTCTCATCTGAGTGTTTAATCATCATTGTTTCAAACTTCAACATATCAATCAAATAATGGATTCTTTATCGGACATCACGATCTAAGATGTATTGGCCAATTTTTACTTCAGATAGTAGGATCTCCTTCATTTTGAGGCTCATCTTCTTCATCAACTGAAGTCTTCATCGTTCCTCCTTTTCATGAATCTGTTGCATAGAGAATTAACTCTTCGGTGCATAGTAGTAGCACTGATTATTTTGAAAGAGTTCCTCTTTTGCTCAAAATGGAAACCTGAAAAGAAAGGAAGAAAAAAAGTTCTCCTTCACTATGGGCTTCATTTCTGCTTCAACCCCCAAGATGTTTATTTACAGCTTGTCTCCAGTTACTCTCATCTCAAGTTTTTATCATTGATGTGCTAAGCACTGCTAAGCAAAGTTTACTGGTGAGATTTTTCTCAAGACTGCTTTTTTTATTGATGTCTTTCTTCTTGATTGTCTGCAATCTCCTTTGATGTTTTCTTCAGTATTGGTCACTCTCATCTGAGTGTTTAATCATCATTGTTTCAAACTTCAACATACCAATCAAATAATGGATTCTTTATCGGACATCACGATCTAAGATGTATTGGCCAATTTCTACTTCAGATAGTAGGATCTGCTTCATTTTGAGGCTCATCTTCATCAACTGAAGTCTCCTTCGTTCCTCCTTTTCATGAATCTGTTGCATAGAGAATTAACTCTTCGGTGCATAGTAGTAGCACTGATTATTTTGAAAGAGTTCCTCTTTTGCTCAAAATGGAAACCTGAAAAGAAAGGAACAAAAAAAGTTCTCCTTCACTACGGGCTTCATTTCTGCTTCAACCCCCAAGATGTTTATTTACAGCTTGTCTCCAGTTACTCTCATCTGAAGTTTTTATCATTGATGTGCTTAGCACTGCTAAGCAAAGTTTGCTGGTGAGATTTTTCTCAAGACTGCTTTTTTAATTGATGTATTTCTTCTTGATTGTCTGCAATCTCCTTCGATGTTTTCTTCAGTATCGGTCACTCTCATCTGAGTGTTTAATCATCATTGTTTCAAACTTCAACATACCAATCAAATAATGGATTCTTTATCGGACATCACGATCGAAGATGTATTGGCCAATTTTTACTTCAGATAGTAGGATCTCCTTCATTTTGAGGCTCATCTTCTTCATCAACTGAAGTCTTCATAGTTCCTCCTTTTCATGAATCTGTTGCATAGAGAATTAACTCTTTGGTGCATAGTAGTAGCACTGATTATTTTGAAAGAGTTCCTCTTTTGCTCAAAATGGAAACCTGAAAAGAAAGGAACAAAAAAAGTTCTCCTTCACTATGGGCTTCATTTCTGCTTCAACCCCCAAGATGTTTATTTACAGCTTCTCTCCAGTTACTCTCATATCAAGTTTTTATCATTGATGTGCTAAGCACTGCTAAGCAAAGTTTGCTGGTGAGATTTTTCTCAAGACTGCTTTTTTAATTGATGTCTTTCTTCTTGATTGTCTGCAATCTCCTTCGATGTTTTCTTCAGTATTGGTCACTCTCATCTGAGTGTTTAATCATCATTGTTTCAAACTTCAACATATCAATCGAATAATGGATTCTTTATCGAACATCACGATCTAAGATGTATTGGCCAATTTCTACTTCAGGAAGTAGGATCTCCTTCATTTTGAGGCTCATCTTCATCAACTGAAGTCTCCTTCGTTCCTCCTTTTCATGAATCTGTTGCATAGAGAATTAACTCTTCGGTGCATAGTAGTAGCACTGATTATTTTGAAAGAGTTCCTCTTTTGCTCAAAATGGAAACCTGAAAAGAAAGGAACAAAAAAAGTTCTCCTTCACTATGGGCTTCATTTCTGCTTCAACCCCCAATATGTTTATTTACAGCTTGTCTCCAGTTACTCTCATCTCAAGTTTTAATCATTGATGTGCTAAGCACTGCTAAGCAAAGTTTGCTGGTGAGATTTTTCTCAAGACTGCTTTTTTAATTGATGTCTTTCTTCTTGATTGTCTGCAATCTCCTTCGATGTTTTCTTCAGTATTGGTCACTCTCATCTGAGTGTTTAATCATCATTGTTTCAAACTTCAACATATCAATCAAATAATGGATTCTTTATCGGACATCACGATCTAAGATGTATTGGCCAATTTTTACTTCAGATAGTAGGATCTCCTTCATTTTGAGGCTCATCTTCTTCATCAACTGAAGTCTTCATCGTTCCTCCTTTTCATGAATCTGTTGCATAGAGAATTAACTCTTCGGTGCATAGTAGTAGCACTGATTATTTTGAAAGAGTTCCTCTTTTGCTCAAAATGGAAACCTGAAAAGAAAGGAACAAAAAAAGTTCTCCTTCACTATGGGCTTCATTTCTGCTTCAACCCCCAAGATATTTATTTACAGCTTGTCTCCAGTTACTCTCATCTGAAGTTTTTATCATTGATGTGCTTAGCACTGCTAAGCAAAGTTTGCTGGTGAGATTTTTCTCAAGACTGCTTTTTTAATTGATGTATTTCTTCTTGATTGTCTGCAATCTCCTTCGATGTTTTCTTCAGTATCGGTCACTCTCATCTGAGTGTTTAATCATCATTGTTTCAAACTTCAACATACCAATCAAATAATGGATTCTTTATCGGACATCACGATCTAAGATGTATTGGCCAATTTTTACTTCAGATAGTAGGATCTCCTTCATTTTGAGGCTCATCTTCTTCATCAACTGAAGTCTCCTTCGTTCCTCCTTTTCATGAATCTGTTGCATAGAGAATTAACTCTTCGGTGCATAGTAGTATCACTGATTATTTTGAAAGAGTTCCTCTTTTGCTCAAAATGGAAACCTGAAAAGAAAGGAACAAAAAAAGTTCTCCTTCACTATGGGCTTCATTTCTGCTTCAACCCTCAAGATGTTTATTTACTACTTGTCTCCAGTTACTCTCATCTGAAGTTTTTATCATTGATGTGCTAAGCACTGCTAAGCAAAGTTTGCTGGTGAGATTTTTCTCAAGACTGCTTTTTTAACTGATGTTTTTCTTCTTGATTGTCTGCAACCTCCTTCGATGTTTTCTTCAGTATCGGTCACTCTCATCTGAGTGTTCATTCATCATTGTTTCAAACTTCAACATACCATTCAAATGATGGATTCTTTTTCGGACATCAAGATCTAAAATGTATTGGCCAATTTCTACTTCAGATAGTAGGATCTCCTTCATTTTGAGGCTCATCTTCTTCATCAACTGAAGTCTTCGTCGTTCCTCCTTTTCATGAATCTGTTGCATAGAGAATAACCCTTCGGTGCATAGTAGTAGCACTGATTATTTTGAAAGAGTTCCTCTTTTGCTCAAAATGGAAACCTGAAAAGAAAGGAACAAAAAAAGTTCTCCTTCACTATGGGCTTCATTTCTGCTTCAACCCCCAAGATGTTTATTTACAGCTTGTCTCCAGTTACTCTCATCTCAAGTTTTTATCATTGATGTGCTAAGCACTGCTAAGCAAAGTTTGCTGGTGAGATTTTTCTCAAGGCTGCTTTTTTAATTGATGTCTTTCTTCTTGATTGTCTGCAATCTCCTTCGATGTTTTCTTCAGTAATGGTCACTCTCATCTGAGTGTTTAATCATCATTGTTTCAAACTTCAACATATCAATCAAATAATGGATTCTTTATCGGACATCACGATCGAAGATGTATTGGCCAATTTCTACTTCAGATAGTAGGATCTCCTTCATTTTGAGGCTCATCTTCATCAACTGAAGTCTCCTTCGTTCCTCCTTTTCATGAATCTGTTGCATAGAGAATTAACTCTTCGGTGCATAGTAGTAGCACTGATTATTTTGAAAGAGTTCCTCTTTTGCTCAAAATGGAAACCTGAAAAGAAAGGAACAAAAAAAGTTCTCCTTCACTATGGGCTTCATTTCTGCTTCAACCCCCAAGATGTTTATTTACAGCTTGTCTCCAGTTACTCTCATATCAAGTTTTTATCATTGATGTGCTAAGCACTGCTAAGCAAAGTTTACTGGTGAGATTTTTCTCAAGACTGCTTTTTTAATTGATGTCTTTCTTCTTGATTGTCTGCAATCTCCTTCGATGTTTTCTTCAGTATTGGTCACTCTCATCTGAGTGTTTAATCATCATTGTTTCAAACTTCAACATATCAATCAAATAATGGATTCTTTATCGGACATCACGATCTAAGATGTATTGGCCAATTTCTACTTCAGGAAGTAGGATCTCCTTCATTTTGAGGCTCATCTTCATCAACTGAAGTCTCCTTCGTTCCTCCTTTTCATGAATCTGTTGCATAGAGAATTAACTCTTCGGTGCATAGTAGTAGCACTAATTATTTTGAAAGAGTTCCTCTTTTGCTCAAAATGGAAACCTGAAAAGAAAGGAACAACAAAAGTTCTCCTTCACTATGGGCTTCATTTCTGCTTCAACCCCCAATATGTTTATTTACAGCTTGTCTCCAGTTACTCTCATCTCAAGTTTTAATCATTGATGTGCTAAGCACTGCTAAGCAAAGTTTGCTGGTGAGATTTTTCTCAAGACTGCTTTTTTAATTGATGTCTTTCTTCTTGATTGTCTGCAATCTCCTTCGATGTTTTCTTCAGTATTGGTCACTCTCATCTAAGTGTTTAATCATCATTGTTTCAAACTTCAACATATCAATCAAATAATGGATTCTTTATCGGACATCACGATCTAAGATGTATTGGCCAATTTTTACTTCAGATAGTAGGATCTCCTTCATTTTGAGGCTCATCTTCTTCATCAACTGAAGTCTTCATCGTTCCTCCTTTTCATGAATCTGTTGCATAGAGAATTAACTCTTCGGTGCATAGTAGTAGCACTGATTATTTTGAAAGAGTTCCTCTTTTGCTCAAAATGGAAACCTGAAAAGAAAGGAACAAAAAAAGTTCTCCTTCACTATGGGCTTCATTTCTGCTTCAACCCCCAAGATGTTTATTTACAGCTTGTCTCCAGTTACTCTCATATCAAGTTTTTATCATTGATGTGCTAAGCACTGCTAAGCAAAGTTTACTGGTGAGATTTTTCTCAAGACTGCTTTTTTAATTGATGTCTTTCTTCTTGATTGTCTGCAATCTCCTTCGATGTTTTCTTCAGTATTGGTCACTCTCATCTGAGTGTTTAAACATCATTGTTTCAAACTTCAACATATCAATCAAATAATGGATTCTTTATCGGACATCACGATCTAAGATGTATTGGCCAATTTCTACTTCAGGAAGTAGGATCTCCTTCATTTTGAGGCTCATCTTCATCAACTGAAGTCTCCTTCGTTCCTCCTTTTCATGAATCTGTTGCATAGAGAATTAACTCTTCGGTGCATAGTAGTAGCACTGATTATTTTGAAAGAGTTCCTCTTTTGCTCAAAATGGAAACCTGAAAAGAAAGGAACAAAAAAAGTTCTCCTTCACTATGGGCTTCATTTCTGCTTCAACCCTCAAGATGTTTATTTACTACTTGTCTCCAGTTACTCTCATCTGAAGTTTTTATCATTGATGTGCTAAGCACTGCTAAGCAAAGTTTGCTGGTGAGATTTTTCTCAAGACTGCTTTTTTAACTGATGTTTTTCTTCTTGATTGTCTGCAACCTCCTTCGATGTTTTCTTCAGTATCGGTCACTCTCATCTGAGTGTTCATTCATCATTGTTTCAAACTTCAACATACCATTCAAATGATGGATTCTTTTTCGGACATCAAGATCTAAAATGTATTGGCCAATTTCTACTTCAGATAGTAGGATCTCCTTCATTTTGAGGCTCATCTTCTTCATCAACTGAAGTCTTCGTCGTTCCTCCTTTTCATGAATCTGTTGCATAGAGAATAACCCTTCGGTGCATAGTAGTAGCACTGATTATTTTGAAAGAGTTCCTCTTTTGCTCAAAATGGAAACCTGAAAAGAAAGGAACAAAAAAAGTTCTCCTTCACTATGGGCTTCATTTCTGCTTCAACCCCCAAGATGTTTATTTACAGCTTGTCTCCAGTTACTCTCATCTCAAGTTTTTATCATTGATGTGCTAAGCACTGCTAAGCAAAGTTTGCTGGTGAGATTTTTCTCAAGGCTGCTTTTTTAATTGATGTCTTTCTTCTTGATTGTCTGCAATCTCCTTCGATGTTTTCTTCAGTATTGGTCACTCTCATCTGAGTGTTTAATCATCATTGTTTCAAACTTCAACATATCAATCAAATAATGGATTCTTTATCGGACATCACGATCGAAGATGTATTGGCCAATTTCTACTTCAGATAGTAGGATCTCCTTCATTTTGAGGCTCATCTTCATCAACTGAAGTCTCCTTCGTTCCTCCTTTTCATGAATCTGTTGCATAGAGAATTAACTCTTCGGTGCATAGTAGTAGCACTGATTATTTTGAAAGAGTTCCTCTTTTGCTCAAAATGGAAACCTGAAAAGAAAGGAACAAAAAAAGTTCTCCTTCACTATGGGCTTCATTTCTGCTTCAACCCTCAAGATGTTTATTTACTACTTGTCTCCAGTTACTCTCATCTGAAGTTTTTATTATTGATGTGCTAAGCACTGCTAAGCAAAGTTTGCTGGTGAGATTTTTCTCAAGACTGCTTTTTTAACTGATGTCTTTCTTCTTGATTGTCTGCAACCTCCTTCGATGTTTTCTTCAGTATCGGTCACTCTCATCTGAGTGTTTATTCATCATTGTTTCAAACTTCAACATACCATTCAAATGATGGATTCTTTTTCGGACATCAAGATCTAAAATGTATTGGCCAATTTCTACTTCAGATAGTAGGATCTCCTTCATTTTGAGGCTCATCTTCTTCATCAACTGAAGTCTCCTTCGTTCCTCCTTTTCATGAATCTGTTGCATAGAGAATTAACTCTTCGGTGCATAGTAGTAGCACTGATTATTTTGAAAGAGTTCCTCTTTTGCTCAAAATGGAAACCTGAAAAGAAAGGAACAAAAAAAGTTCTCCTTCACTATGGGCTTCATTTCTGCTTCAACCCCCAAGATGTTTATTTACAGCTTGTCTCCAGTTACTCTCATCTGAAGTTTTTATCATTGATGTGCTAAGCACTGCTAAGCAAAGTTTGCTGGTGAGATTTTTCTCAAGACTGCTTTTTTAATTGATGTATTTCTTCTTGATTGTCTGCAATCTCCTTCGATGTTTTCTTCAGTATCGGTCACTCTCATCTGAGTGTTTAATCATCATTGTTTCAAACTTCAACATACCAATCAAATAATGGATTCTTTATCGGACATCAAGATCTAAAATGTATTGGCCAATTTCTACTTCAGATAGTAGGATCTACTTCATTTTGAGGCTCATCTTCTTCATCGACTGAAGTCTTCGTCGTTCCTCCTTTTCATGAATCTGTTGCATAGAGAATTAACTCTTCGGTGCATAGTAGTAGCACTGATTATTTTGAAAGAGTTTCTCTTTTGCTCAAAATGGAAACCTGAAAAGAAAGGAACAAAAAAAGTTCTCCTTCACTATGGGCTTCATTTCTGCTTCAACCCCCAAGATGTTTATTTACTACTTGTCTCCAGTTACTCTCATCTGAAGTTTTTATCATTGATGTGCTAAGCACTGCTAAGCAAAGTTTGCTGGTGAGATTTTTCTCAAGACTGCTTTTTTAATTGATGTTTTTCTTCTTGATTGTCTGCAATCTCCTTCGATGTTTTCTTCAGTATCGGTCACTCTCATCTGAGTGTTTAATCATCATTGTTTCAAACTTCAACATACCAATCAAATAATGGATTCTTTATTGGACATCAAGATCTAAGATGTATTGGCCAATTTCTACTTCAGCAAGTAGGATCTCCTTCATTTTGAGGCTCATCTTCTTCATCAACTGAAATCTCCTTCGTTCCTCCTTTTCATGAATCTGTTGCATAGAGAATTAACTCTTCGGTGCATAGTAGTAGCACTGATTATTTTGAAAGAGTTCCTCTTTTGCTCAAAATGGAAACCTGAAAAGAAAGGAACAAAAAAAGTTCTCCTTCACTATGGGCTTCATTTCTGCTTCAACCCCCAAGATGTTTATTTACAGCTTGTCTCCAGTTACTCTTATCTGAAGTTTTTATCATTGATGTGATAAGCACTGCTAAGCAAAGTTTGCTGGTGAGATTTTTCTCAAGGCTGCTTTTTTAATTGATGTATTTCTTCTTGATTGTCTGCAATCTCCTTTGATGTTTTCTTCAGTATCGGTCACTCTCATCTGAGTGTTTAATCATCATTGTTTCAAACTTCAACATACCATTCAAATGATGGATTCTCCTTCACTATGGGCTTCATTTCTGCTTCAACCCCCAAGATGTTTATTTACAGCTTGTCTCCAGTTACTCTCATATCAAGTTTTTATCATTGATGTGCTAAGCACTGCTAAGCAAAGTTTGCTGGTGAGATTTTTCTCAAGACTGCTTTTTTAATTGATGTCTTTCTTCTTGATTGTCTGCAATCTCCTTCGATGTTTTCTTCAGTATTGGTCACTCTCATCTGAGTGTTTAATCATCATTGTTTCAAACTTCAACATATCAATCAAATAATGGATTCTTTATTGAACATCACGATCTAAGATGTATTGGCCAATTTCTACTTCAGGAAGTAGGATCTCCTTCATTTTGAGGCTCATCTTCTTCATCAACTGAAGTCTTCGTCGTTCCTCCTTTTCATGAATCTGTTGCATAGAGAATTAACTCTTCGGTGCATAGTAGTAGCACTGATTATTTTGAAAGAGTTTCTCTTTTGCTCAAAATGGAAACCTGAAAAGAAAGGAACAAAAAAGTTCTCCTTCACTATGGGCTTCATTTCTGCTTCAACCCCCAAGATGTTTATTTACAGCTTGTCTCCAGTTACTCTCATCTGAAGTTTTTATCATTGATGTGCTAAGCACTGCTAAGCAAAGTTTGCTGGTGAGATTTTTCTCAAGGCTGCTTTTTTAATTGATGTATTTCTTCTTGATTGTCTGCAATTTCCTTCGATGTTTTCTTCAGTATCGGTCACTCTCATCTGAGTGTTTAATCATCATTGTTTCAAACTTCAACATACCATTCAAATGATGGATTCTCCTTCACTATGGGCTTCATTTCTGCTTCAACCCCCAAGATGTTTATTTACAGCTTGTCTCCAGTTACTCTCATCTGAAGTTTTTATCATTGATGTGCTTAGCACTGCTAAGCAAAGTTTGCTGGTGAGATTTTTCTCAAGACTGCTTTTTTAATTGATGTATTTCTTCTTGATTGTCTGCAATCTCCTTCGATGATTTCTTCAGTATCGGTCACTCTCATCTGAGTGTTTAATCATCATTGTTTCAAACTTCAACATACCAATCAAATAATGGATTCTTTATCGGACATCACGATCGAAGATGTATTGGCCAATTTTTACTTCAGATAGTAGGATCTCCTTCATTTTGAGGCTCATCTTCTTCATCAACTGAAGTCTTCATCGTTCCTCCTTTTCATGAATCTGTTGCATAGAGAATTAACTCTTCGGTGCATAGTAGTAGCACTGATTATTTTGAAAGAGTTCCTCTTTTGCTCAAAATGGAAACCTGAAAAGAAAGGAACAAAAAAAGTTCTCCTTCACTATGGGCTTCATTTCTGCTTCAACCCCCAAGATGTTTATTTACAGCTTGTCTCCAGTTACTCTCATATCAAGTTTTTATCATTGATGTGCTAAGCACTGCTAAGCAAAGTTTGCTGGTGAGATTTTTCTCAAGACTGCTTTTTTAATTGATGTCTTTCTTCTTGATTGTCTGCAATCTCCTTCGATGTTTTCTTCAGTATTGGTCACTCTCATCTGAGTGTTTAATCATCATTGTTTCAAACTTCAACATATCAATCAAATAATGGATTCTTTATCGAACATCACGATCTAAGATGTATTGGCCAATTTCTACTTCAGGAAGTAGGATCTCCTTCATTTTGAGGCTCATCTTCATCAACTGAAGTCTCCTTCGTTCCTCCTTTTCATGAATCTGTTGCATAGAGAATTAACTCTTCGGTGCATAGTAGTAGCACTGATTATTTTGAAAGAGTTCCTCTTTTGCTCAAAATGGAAACCTGAAAAGAAAGGAACAAAAAAAGTTCTCCTTCACTATGGGCTTCATTTCTGCTTCAACCCCCAATATGTTTATTTACAGCTTGTCTCCAGTTACTCTCATCTCAAGTTTTAATCATTGATGTGCTAAGCACTGCTAAGCAAAGTTTGCTGGTGAGATTTTTCTCAAGACTGCTTTTTTAATTGATGTCTTTCTTCTTGATTGTCTGCAATCTCCTTCGATGTTTTCTTCAGTATTGGTCACTCTCATCTAAGTGTTTAATCATCATTGTTTCAAACTTCAACATATCAATCAAATAATGGATTCTTTATCGGACATCACGATCTAAGATGTATTGGCCAATTTTTACTTCAGATAGTAGGATCTCCTTCATTTTGAGGCTCATCTTCATCAACTGAAGTCTCCTTCGTTCCTCCTTTTCATGAATCTGTTGCATAGAGAATTAACTCTTCGGTGCATAGTAGTAGCACTGATTATTTTGAAAGAGTTCCTCTTTTGCTCAAAATGGAAACCTGAAAAGAAAGGAACAAAAAAAGTTCTCCTTCACTATGGGCTTCATTTCTGCTTCAACCCCCAAGATGTTTATTTACAGCTTGTCTCCAGTTACTCTCATATCAAGTTTTTATCATTGATGTGCTAAGCACTGCTAAGCAAAGTTTGCTGGTGAGATTTTTCTCAAGACTGCTTTTTTAATTGATGTCTTTCTTCTTGATTGTCTGCAATCTCCTTCGATGTTTTCTTCAGTATTGGTCACTCTCATCTGAGTGTTTAATCATCATTGTTTCAAACTTCAACATATCAATCAAATAATGGATTCTTTATCGAACATCACGATCTAAGATGTATTGGCCAATTTCTACTTCAGGAAGTAGGATCTCCTTCATTTTGAGGCTCATCTTCATCAACTGAAGTCTCCTTCGTTCCTCCTTTTCATGAATCTGTTGCATAGAGAATTAACTCTTCGGTGCATAGTAGTAGCACTGATTATTTTGAAAGAATTCCTCTTTTGCTCAAAATGGAAACCTGAAAAGAAAGGAACAAAAAAAGTTCTCCTTCACTATGGGCTTCATTTCTGCTTCAACCCCCAATATGTTTATTTACAGCTTGTCTCCAGTTACTCTCATCTCAAGTTTTAATCATTGATGTGCTAAGCACTGCTAAGCAAAGTTTGCTGGTGAGATTTTTCTCAAGACTGCTTTTTTAATTGATGTCTTTCTTCTTGATTGTCTGCAATCTCCTTCGATGTTTTCTTCAGTATTGGTCACTCTCATCTGAGTGTTTAATCATCATTGTTTCAAACTTCAACATATCAATCAAATAATGGATTCTTTATTGAACATCACGATCTAAGATGTATTGGCCAATTTCTACTTCAGGAAGTAGGATCTCCTTCATTTTGAGGCTCATCTTCTTCATCAACTGAAGTCTTCGTCGTTCCTCCTTTTCATGAATCTGTTGCATAGAGAATTAACTCTTCGGTGCATAGTAGTAGCACTGATTATTTTGAAAGAGTTTCTCTTTTGCTCAAAATGGAAACCTGAAAAGAAAGGAACAAAAAAGTTCTCCTTCACTATGGGCTTCATTTCTGCTTCAACCCCCAAGATGTTTATTTACAGCTTGTCTCCAGTTACTCTCATCTGAAGTTTTTATCATTGATGTGCTAAGCACTGCTAAGCAAAGTTTGCTGGTGAGATTTTTCTCAAGGCTGCTTTTTTAATTGATGTATTTCTTCTTGATTGTCTGCAATTTCCTTCGATGTTTTCTTCAGTATCGGTCACTCTCATCTGAGTGTTTAATCATCATTGTTTCAAACTTCAACATACCATTCAAATGATGGATTCTCCTTCACTATGGGCTTCATTTCTGCTTCAACCCCCAAGATGTTTATTTACAGCTTGTCTCCAGTTACTCTCATCTGAAGTTTTTATCATTGATGTGCTTAGCACTGCTAAGCAAAGTTTGCTGGTGAGATTTTTCTCAAGACTGCTTTTTTAATTGATGTATTTCTTCTTGATTGTCTGCAATCTCCTTCGATGATTTCTTCAGTATCGGTCACTCTCATCTGAGTGTTTAATCATCATTGTTTCAAACTTCAACATACCAATCAAATAATGGATTCTTTATCGGACATCACGATCGAAGATGTATTGGCCAATTTTTACTTCAGATAGTAGGATCTCCTTCATTTTGAGGCTCATCTTCTTCATCAACTGAAGTCTTCATCGTTCCTCCTTTTCATGAATCTGTTGCATAGAGAATTAACTCTTCGGTGCATAGTAGTAGCACTGATTATTTTGAAAGAGTTCCTCTTTTGCTCAAAATGGAAACCTGAAAAGAAAGGAACAAAAAAAGTTCTCCTTCACTATGGGCTTCATTTCTGCTTCAACCCCCAAGATGTTTATTTACAGCTTGTCTCCAGTTACTCTCATATCAAGTTTTTATCATTGATGTGCTAAGCACTGCTAAGCAAAGTTTGCTGGTGAGATTTTTCTCAAGACTGCTTTTTTAATTGATGTCTTTCTTCTTGATTGTCTGCAATCTCCTTCGATGTTTTCTTCAGTATTGGTCACTCTCATCTGAGTGTTTAATCATCATTGTTTCAAACTTCAACATATCAATCAAATAATGGATTCTTTATCGAACATCACGATCTAAGATGTATTGGCCAATTTCTACTTCAGGAAGTAGGATCTCCTTCATTTTGAGGCTCATCTTCATCAACTGAAGTCTCCTTCGTTCCTCCTTTTCATGAATCTGTTGCATAGAGAATTAACTCTTCGGTGCATAGTAGTAGCACTGATTATTTTGAAAGAGTTCCTCTTTTGCTCAAAATGGAAACCTGAAAAGAAAGGAACAAAAAAAGTTCTCCTTCACTATGGGCTTCATTTCTGCTTCAACCCCCAATATGTTTATTTACAGCTTGTCTCCAGTTACTCTCATCTCAAGTTTTAATCATTGATGTGCTAAGCACTGCTAAGCAAAGTTTGCTGGTGAGATTTTTCTCAAGACTGCTTTTTTAATTGATGTCTTTCTTCTTGATTGTCTGCAATCTCCTTCGATGTTTTCTTCAGTATTGGTCACTCTCATCTAAGTGTTTAATCATCATTGTTTCAAACTTCAACATATCAATCAAATAATGGATTCTTTATCGGACATCACGATCTAAGATGTATTGGCCAATTTTTACTTCAGATAGTAGGATCTCCTTCATTTTGAGGCTCATCTTCATCAACTGAAGTCTCCTTCGTTCCTCCTTTTCATGAATCTGTTGCATAGAGAATTAACTCTTCGGTGCATAGTAGTAGCACTGATTATTTTGAAAGAGTTCCTCTTTTGCTCAAAATGGAAACCTGAAAAGAAAGGAACAAAAAAAGTTCTCCTTCACTATGGGCTTCATTTCTGCTTCAACCCCCAAGATGTTTATTTACAGCTTGTCTCCAGTTACTCTCATATCAAGTTTTTATCATTGATGTGCTAAGCACTGCTAAGCAAAGTTTGCTGGTGAGATTTTTCTCAAGACTGCTTTTTTAATTGATGTCTTTCTTCTTGATTGTCTGCAATCTCCTTCGATGTTTTCTTCAGTATTGGTCACTCTCATCTGAGTGTTTAATCATCATTGTTTCAAACTTCAACATATCAATCAAATAATGGATTCTTTATCGAACATCACGATCTAAGATGTATTGGCCAATTTCTACTTCAGGAAGTAGGATCTCCTTCATTTTGAGGCTCATCTTCATCAACTGAAGTCTCCTTCGTTCCTCCTTTTCATGAATCTGTTGCATAGAGAATTAACTCTTCGGTGCATAGTAGTAGCACTGATTATTTTGAAAGAATTCCTCTTTTGCTCAAAATGGAAACCTGAAAAGAAAGGAACAAAAAAAGTTCTCCTTCACTATGGGCTTCATTTCTGCTTCAACCCCCAATATGTTTATTTACAGCTTGTCTCCAGTTACTCTCATCTCAAGTTTTAATCATTGATGTGCTAAGCACTGCTAAGCAAAGTTTGCTGGTGAGATTTTTCTCAAGACTGCTTTTTTAATTGATGTCTTTCTTCTTGATTGTCTGCAATCTCCTTCGATGTTTTCTTCAGTATTGGTCACTCTCATCTAAGTGTTTAATCATCATTGTTTCAAACTTCAACATATCAATCAAATAATGGATTCTTTATCGGACATCACGATCTAAGATGTATTGGCCAATTTTTACTTCAGATAGTAGGATCTCCTTCATTTTGAGGCTCATCTTCTTCATCAACTGAAGTCTTCATCGTTCCTCCTTTTCATGAATCTGTTGCATAGAGAATTAACTCTTCGGTGCATAGTAGTAGCACTGATTATTTTGAAAGAGTTCCTCTTTTGCTCAAAATGGAAACCTGAAAAGAAAGGAACAAAAAAAGTTCTCCTTCACTATGGGCTTCATTTCTGCTTCAACCCCCAAGATGTTTATTTACAGCTTGTCTCCAGTTACTCTCATATCAAGTTTTTATCATTGATGTGCTAAGCACTGCTAAGCAAAGTTTACTGGTGAGATTTTTCTCAAGACTGCTTTTTTAATTGATGTCTTTCTTCTTGATTGTCTGCAATCTCCTTCGATGTTTTCTTCAGTATTGGTCACTCTCATCTGAGTGTTTAATCATCATTGTTTCAAACTTCAACATATCAATCAAATAATGGATTCTTTATCGGACATCACGATCTAAGATGTATTGGCCAATTTCTACTTCAGGAAGTAGGATCTCCTTCATTTTGAGGCTCATCTTCATCAACTGAAGTCTCCTTCGTTCCTCCTTTTCATGAATCTGTTGCATAGAGAATTAACTCTTCGGTGCATAGTAGTAGCACTAATTATTTTGAAAGAGTTCCTCTTTTGCTCAAAATGGAAACCTGAAAAGAAAGGAACAAAAAAAGTTCTCCTTCACTATGGGCTTCATTTCTGCTTCAACCCCCAATATGTTTATTTACAGCTTGTCTCCAGTTACTCTCATCTCAAGTTTTAATCATTGATGTGCTAAGCACTGCTAAGCAAAGTTTGCTGGTGAGATTTTTCTCAAGACTGCTTTTTTAATTGATGTCTTTCTTCTTGATTGTCTGCAATCTCCTTCGATGTTTTCTTCAGTATTGGTCACTCTCATCTAAGTGTTTAATCATCATTGTTTCAAACTTCAACATATCAATCAAATAATGGATTCTTTATCGGACATCACGATCTAAGATGTATTGGCCAATTTTTACTTCAGATAGTAGGATCTCCTTCATTTTGAGGCTCATCTTCTTCATCAACTGAAGTCTTCATCGTTCCTCCTTTTCATGAATCTGTTGCATAGAGAATTAACTCTTCGGTGCATAGTAGTAGCACTGATTATTTTGAAAGAGTTCCTCTTTTGCTCAAAATGGAAACCTGAAAAGAAAGGAACAAAAAAAGTTCTCCTTCACTATGGGCTTCATTTCTGCTTCAACCCCCAATATGTTTATTTACAGCTTGTCTCCAGTTACTCTCATATCAAGTTTTTATCATTGATGTGCTAAGCACTGCTAAGCAAAGTTTACTGGTGAGATTTTTCTCAAGACTGCTTTTTTAATTGATGTCTTTCTTCTTGATTGTCTGCAATCTCCTTCGATGTTTTCTTCAGTATTGGTCACTCTCATCTGAGTGTTTAATCATCATTGTTTCAAACTTCAACATATCAATCAAATAATGGATTCTTTATCGGACATCACGATCTAAGATGTATTGGCCAATTTCTACTTCAGGAAGTAGGATCTCCTTCATTTTGAGGCTCATCTTCATCAACTGAAGTCTCCTTCGTTCCTCCTTTTCATGAATCTGTTGCATAGAGAATTAACTCTTCGGTGCATAGTAGTAGCACTGATTATTTTGAAAGAGTTCCTCTTTTGCTCAAAATGGAAACCTGAAAAGAAAGGAACAAAAAAAGTTCTCCTTCACTATGGGCTTCATTTCTGCTTCAACCCTCAAGATGTTTATTTACTACTTGTCTCCAGTTACTCTCATCTGAAGTTTTTATCATTGATGTGCTAAGCACTGCTAAGCAAAGTTTGCTGGTGAGATTTTTCTTAAGACTGCTTTTTTAACTGATGTTTTTCTTCTTGATTGTCTGCAACCTCCTTCGATGTTTTCTTCAGTATCGGTCACTCTCATCTGAGTGTTCATTCATCATTGTTTCAAACTTCAACATACCATTCAAATGATGGATTCTTTTTCGGACATCAAGATCTAAAATGTATTGGCCAATTTCTACTTCAGATAGTAGGATCTCCTTCATCTTGAGGCTCATCTTCTTCATCAACTGAAGTCTTCGTCGTTCCTCCTTTTCATGAATCTGTTGCATAGAGAATAACTCTTCGGTGCATAGTAGTAGCACTGATTATTTTGAAAGAGTTCCTCTTTTGCTCAAAATGGAAACCTGAAAAGAAAGGAACAAAAAAAGTTCTCCTTCACTATGGGCTTCATTTCTGCTTCAACCCCCAAGATGTTTATTTACAGCTTGTCTCCAGTTACTCTCATCTCAAGTTTTTATCATTGATGTGCTAAGCACTGCTAAGCAAAGTTTGCTGGTGAGATTTTTCTCAAGGCTGCTTTTTTAATTGATGTCTTTCTTCTTGATTGTCTGCAATCTCCTTCGATGTTTTCTTCAGTATTCGTCACTCTCATCTGAGTGTTTAATCATCATTGTTTCAAACTTCAACATATCAATCAAATAATGGATTCTTTATCGGACATCACGATCGAAGATGTATTGGCCAATTTCTACTTCAGATAGTAGGATCTCCTTCATTTTGAGGCTTATCTTCATCAACTGAAGTCTCCTTCGTTCCTCCTTTTCATGAATCTGTTGCATAGAGAATTAACTCTTCGGTGCATAGTAGTAGCACTGATTATTTTGAAAGAGTTCCTCTTTTGCTCAAAATGGAAACCTGAAAAGAAAGGAACAAAAAAAGTTCTCCTTCACTATGGGCTTCATTTCTGCTTCAACCCTCAAGATGTTTATTTACTACTTGTCTCCAGTTACTCTCATCTGAAGTTTTTATTATTGATGTGCTAAGCACTGCTAAGCAAAGTTTGCTGGTGAGATTTTTCTCAAGACTGCTTTTTTAACTGATGTCTTTCTTCTTGATTGTCTGCAACCTCCTTCGATGTTTTCTTCAGTATCGGTCACTCTCATCTGAGTGTTTATTCATCATTGTTTCAAACTTCAACATACCATTCAAATGATGGATTCTTTTTCGGACATCAAGATCTAAAATGTATTGGCCAATTTCTACTTCAGATAGTAGGATCTCCTTCATTTTGAGGCTCATCTTCTTCATCAACTGAAGTCTCCTTCGTTCCTCCTTTTCATGAATCTGTTGCATAGAGAATTAACTCTTCGGTGCATAGTAGTAGCACTGATTATTTTGAAAGAGTTCCTCTTTTGCTCAAAATGGAAACCTGAAAAGAAAGGAACAAAAAAAGTTCTCCTTCACTATGGGCTTCATTTCTGCTTCAACCCCCAAGATGTTTATTTACAGCTTGTCTCCAGTTACTCTCATCTCAAGTTTTTATCATTGATGTGCTAAGCACTGCTAAGCAAAGTTTACTGGTGAGATTTTTCTCAAGACTGCTTTTTTAATTGATGTCTTTCTTCTTGATTGTCTGCAATCTCCTTCGATGTTTTCTTCAGTATCGGTCACTCTCATCCGAGTGTTTAATCATCATTGTTTCAAACTTCAACATACCAATCAAATAATGGATTCTTTATCGGACATCACGATCGAAGATGTATTGGCCAATTTCTACTTCAGATAGTAGGATCTCCTTCATTTTGAGGCTCATCTTCATCAACTGAAGTCTCCTTCGTTCCTCCTTTTCATGAATCTGTTGCATAGAGAATTAACTCTTCGGTGCATAGTAGTAGCACTGATTATTTTGAAAGAGTTCCTCTTTTGCTCAAAATGGAAACCTGAAAAGAAAGGAACAAAAAAAGTTCTCCTTCACTATGGGCTTCATTTCTGCTTCAACCCTCAAGATGTTTATTTACTACTTGTCTCCAGTTACTCTCATCTGAAGTTTTTATCATTGATGTGCTAAGCACTGCTAAGCAAAGTTTGCTGGTGAGATTTTTCTCAAGACTGCTTTTTTAATTGATGTATTTCTTCTTGATTGTCTGCAATCTCCTTCGATGTTTTCTTCAGTATCGGTCACTCTCATCTGAGTGTTTAATCATCATTGTTTCAAACTTCAACATATCAATCAAATAATGGATTCTTTATCGGACATCACGATCTAAGATGTATTGGCCAATTTCTACTTCAGGAAGTAGGATCTCCTTCATTTTGAGGCTCATCTTCATCAACTGAAGTCTCCTTCGTTCCTCCTTTTCATGAATCTGTTGCATAGAGAATTAACTCTTCGGTGCATAGTAGTAGCACTGATTATTTTGAAAGAGTTCCTCTTTTGCTCAAAATGGAAACCTGAAAAGAAAGGAACAAAAAAAGTTCTCCTTCACTATGGGCTTCATTTCTGCTTCAACCCCCAAGATGTTTATTTACAGCTTGTCTCCAGTTACTCTCATATCAAGTTTTTATCATTGATGTGCTAAGCACTGCTAAGCAAAGTTTGCTGGTGAGATTTTTCTCAAGACTGCTTTTTTAATTGATGTCTTTCTTCTTGATTGTCTGCAATCTCCTTCGATGTTTTCTTCAGTATTGGTCACTCTCATCTGAGTGTTTAATCATCATTGTTTCAAACTTCAACATATCAATCAAATAATGGATTCTTTATCGGACATCACGATCTAAGATGTATTGGCCAATTTCTACTTCAGGAAGTAGGATCTCCTTCATTTTGAGGCTCATCTTCTTCATCAACTGAAGTCTCCTTCGTTCCTCCTTTTCATGAATCTGTTGCATAGAGAATTAACTCTTCGGTGCATAGTAGTAGCACTGATTATTTTGAAAGAGTTCCTCTTTTGCTCAAAATGGAAACCTGAAAAGAAAGGAACAAAAAAAGTTCTCCTTCACTATGGGCTTCATTTCTGCTTCAACCCCCAAGATTTTTATTTACAGCTTGTCTCCAGTTACTCTCATCTCAAGTTTTTATCATTGATGTGCTAAGCACTGCTAAGCAAAGTTTGCTGGTGAGATTTTTCTCAAGACTGCTTTTTTAATTGATGTATTTCTTCTTGATTGTCTGCAATCTCCTTCAATGTTTTCTTCAGTATCGGTCACTCTCATCTGAGTGTTTAATCATCATTGTTTCAAACTTCAACATACCAATCAAATAATGGATTCTTTATCGGACATCAAGATCTAAAATGTATTGGCCAATTTCTACTTCAGATAGTAGGATCTCCTTTATTTTGAGGCTCATCTTCTTCATCAACTGAAGTCTTCGTCGTTCCTCCTTTTCATGAATCTGTTGCATAGAGAATTAACTCTTCGGTGCATAGTAGTAGCACTGATTATTTTGAAAGAGTTCCTCTTTTGCTCAAAATGGAAACCTGAAAAGAAAGGAACAAAAAAAGTTCTCCTTCACTATGGGCTTCATTTCTGCTTCAACCCCCAAAATGTTTATTTACAGCTTGTCTCCAGTTACTCTCATCTCAAGTTTTTATCATTGATGTGCTAAGCACTGCTAAGCAAAGTTTACTGGTGAGATTTTTCTCAAGACTGCTTTTTTAATTGATGTCTTTCTTCTTGATTGTCTGCAATCTCCTTCGATGTTTTCTTCAGTATCGGTCACTCTCATCCGAGTGTTTAATCATCATTGTTTCAAACTTCAACATACCAATCAAATAATGGATTCTTTATCGGACATCACGATCGAAGATGTATTGGCCAATTTTTACTTCAGAAAGTAGGATCTCCTTCATTTTGAGGCTCATCTTCTTCATCAACTGAAGTCTTCGTCGTTCCTCCTTTTCATGAATCTGTTGCATAGAGAATTAACTCTTCGGTGCATAGTAGTAGCACTGATTATTTTGAAAGAGTTCCTCTTTTGCTCAAAATGGAAACCTGAAAAGAAAGGAACAAAAAAAGTTCTCCTTCACTATGGGCTTCATTTCTGCTTCAACCCCCAATATGTTTATTTACAGCTTGTCTCCAGTTACTCTCATCTCAAGTTTTTATCATTGATGTGCTAAGCACTGCTAAGCAAAGTTTGCTGGTGAGATTTTTCTCAAGACTGCTTTTTTAACTGATGTTTTTCTTCTTGATTGTCTGCAACCTCCTTCGATGTTTTCTTCAGTATCGGTCACTCTCATCTGAGTGTTTATTCATCATTGTTTCAATCTTCAACATACCATTCAAATGATGGATTCTTTTTCGGACATCAAGATCTAAAATGTATTGGCCAATTTCTACTTCAGATAGTAGGATCTCCTTCATTTTGAGGCTCATCTTCTTCATCAACTGAAGTCTCCTTCGTTCCTCCTTTTCATGAATCTGTTGCATAGAGAATTATTTCTTCGGTGCATAGTAGTAGCACTGATTATTTTGAAAGAGTTCCTCTTTTGCTCAAAATAGAAACCTGAAAAGAAAGGAACAAAAAAAGTTCTCCTTCACTATGGGCTTCATTTCTGCTTCAACCCTCAAGATGTTTATTTACTACTTGTCTCCAGTTACTCTCATCTGAAGTTTTTATCATTGATGTGCTAAGCACTGCTAAGCAAAGTTTGCTGGTGAGATTTTTCTCAAGACTGCTTTTTTAACTGATGTTTTTCTTCTTGATTGTCTGCAACCTCCTTCGATGTTTTCTTCAGTATCGGTCACTCTCATCTGAGTGTTTATTCATCATTGTTTCAAACTTCAACATACCATTCAAACGATGGATTCTTTATCGGACATCACGATCGAAGATGTATTGGCCAATTTCTACTTCAGATAGTAGGATCTCCTTCATTTTGAGGCTCATCTTCTTCATCAACTGAAGTCTTCATCGTTCCTCCTTTTCATGAATCTGTTGCATAGAGAATTAACTCTTCGTTGCATAGTAGTAGCACTGATTATTTTGAAAGAGTTCCTCTTTTGCTCAAAATGGAAACCTGAAAAGAAAGGAACAAAAAAAGTTCTCCTTCACTATGGGCTTCATTTCTGCTTCAACCCCCAAGATGTTTATTTACAGCTTGTCTCCAGTTACTCTCATCTCAAGTTTTTATCATTGATGTGCTAAGCACTGCTAAGCAAAGTTTGCTGGTGAGATTTTTCTCAAGACTGCTTTTTTAATTGATGTCTTTCTTCTTGATTGTCTGCAATCTCCTTCGATGTTTTCTTCAGTATTGGTCACTCTCATCTGAGTGTTTAATCATCATTGTTTCAAACTTCAACATATCAATCAAATAATGGATTCTTTATCGGACATCACGATCTAAGATGTATTGGCCAATTTCTACTTCAGGAAGTAGGATCTCCTTCATTTTGAGGCTCATCTTCATCAACTGAAGTCTCCTTCGTTCCTCCTTTTCATGAATCTGTTGCATAGAGAATTAACTCTTCGGTGCATAGTAGTAGCACTGATTATTTTGAAAGAGTTCCTCTTTTGCTCAAAATGGAAACCTGAAAAGAAAGGAACAAAAAAAGTTCTCCTTCACTATGGGCTTCATTTCTGCTTCAACCCTCAAGATGTTTATTTACTACTTGTCTCCAGTTACTCTCATCTGAAGTTTTTATCATTGATGTGCTAAGCACTGCTAAGCAAAGTTTGCTGGTGAGATTTTTCTCAAGACTGCTTTTTTAACTGATGTTTTTCTTCTTGATTGTCTGCAACCTCCTTCGATGTTTTCTTCAGTATCGGTCACTCTCATCTGAGTGTTTATTCATCATTGTTTCAAACTTCAACATACCATTCAAATGATGGATTCTTTTTCGGACATCAAGATCTAAAATGTATTGGCCAATTTCTACTTCAGATAGTAGGATCTCCTTCATTTTGAGGCTCATCTTCTTCATCAACTGAAGTCTTCGTCGTTCCTCCTTTTCATGAATCTGTTGCATAGAGAATTAACTCTTCGGTGCATAGTAGTAGCACTGATTATTTTGAAAGAGTTCCTCTTTTGCTCAAAATGGAAACCTGAAAAGAAAGGAACAAAAAAAGTTCTCCTTCACTATGGGCTTCATTTCTGCTTCAACCCCCAAAATGTTTATTTACAGCTTGTCTCCAGTTACTCTCATCTGAAGTTTTTATCATTGATGTGCTAAGCACTGCTAAGCAAAGTTTGCTGGTGAGATTTTTCTCAAGACTGCTTTTTTAACTGATGTTTTTCTTCTTGATTGTCTGCAACCTCCTTCGATGTTTTCTTCAGTATCGGTCACTCTCATCTGAGTGTTTATTCATCATTGTTTCAAACTTCAACATACCATTCAAATGATGGATTCTTTTTCGGACATCAAGATCTAAAATGTATTGGCCAATTTCTACTTCAGATAGTAGGATCTCCTTCATTTTGAGGCTCATCTTCTTCATCAACTGAACTCTCTTACGTTCCTCCTTTTCATGAATCTGTTGCATAGAGAATTAACTCTTCGGTGCATAGTAGTAGCACTGATTATTTTGAAAGAGTTCCTCTTTTGCTCAAAATAGAAACCTGAAAAGAAAGGAACAAAAAAAGTTCTCCTTCACTATGGGCTTCATTTCTGCTTCAACCCCCAATATGTTTATTTACAGCTTGTCTCCAGTTACTCTCATC
This sequence comes from Pisaster brevispinus, assembly GCA_023634235.1. Lineage (NCBI taxonomy): Eukaryota > Metazoa > Echinodermata > Asteroidea > Forcipulatida > Asteriidae > Pisaster > Pisaster brevispinus. The sequence continues at coordinate 10,505,438 of JAMKCF010000007.1, forward strand.
TGAAGTTTTTATCATTGATGTGCTAAGCACTGCTAAGCAAAGTTTGCTGGTGAGATTTTTCTCAAGACTGCTTTTTTAATTGATGTATTTCTTCTTGATTGTCTGCAATCTCCTTTGATGTTTTCTTCAGTATCGGTCACTCTCATCTGAGTGTTTAATCATCATTGTTTCAAACTTCAACATACCAATCAAATAATGGATTCTTTATCGGACATCACGATCTAAGATGTATTGGCCAATTTCTACTTCAGCAAGTAGGATCTCCTTCATTTTGAGGCTCATCTTATTCATCAACTGAAGTCTCCTTCGTTCCTCCTTTTCATGAATCTGTTGCATAGAGAATTAACTCTTCGGTGCATAGTAGTAGCACTGATTATTTTGAAAGAGTTCCTCTTTTGCTCAAAATGGAAACCTGAAAAGAAAGGAACAAAAAAAGTTCTCCTTCACTATGGGCTTCATTTCTGCTTCAACCCCCAAGATGTTTATTTACAGCTTGTCTCCAGTTACTCTCATCTCAAGTTTTTATCGTTGATGTGCTAAGCACTGCTAAGCAAAGTTTGCTGGTGAGATTTTTCTCAAGACTGCTTTTTTAACTGATGTTTTTCTTCTTGATTGTCTGCAATCTCCTTCGATGTTTTCTTCAGTATCGGTCACTCTCATCTGAGTGTTTAATCATCATTGTTTCAAACTTCAACATACCAATCAAATGATGGATTCTTTTTCGTACATCAAGATCTTAAATGTTTTGGCCAATTTCTACTTCAGCAAGTAGGATCTCCTTCATTTTGAGGCTCATCTTATTCATCAACTGAAGTCTCCTTCGTTCCTCCTTTTCATGAATCTGTTGCATAGAGAATTAACTCTTCGGTGCATAGTAGTAGCACTGATTATTTTGAAAGAGTTCCTCTTTTGCTCAAAATGGAAACCTGAAAAGAAAGGAACAAAAAAAGTTCTCCTTCACTATGGGCTTCATTTCTGCTTCAACCCCCAAGATGTTTATTTACAGCTTGTCTCCAGTTACTCTCATCTCAAGTTTTTATCGTTGATGTGCTAAGCACTGCTAAGCAAAGTTTGCTGGTGAGATTTTTCTCAAGACTGCTTTTTTAATTGATGTATTTCTTCTTGATTGTCTGCAATCTCCTTCGATGTTTTCTTCAGTATCGGTCACTCTCATCTGAGTGTTTAATCATCATTGTTTCAAACTTCAACATACCAATCAAATGATGGATTCTTTTTCGTACATCAAGATCTTAAATGTTTTGGCCAATTTCTACTTCAGCAAGTAGGATCTCCTTCATTTTGAGGCTCATCTTCTTCATCAACTGAAGTCTTCGTCGTTCCTCCTTTTTATGAATCTGTTGCATAGAGAATTAACTCTTCGGTGCATAGTAGTAGCACTGATTATTTTGAAAGAGTTCCTCTTTTGCTCAAAATGGAAACCTGAAAAGAAAGGAACAAAAAAAGTTCTCCTTCACTATGGGCTTCATTTCTGCTTCAACCCCCAAGATGTTTATTTACAGCTTGTCTCCAGTTACTCTCATCTGAAGTTTTTATCATTGATGTGCTAAGCACTGCTAAGCAAAGTTTGCTGGTGAGATTTTTCTCAAGACTGCTTTTTTAACTGATGTTTTTCTTCTTGATTGTCTGCAACCTCCTTCGATGTTTTCTTCAGTATCGGTCACTCTCATCTGAGTGTTTATTCATCATTGTTTCAAACTTCAACATACCATTCAAATGATGGATTCTTTTTCGGACATCAAGATCTAAAATGTATTGGCCAATTTCTACTTCAGATAGTAGTATCTCCTTCATTTTGAGGCTCATCTTCTTCATCAACTGAACTCTCTTACGTTCCTCCTTTTCATGAATCTGTTGCATAGAGAATTAACTCTTCGGTGCATAGTAGTAGCACTGATTATTTTGAAAGAGTTCCTCTTTTGCTCAAAATAGAAACCTGAAAAGAAAGGAACAAAAAAAGTTCTCCTTCACTATGGGCTTCATTTCTGCTTCAACCCCCAATATGTTTATTTACAGCTTGTCTCCAGTTACTCTCATCTGAAGTTTTTATCATTGATGTGCTAAGCACTGCTAAGCAAAGTTTGCTGGTGAGATTTTTCTCAAGACTGCTTTTTTAATTGATGTATTTCTTCTTGATTGTCTGCAATCTCCTTTGATGTTTTCTTCAGTATCGGTCACTCTCATCTGAGTGTTTAATCATCATTGTTTCAAACTTCAACATACCAATCAAATAATGGATTCTTTATCGGACATCACGATCTAAGATGTATTGGCCAATTTCTACTTCAGCAAGTAGGATCTCCTTCATTTTGAGGCTCATCTTATTCATCAACTGAAGTCTCCTTCGTTCCTCCTTTTCATGAATCTGTTGCATAGAGAATTAACTCTTCGGTGCATAGTAGTAGCACTGATTATTTTGAAAGAGTTCCTCTTTTGCTCAAAATGGAAACCTGAAAAGAAAGGAACAAAAAAAGTTCTCCTTCACTATGGGCTTCATTTCTGCTTCAACCCCCAAGATGTTTATTTACAGCTTGTCTCCAGTTACTCTCATCTCAAGTTTTTATCGTTGATGTGCTAAGCACTGCTAAGCAAAGTTTGCTGGTGAGATTTTTCTCAAGACTGCTTTTTTAACTGATGTTTTTCTTCTTGATTGTCTGCAATCTCCTTCGATGTTTTCTTCAGTATCGGTCACTCTCATCTGAGTGTTTAATCATCATTGTTTCAAACTTCAACATACCAATCAAATGATGGATTCTTTTTCGTACATCAAGATCTTAAATGTTTTGGCCAATTTCTACTTCAGCAAGTAGGATCTCCTTCATTTTGAGGCTCATCTTATTCATCAACTGAAGTCTCCTTCGTTCCTCCTTTTCATGAATCTGTTGCATAGAGAATTAACTCTTCGGTGCATAGTAGTAGCACTGATTATTTTGAAAGAGTTCCTCTTTTGCTCAAAATGGAAACCTGAAAAGAAAGGAACAAAAAAAGTTCTCCTTCACTATGGGCTTCATTTCTGCTTCAACCCCCAAGATGTTTATTTACAGCTTGTCTCCAGTTACTCTCATCTCAAGTTTTTATCGTTGATGTGCTAAGCACTGCTAAGCAAAGTTTGCTGGTGAGATTTTTCTCAAGACTGCTTTTTTAATTGATGTATTTCTTCTTGATTGTCTGCAATCTCCTTCGATGTTTTCTTCAGTATCGGTCACTCTCATCTGAGTGTTTAATCATCATTGTTTCAAACTTCAACATACCAATCAAATGATGGATTCTTTTTCGTACATCAAGATCTTAAATGTTTTGGCCAATTTCTACTTCAGCAAGTAGGATCTCCTTCATTTTGAGGCTCATCTTCTTCATCAACTGAAGTCTTCGTCGTTCCTCCTTTTTATGAATCTGTTGCATAGAGAATTAACTCTTCGGTGCATAGTAGTAGCACTGATTATTTTGAAAGAGTTCCTCTTTTGCTCAAAATGGAAACCTGAAAAGAAAGGAACAAAAAAAGTTCTCCTTCACTATGGGCTTCATTTCTGCTTCAACCCCCAAGATGTTTATTTACAGCTTGTCTCCAGTTACTCTCATCTGAAGTTTTTATCATTGATGTGCTAAGCACTGCTAAGCAAAGTTTGCTGGTGAGATTTTTCTCAAGACTGCTTTTTTATTTGATGTATTTCTTCTTGATTGTCTGCAATCTCCTTTGATGTTTTCTTCAGTATCGGTCACTCTCATCTGAGTGTTTATTCATCATTGATTCAAACTTCAACATACCATTCAAATGATGGATTCTTTTTCGGACATCAAGATCTAAGATGTATTGGCCAATTTCTACTTCAGCCTCCAAGATGTTTATTTACAGCTTGTCTCCTCTTAGTTTCATCTCATTGATGTGCTTCAAAGTGCTAAGCAAAGTTTGCCGGTCAGATTTTTCTTAAAACTGCTTTTTCCGATGTATTTCTTCTTGATTGTCTGAAATCTCATTCAATGTTTTCTTGTGCGAGGATACGATAAGTTGTCCGAGGTCCCAAATAGTTTGGAATCGAATGGTAGTAAAAGCACGGGAAATTCCGAACTTAATTGCGAAAAGGGACTTGGACACATGCACGTGGCATGTGGGGTCCTACTCCTGGCCAGGGTAACATCTGGTGGTTGATCTTAAAGGTGCTTCAGGCTCCTCTGTGGTGAGGCCGTCTGTTGTGATCACAAATGGTTGACCGAACAGGGGAAGTTCCTAGTCTAGGCCGTGGGGCTAGGGACCGCGTTAGTAGGAGTAGGGGGCGTGCCCGTCAGACGGGTGCGTGGACCGGGTGCTCTGAAAAGAGTACAAAGGACCTGATGATCTCCCAAAGCGTGTTGGGGCTGGTATTCTGGGACCTGCACGTTGGTGGCCCTGCTTTTAACTAACCTCACCAGGATGAAATTTGCCAAATTCAAAAGCAAATTAATTAAACTGCTTGCGATGGTGCACTTATACATTGCCCTTTACTTTGATTGAGTTTAATATCCAATGTAATATACAGGCATGCAACTTTTAACTTAATGTGTTCGGCCAAAAGAAACATTAACTGCTCAGCAAAGTTTGTTGGTCTGATTACTCTCCTTCAATGTTTTCTTCAGTAACGGTCACTTTCATCTGAGCGTTCATTCTGTTTCATAGAGAATTAACTCTTCGGTGCATAGTAGTAGCACTGATTATTTTGAAAGAGTTCCCCTTTTGCTCAAATTGGAGACCTGAAAAGGAAGGAATACAACAAGACTACATGTGCTTTGATTGCAACTGAATTTTACACAAGATTTATGGGGAGACTTAAGATGACAACATTATATCTGCAAGAACTTTGATCAGAAATGATTTCCTTGTGGATGAGGACTCAAGCGGAATGGTTGAGATTGCAGGAAAACTACAGGAACTGCAATTAAAAAAACCAAATACTTGGTCTACAAGAAGTAGGTGGAAAATGCTATAAGTATATTTTTTTCTACCATACTAATATTTCAAAATCTTTAACCACAGTACAATTCCATGCTTTATAATATCAAAGAAGGTTTAAAAAAAATTTATCGAGTTCCAAGGGAAAACATAAGGATATTAAGGCACCATCTTCGATGAACATCCATCAACAATTATTTGCTCCAAATTTCTCACCCTTACTATCTTCCTATGTTCTGATGGTAAATTTGCAGAATGCTGGGAAGGAGAATTCATAATCCTGGTTTTAAAATGTTTAACAATAGTGGTCTAGCAAAGCTAGGCCGGTTCTTTATTTTTTATGCTTTACAGATTAACACCAAAGGAAAGCCCTCATCCCATATGAATGGAAAACATCTGCTCCAAAGTCCTTCCTAACCTTTATTTCTTCTGATGATGGTAAGTTGGTTAGATGTATGTTTGTGGGAAAAAAAAATGAAAGTCTTGTTTATTAATTTATAATCAAAGCCAGGCCAGCCAACCTTTGATTCTCTTTCATAGCTTGACAAATCGATGGAAAGGACCATCAACATGGTGAACTCACAACTTCAACATTATTTTATCGTTTACAAAAATTAACACTTTTTGTGTGTGTGACTGTAAACTAAACCTTCACTCAACTAGGTTTTTTCATTAATCAAAAGTGTTGCATTTCTGTTTTTCGTTTGTCCTGGTTTTCCTTTTAATACCAAATTCTATAGTTTTAAATCTGGTTATCAATTGCCATTTCTTCAATTTTCACTATTTCCGAACCAGGCTCAAACTTCACTTGTCTTAACAGAAATCACAAAACATTTCCCCCCCGTTTTTTATTACAGAAACCCCTAGTTTCTAGATCAACTCCTACAAGATGATCGGACTGCCTTCTCCAGCTTTCTTAGTTGATCCCATGTCAAGAGTGGATTTTCCAGATTTGTTTCCTCTGGTGGGTTTTTAAAATCTGGTTTTCGCATCTCCCAGGTAATTTTGAGCATGATACACTTTGCTTATTAACTACACATTATCTATTTTCTCCAAAGGTCTTTTCTGCTTTTCTAAATGCAGTTTCAAAAGAAACTAAATTTCTGTCAAATTTAAACACTTTTTTTTTATAAAGGTAAGAACTGCCTAGCAAAATCCAAGAAGTAATTATGAAAAATAATCCAAAGTTTGTACCATGCTTCAAATTGTCTGTATGTCATGCAGAAAAGTGTTACATACATGTAGTGTTTTTCAAATTTAAAGTTTTTGTACTTGATTTAATTTATAAAAGAAAAATCACACTTACGATCAAGTTTTGATTAAAAGAAGATTCAACTTTCCTCTTTCCACTTAGTTATGTTTTTAGGTTAGGATAGTTAAGTTGGGATGCTTTCTGTGGTGGTGGTGGGGGGGGGGGTGCACTTTGGTTTGGGCCACTTATGCGAAAATTTCTTAAAACTAACTACAGGGTATATCTAGATCAAAGACCTCCAATCTATGTCACTCTCTTCTTGGGGGGAGGGCACTTTGTTTTGGGGGCCTCTAATGTGAATTTTTATTAAAACTCATTGCACCCTATAGGGGACTAATTGGATCAAAGACCTGAATCAATATCAATCTTTTATTCATAAAAAAGGGATTTTTAGAGTAAAAGATAACCGATCTAATGATAACTGATTTAATGGTAGTTATGTTACAATCAGAAGAGACCATGTAAAAAGGTGCTTGTGGCAATTTAGGATTCTATTTAAAAAAATAAAATGGAGTAAATTTTCACAATTCGCTTTTTGCTGCAAGCTTAGAAAATTAAGTTTCTCTTAGATCCCGAGTACAAAATGGCTAAGTAGTCCATTGTTTCATACTCTGACTGACTGTCTCTAATGACTTTTTAATAAGCTATTTGACTAAACAACTTTTCTGTACATGCCCGTAACTGGGGGGGGGGGCTACCCCTGAAAAATGCCTGTAACTGGGGGGGGGGGGGGGCTACCCCTGAAAAATGCCTGTAACTGGGGGGGGGGAGGGGCTACCCCCGAAAAAACAAGTCCCCCAAAAAACAAGAAGAAGAAGAAAAAAGTGTAAAAATGTACCAAATGGCTTGAATAGGGCCTACATTTATAATCAATTTCCAACTCCCCTGCGTCTCTGTGCGGCAGGCGACGCTAATGTGCCACCATACGTTTTCTTTCATATTCGCCCCCCCCCCCCCCAATAGTTCCTAGTTACGGGCTTGATTCTGTACTATTAATTAAAACTCGTATCTACGAGTCACTTCCAGGAAAAGTTGCATTAACCTTATTGCTGTTTTATTAATACTTGTGCTCATTTAACTAGTAAAGGGCAGTTGTGGAAACTAAAATAAGTATGATTTTCAAATCAGATTATTCACATCAGGTTGCCAGGCTCTTTGATTGTCCGTCAGCTATTATCCCTAAAGTCAATGAAATACTAAAAGATGGAATGTATGAGTGACAATTATTTTGAGAATTATCTTTTGTTAAAAAATAAAGTGTAAATTAATAAGAACATGAAAAGAGAAGAGACTCAAACGTGTTAATTATTCACAGTGACTTTTTGACGAGTTGGAAGCACTATTATGTAGGATTGTAACATATAAAATGAACTGGATTTCCTAAACTCCTTTGTTTTACTTAGCATAAAAAACGGTTCCTTTTGTTATTGGAGATCTACCTTTGCCATCCTAAAAAAGTTATGTTTCCATCATTCTCTTTTTCTTGCAAAACATGATTATTATTTTTGTTACCCACTTGCAGATGAAGTCAGGAATAATAACTTTAAAAACTTAATTTTAAAATGTTAATCGATTAAAATTCAAACAGGTTCAAATCCTTCACAAAAAGCATCATTTTACTATCACAGTCATGGCCCAGTTTCATTGAGCTCCCTAATCACAAAAAGTTACTGATAAGAATAAAACTACAGCAGAATATGTTACCAGCCAAAATACCATGGCCATCCATGTATAGTCTAAGCATGGAGGTAGATTTCTAATCTACCTTTTGCCATGGGGAGTCTAAGACAGGTTTCCTGCTTATTTTTTTGTTTAGCACGAAAATGTTAAGCAAACTTTTCTGCTTAGCAGCTCTATTGTAATTGGGCCATGGAGGGGTGAGATGGGTTGGGGGCGCTGTTGCATAATCAATTACCTGATCCTCCTGAAAATGTTTACTAAAGAACAATATACAATAGAACTTCCATTTGCGAACATCAAAACCCGCAACAAGTTTTGTGGTTGGCAAAAGTATGAGCGGCCTTTGCTCTAAAATATACAATAAGCTGTGAATTAATGCAAATTACCCTTACCACTGATAAATCACTTATGTTAACAAAAAATACAAATACACATAATTCCTTACGAAAAAAGGTTTCAAATGATAATTAAAAACGGAACTTTTGTGATACTTGAGGCTGCATGATGTGCAGAATGTTTGTCAACGTTAGTAAAACAACCGAAGGGTCTACCGTATACTGGTAAATAAAAAGGGAAAACTTGCCAAGGAGTAAATATCTTGGCAGGCATTGTTCAAAAATGGGCTTCGCAGTAAACGGAATATATAAGTTATTTTGCCGGCAGTGGAAAAATTGTGCCCCCCCCCCCCATTTTTTTTAAAAATTAGTTACGCCGCTGGTATACATAGGCCTACACATTTCACTTTAGGGCTGGGTTTGGGGAGGGGCAGGGGTAATTATAAAGCAAAGGCAAATACATAATTATATTACTATTAGGGTGCTTTTGTTTTTTTCAAACCATTCATTCGTGCAGTTCAAACTCATTTAGGCCTAATTCTTTTTTCTTTTTTGGGGGGGGGTCGGAGGGCGGCAGTCAACTCCCAAAACTGTTTACATGTAGTCCTATGCTGCTGGATGAATAGTGCACCAAATTGTGTCCTTATGATCTCTCTTTTATAACATCGGTCTGATCATAGTTATGATAAGACCTATGTTAAAAGAGACCCGGAACAGCCCAACTTTGTGGGCACGCGGAAGGATCCCCAAAAGTTCGAATAATTATGCCGAAAGACACTTGTCTACGCGCGGACGACACGACGAGATCGATGTCATCTGATTTAGCGCCACCAAGAGGTGAAATTAGCTCATTTGATTCACTGGTACTTCATCACAGCAGATGATTTAATTTCCAGTGCTTTACTTAAGCTGGAAGTTTGATTACCACTTGTCTACCGCGAGAGGAAAAAAATTCTCCACGGAAACTGGGGAAGCCGTTTCTCTGATTTCGTTTTAGTTTGTCGGGCTGTCGGAAAGTGATATCAAGATGTCGTTTCGACCGCTACCTATCTTGTTCATTAATTTGGGTGGTGAGATGTTGTACATTCTGGACCAGCGACTGCGGGCACAGAATATTCCCGGTGACAAATCTAAGAAAGGTTTGTTACTGTTTGGTCTGTTGATGTTCGTGACGACAGTTCATTACATGCGTACACGACACGAGTGGGAGTATGCCTGTGTGCAGTGCACTATACTATGTAGTGTGAATACTGAAGGATGTCTTATTCTGATATTTTTAGCAATAGTCATGCATTTTTGAGATAATTTGTATGCCAAACATGTACTTGTACTCTAAACAAGTTGAATGGAAACTGTTGCTCATTTATTTATGATTTAGTCATTGAGTGAGAAGTGATCCAAGGGCAGGCACAGAGGCAAGGGCCGGCAGGTGAGGTGTGCACTGCACTGCAGCTTCAGCTCTGGCCTTCATAACTTATTGGGTCTGTGCAGCAGTCCACGGCACTGTCCAGTGTAAAATCTGAGCCCTGATGCACTACAAAGCCCAGGCCTGTTTTAAGAACCTCACCCCTTCATGCCCTTTTTTAAAAACTGCCTCCAACACCGAGTCCCCCACTATTATTATTAAAGAAAATTGCCCCAATCAAAGTTGCCCACTGATGATCTAAGATAAGATTAAGAAAGGTTGATAAATTGGAAATCATCAAAAAATGTAAAATTGTTTCATAAAATCATAGACATATATTTTCTTGAGAACTTGGACAAAGTGCTTTTCTTGGATGGTGCAATCGAGTTTGCCTTGCAATCTGATGTCGACAAAACTAATGCTTGACCCTTTAGGTTCTTGGTGTGTAGTGGTCAAGCTGTCACCGGACTGGAGCTCTGCTGTTTCTGATCAGTAGAGTGTGGGTTTGAGTTCCGGCCCTGGCACTTGTGTCCTTGATCAAGATGTTTGACCATAATTGCATGGAAGAGTAGGCACTTGGTAGGGGTTAAGCTCCACATAGCAAGCTCCCTAAGGATCCTTGTTTCACTTCCAGAAATATATATACCAATAGTTCCACAAATAGGCCCAATTGCTTGAGTGTAACACGCACTTCGTCGTTAAAGACTATTGTTTGTTATTTGTTATTTGCAGTTATGAATGACATCATCAGCACCATGTTCAACCAACGCTTTATGGAGAACCTGTTCAGACCGCAGGAGATTTACTCCAAGAAAGGAATGCGTACTGTGTTTGATAGACTGGCACATGCCTCTATCATGAGACTCAACACAGCGAGTATGGATAAGGTACTCATTTATTAGCCCACCTTGTTGGGCTGTTATGGCTCTCTTTTAACATCGGTCTCATTACAGTCGCCATTACAGCCCACCTTCTATGCATGTCTAAAACGCGAAGTTTTCAAAGAACGCATAATGCGTTCCACTTTGATTGCAAATTTCTCCCACTTATAAAAATCCCATACTACTCAAACCTACTTCAAATGATTCCTTACATTTGTGGAATTACTATGATACAAGACAGTTTTTACCAAATGATGACTTTGACCGGATGTGATGATTTGAAAACGGCCAAAAAAAACGGTGTACAAAAATTACATTCAAGTTCGTCGTGCTTGGGGGCCGCCATCTTAATTACGATTCCCTGCCTGCTGATGGTGAGAAGTCAGGGCGCCCTGCTGATCTGGCCTTGCGCGCGCATGGCTAGTCATGAATATGCATGAGTTGACGTGTTGCGGCGCTCAGACGACACGGATAGATCTGTAAGTCATGAATATGTATAAGGTGACGTTGCGCGGCGCTGTAGCTGGAAACTGGCCAATTTGATGAATATGCAAGATTTACCAGATCAGCCGGGCGCCCTGACTTCTCACGATCAGCGGCAGAGAATCGCAATTAAGATGGCGGCCCCCAAGCACGACGAACTTGAATCTAATTTTTGTACACCGTTTTTTTTTTGCCGTTTTCAAATCATCACATCCGGTCAAAGTCATCATTTGGTAAAAACTGTCTTGTATCATAGTAATTCCACAAATGTGAGGAATCATTTGAAGTAGGTTTGAGTAGTATGGGATTTTTATAAGTGGGAGAAATTTGCAATCAAAGTGGAACGCATTATGCGTTCTTTGAAAACTTCGCGTTTTAGACATGCATAGAAGGTGGGCTGTAATGGCGACTGTAATAAGACCGATGTTAAAAGAGAGCCATAACAGCCCAACAAGGTGGGCTACTCATTTATGTACTCATTCTTCCCTACATGGGCATCAGGCTGGCTCAGTGTTTTCTTTCCCACCTTGCACCTCTGTGGACCCTGGTGGTTTGAATCCCACCTCGGACTGGAGCCTTGCATGTGAATTGGGTTTTCAGTCCCTACCTGATTGCGAGGGTTTTCCACATTTTGGGTTTTCCTCCCACATCTAAAACTGAGCATTTCTTCTCACTTTCTATTCACCATCCTGTTATTGGCAATGCCCTTTTAGATGTGAAATTAAATAAATAAATAAATAAATTCCATTACTCAGGTCTTGAAATTTACACTGGACTGTAGGCCTGATGCTATTGGTTTTAGGACGAAACAATATTAATGGTTAAGTGTTCTGCTTTAAGGACACAAGTGTCAAGACCGGGACTAGGACCTGACTAGGACCTTGCTGGTCAAAAACACCAGTGCTTGGGTCCAGTGCACTTGAGTTGACCACTTGGCAAAGAAATGCCACAGTGTCATTGATTGAAAAACTTGCTATAATTCTGAGTTGAGGATTTGAAAAACAACTAGTAAGTTTGTATTCACAGCTTGAAATGAACACTACAACTCTCTCTTTTTGGCCCGATATTTAATGGTACAGGAGTATCTTGTGCATGGGGAGAACCCTGGACTTGAACTGTCTGGAATATGCTTTTAAGTTTTATCAAGTTATAAACCACAAGGGAAACTGACTGGGTAAATTGTATTGAGGTTAAACAAAGAAAAATTGACTGGAGCGGGATTTGAACCAACAGCCTCGCTTTAACAAGCCGGCACTCTACCAAGTGAGCTACATGTATTATAGCCCTATGTTGGCGGTCTCCCTGTTTTGTCAATTTCTTTAGTGAAAGGGTGCCAGTCAGAAGCCATTGTTAGCTGACGAGTAGCCAGGGATCAATAATAATAATAATAATAATAATAATAATAATAATAATGGCTTCTTAATAGCGCTCATATCCGTCACTCAGTGACGCTCAAGGCGCTTCAACACCCAAGTTCACGATAAAATGTGACACAATGTGTACCAGTTGCTACTCAAAAATCATCTTGCTAAGAGCTTACTCAAAAATCATCTTGCTACTCAATATCTTGCATTCAGTGTGCACAAAACATGTCAGGTCCAAATATTTTCTGCTATGCAAAAATGCTCCATGAAAACGTTCCCTGCAAAATGTCAACCAAGTTGGACGGATTTTTTTCGCAAAAGTGTAAAATATTTCTATTGCCAGGTCTTTTTTGTTTCTAGTGTCAAAATAGTAAGCATGCCAAAGTATTTAAAAGTGGTATATGGTTCAGTTAAAAGTGGTATTTGGGTCAACTTTAAAATTCTGTTTGACAATGTTCCATTCTGTTTGACATATATTGTAATTAGCAAACTACTTAAAAACATAATTGTGATACCTTTAAACGAAAAATGATTGTTCCTATTTTACCATGTTTACTGATTGTTCCCTGAGTAAACAAAACTCACTCGGGTTTTAACAAAATTTCAATCTGTCCTTCGAACTCCTGGCAGACCCATTTCCATCGATTCCATCCGACTTGTTGACATTTTGTCCAATTAAAAGGGGAAAAGATTTTTAGTTCTAAAAACAAAAAATATTTTGTTTGCTTCGACTGTCTGTGTAAACAACAGAATACCAGGGCTTGATTTTTATTTATTTATTAATTTTTTTTTTTTTGGGGGGGGAAAGTCCACAAGGCCGCAGGACTTGTAGTCCACTACTTTTACTGGACTACACATGTACTATGTTTTTTTTCACAGAAAAACTTGTTCAAAATCAAAATGAGAAAATTGCTTATAACATGTTGTAAATAAGTTCTATTCCAGCAGTTCAGTGTTAATTTTCAGCCCTGTAATGCATAATAATGGAACTTATTGTTCTTTAAAACCTCAATTAAAAAAAGTTTTTCTATTGAATTCTATCCGACATGAGTTGAATACTTTTGAAACGTAAATAAAAACACTAATAAGCAACGAGGTGATGAATCTGCTCCAACATGTCCAAAGCTAAAAATCTGTGTTTTTAGAAAATTGCATTTGAGGTTGACCTACTTGTATTTTTCAAAGACTGTTTTTTTAAAGACTGACCTTACATTTTTTTATTTTTTTATTTTACAAAAGGAATAAAAGAGTGGGACGAGGTCCTGAACGTTTGTTTAAAACCGGCAGCGTCGTGACTGGGCTGTGCGGTAAACAGCCACGACCCTGCCGGTTTTAAAAGGTCGCTCAAGACCGAGTCACCACTCTACTCTTTTTATTTCCATTCATAAATGCCCCTGTTAACATATAGGGCCTATTTAAAAGTGTAATAATGTTGGAAATCTGTAATTCTTCTGTTAGAATCTTCAATTCCTTTTCATGTCCGCAGGCACCTTTTTAGGTGTGCGTACGTGCGCATACTAATCAATTTTACATTGAGTACCTGTATGAAATGATTGCGTTCTGCGTAAATTAGCGTAACGCCTATAGATGTTTAAACACTTCTCATCATGTTTGTATGACACGTTTAAACATGGCCACGTGATATCCCCTCTTGACCAATCAGATTGGATAAAATGGGTATTTATGAATTCATAACAAATTAAAGCTGTGTTCTTCCATCATTTTATGTAGAACTGTCAATGTTTGTCATTCTATAACTGGTTGATGAGTTACTAAAATGGACATTTTGGGCTTATATGCGCATTATCTAGACCAGGATGCACTTCATTTTACGGCTAACGCACACACAAAATGTACATGTACTTGCGAAGTTGACCATTCTCAAACATGTCAAACACATACTGTAGGGCCTATGCAGAGCGCTGTGTACAGTATATCAATGGATATTGAGATTTGTACTTCGTGAAGACACTCATTTTTAATACTATTCATACAAAACATAATTGTCAGATTTAGCACTTTGTGAAAACGCAAAAATAATACCAAGTGTGTTTGGCACTGTACCATTGATGTATTGAATGAAAAGAATGGTGATTCATTATTCGTTATTTTGTGAAAATGCAAAATAGCCAAGGTACATGTAGTTATTTGTTGGTTTTGCTAACTGTTACATGTATTTGTTAGGTCCTGAAGCTTGGTGAGAATGTCAATAGCCATGTGTACAATAAAAAATACATAGTTTGCCAATTTTTTTGATTTTTCTATTTTTCTGTACATTGTTAATTGTAGTGTTAGCCTCACTATCAGACTATAAGAAACATTCCACAAGTACAGTTCTTACTACATTGTACATTACATTTAAACATAGCTTTTGTAAGCCAACATTAACTTTCATAAAAAGGAAATGTAGGCCTTATATGTACATGTACGTACACACATTATAATACTTTCAAACATTACTTGCCATTGATGCGCAATGTACTACAATGTATGTTAAGTGTGTTCTGCTTTAGGCTGTTAGGAAAGCTTGGGCATAATTGGATGGTTGTCATGGTTACCTGTTAGCTGCAGACTAATGGCCATGTGAATACTCGTTTAGCATTCTTGATTAAATGAAAGACGTGCTCGTGAGAGGTACATAGCTTCCCAGTCTGATGTGACTTCTAGGCAATGATTGTAGTACAGTACGCCCACTCAATATAGATTATTGTGTTATTTTGATATGTTTTTTAATTTGTATCAAAAGCAACTAGCACTGTAACCCATAGGCCTGAAGATACACCTGGGTCCAATATCGTAAAGCCTATCAGCAGACACTTTCTTCTTATGGAGTGGCCACTTACACAGTTTCTAAATGGTGTTTAAAGCTTTGCATGGTGTGAAAAAAAAATCCTGAAGACGAGCAGAGTATACTGTTCGAAACGTTGAGACCACACCGGCTCTTTTCAGAGATATTTTATACATGGTTGTTCCCGCAAGTTTACTATTTATGTATTTATAGTTACTTCTTACACAGTTTCTGTTCCATAAACGCTGCCTACCGTTTTTTTGTTAGATTAGATGAGTGACACAACAATGCAAATCCATTTTGAACTGGCAAACGTGCTGTCAAATCTTTTAAATTGTTTTTAAATGAATTTTTTACACTTTTAATACAAACACATGCAGGCCCGATGCTTTGGTTCTGAAAGGGTGGGGGCACGAAGATGTTTTTATCCTGGGTAAAGAGCATCTCTATGAGGACACTGTAAATTTCTATGAGAACTTTCAAGGGGCACTAAGGGGATGACCGGGGACAATAGAGGAGAATTTAATTTTTTGCCTCTGTTGCCTTTGTGAAATATCAGGCCTGCGCATGTTTTTCTGCTAAATTTAAAAGCACACAGATGTGATCAGATTTATGAAATGGGCCCTGTGTATGGAAGATGTTCAAAGGATTGTTCAGCTTATGTGAGGACATTCCAATTCTAAAATAGAGAGTAGCAAAGAGGTAGGGACTGAAAACCCAATCGACATGCAGGGCTTCGGTCCGGAATTCAAACCGTGGTCACACAGAGGTGAAAGGCAGGGAGGAAACAAACTGAGCAAGCCTGAATGCCCTACTACTAGCCTTAAACTGTTTGTAATCTTCCTTATCATTCTCAAACTCAGGCCTGACACTTCATGACAGGCATTATAGGCAATTATCTCCCTTGACCCTGGTCATTGCCTTGGTGCCCCTTGAAAGTTTCAATAAAAATTTACAATTCCCTCTTAGAACTGCCCTTTACTAAGGAGAAAACGTCTTGGTGCCCTTGTCCCTTCAAGAACAAAGTACCAGGCATGCGAAAGCACAATTGTTTGCATCATGTATTTTGGTTCGCATTCTCTTTCACTTGAAGTTATGAACTTGGCTTTAAACTGTAACACTTTCCCTTTATTTGAATGATTTGTCTTGATGGTGTTATTTTTGAAAATTTCCCCAGCTGTATGATTTGATGACGATGGCGCTGAAGTATCAGATCTCTCTCTGCCTACGTCCTTCAGACATCCTTCTAGTGACTCTCAACCACCTGGATGCCATCAGGGCCTTCGTGGAAGACTCTGTGCCCATACGGAGCCAGGTGGAGGCTGTCTTCAGAATGGTCATCAAGGTAAGTTGGATTCAATTCAATTCAATTTAATTCATTTTATTTATTTCATCACAGTTTACAAGTAAAAAGTGAAAATTGTTTTCCCTGTGTGCACTAAAAAGATTCAAATTTGATATTTATAGAAAAACAAAAAACATCACAGTTTAAAAACACAGAATTAATGGGTTGTGTAGGACCTTGGTTCGAATCCTGCTCAGGGCACTATGTCGGGGGGGGGGGGGGGAGAGAAGGAGAACAAGAAGAAAAAGCAAAGAATTGTATGTCTTGGCGAACTGTCCAGCACATCATACCCAGGTTGTGATGGTGAAGTAAACAGACTGTGCGTTCAAATCCCAGTCTTGACAATTACGTCCTTGGGTGAGGCACTT
Organism: Pisaster brevispinus; assembly: GCA_023634235.1. Classification (NCBI taxonomy): domain Eukaryota; kingdom Metazoa; phylum Echinodermata; class Asteroidea; order Forcipulatida; family Asteriidae; genus Pisaster; species Pisaster brevispinus. The sequence continues at coordinate 10,522,281 of JAMKCF010000007.1, forward strand.
GAACATATTTGCCTCTCATCACCCTGATTGCTTGGGTTTTTACTTGGAATAATTTTCCTGGGTTTTCCTCCCACATCTAAAGCTGATTTCTTTGTCTTCTCTCCATGGGGTTCTTGGCTAGTAAATGTAGTTTGCTTTTTTGAGAGTCCTTGGCTTCACAACCGGAATTAATAAACTATAATGAAATGAAACATAATTGAAGTAATTTACATACAAGCTCTGGAAGGTGTCTTTGTTAGCAGAAACTTGATGGGGGAAAAGAAGTTTGAACCAGAAGAGAAAGTATTTAAGGGGAAAAAAATATAAATGGTTTGCCTTGGCCGAGCAGTTCAGCATATGAGAGGTGTGTCGCTGAGTGGTCTAGCTCACTGGACTCAAGTTCTGGTGTTTCTGATCAGCAGAGTGTGGGTTTATAGTCACAATCATGACACTTAGTCCTTCACATGGGACGTACATGCCATGTCTTATGTGCGCGTAAAAGAACCCGGTATACTAAAATAATGACGTCTTTTATAGCGCCAGTATCCACAAAAGTGCTTTTGGCGCTTGCTCCAATAATAAAGTTCTTCCATGGATGTCTCCCAATGGCTGAACTATTTGTGAACAGACACCAACCACCCCAACCCTAAGAAACCTGAGAGATGATTTATGCATGAATCGATTCTCATATTCAAATGTTTTGATTGATTTCTAATCTAATCAACTAAGGCAGTTCAGACGAAATAAATTCACATTTTTGTTTACTACTATAACCAATTTAAAGCTTTCGAATAGAAAGTACACAATTTTTGTTTCGGGTCATTACAAGAGTATACCTTTAAGGCCCTGATGAAGCATATTTTGTAGCCTACTGGTTTATTATTTGTTTTGCTCTACACCGATCCAGAGTGGAGTGATGCATAGAATACAATGCACACTAATCATTTGTTGTTGTTTATCCCCCGTATGCTGTAATTACATCAGTTAGATGTATTTGTTTGGTTTGATTGCAGACGTATGGCTCGTTATCGATGGGTGAGTTTCAGCTGATTAGACAAACCCTGCTGGAATTCTTTCAAGATATACACATACGGGTAAGAAGACAATTTATGTTTGAAATTTTAAAAAAAGTATCTATTATTAAGGTCTACATGTTTAGATATTCCTTTGTTTTAAATGTGAAGCAGTCTTACATTAGGGGTAACTTTTTTAAAACTCTTAAAAACAAGTAAAATTCAAAGGATTTGTGCATGATGGTACATGGTACACTTATGGACAATTGTTTTTTCATTTTTGCTTTTACCCATAAACTGATGTGTGTAAACTGTAAAGAGCTGCACTACATGTACAAATAAATGTCTACTCAGAAGTACTTTCCCAATTTCTGTGAATAAAAAATTCACCGTCAGCATATAACTCAGGTGGCATTCGAACCCACGACCTTTGCCATTCTAGAGCAAATGTCTTACCACTAGACCACCAGGCTCACCCAGTAGCTGGAGTCAGTTCGAATCCAATATTATTGAATCTGATAATTTGATATGAATGCACACTGATGAATTGCATAACAGACTAAAACATGGTCAATTTTTCAATACAAACTCTTAAGAAATGGGAAGCATTTTATTGTCTGTTCCATAGTACAAGATCATTTGTCCAATTTGTATGAAATTCCTAAAACTCGTTTAAAATCCAATATTGAAATGCCAGGTGAAAACTTAACTTGTTCATGATACACATGTATGTAGTGTACATTGTACAATATCTCCCCAAGTAAATATTTATTTCACCAAAGATACACTGTCATGACTGTTGAGTGTAGACATAAATTTTGTTGAGAAAACATTCAGATCTGTTTAGTTATTTGGTCTTGCTTACAGCATTTTTAGATTTAGAATTTTAAATTAAGGAATGTGGCACTGAGCTGGCGTATTACATTACATTGTGCGTTTGATTTGATTGACTAGTGGAGGATGCCGTCCTGACCAAAGAATAGGTGTAGTAGCTGTGTAAACTAACCTTGCTAATATTAGATGGCAGAGATACAAGTACATGTAGGCCAACTGTTATTATCCTGACTGCTCCAAATGTCAAGGCGCTATTAAAGGTGCAACCACCTTGTGTTTTCCCTTGACACTTTGGTGCGTTGAATACATGCACTGGACCGCAGGCCCGAGGCCATTGATTTTTTTAGCATCGGCCAGTAAACTTACGACCGTAAAAGTCCGGCGGTCTTGTGTTTTTGAATAACAACACCTCAGTGTATAAATTTATAATTTAGACTGATAAATACATCTAGGGTTATATCTTTCAATTTTGTTGAGTATTGAAGTATTACCCATAAGAAAAATAAGATAAATAATCTCATGCTTGTTCCAAAAACAGCTCGTATGTGAGACTATAGATATTGTTCTTCTCATTTTGATTCCGGTCTTGTAACAAATTTTCTGGTCCAGTAAAAGTTTTGAGCTACAAGCCCTGCAGTCTTGTGTATTGTTTCCTCAAATTCGAGCCTGACATGTAGTAGTTTTGAAGCGAGGGCATGATTAAAGGTGCAACCACGTTGTGGAAATTTTCCCTGACATTTTCGTGCGTTGAATAGCAGCCTTTTGAAGTGAGGTGTTCGGGGATTTATACTTTGTTTTTAACTTGCCAGCTGGACTAGTGAACCCCAATTTAGTGTAGTCCGCTAATTCTTTCACAATAGTCTGCATGTATTTGTAAGAATTTACAGAAGTCATATTGCCAAATGATATTTAGCTGTTTCGTAGCGCAGCGCAGCGAAACAGCTCTTGTTTTCGTTAAAGTTTTTTTTATTATTTTTTTTATTTGTCTGTTTCAGTAAAAAAGGCTATTGACATGGTCAAAGCGGCTTTTTGCATAGTTCCTAAAGAGCAATTACAATGAAACTTTCAGTGATGAAAGGCATTGGTGCAATAAAGATCTCAAAACAATGAGGTCATGATGACGTCATCACCTGTCACGTGACGTCATCTTAAAGGTTTCTATTTTAAATATTTGAAAATCAGTAACAAATCAGCCACAAGAGACCGTAGGTTTTTGATTGCGGGATTGTATAGGGATAAATTAGGTCTTCATTTTATTCAGTGTGCGTGACCTCACATGACTTCTACTTCCGGTCGAAACCGGAACTGCCTCGTTATTCAAAAGTGGAAATAGTTATGAAGTTGCTTTTAACTATGTTATTGTCTGGCAAGGGTGGGTAATTAAAAAAAAATACCGATGACGTCACAACACACAAGAGCGCCCTCTAGCGGCAGGTTGAAAACTGATCAAAATGGACTTTTTGAAGATGTGTGTGGTGAAGTTTTGTGTATTCACTTCAAAATTTACACACATGTTGATCGTCGAGCAGCCATCATATGTGTGAAATTTCAGATCGATGACGTCATCGGGGGTCACGTGACGCGGCATTAAAGGTGCCTTTTTTAAAGTCGTATATCTCCCTAAGTGTTAGTGCGATCATGTTGAAACTTGGTAGGTTGTTGGATATTGGCAAGTTCTTGTAAATTCTGAAATGACGTCATAATGACGTCATCACATGATTTTTTTAGATTTTTTCTATTTTTTGCACCTTTTAGTCATAAATTGCTTACAAAACGTGGTATAATCCTAATTCTTTTTTAAACAGGCTTGAACGTCATAACTACTTTGAATACAAAAAAACTTTCAAATTCAGTTGGGTAATTTGAAAAAATTATGACGAAACAGCTCGGCATTTGTGCACAAATGCAACATGTCTAGTTTCTTTTTAAAAGGGGTGGTATATGAAAGCTGGTTTGCCAACTAGCGACTAGCGCAAACCATGAATCGTGTAAATGTCATGATTGTTCTCCACTATTTTTCTAATAGCACGCAACCCCTCTGTATAATAATTCCAGGAGTAACAAACCTTTTTTGCAAATATTGCAAAGTAACTAACTTTTAATCTGGATGCTAGTTGAGTTGTTGCTTTATTTGATGACTGAGGCTCAAAATTCCCACTTAGACAAATTATTGGTTGGGGGTGGGGGGGATTTACACACCCCTGTCATGCCTGTGGTTGCTACATTTACACCCCTGGTATTTGAAAAAAATCCTACTAGCTGACAATATTTTGTTGTTGTTAATTTCATGTTTTTTATTTTGAAATGAAGAGGTCACAGTGTCGGCAAACTGTTCCCTTGCCTCTTTGCAAGGGATTCCTACAGGGAACCCAGTAACTGTCAGGTTTCTGACAAAAAATCCCAGTGGGATAGGGATACTATCACGTAGCCCAATGGGATCCCACCAGGGGATTTCCTATCTGGATCCCATTGACTATCGGGATCCCATTTGGAAATCCTGACAGAATGTCCTGGTGGGATCCTATCCTATATCCCGATGCTATGCCGGTGGGCTCCCAGTCACGCCAGTGGGATTTCCGCTTGGATCACTTTTTTATGGGGAAGTCTTCAAAATTAGCTCCTTTACTGCGACCCGAAAACAACTTTAAAACCCCCATCTTGCAAAGTCTGAAATCTTTATCATGCTTTGAAGTTAAACAAATCATCAGTCTTTTTATTCAGATTTCAATGCAAAACAACTTTAAGGCACACCAGCCTGTTTACCCAAATCTGTGATATTTCTGAAGCATTCGGTGAGCCTGTTTGTATAGCTATTGATTGCCTTGTGGTTGCCATGGTGTCAGTCAACAGTAATTAAAATTGGTTGGATGTTCATAAACTCACTACAGGTGTTTATATGAAGGTTTTTTGCAACCAAGCTTATGATAAAAATGAAGGGTACTGTACAAATAAATTATAAAAAATCAATGGAATTTGGCAAGCTAAGAAATAAAAAAAAAAGCTTACATGTATAGTGAAAGGCAGGAAAAAAGGGAGAGAGATAATAGTTTATTGATTTAAGAAAAACAAAACATGTAAATAATTTAATCTCAATTCATGGTTAGGTAATTAATTATGTGTTGCATTTATACCATAGGTCCTTTTGGTTAGTAAGCAGTTTGCAATCAGCTAATTTTCCCAAGTTATGGTTGATGAGTTTTTTAATGGATTTTCCAGAAACACTTTTAAATCTCTGCTCAAAGGTGTGTTTTTTGGCTGTTGCAAAAAATTCCAGTTAGCTTTAGGCAATTTAATACATGGATCACCACAAATTAAGTTTGTTGAAGTGAAGTGCTTTGGAGAACATCTGAGAATATAAGAGGATAAAAAAGAAGGGGAGAAAATAAATTTTAAAAAACCCCAATGAAATAAGGATTTTGGCAAGCTAAAAAATACATAAAAAAGCTTGGTTAAAGGCAGGGGAAAAGGGAGAGAGATAATAATTTATTGATTTAAGAAAAACAAAACATGTAAATAATTTAATCTCAATTTATCGTTAGGTAATTAATTATGTGTTGCATTTATACCATATGCCCTTTTGGTTGCTTGGAGAACATCTGAGAATGTGAGAGGATCAAGGTGGAAGGACAAATAACAAATTGTCGTAATATTGAAATAACTCTTTGTGTAATTACAATACATATTTTCTTGGAGATTTGTAAAGAAAAATGGAGTTGAACTTTGTAATATATTTGTTGGTTGGATGTTTTGACACGTGTGAAGAACTTTGCACGGCCTGATGTCATAAGCTGTTCAGCAAAAAAAAAACAAAAAAAAAAACTCGGCAAATCCATCGCTAAGCAAAAAATAAGTGGCAACAGTGTAAACTTTATGGAATATTTGCCGGTTTCCTGATTCTTCTAAGAATTTTTTTCTGTGCTTAGCAAGTTGTTGTGCTTACCACTTTACTTACAGGCGTAATGAAATTGGGCCCACAAGGGAAACTGACTGGGTAATTTTTTTTTTTAAATGTGGGTTGAACAAAGAAAAATTGACTAGAGCTGAACTTGAATCTGCAACCTCCGGGTTATTATGACGGCGCTTTTACTGAGGTACAGGTTGTATGGCTTCTAAATGGCACCCGAGAACAAAAATATTGACAAAATAGGGAGACAACCAACATTTGGGCTGGATAGATAGCTGAGTTGGTAGAGCGCCAGCATGATTATCTGGAGGTTGCAGGTTCAAGTCCCACTCTAGTCACTCTTATCTTTGTTCAATCCAAAATTACTTTTTGGATTTGGGTAAAATCAGGCGACGCAACTTTAATAAACAAAGTTGCATGTCTGATACATAAGTATACCGTTGCTCAGTCCGCCTTTTCTGCCATTTTTGTTTGATGGTATTGTTCGCGTGAAAGTGCGCTTCATTAAAACTAGATTAAAAAAATAATTGTCACCATGGTAACTTATTGTCCACCACCCCCCCCCCCCCTTTCATAGCGCTGTCTAAGGTCCTTTCTATTAAATATTAAGGGTGGATCTTTGATATGGCTGTGTTTTTATTTATTAAAAACCAAGTTGCTATTGTGGGTGATGCATCTGTAAATAATTAAGACACAAAACACGGTTGCTGTGGCAACTTGTATCAACTAATAAATGTCAAATGTTACATACTGAGGAAGGTATGGAAGGCAAGGTACATGTACATGATGGAGTATACCATTGGAATTATTCTACAGAAAATACAAGGGTAGAACATCTTTTTGCTTGAAATTGTAGTTTTTGAGAAATGAGTATTTAAACAACTTTTTTGTATCTTGTCCAAAACCAGATGTTTGAAAACAGTGAGAAGTTTTTCCCCACTATTTTCTTGTGACTCCGTTGACCACTTGAGCTTAAACCTTTCCAGGTGTTGTTGTGTTGTTTCATGTGTATTTTTACAAATTGTGGGTGAACTCTGGTCTCTGACAATTACCAAATGTAGTCCTTGTGCTATAAGCAGTTTTTAAAGTGAAACATCTTCTTTATCGAAATACTCATAAAGAAAATACTCCAAAGTGTGATCTCATTTCATCATGAAAGGTTGGGTCATAGACTGGTTGCTGTTTAATAGGCCAAATTATCAAGAAAGAATCAATAAAAGTCACATGTGAAAGTTTCAGCTGAACTCAGTGTCTACTTGGTGAGAAAACATAACAAAAACCGAAGGTATTTTCACAAGAATATCAAATCCATCCGCGTTAAGCGAGGTAACAGCAGATACCAACCACATATCTGGCCGCTGCATTCGTGAACAAACACCAACCCTCAGAAATCTGAGAAACGATTCACACAAGAATCGTGTCTGGGGTGAAAATCTATCTGAACCATATTACTTCGAAGGGAATCCTTTCTCAAAATAGTTAATACTTTCAACAGCTGCAGTACTTCTCACCAAGTGAGTTTTTATGGTCATTAATTTTTGGAGTAGTTATTAACAATCTATTAAACCTTTAAAAGGGATATTGGAATTGAAGGCCTTCGGGCTACAGTTTTTAGGTAAACTTTTTTAATTCCAGGCATATGTCCCTGGCTTTTGTTTTGTACTGATTATGTTTGTATTTTGTATGTGTTTTTATGCCGAATAAATAAATAATAATAATAATAATAATAATAATAATAATAATAAAACAGGCAGCCAACATTTGTCATAGACCAGTATCTTTATGTGACCCAACAATTGAAATGACAAACCCAATTGATCAACAGAGATCTGTCATGGGAGTCACAAGAAAACTTTCATGAAAAAAAACATCGTTGTTTTCAAAAAAGTAGGGCCTATTTGTTTGACTCATTTCTAAGAAACTACAGGTACATGTATAACATTTCAGGCAAAACTATTTCAAGGGACAATTTTCCACCATGACAATCTTTATACCATTGAAGTTTTCTGCAAAGCTGTGGAAATTTGTATTTTCAATTTCACCACTGTTATGTACACCCTTTAAAGGTAGGGTGTACTTTTGGTAATTACTCTACAAGTTAATATGTGGTAAAGAGCACTGGGGTTGATTTCACGAAGCACTAAGATTCATCTTGAGATGAGTTGTCAGTATCACCATAGTGATTTGTATTGTGACATCACGCTTTACTTAGTAGGAGTGATTTGGAGTTAAGATCAATCTTAACTCTTTGTGAAATTGAGCCCTGGAGAGCTATTTATACTATCAGCCCTCGAAATAAACCACTGCACCCACAGCAGTTGCTGTAGTGCCCTTTGCAAAGTTCCAATACAAATTTGCATTTTCCCGATTGAGTGCCCCTTAGCAGAGGAAAATTGCCTTGCCCCTTCAAGAGCGAATTTCAAGGCCTGCACTATGCCTCCAATTTATGTGGTTTTCCTTTTTCTTCATGAGCTTACACAGTCCACCATTTCGTGGAGTCATAAATTTGGTTGTACAAAATGGCGGACCTTATAAGCTTAGGAAGTTAAAGAAAACCACGCAATTTTGAGGCATATTTGTGTGGATCTATACCAGTATACATTCTACTTTTGAAACATTTTTCCAACCAAATTAATTTCATACATGTACATGTAGTTAAGGCTTTCAAATGCTTTTTATAGCCCAGAAATTGCCCAATCCAAGGCAACGTGTCCCTGTAACTTGTCCCCAGGAAGTTTTAGTTGCCCAGATTTTAAACATATACATGTAGGCCTATTGTCAAAAAGGTATCTTTCTTAATGTATTAAGGGCAGGCCTTGAACTTCGCTCTTAAAGGGGCACAGCAATTTTCCTCTGTTAAGGGGCACTTCTATAAGGAAAATGTAAATTTGTATTGGAACTTTGCAAAGGGCACCACAGCAAAAGCACAGGGCACCGCGGCAATTGCTGTGGGTGCCGTGGGTTATTTCGAGGCCTGTAATGGTACATGTAGCAATCACAACCAGTCAAATGGACAAATGAAGTTACATTCATATACTCAAAAGTAAGTTTACACAATTAAACAATTGACTATTAACACTGAGAAGGAAGACTGATGAACAGTTTTTAGCAGCCCACTGGACAAGTTGAGAAGTAGTGTTTACTAGCCCATACATGTAGCAGTTTTTACTAGCCAGGCTAGTGTTAAGGGTGAACCCTGTGGATGGTTGGTTTTAGGGTTTAGACTGGTATGGTTCTAAGCCAGGCATGATTCATGAAAGCCTAGTCCTGCTTATAATTAAACCACTATATAGAGGAAAGAGACCCCACTATATAAAGAGAAAAAAAAGTGTTGGCCTAATTAATTTAGTTGGGTGCACCCTTACTAGTCCGTAGCAGTTTTTACTAGACAGCATACACCACACTAGTGTTAAGGGCAAGCTCTCATGTACTATGATGGTGGTTGGTTTTAGGGTTTAGACTGGTATAGTCCTAAGCCTGGCATACATGATTCATGAAAGCCTAGTCATGCTTTAATAAAACCACTATAGAGGAAAGAGACCCCACTAAATAAGAAAACAGAGCGTCGGCCTCATTAATTTAGTTGGGTGCACCCTTACAAGCCCGTAGCAGTTTTTACTAGACAGTGTACACCAGACTAGTGTTAAGGGCAAGCTCTGATGTACTAATCTACATGTATGGTGGTTGGTTTTAGGGTTTAGACTGGTATGGTTCTAAGCCAGGCGTACATGATTCATGAAAGCCTAGTCAAGCTCTAATTTAACCATGAGCCCTATGAGAGGAAAGAAACCCTCCATGGTTACACAAAAGGAGACCACTTATTTGCATGAGGGTCTGGTGCTGTATACATTTACATGCACATGTCAACAAGATCTCAAGCTTGTACGGCTTGTATCTATGCATTTAATATACTATGTAAATTTACTGGACAAACAGTTGGCTGTAGAATTATTCCAAGTGTACACTGGACACCGACACCATTACAAGTACATACATGTACACGCACCTCAGCATTGATTTCCACTAACTATGATTTGATGAGTAAAGTTTAGGTGGTATACTGTTGTAGTTAAAATGGCTGAGACCTTATCAAGTTTCTCTTCAGTTTGGGCCAACTAGCATGTAAAATACTTTTGATTATAAGCTGGCCTGGAATTACATAGAGGCCGAGGAGCCCATGGCCTCTGTTGCCCTGGTCTTGGCCTTGGTGCCCATTACAACAATTTCCCTAACCATTATGATTTTCCAATGGAAGTGCCCTTTGCAAAATAAAAATTGTCTTGCCCTCTCAAAGATGAAATTCTAGGCCCAAATAACTCATTAAAAAATGTACAGAAAGATAAAGAAGAGTTACTTGTAAGATTTGCATTTGCACTTTCCCAAGGACTGATTCATGAGAAACTCTGTATGCTCTTGCAGAGGTTTCTAGGGTGAAATAAATCAACAGGCAACTTGGCTAAGATTCAAACTCCATACATCATCAAGATCTCCTGATGACAAGGGAAGAGATGCCTGTGGTTTGTCCCTTTGTCTTTCACCTCTGTCAACCCCAGTTTGAATCCTGCTTCAGACTGAAGCCTTGCATTTATAAAGATTGAATTTTCTGTCATTACACGATTGTATAGGTTTGCCCTGTTTGGGATTTTACTCTCACATCTAAAACTGATGTCCAGGGCTTGAAATTCAACCTTGACCGCAGGCCTGAGGTCAGTGACTTTAGGGCCAGTAAAATCTTGATCGGACAAGCCCGGTGGTCTTGTGTTTTTCATTGGAATAATATACATCAATTCTGTGTAACAAATGTTGACTCTGATTATGAATCCGACAATATCTTTCAATTCTGTTGAGTATTGAAGGCACTTGCACATCCATTTTGTAAGATAGATGAGATTTTTTCATAGTGCTTGTTCAACTCATTTAGATTCTTGTCTTGGAAAATGAATTTCTGGTACAGTAAATATTTTGAGCTACTAACCCTGCAGTCTCGTGAATTCTCTGCCAAAATTCCAGCCTGTATACACCATGTACACTGGCTTCAGGCCTAAAGATTACATCACAAGGCTCTTTTTAGAGTTTTGTTGTTTCCTTAATACCAGATAATAAACAGTAATAATAATGAACAGGTTTTGAGTGGGCTTCAGGTAATTTGTTATCAGGTGCTAGCTGATTTAAACGCAGAAACATTTGCTTAACAAACTTCTGCTTAACAAACTTCTGCTAAACAGAAAGTTTAGCTGGAAACCAACCACAATTGGTACATGTGAAATTATGTTTTGGTTGGTAACTTTATCCCGGTAAATCAGTACTATTTTGTGCTTAGCTACTTTTGTGTTGAAGCAGCTTTATGAAATTGGGTCTTGGTCTTGATTATAGAAGGCCGTTTGTTCAATTACAGTTGAAAATTGATGTTTTTTTTCCCCACCAAACTTTGAAAGCACTCATAGACATTTTGCAGTGCTTTCAAATATAAAATCACTACATTAATACCAGGTGCAAGAATAACTTGTAACAAGCTCTGTTGTACGGCCAGTCTGACACTTTTCAGACTTGGAAGTAAAGGTTAATCTCGACGAGACTTTCTCATGAAATACTGATAAAAATAACTTTGACATCAAAGTGTTCGAGGTGGATATTATGCACATACATGAAAATATAAGTTAGGTTTAATAATTTAATTCAAATCCACAAAAAGAGCCTTTTAAAGTTTGTCACACCTTTGCAGCGGTAGCATTTTTCTCTAAATTTTGTATGACCTTTGGAGGGCTTTTACAGTCACGCAATCTGATGCTGTATTTATTATTAACAAAGCTCCTCTCTCGGGGACCAGCAATAAGAGAGAAGAAACATTGGCATTAAATTTCAAAGCAGAGGGCTGATGCTGAGTGGATGATGGTTTTAGTAATTGTATTGGGTTTTTTTTCTTTTTTTTTAAACAGGTGTCAATATTTCTCAAAGATAAAGTACAGAACTCCAATGGGAGGTTTGTTCTGCCGGTAGCCGGAGCAGTGCCTTATGGAGCGGAGATACCTGGCTCAATTAGGTAAGTCTCATTTGCCGCAGCAGCGTAATCATCAAAGATAGTGGCACTGTAATTGGACTGTTGTTAATTACTTTAATGAGGAGCTCCATGGTCAAGTTCAGTTTTTATGGTGCACAACTATTTCAATGGATAGATTCAGTTTTAAAGTCAAGACAAAGTTACAAGTCTCGGGTCTTGATCGTGGCACTTGCATTCTTAATAAATGTAGGGTCGTTGGGTCACACTTTGGTATTGTCCCTGAAAAATATTGTGTCATTTCTATCGGAAAGCTGAGGCCTACATGTAGTTGTTATAAAGATTGTAATGGTGGTAAGCAAATTTATTTAGCCTGAGATGCCCTCCTTGATTAGAAATCAATTATGCGGTTTTAAGAGTACAAGATACAACCTTGAAATTGATATTATAGAAAAACCATTCCGTCGGTGAGTTTGTTTGTTTTATGTGCTTAGGGTTTGCCGTTAACTTTTTCTGCGGCTACTAGCCAGCAGGACCAGTAGGCATTTCATTTCACTGGTTCATCAGCTTTTGCTCTTGTCCATATTTCGTGTTAAATGAGGGATGCTTTTCAACACTGAACAAGCCAGCCAGACCACACGGGGAGTATTTTGACTGGTCCTCGAGTGTTTTAACTGGCATTTGGCCAGCAAACCACTTTTAAGGTAGACTGCTGGTGCTATAGCCCAAACCATGTGCAAACTATTCACACTGAACTTTTTACCAAACTTCATTATCCAGTAGAGAGTGTCTACACAGATGGCAGAGTAACTCTCTCACAAAGTTAGGAAAACTGCACGGAGCTCGTCATTTTCACAGAATAAATAGTTTTTAAAACAGGCCTGATACATCACTGAGGCAAAGAAGGCAATTGCCTCTGTTGCCTTTGTGCCCTTGAATCAAACCAACAGAAATTTACAACTTCCTCATTGAGGTGTCCTTTACCAAGGAGAAAAAACACCTTGGTGTCCTCGCTCTTTAGAAAACGAAGCATCAGGCCAGCTTCAGTGTAGAGTTTTTGCAAATCTTGTCTTGATTTATCGAAAAACCAAACTGGATGATTACAACCTTGTTACGTTTAAACCTCAAACTTCTTGTTTTGGTTCAGGTATTATGATGACTGCGGCAAGATGATTAAGACGACAGAGTTCCCCTGCGGAAGCAAATACCAAGCCAGTCTACGAGAGGGCTCCTTTGAATCGAAAGGGGACAGAGTGATCAAGCTGGGGACCAACATGTACAGCGCGGTACGGCCGACAGACACCACGGTCAGCAACCCAGCACATAAATCAACCATGGCTTCATCAGCTGAAGAGGTACTGTTATTATCTGGTGTAGAACTGAAGCACATGATGCCTCAAAAGTAGTTGTAATAATACTAATAATGGACATTTATATAGCGCTGGTATCTAATAATTATAATGCTGTCAACGCATGAGTATTATTACCCTGGTCACTTGGCAGCTTATTTTATTCCTGAAACCATCTCAGCTCCCTGCGGAGTATACAGCCTGTGCTGCCAAGTATGTAGCACATCAAGCTAAATCAATCACAAGAACCATCATGTTTGGATGCAGCAAGTGAGGATACTGGTCTTCGACAATTACCAAAAGTGTATGGTGCCTTTAAAGAGATGATATAAATGGCCCAGTGACCAGGGGTAATAATGTTCAAAGGGCAAAGATCATTTCTTTTGAATTGTGTTATTTCAAAGCCGCTATTGTTCTTAATCCCACTGTATTCTAAGTCTGTAAGTTGCAGAAATACTAAATGCAAGGACTGTTTGATTTGTTCCTTTCCTAATTGGATTTTGGTTTCCCACTGTCTTTCAGGCCACGGCTAACCCTAACCCAATGGTGAAGGCAGAGCTCAATCTCCTAGCGCATCTCATGGGTGCAGTGGAGAACAAGAAAGGCAAATCAGACTTCAGAGTGAACATGTTCAACACGGATGAAGAAGAAGAGTGAGTTACAGTTAGGATTGTGCATCTATGATCTACGATTAATTAAATGGCTAAACGGAACTTGTGACTTCCATTTCACCATTTAACCGTATCAAAGGTACCTGTGTTTGCCAGTCCAGGGCCCAATTTCATAGAGCTACTTTTAAAAGCAAAAAAATATTGCTTAACATTTTACTGCTAAGCAGAAATGAGCAGGATACCAGTCACAAATTGTACATATGACATGGTAGTTTGGTCGGTAACCTCATTCTGGTAAACATAATTTTGTTGAGCTTGGCTACTTGTGCTATGAAATTGGGCCTGGAGTGATATACATACTATGTAATCGTGTAGGAATTGTGCTTCATGCTTGAGCCAGGTTAAACACTATATTTCCATGTGTATAACCTACCTCCCTGGATGACCAAATATAAACTATTTTTTTACAATTTGGGTTTTGAACAAAGACAAATTGACTGGAGCAGGACTTGAACCAACGACCTCCTGATTAACGTACCGGCGCTCTACCAACTAAGCTATCCAGCCCTATGTTGGCGGTCTCCCTGTTAGTCAATATCTTTGTTCGGGGGTGCCAGTCAGAAGCCTAAGCTGCCGTGTAGCCAGGGATCACACCCAAGTTTTAAAACAGTTAAAACTGTTGTTTCTGTTTGCTCACTTTAATTTTAGACAATTTGGGGCCTCAAGACCTCCACCGGACATGTACGACTTCAAGGTGATCAACATCGATGCGTCAAAGGTATGTATGAACCAGTTTTTCCTCTCAAGTTATAGAGGCATTTGAGTTATGCTTTGTACAGTATTTCAGTTTTCATTTGTTTATTTAGGTGTTTGTTGCTATTCCAATGTAATGTGGAGTCTATAGTTTTATTGCCTGTGGTTTTGTCGCTTGTGGTGTATCTGCCTTCTGCTTTTATGCACCCGATACATGGATATTTTTTTATAAGGGATGAGGTTGGTTCAGTGGCTTCTTTACCTACCTTTCACCTCTGTGCAGTCTGTTGACCCCATTTCGAATCCCACACCGGCCAGACCGGAGCCTTGCTTGTAGTTTTTCCCCATTGGGGTTTTCCTTCCACATCAAAAGCTGACCATTTCTTCTCATTGCCTATTCGTCCTGTTATTGGTGCTAATTGCGTTGTTGGACGTGTAATGAAATATGTAAATAATTTTGGGTTGAACAAAGAAAGATTTGCTAGAGCGGGATTTGAGCCAATGACCTTTGGATTAACGTGCCAGTACTCTTCCAACTGAGCTGTCTAGCCCTACGTTGGCGGTCTTCCTGAATAAATGAATAAGCATAAAGACGGTTATAAATCAATAAATCATTAAATCAGTAATAAAAGTACTTGGTGAAAAGTGAGGAGCCTGTCCGTTAGGCGCCTGGATGTTTTCCTGTGCAGCTAGGGTCCAATGTCATGGCTCTGTTTACCAAGGAATTCTGCGCTTTTGTCTCATAGAATGATACATTTGACATGGTAGTGCATAGTGTAGTAAGCGCAGAGCCATGAATTTGGGCAGTTGTTGATTAAGTTATGTGGATTAATGATGGAATAAAGCAGTTATCACCCTTTTCTTAGCTGGGCGATTAACAAATAAACCATCTTGTCACAGTTCTAGTTTCAGTCTCATACGATTTTGCTTTTTTGAAAACATCTTTTGAAACACACATCTTTTAAAGAAATATTTTAATGAGGTTTCGGAATACAATTTGAAATAAATAAAAAAAATTAATAAAATTTTACAAAAAAACAAACATACAAATATTTACCGACTTCTGCCTGAAGGCGCCTGGCTTGCTACAACAAAAATTGTGTAATTTGATGCCGCCATTGAGTGCAGAATATCGAATGACCTCGTTGATTGCATGCAGTAAGCTCACCCACTGTATGTTGCATGCATACAGTGGATTGAAGTCTAGTTACCAGGCTATCAAAGTGCACTCGCAACCTTCAACAAGTAAGGAACAAAACAGTAAACCACTGGGTCCAGCACGCGATAGAAATCACACAATGACGTTTGCGCAGGCAAGTATCTAGTAATATTTTAAATTTCAAAATCTGTTTTGTTTTTACAATTTTTTAATTATTATTTTTTGTAATCGGACCTTATCTATTCACAATGACATGTCACCACATTAGAAGTTAAAAAAATGATGAAACATTTGAAACGCAAAGCTGCATGTACATGTTTGTGGGCCCAGTGCACAGGATGGGCCAATGAGCAACCTTCTAGCTGAGGTTGCCCCCACTCAAATGACATCATGTACATAAGGTCTTTGAGCATTACTTACTGGTCCAGGTTTGGCTGGTTCTAATTGTTGATGTAGTTAAGACCGCCCATGCTTGCGCTGTTCAAGAACAGTCACACCGTCTACCAACTCATTAGTTTCTTGCCATAGAATTCAATGGGCTTTAGTCATCTTTGAAGCATAAGGTGTAGTTTTCCGCCTGTATGACTATTTCTTTGATGTCACACTATTGAGGAAAGTGTAGATTATTTTTACAAATCTGAATGTAACACGGTCAAAGAAGAATCTTTATGAATCTGCAATAAATTTTTCAACTTGAAAGATCTTTTTAAACTTGAAAAATACACCTTTTAAATAAAATACATACGTTCATTATTTTTATTTTTTGGGGCGGGGTGAGTGAAAAGTTTAAGTAAACAGTATTGCTAGTGATACATAAACATAAACAAAGGACATAAATTAACTCATGAAATCAATGTTTGTGAGGAAATAGTTTTAAGTCAGAGAATAGACTTGTAAGTGTAGATGTGTGCACGGAATGTACTGGACTTGATGCATGCAATGTCCATTTTCTTTGTTCAACCCAAAATGTGCATTTTTTGTAAACTTTACTAACCATTCCATCACCAATTCTCCTCTCATTATTGAACTCCTTGATCTGTTGATCCTGTTTCTGCTGTACATTGTTTTAATGTGTGTGAATATGACGTGGTTTAACTTTAGAAGTTGAGTTATAGACCGTATTGAATAACCCCTTTGTTGCTATGAAAGTCGCCATCTTGTAGGGCAAACCGTATGCGCGTCTAAACGCGTACATCAATGAAGCACGCAGCGTTCCCGGTTTGATTTCTACAGCACAGAATATAATACCATATATGCGGCACATGCACGCACACCATCACGCACACGCTAGACGCCATGTTGTAGGGCAGATATTTGAATGGTGACGTCATATTCAATACGGTCTATTGGCTGGTTAGTTGGAATGTCTTTTACTTTTTTATATCCTCAACATACATATGTATTTATTTTATGTAAATATAAATTTGTTTATTCTTTTTTGGGGGGGAGGCAAACTTTTATTGTAAGGTGCATTTAAGTATTTTATTGATTATTTGCGATATAAGAAGAAAAATTAAGTTTAATTTGCTACCTTGGCGTAATGTTAATGTAGTTTTTGTATACTTTGGTGCAGTTTTGATATACTTTCGGTGTACTTTTGGTGTACTTGTGGTGAGGTTTTGGTGTAATTGCGGTGTAGGTTTGGTGTACTTGCAGTGTATTTTTGGTGTGTGTGGTGTATACCACAGTTGCATGAGGGTAGTAACAAAGACCCAATGTCATAAAACTTTCAAGTTAAAAAAGTTGCTAAGCAAAAATGCTAACTAGAAACAGGTTACCAACCAAAATACCATGTAATCCACACTGCTGTTGACTGGTTCCCCACAGATGTTTTGCCAGCAAAGCAAGTAAATGTGTTAACCTGTCTCTCTCTCTCTTCTCACACAGATTCAAAAAAGCGATGAACTAAACAGGATCATGGGTGACCTTTCTATCCCAGAATCCTCAGGGAGCAGCAGTAAGGGCGATGACCTCTTAGAGCTGATGGACAGTGCCTCGTGATTTCACACCCTCGGAAATACTCAACCTCAAATTTGAAACTCTCGCCCTTCAACGACTCTTCTTTGACTCTTAGAAGTGGAACCCTGAGAATGCTAAGCTTGACTGCCCATTATCCCATAGTGTCTCGCTTTAGACATCGATATCATGGGACACAAGTGTATGGCAACTTGATATCATGTGACATGTGTGTAGGGCAAAATTGCTAATCATTTTCACTTAACAAAAAAACCAATGTATTTTAGTGTATGTTGCAGCGGCTTAAATTTGGGCGGAAAATCCACAAGACAGCAGAGTTAGTAGCTCAACATTTTTACTGGACCGGAAATATTTCCACAAGACCAGAATCAAAATGAGAAACACTAGTTTACACACTCCAGTGTATAAACTGTTTTTATTTGAAGAAGCACTGGAGAAGATTGATCTCATTCTTATGGGGAAGTATACTTCCATACTCAACAGAATTGAAAGATATTTATCAGACTCAAAGTCAACATTTGAACATCATTAGTTTTTAACGATATTTTAATCACTCGAAAAAAACAAAACTGCCGGACTTGTCCAGTCATGAGTTTACTGGCTGGACACTAAAATCATTGGCCTCGGGCCTGCCGTCCAGTGTAAATTTCAAGCCCTGATGTTGCCATACACGTGCGTCTCATTTCACCATACACACACTTAAAAAATGCGGCCTTATAAAAATGGTCGTGTACGTGCCTCCATAAACTGAGTTGCACGGACAAACTGACTCACAGCTTTCTATAAAATTCCATTTCTTTGATTCTCTGTATAGCAGTTTGCACTTGTGAAACTGGCATTGACTAATTGTTCTGTTAAAATGCTGAAAGTACAATCATGATTGTTTGAAGTTGTAAAAAAATCTTTAAAATGTGACACTCCATGATAAAAACCAGGCACTTCCTGTGAAAAAAAAAATAAATAAATAAAAAAGTAAAAGACTTAAGCTTGGTTTATTTGCTCATTGAATGGGTGAGAAAAAGAGCTTTCATATAAAATACATAGGGCCTAAAATGTGAATACAAAACACTATGGAATGTTTCAAACACCACATTGCATTGAGATAAGGGGGATGTATTGTCTTCAATGCCATGGCCCATGGAAGGGCTTGATTTTGGCGTGAGGCGTCACATATCCCAGCCAACTTCAACCAAAATTCATTCAAGTTCACATCCCACTCATTCTATTTCATTTGAAAATGTATGTTCAACGGTCATAAGAAGTAATTAAATTTCAACAGTTAAGCATTCACTGGTCAAATGAGATCATTCCATTTCATTAGGCCACAAAGATCATTCAATTTTCACTCAAGCCAACAGCAAGAGGCTGGTCACTCATTACATGTACAGTGTTATCAATTTGTAAATAAGCAGCAGAAATCAACTTAAGAAATGTGAAAATATGATCATGAATGCCTATAAATGAAATAGAATGTCTGAAATCAGGTGTCTACAATAACGAAGTTGAATGCAATAGTAGTTTTAAAAAAACAAACACCTAGCTTGAATGAATTAGGGAAACGTGCACGAATTTGCATGCATGTTTAATGAAACTGAAGGTTTTTTTAAAAGCTGAAATTGGCCGGAAAAACTAATTTTATTATCCGTTACTGTGCATTGCTGGACACTTGCACATATGACTCTATTTATCTGTGTGACACACACTGGCAGACTTGGTTACCAAGCCCTTCTAAAAGTTACATTGTACATATCTTACAAACTTCAAATGTGCTTTCATCGTTCTTCAATGATTTATATTATCACAGTTTCTAGTCAGGAAACTCACGTAAGATTTGTTCTCGTATGTAGTGACACCACAAGGTTTAATTACGGGTCCCTCCCCTCCCCCTTACAGGTACATATTATATAGGCTTTTTAACTCTTTCAGTGCCATTATCGTACATGTACGATTTATTTTTAGTGCTCAAAAAGTGTCGTCAATCGTACATGTATGACTCGTACATGTTATCAGGAAAGGGCAGTATCACTCAATAAACACTATTGACTTT
The DNA here is from genome assembly GCA_023634235.1 of Pisaster brevispinus. NCBI lineage: Eukaryota > Metazoa > Echinodermata > Asteroidea > Forcipulatida > Asteriidae > Pisaster > Pisaster brevispinus. The sequence goes on from JAMKCF010000007.1 coordinate 10,541,902, forward strand.
GGGATGTACCAAGGCAACACAAATCAGACCTTTTTTTTTTTCCCTAACACAGATATTTCGAAAAAGCTCAAAGAGCTGGGCATTTTAGGTTTAAAACCTCAACAAAATTGCGGGCACTGAAAGAGTTAATAACCATTTTGCTGATTTTCCCAAGGACAAAAACATATTGGAAATCAGACTGAAAAAGCGTAGGAAGAATATCATGTCTGGCAGCCCAGGCTGTATACTCCCCAGGGAGCCAAGATAGTTTAAGGAATGGCATACTGTTAAGTGGCCCAGTGACCGGGATTAAAATCTTTATCCACCACAAGCGTCACTACGTGAAAGATTTCAGCACTGAACGAGAAGCCAATATTAGCATTAAAATGTAAACGAGTTACTTGTAGTAAATTGTGTCAATGAATCAGCAATTCATGCAAATACAGTTTTATTTCTTTTTACCCATGTCACTTCCCAGGCTCCTTACTTTTCTTGCTCTATTTTGTAGGGGGGTGGGGTTGGATCGTAAACTTGTCTGGATATTTATATATGTATTACAAACTCTATTTAGTATTATGGCTCTTTTTGTTGATTCGGAAGTGAATTTGATGCAAAATTACTTGTTAGGAACGAAATTTTAATATTACATGTAAGTGTGTTGAACAATCAGGGGAAATGTATGTGTGAAACTTTGTGCAGTGTTAAAGGGTGTAGCAAGTACTGTGTTGTTGTATTCATTGTATTTATTCACTTTTGAAAAAAGTTAGTTTTTTTTAAACACTAACAAATAAATTGTCAATAAACCCTCCTACTGTCTGACCTTTCTATCATCCACTGTGGTTTTTAATGATAGATAAACTACATGTATGCCAGCCTAGAATATGATATCTTGTGGTGAATGCATTGACAATGTACATCGTAGTGTACAGCCAGCCCTCCTACTGTCTGACCATTCAATATTATCCACTGTGGTTTTGAATGATAGATAGACCTATGGCAGCCTACAGTATGGTTTGTTTTATCAACCTATTGTACATGATGATATCGTGTGGTGAATGCATAGACGGTACACGCACGTACACAGTTAGCTCTGTGTGCAGTTGCTCGAGCCGCCACACACAACCCATGTGTAGATTTCAAATGGTTGGTCAGATCATTTCACGTTTACAAGGGCCAAATTTCATAGAGCTGCTTAAGCAGAAAATATTGCTGAACATTTTTTTGCCAAGCAGAAATGAGCAGGATACCAGTCACAAATTGTACACCTGTTTGACATGGTTGTTTGGCTGGTAACCTTATTCTGGTGAGCATAATTTTGGTGTGATCCCTTGCTACATGGCAGTTAACGGTTGTATGGCTTCTGATTGGCACCCTGAACAATAAATAGGATACTGATCCCTGCAGCTCCTTCAGATCTTAACTCCAGGGGTTATCAAAAGGTGGAAAACATTTCAACAATATCCTTAAATTTGGATCCAAGTTTCTGAACTTGTTTTCGTCAGCAACGACTCTCATCCTTGAATTATGCTAACTGATAATTTGTTGAAATTGTTGGGAAAGCGTTCCTAAACTTAAAAGGTATTTATACAGAATTTGTAGAGCTGAAAAAATAGTCGCAGTATGTTTTGTGTGATCAACCATATACATGAAATAACAAACCTGTGGGAAAATTGGGCTTAATCTGCTTAGTGAGTCAGGAGAAAATACTGAAAAACCATGCGATTTTCAACATGCAAACACGTGGTCCTTAATTTTGCTTGCAACAACAGAGTAACAGCTGTAATCAATTGTTGCATTTTTTTAAGGTTTCTAGATAGTTTTCTCGAGTATGACTTCATTGTTTGGAAGGAAAATATGTCACACAAAGTGGTTCTAGTATGAACTTCATAAGCAGTAAAGCTTTCAGACTAAACAAAAAAAATCAATGTTTTTATTCTTACCAATCCTGTATAAAACCTTTAAGGGTGTGAACAAAAGAAAAATGACCAAAGGCAAATGACTTATTGGAATATTTTATTTTGAAGACATTTATTGCATTTAATACTTTGTGGGTTATTTTCTAGTGTATGCTGCACACCATGTAAATGTATACAGTACTATATATTTAAAAAGTGTCATGTACAATTAAACTTTACAAAAATGTTCATTTTGCATTGTATTAATCTCTTTTTTGGGGCCTCGTTGTAGTGGGAGATGAAAATACTAAATAATTCTAAAAGAAAACTATACAGTAATAATAAAAAAAACTTTACTTTTGAAAATACTAAATAATTCTAAAAGAAACTATACAGTAAAGCCTGGTTCATACTTCCTGATGTCACAAATTTGCAACAAACAATTCGGAGGAGTCAACTCCTGCGAAACATTCGCAGCAAAAACAGAGCTGTGATGTCAAAATTGGCTTTGCATTGGTATTCGCAGGAAGTTTGAACCAGGCTTAAGGCACTTTTCCCCATTTAATTCCATGCCTGCCTGCATGAGGGACTTGACTAATGTACCAAAAGGCACTAACAGTTCATACCAAGGCATTGACCTGGGTCATGGAGGCAACCACCCTCACGCTCCCTGTGAACCTGGTGGCTGGAAGTGATTGAGTGGCCCTTTATCTTACTAAATAAACGTGTTTTTTCAAACTTGTGTTGAAATAAATAGCTCCAATCTCTTTAGTTCAATTTGTTTATTAACTTCTAAAAATGTTATTTGTGTTATTATAATTTTTTTCACTCAAATACCCGCTTGAAAATAGTAAATAATTCTAAAAGAAAACTATACAGTAATAAAAAAATACTTTACTCTAAAAACCAAGATGAAAGACACAATTTCAGAAAGTACAAATATAAATATATACACAGCTAAAAAATACTCGCAGCAAACACTTGCAAAGGAGTAGAGAGAGAGAGTTACACGTAACTTTTGTAGTATTCGAAAACCAAAGATAAACTCAAATATTATACACACACATTTACTAAGTTTAATGTAAGATATACATGAACGTATTGGTCGCGTTCGGTCAATCTGCAACATTGGTCAATCGTGTTGAACTATCCGTCAATCATAAGTGATAAAACGGTGTCTGTACATTTTAAAATGGGGCACCTGGAAGAACCTGCTGAATTTCTCAACAAGTGGAACTCCAAGATTCGTGCGAGGGGAAAAGTCATTTTCTCTCTCATTACTTTGGTGGCCAAGAACTTGACCAATTATTGAACAGCACAATCAATTCAACTCCACTGTTAGCACCTGTTTTTGTGGATACTACAGTCTACTTCACTCTTGGGCGGATTGCAGTAGTGTGCCCAGATGTAGTCATGTGCACCCCCAGGTTCAATGGTATCATGTACCTTATCCAGCATAGCATTCATCCTGGAGTCTGTGTACCACCTTGTCAAAAAAGTGCGGTACAACAGCAACGCCATCGCCGTGAAGTCATACCTGTGGGTGTGGATGCGACCATTTGGCACAACGTTATCTGGTGTCGATCCGTATGGCGCGATACACTTAAACTTCATGGCGCAGGTGACCAGAGGAGTCCAGACTTTGGTGTGCAGTTCGGAGCTGTTGACCACAAGAAAAGCATCTTGCGACATGGCTGGGGCTTTCGGGAAGTGCTTGTTGAAGTCCTCCATGTGGAGGCCGAAGAGGTGATACAGGGAAGGGTGGGTAATCTCTAATGTTGTGTTCATCTTGTCCATTTTGGCGATGAAGCCCCGGTGAGCTGACACAAATGGGAAGAGGAGGTTGATCGGAGCACGGAAACGAACCTGAGGGTCAACGTAGAAATAGCCACCAAACTCATTCAGTACGTCCTGGGTTGATACAAAAGGAAAGAAAACAACCGTACATTATTTGGCAGGTTAGTTGCTTAACTTAAAGGGGCTCAAGTTTTCAAGACGACATATTTCAGTTTCCGATTTACACATTCTGTAACATATTTTTTGGTCTTACTTCAGTCAAGCTCATATTCAGGCGGTTTTTGAAACTACAGCTTGGGCTTTGACTTTGAGAGTGTTTGCCTATTTGAAGTCCTGCACTGAAAAAAAACTTGTACATTTTCAAAAGCACTGACAGAGCCCAACCTGGAACCCAAGCCGGAGCCCAAACCAAAGGGCTTCTGTATGACAGCATTTTCCTTGGACAACTGGTATCGACTTAAAAAGGTCAAGTACACAAATTAGAGTATTAAACACAATTTATTTTTTGTTTTTACACATCCAACAGCAGAAGCTGCAACAACATGACAAGTAGGAGACGATGTAGAATAATTCTGTTTTAGGATGTGAGGAAAAACCCACTAGGGACTGAAAACACAATATACATTCAGCTCTGGTTCTAGGCTGGATTCGAACCGAGGTCCACAGGAGGGTAAAAAACACCACTGAACCAACCAGCAGCCGATTTCATGAAACGCTAGGATTAATCCTATCTCGAGTTAGGACGAGTAACTAGTCCTAACTTAGGATTAATCTTAAGGTTTACATGTTACAGTGCAAGACTGGGACTCGTCCTAAGTCCTAAGATTAATCCTAAGTTAGGAAGAGTTTGGTGAAATCGACGGCTGATCCCCCCAATTTACTACCAATTTTGCTAATTGCATTACAAACGAATGAACTACAATCCTTACCAACAGTGCAAAGACTCTCCAAGCTTTGTTTTCCGTCTTCTGTACATGCTTTGGATATTTGTCAAAGTTGAAGCGCCTCACTTCAACGTTACACAACTGCTTCATCTACAAATCACAGAAACAAACACAAGAAAAATAGATTGCATATAAGTAGGTCAGTGACTACCTTAAAAAAAATCAAATGTGAAGTATATAAAAATAAGATCTGAAGTGATCTGACAATGTTGTTTTGTACAGTACAATCTTTTTATATCAACAATCTAGTTTAACAATAACATGATTATGTATCTCTAGATGAGTTTTGAAGGAGTACCGCCCATTCATTACCGTTTTGACAAGTTTTGGGTGGATCCCCAAATTGTACACGATGATCTTCCTGAGGGCCATGTGAGCTTGAACGGATGCAATCATTCCCAGGCCAAAGTACGCATGGTGCTGGCTAAAACCTGTCACAACAACAATCCTGTGGTCAAGCTCGTTCCAGTCTGGCATTGCCTTGGAGATGTCGATCGTTGCATTGCTGATACTAACGTTATTTGTGATGGGGTAGTTGTAAGTGATGACGCGTGATGGATCTCGGGTGATTTGGTCAAAGCGAAGGACGTGTCGACTCTCCCAGGAGGGAGTGTTTTCTTTATCAGTGCTACGACCTACATGAATAATGACCAAAAATAAATCAAATTAAATGGCAATTGAAATAATGGCATTGAAATAATGGCCGGCACTTGAGTAAGTAAAGCAGAAATAAATTGTAGTTTTGTTAATATTGGGCAAACGGATTACATCAAGTGGCAGGAACTCTTGGGCAGACATGTCAACTCAAAGGAAACTAAATAGCACCCCCCTCTGCACTAGTATGACTAGTATGATGCTTACGAGCGTGTACAAGCCTAAGCTACGTTTACTCGCATACTGGCTGTACTAAAGCAGTCCGGTACACTGATGCTGTGATCCTGTCACATCTGTAGTGGTGGTGCTATATAATTGTCTGATCTCTGACATGACATACGGGCATTTTGAGTGAAAGTGACGCCATTATTAGGTAGTGCAGAGTGCTATTGTATTAAGATCATTGTCGACATGTCATTTGTAGTTCATTATTTGTATCCGGAAAAGTTTTTAAATTTTATGTAGCAAAGTCATCACTGCCTGTTCAACAGTGTATCATTCTGTGTGTACTGTAGTAAGTGCAAATTGATCTTTTGACTTTCTATCCAAATACATAGTTGTATTTTAAGGCTATAGACATGAAAGACTAAATTAGAGTGTATAAATAATTTAATCAACAGACAAAATAGTGTAGGTTGCTTCCATAGTTGGATTGGAGCTATAATACAGGTTGGATACACAACATTAACATACACTTTTTCAGAGTAAACAAACACTGCCCCACATATGCGCGCCCACAATTATTGAACTTAATCCACCAACATCATCCAAACATGCCAAACAAATCCAACATCCATTATGTCCTAACTAAGTACATACAATAAATCCTTTCACTGTACCACTGAAAAACTAGTAACTTACCAAAGACAAAAAAATAGATACAACACAAAGTGACGACAACAGCCAGAACAATGTAGTGCTTATTTTTCAATCTCATCTTTACTTTATATTAATATGCCCGGAAATATCACAACATTTGAGTTGCACACTGTAGCCTGGTGGTACTCACTGGTAGTCTTACGTTTGACTTTCCTCAAGCTAATCTTAGCTATAGTTACGTATTATGGATTATAACATCAAATTCGCCCCATAAAAAAAAGTAACGCAGTGGGGCGAATGTTGCTTACGTTGACGATGATGTTAAGTGTTGCCTCCTGGTGGCGCTGTTGCGGCGGATCGGGCAGAGCTCTGGGGTCGGGCATGCAGAGCTCTGGGATCGGGCAGAGCTCTGGGATCGGGCAGAGCTCTGGATCGGGCAGAGCTCTGGGATCGGGCAGTAGAGATCAGTGGGCAGAGCCGTATACGGCTCTGGGATCGGGGTGCACTACACTAAATATACTCCCATAGACAGTAACCAACGCTAAATGCTAACTATTCAAAAATACTCAAAAAATATTTAAAGTCTCTCAGCCTCTTGAAAACTAATCAGATATATTTTCAGACAACTAAACTTCAGATTTCTTTTCAATTTTTGGTAGGTCAGCCGTTTGGAATTTTTGCTAATTACCCTAGAAAAAAACCCCCCCGAAATGTGCTTTTTCCCAAACCGACTTGCTGCCAGTTTTCATCAGGCACTCCTCCAATTCACAAGCCAAATAGCACCAACTTTAAAGCCTAAATTTATCAAATCTCCCAAAAAGTTTAAACACACAACCCCAGGTTGTGATAGATTCTTACCATTACACATTCCAGTAATTGCATGACCCTAAAAATCTTAAAATTAAGCTTGATTTTGTGGGTATACAAATTATGATAATTAGCTTAGCCTAGAAGTCTGTCGGTACACCCATCGGTCAGAACTCTGGGTTGGGTTGTGTTTAGTGTTGCCTTGGGTATGGACTTGTGGCAGAGCCCCGGCCAAGAATTGCTCATACTTTAGCTTCTCCTTCTGTACATAAGTCCCCCCCCACCCCACCCTAAATCTTAAAAACTATTCCCGAGCTGGGAATCTCGGGAATAGTTTTCAATATTTAGGCCTAATATTGAAAACAAAAAGCGCACCATTTGGGGGGGGGGATTCTCCAAGAAAAACGGACGCCAACTTAAATGATGCTTTTTAGCCAATATAAATAAAACGTGGTCACTGATCCCTGTTTTTTAACCAAAATTATAAGATTGATTTTATACCTTCGTTATCTGGATGCTATTAGTAACAATATTGACAGTCATCCCCATTTCTTAATATTTTCAAACTATTGACGTTTTACAGCAAAAATTAATGTCATATTTTGATTTTTCCCCAATATTTCCCAATTTATTGCTAATAATTATCTCGAGTCCAAATAAAAAGTGTCACCATTATATACTTTGTAAAATGTTTTGAACCATTTTTTGTGCATGACTTGAGCCGTTTTAATGGCCTGCATTGTTTCCAAGGTGACAGATATGTTTTCATCAGTCTTTCTACAAGTGTGTACCCATTTATTTTATATTACTTCTTTTTCGTAAGCAACTGTTTGTTTGTTTGTTTGTTGGGGTGTTGGGGGTGTTTGTTTGTTTGTTTTTCATTATAAAGCTGTCCAATCACATGACTTATTGCCCAATCAAGGATGATTAGCCTTCTTGCATGGAGTTGAATCGGAAACCCCTCGATTTCACAACGAAACCACGTAATTTCTCCCAGAATTCAGATCCGGAGGAACCAGAGTTGAACCTTTAAAAGGATGGGATTCAGAATCACTGACAAAGATCTTACCTCGCCACTCGTTTCGGAAGCAGTAAATGTCATTCCCAGTGAAGCTCTGACATTGAATGCACTGAAGCCAAAATTAATAATGTGATATTATATTTTTAAAAAGTTTTCTGGACACCGCGGTATTTTGTTACCATGTTTACCCACGAAGAAAGCCGAGTCTTTAACTTTTCTTCTCCTTGTGTTTATTACACAGACGTTATCCGACATCAGACGTCTCATCCCCAATGAGCTGATCGATGTCTGTCGAATCACACTCACGTCACTTGCCGCCAATTACTGGTGTTATACCTGAAGGAGACTACAGACAGTGAAGAACTTTGCAAAGCTCCAAGACTCATCCATCATGGTCAAGAAAGAATTGAGATGCTACAAATTATGTCATTCCTACAGAGACTGGTGAAGACTTTAGATTACAATCCACGGATAAAGCCTTCGGAATACACTGCTGTGGGCAGATTACATTTCTACTTTTAATCATGGCATTAATTATTGGAACATCAAGAGAAACCAATTTGATACCCAAAGACAGTCGCCGAGGCTCGCTTGGAGAACCGTTTTAAATAACCTTTCAATACTGGATTGTTATGAGTTCAACCAGGGCCCCCAAACTATTATTTTGTTGAATGAAGAGTCGCTAGCGTTCTGTATAAAAATCCTGCATGAGGATTCTCAATTGAGGTTTTACTATTTATTATGCAAAGGAAACAAGAAGAAGAAGAAGAAGTTAGTGGCCTAACGTTTAGACCCTAAGTAGAGTCTTTCTCGAAGGCTAAATATTTGGAACAGCTACTTCTATTTTCACAGGTTACTATTAAGATAGATATAGCCGTGGTGGTCTGATAAACAGTGGTGCAACTAAGACATAATACATTGGTTAGTAAATCCTTAAAATAAAATTGATTAATACTAATTTTAAAGCTCAAAGATTTACAGAAATAATCATATCAGCATACTATCAAAATAAAGGAAACGTTTTGAAGTTTCCCTCTAATCTCTGCTGCTTTAAACCCGACCACTTTGTACAAAATCACCGTCAATGCTGTTTTCTAATTTTCAGTAAAAACGTGAGCTAAAATTTGACGACATTAGGCCTAATGCAGGTTGGGACGATGTGCTATTCTGCAAAACAAATTATTTTATTTTTCCAAAAAGTAATGATCGGGTAGTACCCCTGAATGACTGTTTCTACTAAACTCTATGGTCAAAGAGCCTTCAAGTGCACCTTCGTTATGGAACGGCTTGCCTCTTCATTTGCCAGGCTGACTCTTTTAAGATTTTCAGGGGACTTAGACCCATTTGTTTGAATCTATATTTTTGTAACAAATTGCTTTATGTTTGTAATTTCATTGTTTTGTGTTTTGTGTTGCACATGGGGGCTCCTGCATTATGCGCTATATAAATGTCTCGTAATTTTGCAGAGAATTGTCATCATTTGAAAACGAATAAACTTAATATTAGCAATAACATGATGAAGTCTGAGGTCCATTTGCTTTTGTTTCGTTGCAACTTTTTGGGGACTGTGGGGGAATAGAGGGGAGAGTAAATTGGCGGTTACACGAGGAAGTCCAGGAAGGAAATAGTAATAGAAGACATTTTTATACTGTGTACCATTTTGGGTAAAGCCTGTCTACCCCAAGAAATCGTTCAGTCATCCTTAGGTTAAGTTGTGAGCAACGATGAGACAGAAAAGAAAAGAGACACACACTCAGGAATGTTTTTTTAAAGGGTGGTTACTATTGGCATTAAACAAAAGTAAGATGATAAGATACCATTATGATGGGAAGGGCCGGTTAGAGGTGCAATAATGTTGTCCTTCCAAACTTCCCTGCGAAAATCTGGCTCCGGCACCCCTAAATTTTTTTCCTCATCCAAACCCTAACCCAAACCCTAATCCTAACCCTAACCCAACCCTAACCCTAACCCTAACCCGGCCAAACCCTAACCCCATCCCTAACACTAACTCCAAACCCTGACCCTAACCCTAACCCTAACCCTAACCCTAACTGTATCCCTAACCCTAGCCCTAACCCTAACCCTAACCTGGCCAAACCCTAACCCTAACCCGGCCAAACCCTAACCCTAACCCGGCCAAACCCTAACCCTAACCCGGCCAAACCCTAACCCCAACCCTTACCCTAACTCCAAACCCTAACACTAACCCCAATCCTAACCTTAACCCTAACCAGGTCTAACCCTAACCCCAACCCTAACCCTTACCCGGCCAAACCCTAACCCCAGCCAAACCCTAACCCTAACCAAGCCAAACCCTAACCCCAACCCTAACCCTAACTCCAAACCCTATTAACCCTAACCCCAACCCTAACCTTAACCCTAACCCAGCCAAACCCTAACCCTAATCAGGCCTAACCATAACCCCAACCCTAACCCTAACCCGGCCAAACCCTAACCCCAACCCTAACCCTAACTCCAAACCCTAACCCTAACCCTAACCCCAACCCTAGCCCCAACCCTAACCTTGACCATAACCCGGCCAAACCCTAACCCTAACCCGGCCAAACCCTAACCACAACCCTAACCATAACTCCAAACCCTAACCATAACCCTAACCCCAACCCTAACCCCAACCCTAACCTTAACCATAACCCGAGTTTCTTGTGGGATTCGTACTTTTTGTGGAGGGGGTTATAGGCTGAAAGTTACTTTCTCTATAAATATACATTTTTTGAGTTATTGATCCTAGTTCAAGTTAGAGTTTATAAACTTTTACATCTAATGTTTAAAAAAAAAATATGAAAGAGAACTATAAGTTATTAGAGTTATGAAGCTCAAAGCTGGCCATTGACTCTACAGAGAGGGCGCGAACAGTTACGCTCTTATGTATGGATACTTGATTCGTGCTGCAAAAATTGCATTGAAATAGTATGTGTCTCCCTAAAGTGTTTTACAAGAAACCAGACTATACAGAAATGGAAGCTGGACTTTTAATTTTTTCAAGCGGTAACTTTGATTTGTCGTTATCTCCATTTTGTAGCCGATGAGTGACATTTTAGAACCATACAGTGACAAGATAACCAGGTAAGGATCACAATGGTGAATTGAGAATCAGTAAATTTGGTAATATTGACCCGTTTTAAGAACAGCCTTTTAACTTAGCCATGCACATTCCACATACCAACAATGCACGTGCACAGTGGTCATGTACATCACATGGTACGGCGTGGTTGGATGGAGGGCTACACATTGCAATTCAACGGTGCACACACTGTGTGCACACAGGTGTGCTTTTCCCATCACCCATTTAGTGAAAATTACTAGACTAAATATTTTTTCACAAAAATAATGTTTAATTATCATCAGTAATCGCATATTACGTGGAGATTTAACTGCAACTTTGTAAAAAAAAAAGGAGAACAAAAAGGAGTAAATTACAAAATAAAAAATATATAAGTACACATACAAAAAAATGGGGAAAAATCACATCTTGGTATATAAAGCACTGCTTTGGTCATAACATGAGCGAGTGATCTGAATAGGTGGCTGTTGGATTTTTTCCATTATAAGACAACTTGAAGTTAAAACTGGAAAAAAAGAAACGCTTATGTGCAGGGGGGGGGCACTGGAAAACAATTAAAGTAAACAAAGAATTCAACGGGTGTTTTATTTTCTCATTTATTACTTAAATCTCAATATGACAAAGCATCATGACATGTACATTGATGGACCTAAAAAACAACAGACTTAAAATTAATGATAAATGTAGGTACTACTCATTGAGAAGAAGATTTGAATAAATTCAAATAAGATTTAGGCATTGCACCAATCATGCTAATCAGCTGATTTTCCTCATTTTTCGTTTCTTAGCTGCGTCATTGAAAATTGGACGCACTGTACAAAGTCTTGCTGTGCCTGACACTTTACTGTTTTGGGGTTTTTTTTTTCTTTTGTTTTGACAATTGCATGCCAAAAGATGTGACGCTTTTGCATGGTGGTAAAAAATGCATGTTAGGTTCAGTGATAACAACAATGTGGTAAATTCTTTTAAGTAGAAGTGTTGGCTCTGGAAAGAGCCAGTTATTTACATGACTTCATTCTCCAGAAGACGATAAGAGCAGATTGGTCATAATAAGTTACCAAATGGCTCAGCTCTTTTCAGAGCCAACACATACACAAACAAAAATTGAAATTTACACTAATTTCTGCCAACATAGTTACATTGGTGTTATTTTAACACCATGTTAATTTTGTTTCTCTCTTGGGTATCTATTATGTGACAACACCCGTGGTGTCAATTTTAACACCCCAGATTTTGCAGTGCAAAAGAAACTACATCATGGTGTCATTGCAACACAAACCCAGTTACTTATAATTTGATAAGTATCAACCCCAAATTAGAAAAGTTTCATTCTAAAACTTAAAAGCTCAGCGGTAGAAGTCACACAATTACTAATCCTCCCAAAAAATTATTTCCATCTAGACGTCAAATGATGTGAATTTCAAGAAAATCTTAACTGCGTTTGTTTCGCACTCGAAATAAGCATCACAAAAAACATGACAATTCAATTAAGTTTTCATTGCTTCACTATTACATGTGACCACAGGTGAAATTTTCACAGGTATTGTGTCGGGTTGGTGGGTTGTCAAATTGTCATTGTGAAGTCTCTATTATGGCAGAGAAATAAAATTTGTAGTTAACTCTTTCAGTGCCTGCTTTTTTTCGTTTTGAATATAAAATGCCCAGCTTTTTAAGGTTTTTTATAACTCAGTAAAAAAGTAACAATAATAATTTTGTGTCTTAAAAAAAAAAAAAAAAAAAGTATCTTGCAGATTTGAGTTGCCTTGGTACATCCCCAAAAAAGCCAGTAGTATTTCTTGAGTGATAATGCCCTCTTCATTAACATGTATCGTACATATACGATTGATGACACTTCTTGAGTACATAAAAAAGGTCCTACATGTACGATAATGGCGCTTTGGGAATACATAAAATAGATGGTACATTTACGACCTTGGCACTGAAAGAGTCAAGTGTGGAAGTAAATTTACAACAACTATAAAAAATCAACACTTCTGCTTAAAAGACCAATGATACAGGTACATTGTAGATGTACATGTATAACACAGCTTACAAAAGATCTCAGGCCTGGAATTTCATCTTTGAGAGGGCGAGGCCATTTTCATTTGGACACTTCCACTGGAAAATCTTAAAGTCTGTCGGTAACTATTGAAGGGGCACCAAGGCCAAGACCAAGATCAGGGGCAACAATGGCCATGGCCTCCGTGGCTTCTGTGTTTCAAGCCTGAGCTCTACAATACAACAGCTAAAAAATAAAACAAAACAGAAATATTATATCATTAATTTTGATTGAGCTATTGAACATTTGTTGTTTTTTAAATGGATACGTTGACTTGGATTGGGCGATTTGGGCTATAGTAAGCGTTTCTTGTGAAATGATTATGGTTGGAAAGATTTTTTAAAAGGTACAATATAATGATCCACACAACTATATCTGTACTTTGTCATTTTGTAGAGACAAATTTTTGACTCTACACAATGGCGAACTGTGTTAAATCATGAAGTAAAAGGAAAACCACACAAGCTCAAGATATGTTTGTGTGGATCATTATATTCTACCTTTTAAAATATCTTTCCAACCAACTTAATTTCATAACAAATGCATTGTAGCCAAAAGTACCCATTCTGAAGGCAACTTGTCCCTTCAACCTTCAATCTACAAATTTAAAACACCTTAAATAAATAGATTTCTCCCAAATTTTTAAAGCTGCTTAGCAGAAACACAGTCATGAACATTATTTTTGAATTTGTAAAGTTAGAATTACATAATGGATTCTTGGCACCTCATTATTAGGTATTTTGGCTGTATAGTAATTGTTTATGGCAAACAATTTATTTGAGCAAAATTCCTTGTACGTGCTATTAAAATTGGCAGGAAGAGAAATTAGGGTTGGGTAATTAACAATTTGAAGTCTAAATACCAAAATGTTATCACAATTGTTAACTCAACAAAACTATAACTTACATTAACAGAATACGAAGTATTTCCAGTGTTGTGATCAAAAGTTCAACATTCAGTTGTAACAACTTAAATTTGTTAACATAAAAATTATATTGGAACTTATTATAAAAATAGCAGCAATTTGCTCAACAATCCATTGTAATGGAAACTTAACAGATTAATTATTTTAGTTCTGTTCAAAGGAAATACTGCCAGGTGAATGATTCGCTAACAACTCACTTGAATGTAACCTCATTATATTGGCTTGCAAGACAATCTTGGAACAACAGTAGAAAACCAAGGAACCTCTAAATTGCCTTTAACCAATTTAGGTATCCATGTAAATCAACCAATGGGAGATTTTTGAGACAATGGCGGGCATCCCACTCACTAGTCTGTATCGATTGTTTTTTTTCACTGAGAACAATGGAAAAGAACCGGTGAGTGGGACACTTGCTACCCTCTCAATAGTCTCTCATCCAGGTATAAAACAATCTTTGCTCCAGGAATAAAACAAACCTTCTGAATGTACTATTTCGTTTATAGTTTGTTCAATTTAGCCAAATGTCAGAGAAACAAAACAATAATATTGATTTCTAGTTGGGTAAGTTCATAATGTACATGTAGGCAGGAATGCTGGCATCTTTTCCCTGCTTACTAATACTGGTCAATCTGGCTAATGACACAAATAATTGAGGTTATAAACTCTGTGAAATTATAAAATATCCAATAATCTCAAAAGTTTTTGCCTCATTTTACTGTCTCACTTTACCTTAGTGGACATGTTTTTTTTAAATATGAATTTGCATTCATTTTGGTATTGATTCCAATGAACTTAAATGAAAGATTGAAACATTTCTAAATGTCTTTTAACCTATGATAATTAATTTTTGATTATTCCCCCCTTCCAAACAACAGGTTAATTAAGCCATACAAACTCTATACCTCTAAATTGAGTTTGATCTTACAATCCATGCCAGGTCTTACATGTTAGATTTTACACGTTCAAGTCTACAATTATTTACAGTTCGTTTGGGGCTAACAAATAACTTAAAGACTAAATAACTGGTTAACCATTTCAGCCCCAATGGAATGAATCCTTTCTCAGGCATCTGAAACTACACAATTCTTTGCAGCATGGGTGATTTTTTTTCCGTTCATTATTTTCTTGGAACTTTGTTGACCAATGAAGCCCAAATTTGTTTGTTTTAAGCATACATCATAACAGCTTTTCCATTAACAATTTGCATACAATGTTCTTTCAAATTAATTTTCCTGTAACAATGTCGGATGTACGTGGGGTGGATGGGGCAAGAAGCACATTCCTAAACTGATTTTTTTTTTTTTAGTTGATATCATTTTGATTTACTTAAAACCATAAAATAGTCATAAAATCCACCACTGATTAAAGTTCCTTTTCCAGGTTACCCTGTTTTGTAATTTGTTCATTTTCTGCATTATATGGTATCTTTTAACAAGAAATCTTCATAGCCCCTGTTTTGCAGTTAACCAAATAATTTTAACACAGTGGCAAACCCCTTTTGATGTCTTGTTATCATGACAATACATGTAAATGTGTTAAATTATCAGGAAAACAGTGGGTAAAAGCTACATTTGTATTGGTTGCAAATGATTTTTCTCAGATAATAAACCTTGAGATTTAAACTATTCTGAATCAAATCGCAAAGCTCAAATACAATTAAATTGCCTATTGACCCAATCCACCTTACGTTATCATCACAACAATGTGGGCTGTGTCATTGTGGGAATCAATGTCCGTACTAGTATGTTATCCAGTTGAGTGGGATCTTTAGGCAACACAGCATTTACACGCCACCAGGGCTGCGTTCCACTTGCGAAAACAGGTCGCAACCGTTCGCGCAAACGTTTGCGACCATTGGAACAATTGGTTGCGCACTTCGTGATGTCAATATGGCGGTGCTCTGTAATGAAGATGGCAATACCGCCATATGGATTTTATTTTGTGTAACTTGGTTTTTGCTGCATTGAAGGTTTATTTTAGTCCTCATTTGTACATCACGGGGTCAAGTAATTAAGTTGTTATTTCAACTCTACCTGACTGTGTCATAAACCACCGAAAACACATGGCAAGTATTTTCTTGACAAGAAAATAATATCACCTGCTTACTTTTCGTTTAAGTGTTGTTGTCCGCCATTTTAAAAACCTACGCCAACACCTCAGAAATATGTTCGTCTATGGTTGCTAACGTTCGCAAACGTTGGCGGCGCACAACTCATTCCACTCGAAATTGTTGGCAAATGTGCGCAAACGTTGCCAACTTTGGCGCAAGTGGAATGCACCCCTGTTGACTCCCAAAATGAGAGCATGGCGCAGTCAGTGTGTGCGATGTGTGTGCAGGGAGTATCAACAGCCAAGATTGGTATTCTTTCTGTTGTAAACAAAACCATCACTGTAGTCCTCAGTGCACATGTACATACATGTAGTATGATGCATTTAAATTAATTCTAAATGTTTGCTCTTAATTTTGTTTTGTCCAGGTGGTTTGACAACATTTCACTCATGACACAGGCAATATTGGAAATGGAATTAGCCAGCTGCTAACTTTTTCAGGCCTGCTGCCAGGACGAGTTAACTAACGTGATAAATGAAGACAAACGTGTACTTACCAGCTGCAGTGGAAAAAGACACTTGAAGTACTCAAGCCATTGTACAAATAAACAGAAACACACAACTAGAAATGAGATACTTTCTCAAGGTTGTGTACATGTACTTTACTCCATACTTGGTGCTGCAGGACTGAAGAAAAGTGCTCAGTTCAGTGCCTAACATGTGAACCCAGAGAGTACATGTACAAAAAAGGCACGCCGTATTTTAAAAACACAGCATTTGCCGGGACTTGATGCATCACCGAAGGAACGCCTCTACCTTTTACTCAGTTCGGAATTATCACCACATGGAACCTAGAGAGACCCTCACAGCAGTGACTCGCACGTGTCGGAAATTAAGAAGTGAGATGCTCCAACAGAAAGTCACAATCAGTTCCATATTACCACAGAGAGTCTCGCCGTGCTCAATTTTCAAATATCTGCGCCAGTAGCTGAAACAAGTAAATATTTTCAACACAAGATCAGGATGCTTCACAAACTGAATCTTCACTCACAAGCAACTGTTCCAACAGTTAACTCAAGAAGCATCACCTGGTAACTCGCCACAGGAACTCATAGAGTTTTGCAAGGTATTCTTCAATCTTCAGACAAGAAACAGTTAAGAAGCAGTTAATCGCACAAACATCACCTGGTATGATAGACACACGGACGCGGAGAGTTTTGCAAGGCACTATTCAATCTTCAGACAACAAATTATTCCTACAGTTGATAACTCATTAAACACTGCTTGGTACACGCCACAGGAACTCAGAGAGTTTTGCTATGTGTGTTCTTCAATCTTTAGACAGGATGCTTTTTCCAACAATTCTTAACTCAACAAACTCTGCTTGGTACTCGCCATAGAGTTTTGCAAGTGATTCTCCAATCTTCAGACTAGAGACTGCTTCAACAAAAGTTAACCCGACAAACATCACTTGATTACTACTCACTACAGGAAACCCAGACAGTTTTGCAAGGTACGTGCACTTAAATTAAAAGTCCTGAAGTTTATGAGTTCAGTAGATAAATACTGATTGCAGAGCTGTTATTATTATAGTGTTCCAATGTATAGTGCACAATGAAAAACCCACGTTACTTTCAAAAGTAAAACATTGTTTGTATGAAAGTTTAGGCACATTATTTTTTTTACTAGTAGAGGGAATGTGGTTTTCTTGAAATCAATTGCTGTACCTTGTCCTTATACATGTGAAGTACAAAAGCAGCCTTAAATTGACTCACTTTCGAGTCTTTTGAGTTTCAGACATTGTCAAAACTCTGTACATGAAGTGACTGTACACAGACAAAATTCTTTGTATCTTAATAAAAAAAAACTTCTCTCTTAACAAGTAAGTTATGAGCAATCAAGAAAACATTAACACCTCAATGTTTGTCAGATCCGATTATTTTAGACAATCCCTGACAAAATGTAAAACATCATAGTTATATGTAGCCATTTAATGTAATTAGGTCAAATTTTCATTGGTTGGGTTTAACGCTATTAAAATTGAGAGGATGGAAATTAATTTGTTCTTTTTATAAGAACAAAGACGTGTCATCAGGGCTCGAATTTGACACTGGACCGCTGGCCTGAGGCCAGTGAGTTTAGCCCCTGGCCGGTAAACTTATGACCTGACAAGTCCGGCAGTCTTGTGGTTTTTAATTGAATAATAAAACGTCACTGTTTAGTATCTTTAACGGAAGAAAAATGAATTTCAAATGTTGACATTGAGTCTGTAAATACAATTCCGTTGAGTATCAAAATTTACTAAATCCATCACAAATGAGCTAATCTTCTCTTAGTGCTTGTTCAAATAAAAAAAATTACATGTTAAACTCTGTAAAAAGCTCTTTCTCATGAAGATTCTGGTCTTGTAAAATAATTTCTGGTCCAGTAAAAATTTCGAGCTACAAGCCCTGCAGTCTTGTAAAATTTTACGCCAAATTTTATGCCAATTTTGAGCCCTGTTCATACATGTACCTACTACCTTTTCAAACTTTGTAATCTTCAACCAGACAAAGCTGCAAAAATGATTAATTAATTTTAAAAAAAAAGTGTTTGCAAAGGTTTTCAGTTCTGTTATTCAGAAATAAAAAACCCAAAACAAAACAAAGCAATTTGTCCCCATGTTTTGAGCCATCCCACTTACACTAAACGTGAAAGTAAGTTTTCCTTTTTACCTTCTCTTTAACCTCGGATTATCACCTTAATGTTGCCTCTGCAAGATGTCTTCAAGTTCACATTGATACAAGTCCTGGTGTTCCAACATGGTGTTCATTCTGCAAGATGTCTTCAAGTTGACTTTGATGCAAGTCCTGGTGTTCCAACGTAGTGCTCCCTCAGCAAGATGTCTTCAAGTTGACTTTGATGCAAGTCCTGGGGTTCCTAATACCATCTCACCTACAGCAATAATGGTAGGAAATGATGTCATTGATCGTTAAAAACCAGTTTATTGAAACAAACTCTGGTCAACATGAATGTTGGAATCAAATCTTTTTGAAAAATGTCAGAGTAAATGTTCTATTGGTATTCCCGGTCAGTTTCAGAGTTAAAGCAGTCAATGAAAACACTTGCTTATTCTTTTTCAATTTGTATGCTGCTCATTCTCAAACTTACCTTTCAGTTTCATTTTATGACTAGGCAACAAAAATCATTGCATCTTGTGGTTTAAACAAAATTACCATCCAATTTAACAAACCGGTTTAACAGTGTTCATTCAAAATACAGGTTGGAACTTCTTTGCGACATCTTTTTGGTCATATGGATTCCTTATTGAGCAGCTATTTGGGAACTGTGTGCAACTTAGTTGATACTTTATAAAAATGTTTGTTTCCTGAAAGTTTGTAATGGTGAAAAAAGAAATGGTTCCCAACAAAAAAATATTGAAAGACACACTCAGACAGTAAAATAGGTTTAACAATAAAGTCCAACTTATTATAAATAGTTAAGATAATAAACCTTTACCTGACCCGGTAAATTTAAAACAATTTGGGGTTAAACAAAGAAAAATAGACTAGAGCGGGACTTGAGCCTGCAATGGTTGATGTACTAGCACTCTACTAACTGATAAGTTGTAACAGAAAAAGTCAGCTTTCAAGTCTGCTGGTAGAGCATCAAGATTAATCCGGAGGTCATAGGTTAAACTCCTCAAGTAAATTTCTCTAGTAAATTTGTCTTTGCCCCAACCCCAAATTATAACAATTTAAAAACACATTACAGAATTAGTCAGAAGTCAGAAAAACCAATAGCAGGTCTGACACTCTACAGGGGCACAAGGGGGTAGGGGGCAATTGGCTAAGTGCCCCTGGTCATTGCTTGTAATGTTTCAGTACAAGTTTTTTTTGGTGCCCTTTACTAAGGAAAAACTACCTCGCCCTTTCAAAAATGAAGGATCGGGCGTGCAATTAAAGATTCTAATCAGAGCATGAGGAAGAAGAACAAATACATGTATGACAGAGACCGATATGCCCTGTACAGCGAACAAGAAATAAACATGAATGAAGAATACATTTCAGTTTGAATTCAATTAATAATACAAGACATCCAGATATTCCTGATACATGTGCATTTTAAGTATGCAACACTTTAACTTGAGTTATTCATTTGTTTTTATTGTGTCTCATTTGCAGATGCACACACTCCCATGGGAAGTCAGATTTTTATTATGAAACTCTCGAAAAGGAAACACAATTTCTTCAAAGACAGTGAATGTATGGAGCGTCAGACCAGGTCTTGCTGGAGGAAGACCTCATTTTCAAGCAATCTCTCAAGACAAAACCATCTGCCAGCTCATACTGCAGTTTTCAAGATGCAATGCTTGTGAAGAAGACATCATTTCTTCAAGGATTCTCTTGTCAATGGAACCTCTATTACCCCCATACTGATGAAGGTTCTTCGATGCAGTACTTTGGAATGAAACATCTACCAGCTCATACTGCAGTCTTCAGGATCAATGCTTGTGAAGAAGACATCATTTCTTCAAGGATTCCCTAATACTGAGGCCTCTGTTAGCCCATGCTGAAGGTTCTACACAGTGCACAACAATGAAACATCTACCAGCTCATTCTGCAGTATTCAAGATGCAATGCTTGTGAAGAAGACATCATTTCTTCAAGGATTCACTTGTCAATGGAACCTCTATTACCCCCATACTGATGAAGGTTCCTCGATGGAGTGCTTGAGAATGAAACATCTACCAGCTCATACTGCAGTCTTCAGGATGCAATGCTTGTGAAGAAGACATCATTTCTTCAAGGATTCCCTAATACTGAGGCCTCTGTTAGCCCATGCTGAAGGTTCTACACAGTGCACAACAGTGAAACATCTACCAGCTGATACTGCAGGCTTCAAGATGCAATTCTTGTGGAGGAGAGGATTTATTCCAACAAAGACTCTGTGAACAGTTTGAACATGAACTAACTTTGAACTCGCTGTTGGCTTTGAGATACAGCATTAGAGATCTGTATCACACTGTATCCCCTAACATTGGTTAGATACATCATTCCTGCAGACTCTTTGAACATTTCAGAGACAAATGACTTTAGGATCAGTTCTGTTAAAGACACTTGTTATGAACTGAATAATGTCGTCAGCTTCAAGATGGAAGATGAAAGACGTTTCTGAGCCCTATATCCAGACTGACATTGTACTCTTTGGAACCTCCACAGTACAGTGTCAGCACAGTCAGCAAACCAGGGACCAGAA
The DNA here is from genome assembly GCA_023634235.1 of Pisaster brevispinus. Classification (NCBI taxonomy): domain Eukaryota; kingdom Metazoa; phylum Echinodermata; class Asteroidea; order Forcipulatida; family Asteriidae; genus Pisaster; species Pisaster brevispinus. The sequence goes on from JAMKCF010000007.1 coordinate 10,563,171, forward strand.
CGTTTGTATAGTACCTAAACATCAATGAAGTAACTTCCAAGTTGAATAAGTACATGTAGAAAGACTAAGGATGATCAGGGGATTGCAATTATCAGTTTACATGGTTTATAGATAGTTCCTATAGACGCCATCTTTACAGGCAGCTTGGGTTTTGGCTTTGGGCCATGTCAAGCTTTCTAATTATTCTATGCAGACAAGTATTCACCAACCAATCATGCAAGGACTTATACCGGTATAGAACTCTCCTGGTGCCGCAAACTATTTTTGTACAACGAGTCAATCATTCAAATGTTTCTTCGCAGCTTAGTGTTCACTGACCAATCATGGAAGGAACTCCAGGAACTCCTGCGTGCCGCTTGCAGAATGGTTATTCGTTCAAAAATTGAATATATCATTAACTGTTTGCGTCAAGTGGGAACTATCTATTGGCAAATAAGCATTAAAGTAAATGTTAGTGTCAGGGGCTGTTCATGCATGACCATCAAGGATTAGGGAGGGACTAGGAACGAATTATTGTCTTCTTTTATCCATTTTGTCTTCAGCCTCTATGTACCTAGATGTATATTTGCAAATATACAACAAGTGTACTAAAAGAGTTTCAGACTAGACGGGGTAGAATGTACATTTCTAATGACTCTGCCCACAACTTCTATCCAAAACCAATACGTGTTATACAGGGTTTGGGACAAAAAAGTATCGGTAAGAAAAGTAAGACAAAGTAACAGGCCTATTTAATTGTCTACAGTTCCTAAATCTACCTAGTAAAGGAAATCAAATTAACAAGTGTACAAAAATGTATTCCTAATTAATTTGTTGCATTTGTTCACCTTAATCTAACAAATGTTCCCAAAGATGTTAGAAGGAAATTAGTTTGAGTATTTGAAAACAGCTTCCCCCTAAAACAAATCAGTGTATTGAAGGAAATAGTAAAAAAAAAAAATTGTCAACAATCTTTATCACTTATATAAAATAGTGTAAAGGCTGGGGCCAAGGAAAATGGTGTTTGTAATTAATTGTTCAACTGCCTTTAGCTAAGACTTCGGCACTAAGAACAATTATACTACTGTAACAGCCTCTACCTACAACAAAAAGTGTACTTCGGTGTTTTAAATAGTTAGTCAAAATCTCTACAACCATCAAATTTACTAAAGGCCTTTTACTTTAGAAGGAAAATAGTTTGTCTAAATTATGTACCAAAAGTACCAACCTAAAACTAGTAAGTCTCCTAAATGTGTGACTAGAGGAAACAGTTGATTGTCAACAGCCTTTCCCCATAAAATAACATCAGCTAACAGTGTACCTAAGAGATTGCACTAAGATAAATTTATGTTTCTAACAAATTTTTTCAACTGCTTCATGCTAAAACAACTTGCCTCCATGCTAGAAATTCAACATACATTTATGGACTAAAACTGTGCTAAATTAGAAACCTAAAACAAGCAGTGAACTGAAGTTGTGTGACTAGGGGATATTTTATTTCTAAATAATTTGACACTAACCTCTCCCCAACATCTGAACACCAAAAGTGTTTCATGCTTACAAAACAAGCATCAGACGATGTTTAATAATTAATTAAATATTACAGTTTAAAGTGATCAATAATTTCTATTTAAATAGTCAATAATATCTGCTTAAAATTGACATACTAAGTACTTTCCTCCATGCTTGAACACTACAAGTGTTTGACTGTAAAAGCAAAAAGTAACATCAAGTGCATTTAATCAAAGCCCATTGACACAGTGTCAAGTTTCAACATTTCTAGACCAATGACAGAAACCACACACAATGAGAGGAAAGTTAAAATGAAGGAGTGAAACTTCAGTAAATTACTTTGAGATCAATCAGGCAATGTTAGTTTGAACTTAAAGGTCTACATTAGGTTAGTGCAGGAGTTATTTCAGTAATCTTATCTAGCTGCGACTTCACAAGGAATTGCACCAAAGACATCTAGCATGGGTAATTAGTTAGTTATATATACATTGTGTAGGAACATGCCTGGAATTTCATCTTAAAAAGGTCAAGGCCATTTGTGTATTGCTAAAAGGCACTTCCATTGGAAAATCTTAAAGCTATTTAAAACTTTTAGAGGGTCACCGAGGCAAAGACCAGGGCACTAGAAGCCATGGCCACCATGTAATTCTAGGACTGTAGGACGTCATGCATGAACAGGGGATATAGGAAATGGGTAATAAGTTGTATTTAATATAATGTAAACAGCCTCTCACACAGAATCAGAAATTCAAAACGTACATTACTGGTAAAAAAAAGAAGAGAAAATCAAACCTTTTTGGGAAAGATGAAAACCATTTTAATGTACCCTTGTACCTTTAACATTAACTGTTTGTGTGATGCTACACAAATGTATATTTAGTCTGCTATGCAATACGATAACAGTGAAAGAAGTTTTTTGAAATGTTCTTTCTCAAACCAGCTTTTCTAAGCAGTCAAAACATTAAGTCCACGGGATCTTCCTTTTTTTTTTTAAAGCAGCTAAAACTAGACCATTGGATCTTAATTAAAAAATATATATACCCCCAAAATTGTTTATTTATAATTATTTTGCATTGTGAGGTAAACAAATTGATACGCTTATTCAAAGTTACATACAAGTATTAGATATGTCAACATTTCTGAAAGCTTGTGAGAGGCTGGTCTTATTTAAACATAAGGTAAAATTAATTAATTACTTAGTTAGGTACAGAGTGGAGGGTGAATTTACTATTGCTGTTGGTACATGTCATTGGGTACAAGATTGGCCGTACGTGTTTTCCTGCACTCAAAATTTGTGCATTTTTGCTAGTCAAACATAGGCCTATAGAGCAAACCAAAAGTAACTTACTTGTACAATACATTAGCTGGACTAGTTGATGTTATTGTTATTTCTACCTCAAGAAAAAAAGGTTGCAGTCAAAGATTAGAGCGGAACATTTAAAAACTCTACAAAGTAAACTGATTCAATAAGGCCTTTTTTGCTTTTAAATTAAAAACAAACAAAAAACCAAAACCTAAAAAAACCTTCAAAAAACCAATGAATGATTCCTTTAAAAAATGTACAAGGGTACATATCTCAGCAATTCTTGGATCTTATTTTTTATGTGCTTTATGTGGGCAGATAGAACTCTTTTTCTACTCGACCATTCTCAGTTGAAAAAAAAAAAAAAATCTCATTTCCACCTTGTGTGCATTTTATGAAAAAATTGTTGTCCTAAAAATGTCAAGTATATTGGCCAATCTTGTACCCTTTTGTTTAATTTTTCAGCATCATGGACAAATTGTCATCAAAAGCTGAGTCTCAATTCTGGATCTTCCTTTTACATTTTGCAATCAATGCTCACACATTTATTTTGTCCATCTTTATTACAGTGGAAAATTTCTGATTGTTACTAATTCCAAAATTGTAAAATGTGTTTTACCAACAGAAAAAGTGAATGTATCCCCTTCCCTCTTACGGCACCCCGGTGCATGCAAGCCATCCTGGTGCGCACACGAGTGTTCCCCGCCCGCAGGTGTCGGCAGGCTGGTCAGTGTGTTGTCCTCTGAATGCACTTGTAGGTGTTTGGCTGTTTGTGATGTGTCAACCTTCCCAATCCTGTGGTCTGGATGAATCAAGGACCCAAAGTTGGCTGCAACATGGTAAGGGCCTTTTGAACTATAATAACCAGTTTTCTTTCCACAGAGGAGGATGTATCCATCTTCCACTCCCGGTATTGGGCATGGAAAGAACGTCTTTAATTCTACTTTGAAATATCCCACTGTACAACTGTTGCAGTTGCATCCTGGTATTTGGATCCATGAGAATGAAATATCTGCAAATGCACATATTTGTCAAGTATTTCTGAAATGTTTGTCATACTAAGAGGTTTTGGTCACAATATCTCAGCCAGCCAATCATGAACGATCACTGTCTATAACACTCTCTGCTTTGTGTTCCAATAATCAAGTTTTGATATCTTAAGGACCAATAGACAATCTTCTGAGAGAAATCAAAGATAAACCAAGAAAGCGAATCAATTTAGACCAGTTTCCTAAAAAGTACATTGATAATTGAAAGCACATACAAATTTAAATCACAAGCACAAACAATGAACAACTAAAGTAGATAGAGTTATTGCGCTTATAAATACAAAAGAAATCAAATCAAAATTTAAAATCCTACCACCATGTGTAGCATTTTCTAACTTAAAAAAAAACACCCCACCAATCATTTTCTATGGAATGAAATTCAGCCATACTTGCACAGTTAATGAACTAGTAATAAATGAATAAGAATTTAGGACTCATCAAGTGGAAACAAATAATCTTGTTTGTGACAAGATCACAAAAAAGAAACGAAAAACAAAGCCTAGAATAACACCTAATGCAAATCAATGTTTAAGAAATTAGAAACTTTTAGCATTCAGTAAAAAAAAATGCTCTAAAATGTCAAAAAATAGCTCTAAAATGTCAAAAAAATGAATTGAAGAGGTTGCCATTTACCAACAGCACTAAAAAAATGTTGTTTCTTGTTAAAATTCATGCAGCCAAACAACTGCAACCAACAAAACAAGCAAAAATATAAAAGATCAATGTCTGCAAAGTTTCACTTTACTTAAAAACAAAACTAAATCCTATTTGAGAGGCAAAGCACAATAAATATGAAAGACATCTAAAATGATGTTCAGTAAAACTAAATAATGTAGGTCTAAACAAACTTGTCAAATTTGTTTAGATTATCTCTCACTGAAGAGACAAATCAAGGTTCTATGCAAAAATGCAAAATGTCCAAATGATTTCATGACAAATCTTCAGATCTGAGTAAAAAACCAACTATCTTGATAGGATGTAAATCATTCACTTCCAACAGATGTAACTGTTGATGATGTAAGATATTGTAAGATGCAACAAAAAGGAACAATAATTGCTTGCACTTCTGATCAGGTAGTGCTGAAATCTATTTCACTATTTCAAGACTTCAGGAAAGCAAATAAAGTAAAATATGGAGAACTTGAAATAAGTTCAATCCAATGCTGCATGTCAATGCACTAGTTTGAATTTATGTCTGATACCCAGACTGTCAGTTAATAATCACCATGATAATAAATGCATACTGAGAAAGGCAGCAGTCTAACTGAAAACTGAGCCTTAATAAGTTGGTTCTTTCAAAAAAGACATGTATGCGAGAAAAATAAAAATGGCTTACCTTTGACCAGGTTCCATTTCCAGTGGCAAAGTAAAGTAGTTTTTAACTTGTAACCCTACAAAGATGGCAGATTTTGATCTGAAATGTAAAAAACAAAATGAAAAAGGATTTCATTTAGAAATACTTACAAAGTAATCTCCGATAGTGGGGAAGATTTGTGCCGGATCGACAATTGTGGTAGTTCCTGGCCAAAGCATAAAAATTGATCCCCACGTGGGAAAACATGGGGTGCCAAACTCTTCAATGTACTGTAGACAGATGGCCTGGTGTGCAAAGGTAGAGCACCATACTATAAACTAGGGCTGCACACGGGTCGATGTGGTGGGTCCTTCAGTATTGACAGAAACTGTGGTGTTAGACGCGGGGGTCCCAGTCCTGTTAGATAGGTCCATGGTAACTTTAATTGAAGTTAGAATTCATGTACTGTAACTATACATCCTCAGCCATGCACTGATAGTCTTCAATCAAAGGCAATACCAAGCATGTTAGGGTTGAATATCAATCAAGGCATTGACCAAGCTCTTAGGGTTATGCAAAGACAGGTTGTCTTTATCCCAGTGTGTTTCCAAAGAAATAAGATGCCATATTTGTCTTCAATATGTGCCTGCATTGAATATCAAACTTTAATCATTTTAGTTTAAGCCAATGATGGTTACTTTGAATGAGGAAGTTACCCTCATAGAAGCAGTATGAAAGTTGATGTCAGATGCCCTGAACTCAGTCACAGAAGTGACCACTCAGTGAGACACCATGTCAATAATCAAGATGAGTTCCATAGTTTTAGTCTTATGGTTGTTGAAGCAAACCAAGCCACAACCCGCAAGCACCTCTGGTATACTGAGGCTACTCATCGGGCAGGTAAAGTTCCACCCGATACCCACCTGGGTAACAAAGTAATACAGGCACAGTCCTCAAAGAAACCCAAACTGGGTAAAAAGGCACAGTCCTCACAGGTGTATACCCACACTGGGTAACAAAGTAATGTAGGCACAGTCCTCATACATACACTCCGTAACAAAGTAATGCAGGCACAGTCCTCATAGGTACCCACACTGGGTGACAAAGTAATGCAGGCACAGTCCTCTTAGGTACCCACAATGGGTGTCAAAGTAATGCAGGCACAGTCCTCATATAGGTACCCACACTGGGTACAGATACAGTAGCAGTTAGTCATGCAGACACTGCCCTCAATGATATCCATATGCTGGGTTGAGAGGGGAGTAATCTAGAGGAGTAGCTACTGGCAAATTCCACTTCTTGAGGCAAGCAATGGACTAGGAGGCTTCATAATCTCAAATACTGTTAAGTTTCCACACCTTGTACATGTTGTAGCATCCAGTAAAACTGCACATGATTGTACATGCGAAGGTTTGACAGTCTTAAAAGTGTCAAGGAGAAAATGCCTCTAGTTTGTTCATCCATTATGGTCAATGCCTTGATTGAATTGTTGCCAACAGTACTGTAGACAACGTATTAATAAGGTGTTAATTCAGGCTTGGGGTGTAAAGTTGATTTAGGTTCGAGTACAGTGTTGACAAGTCAGAACCAAATACACACCCAGTTCTTTAGAGTTGGCATTAAATGAATTGCCATTGAGCCAGTCTGGTTTTCAAGAAACCTATAATAACCTTCACTCTAATCTTTTTACAACCAGTCAATCAAAGATTGAGATGAAATTCATAACCCTTTGATTTAAAAGTTTTTGTTTTCAAGAAACTTTAACTCTTCCTTGTCACAAGAGATCACTGAGAAAATCAGAGAATGAGTTGAAATTTATAAACCGCAGATCCAAATAATTATTGGTCTGGAACTAAAACATTTACATTTATTTTGTGAAGGACAAAAGCAACTATGATTAAGTCAACCAATCATTTGATTACAGTCTTTATTACCGACCTTGTTGGTAACATTTTACTTTTGCTGCATTACCCCAAGCCTGGTTAGTCCTTGTACTGATAGTAGGGTTGTACCTTGTAGAATTATAGTCCTGAAAGTTCTTCACATTTGATATAGAATTAGCCAGCATTTCCTTGTGAACACAATAAGGAATGTGTAGCAACCTTTGGTTATGAAAGGAAATAATGTGAAGTCTCAAACATCCACCTACCTCCATCATAATGTGATGCTCATGCAAGGTGACTTCACTCCTGGCTCTAGAGCCGGTGAACAATTCTCCAAGCTGTCTCAGTAGCAATCACATATAAGTTGTTGCCTTCCAGTGGGCACTCACAATATAGAAGCAATTGGTAATGTGATATCCTGAATAACCAAAGACCCAGGATAAGCTGATCACTACCAGCCTACGAGAACCAAATCCCTAGAAAATAAATAAATATCAGAAAACATTGTGCTTATTAATTAGATCAAGTATTGCAATGTCACAATGTATTTCACATTGAAGAAAAATGGCATTTCAAATAATGTGAAGAACTTTCAGGACATTGTTTTACTTCAACCTTGCTTGGTATTGCCGAGCCTCGTTCCCACCAACTAGCCCCCAATTTAAAACTTTAATTTTAGTTTGCCCAACAAACTCACCACTATCCCGTATAGTTGAAGTGATTTACCCACTTCACTGATCTTGGATTAAGCCTATTGAGCAATGGTTAGTTATTTGCAAACCCAAAGTGACCATTAGCTCTTATGGGCAAAGTGATTTCAAGACTCCACAATTTGCCCCTGTTGGCAAAACAAGTGGCCACAAATGTCACCTTGTATGACTTGCTCACGATAAACAGTGTCATGACTGGCCACCACTATGTGGAAATGCCTGCCGCACATAACTTCCCTATTTGGGCAAAGAGTATGCTATGCAGTGGCCCTCACCATTTTCCCTGTTGACCCTCCATCTTCACCTACTGCTAAGCCCCTAATGGGCAAACTGATGAACCAGTGACAAAGGAACCCTCTGCCCCTTTTGGGCAAAATTATATTTTATTCCAAAGACATCACTAATTTATGGGCAAATTGGACAAAACTGGCCCCTATTGATTTATCTGCAAATGGATGAACAAATGACAAAGAGACCTCTCTTATTTCACTCCTTCACCCACCATTAGCCCCTGTTGGGCAATCAACAATGTACTACTAGTCCTTGTTGAGCAAGCAACAACAGACCACAACATTGTAATCAATATTGCAATCTTTATTGCAATCAACAATTTACCACTTGCCCCTGTTGGGCAAGCAACAATGTACCTGTAGTCCCCAGTTGGGCGGCAAGCAGCAATGTACCACTAGCCCCAGTTGGGCCACATTGTACCACAAGCCCCTGTTGGGAAACCATCAATAAACCACTAGCCCCTGTTGGGAAACCATCAATAGACCACTAGCCCCTGTTGGGCAACCATCACTAGACCATCTGCTCCTAATGGTCGAGATGATTTGTGTCCTGTTCAGTGGTGATGAAGCGTTTGCAACAAGATTCCTAACTACCATTCATCATTCTTTCCAAGACTCACAGGGCATCATGTACATGTAGGTACATGTACAAACATGTCCTCATTGTTAGGTCCAACAGTTCCATGCCATAGTGAGATACTGTGGGATGGATTACCATGGGAACGAGGTAATTAACATTGACCTATCGCCATTCACAACTTGGCCATAACTCAGACAAATAAGTGATAACAAGTTGAAACAAGCACTCTCCAGGAAGTAAATGCAAGATTACATGTACAGTTGGCTTTCGATGTACTTGTTCATCAGAAAAAGTGGGCAAATGTATATGAACAAAGAAACACATACCGAGTATATGTATGGGTTTCATCATGAATTGGTACATGTAGGCCTTACTGCTAGGAGAGCAGTAAGAAAGGATAATTGCTCATTTGTGTTTTGGATGCACAAACAATGAACAATATGAGTATATACTGCATATGAATGAGCATCATGTATATGGTCTACAAGTAGAACAAGTACATCTCTTTGTCCATGTGTGCTAAATGAGGCATATTTGTACATTAAGTATGCACATGAATGAATACATACATCTTGTATAGGCCTACGAGATAGGTTATCACTTTCCAGTATTGTAGATCAGGTTGATCATACATTTTGCTTAATGCATTGGCTATCATAATATGAATGGCGATAGGTCAATAGTGTTTGATTGAAGACTATCAATAAGCTCCATGTATTTTAGGGCTGTATACACCACTGGTTTTGGTTAAGTAGTGAAACTAAAGTAGGAAACCATGTCATCAAATGTTGAAAGAGAACAAGGAGATAAATTTATGTCATAATTGAAAAGAAAAACTTCAGCTGGGAAACACCATTGGGAAAACTGCATGCATTCGTATCAATTATAAGCAGTTTTTACCACAGAACAGGTGAACATCTTTTGTTGAATTTCAAGGAAAGCATTAAAACTTAATAAGAGCCAGATCAATGTAGTCACAAAGCTGTAAGAGTAAACTAGTGTATTTGACAAAAATAATGAGCAAATAGTATTAAAATATAACTCAGTTTCAAATTGAACTAGATTGCTGGCAAGTGATCTGGATCAAATTGGTGATATTTTACAAATTCTCTTTGAAATGATAAGTCCCACAGACATAAAAAGAAAATGTTGGAGGATCATTTGAATCCTAACAGTAGAAAAATTAAATTGCATCAAACTTTCAACCTTATTGAGCTTGTTTCCAGCTCAAAAATAACTAGAGATGAAAGAAACTGTAGGGACGTTTGAACTAACACTCTATTGTGAGTGCAATTTCAGAGGTGGTAATGTAAGCCAAATACTTGGATATAATTACCAGTAGAATTCAAACTCTTTGAACTACTTATTGTTTTATACCAGCGGTGTATACAGCCTGTCCAATGTCCATGCATACAACTAGTTCTAGGATAGGGCCTTGCTACTTGGGTTTTTGATCATCAGAGATGTAGGCCCAGACATGTTTAGTCACAGGTCCTCTTTAGAATTTTAGATTGGCAAATAGGTTAATATCTTACAATATGCAAGGAATAGTCCAAGAGATGAACATTTCAATGGTGACAGGAGAGGAGGCCATGGACCATGCTGGATGATAGTCACATGGCTCATCAGTAGGTAGATCACTAGACACTAATATTTAGAAGGTCCATCATGTATGAGGTTTTGTTGTACTGAAGCTTATGGGATGAATCAGCTCATAAGCAGATGTTGCAGGGATACCATTTCAGCTGATAATGTGTAGCATAGACATCTTAGCCTGTGTAGTCCCAGTTCTGGATAATTAAAACATTAACAGGTTACATCAGGCAATCATAGTTTAACGTATACTGCTTTCTAGAGAAAAAGCACAATTTGAACGATGTTTGAACGATACTTTAAATTTTTTGGCAAAATCAGTCCGCGGCTGTCTTTCGTAGGTAGGCTACAGATTTGTGAAGCTGTGTAATATTGAACCACATTAACTTGCTGTGGTAAACGGGGTAATAGTTTGCAGCAAGAAACAGAATGTCTAAAGTGTATCAACAGATATTTCAACAGCACCCTATGAAATAAATTGAGGAACACTTCTACCACAGACATATAGGTTTTTGATACACAATAAATGATCTTAGCATTAGCAGCAGGTATTAGCTACTCTACATGCCCTATGAGTGGGCATCAGCTACCCAGTGGGCATGCTACCCTATGGCATTAGCCATCTCATGAGTAGGCATAGCTACCCTACATGCCCTATAAGTGGGCATTAGCTACCTTAACAGCAGGCATAAGCTACCTCATTGAGCAGCCGGGCATTTAGTTAGCTACCCTATCAGAAGGTATAATCTACCCTAACATCGGGCATTATAAGCTACACCAAGAGCAGGCCATAGTTGTTCAGTTTGTACATGACGTACAAATGTAATTTCAAAGGAACAGTTGTATGCATGTGAGACTCTAGCAGGCCCTGGGAAAGCCTACAATGTTGTTTAGGATTCACTTCATCAAATCTGAAGTGAAGAAACGTGAGTAGTATACACATATGTACTCTAGTTCCAATCAGTCAACTCAGCAGAAACAAATGTAGTGCTATGTAGTCTTACTTGTAATAATCCTTGTTAGTTTCAATTTAGTCTCTTGTCTCATCAGTAAGGCATTTAGTTTGGAAGTAAATGGACTAAATTAGAGATACAACGTTACGCTTCACAGATAGATAAATAAACCTTTATTATACCTCACCCTTGGAAATTAAAATAGCATTGACAAAAAAGGGTCAGAAAACAACACAATCAACAATTAGCCGAGACTAAGAAATAAAATGCATTGCATGTAATGGGCTATCTTGGACAATATTACAAACTCCTGTATGGGTTGTATTCAAAGACAGAGTTTTTAATTCCATTTCAAAGCATGATGTGATGAGCATTTACGTTCATGCCTTTTGAATAAACTCTCCACAACTTTAACTTCAAATAGAGGTGAAAAAACAGTCGGGAGTAGTTCAAGTTTGTTTCGTCAAGTGCAGAGAAAATTCCTTAATGTCATTGAGCAAACTTAATCTAAAGCTAGATTCCTTTTATGATTCAGAGGCTAATTTAAAAATGCAGGAGAATAGGATTTACAACTAGCTAGGTTGTGAATCAGGGCTAATTGAAGTTGAACAGTAGGAGAGGCGGTAACAAAACTGCCGATTAAAACTTTTCCCAGGGTCTGCTTAATATAGGTTTACATGTGAGCTGTATAAGGTGCATGGTTGTAATGTAGACTCCAATGAGGATGTATAGTAAAGTGTGCAGTGCATGGAATCATAAAAACTTCAATTAAACTTACCATGTACACAATACAGGCAGGACTGGCAAACCCTGTGTCGATAAAAGGCACCATAGTTTCCCTTGATACTGAGGGGCAGATGGGGCGGATCCAGGATCTGCAGGAGAGAGAGAGAGAGGGGTTACACTGGCCGGAGGTCCTGTCATGAAAGGGGGGGGGGGGCTGCTTGGGGGTTGGTCACACAGAGGATTATGTCTGAAATGCACTTTGCATTTTAGATCAAATGAAACGGAAAAAGTCATCTTTCAAGTCGGCTTTTGTAAGGAAAAAGTTGGAGGATAAGAGGGGCACAATTTGCAAAGACTCTTAGCTAAGCACAATGTAGCATTCACCAAATGATACTTGTTAGAAACAAGTGTCTTGCAAGCACTAGTGACATTTGTAGTCATCATGACGTTGCAGAGACGTTGAGATGCACCATCCAGTGAGACACCTGTTTTGTAGCATTTGTCTTAAATCTTTCCATGTCAGAGGTTTTATTTCACTTTGTAGTCATCAGAATGTTTAAAATGCATTCAGATGAACCATTCAATGAGACGTGAATGCTTTATAGCCTTACCAAATACATGTACTACAAAAGACCAATGAAACCATTGGTTACATCGTAGTCATATCAAGGAAAATGTCATCCATGTTTTAGAAAGTAATGCTTCAGGTAGGGGCACCTTGGAATAAATTTGAAATGTCCTAAGGGATAACATTGTGTGACCAAATTTGTATATCATGCCCCCCCCCCTAAAAAAAGTGAACAATTAAACAGAAAAAGTACGTAGGGAAATGTAAACCAAAAGTTACAGTTAAACATGGCAGGGCTTTCCGGCAAAACCCAGGGGAAGTAGAAATAGGGAGATTCAACTCAAGCGTTGGATCTCCACTGGATCCGCATTGAAATTGCCACCACATCGTCAACAAAATTGAGCCACAAACTGAGAATGGTGCTTATAGTAAATAGACACACCAGGACCCATGTACAGGGAAAATGTGCTACTCAAAACAGTGTAAGAACAAACAGTACTAGAGAGACAGAAATCACAAGGTGATCAGCTTTAAGAATTGGGCATGAATATCATGAGATGATGTAGATGCCGAACAAATATAAATGATGAGACTAATATAATGGTCTAAATTTAGATCAATAAAAAAAAAGCAAGTCTTCAAATTAAAGCTTCTGAAAGATCTTTGTACTGGTACCTGAAAACATTACGTTTTTACCTGAACAAATTGAATGATTCTTACTGGAAAATCAGCAGTAACAAATTACTTTGAGCGGTTTGTCAGAACTAAAGTAAGTCAACATTTTTTACCAAACTTTAGCAACAAAATAAATTGAAGAGTACTACTGGTGAAGTTGTGTACAGTGTGTAGCTCACACTAACCAAAAACGATAATTTAGGAACCTTGTCCATTTATGGATTTGACTTGTTTACTGAAGTACATCGGACTCATCATTTACAAAACAAAATGTACGAGTGTCTTGCACTGTTTTGAGTAGCAGGAGAGTTTGGCATCCTTGGGAAAAAAGAAAAAAGTGTAGGGCCGTTACAAGTTAAAAATATACCAAACATACCACATCGTTATCAATGGTGAACGAAAATCTTTAAAATACTTTGCTTGAAATAAGTGAAATAGATTGCAATAGGAACCAATAGGATTGATGGAATCAAATGATTGTACCAAGTGTACTCCCATGGACATCAGAACCTAACAATCTAGAAAAATACTTGCCTCACAAGTAGAATGTAGACATTAGAACTAACTTTGAATCTTCGTCAAAATGTTTCAACGTAACTTTAAATGGCAATCAATTCAATTTAGTAGTAGAAAAAAACCTTTCAATTATTTGAAAAGCGTTGGAGATAAACTTTCATAACAGATTTGGCAACAGCAAAAGAATATGATAATGAAACTAAACAGCTTTAAGAAACTTAACAAAATGCATGGTGGATTTTGACTTCGCTGATTTCTACACATTTAACCTAAGTAAATAAATTGCCAATGATTTTGACATTCGTTAAAAAGTTGTGTTTGTCTACACTTGGCAAATAGAAAATTTAGTGCGCAAATACTGCTTAGTTAAACATAACATAAATGCAACAAGTTTATTAACTAAAATGCTACACATGCAATGGTACTTTTAGCAGAATCAGCCCGCCATTTTTGTTCACACACATTGAAATCAATTCACCGTTTGTGCTTGTGAAATTATAGACTAAGGCTAAATGCATTTAGTTACCCGACGACTCGCTCAATCATTACCTTTTACCAGAAAACCATGTAACTATCATCATTTATTGTTGCTCATTTATAACATAGTTTATGAGCCTGTACATTTTGTCTGCAAAACTCAGACATAAAATTTATGCACATAATATATTTGACTTGAACACACAAATAAAGGGAACACACTAAATTAATGGCAGAGATTTTAATAGGGTCTTCTTAGTGACGTTCACAAATATGATCAGTGCGGTTGAAACGACGTGACCTTAATCTTAACATGGCAAAACTATTGAAGAAATCTGTCAAATTTATGTTCATTTGTTGGCTATTTCATTTGATAGGATCAAACTACAGGATTCAACTTATTATGCAACTCCCATTTAATGTCCCCAAAGATATTTCAAAGTAGACATTGAGGACGCTCTCGCCATGAGCAATGCAAGGAGTGGTGGATAGACTACATCCGACTCTATGGTTAAGTCAACTGATTATTAGAGTTCATCAGACCCTCCCCTGTTATGGTCAACAGAGGGCGCCTTGGCCACACAGACTTAGACTGGGGACTATTGAACACATTGCTGTAAGCCACTCACTGGTTGGTGTTGATAGAGGGCGCTCACCGACAGGTCTGTTGACACCTGTGGGCGGGGAACACTTGTGTGCGCACCAGGGGGGGCTTGCATGTGCCGGGGTGCTTTTCTTTGTTTTGTTTTTTTCAAGTTCAAGGTCAAATTTAAATATGAATAGATGGCAATGCCTAGCAATAGATATGAATAAATATCAACAGATATGAAACACTTGTGTATACTTAGTCTTTATTTCAGACACGAGTCCTCTACCGCCCTCTATGTCCTTACCTTCCACCCCTTATAAGAATAATGCATCTGCTTTCTATTTCAATACAAGTTGCAGCACTATTTTATATG
The DNA here is from genome assembly GCA_023634235.1 of Pisaster brevispinus. Taxonomy (NCBI): domain Eukaryota; kingdom Metazoa; phylum Echinodermata; class Asteroidea; order Forcipulatida; family Asteriidae; genus Pisaster; species Pisaster brevispinus. The sequence goes on from JAMKCF010000007.1 coordinate 10,578,241, forward strand.
TGGACTTAAAGGAAAAGGTACATTTGTTTTTCAAGGAGCTTGAGTTTTTCTCTAATAAATTTTACAGAGGGTAACGAACACATCTGTGAACTTCAGCTCTTTTTAGCGAGTTTAACTTTGTTAAAGAAGTTATGTTTTAGGTATGGTTTTTTTTAGATAAAAATACATGTACACATTTTGTGTGCGTCAACATTGATAGGGATTTTTTTACAAGTTTTTCGCTGTTTTAGTTAAACAAAGTCTCCTTGATATTGAAAGACTTTTAACCGCATCACTTTTGGTGAAATTTTCAAAGACAAAAATAACACAAGTTTTTATGTGTTACAAATGGAAGTTATTTAGAGGAAGTTTTTTTCCTTCAAATTGCGTCAAAGTGGATAGGTTTTTAAACAAGTTTTTCGCAGTTTTTGTTACACCAAGTCTCCTTGATATTGAAAGACTTATACCGTATCACTTTGGTGAAATTTTCAAAGACAAAAAAAAACACAAGTTTTTATGTGTTACAAATGGAAATAATTTGAGATTGAGATTATTTAACCTTTTTGGTAGAAGTTGGATATTGGAAATCTAGTTTCTAGTGTACCTTTCCTTTCACTCACTGTCCACATTACCAGAAGTGTTTCAGACCTTTATCACGCCATCTTTTAAATCTATCTTGGGCAAAGCAACTGATTTTTATAATGATCATGTGAAGCTGAACTTGTTCTGTTCATTGCATGCTCGGATCAGTTGAACTGATTTGTCGGTGTTTCATCATCTGTCAGTGTATAAACAACAGGTTTACACTGTTCAACGATGCCTTGTAATTGAAACATGTATAACTGTCTTATTGACATTTCCGGCTCTTAAAAAACAACTTTAGTTGTTTTGTATTCAGTGTTGTTAGGTTGAACTTCCCAACATTGTTCGGAGCAGTTCATCTGTTTCAGCACTGTTCAACATCTGTCAGTGTGTAACCAACAGGTTTCCACTGTTCAATGATGCCTTGTAATTGAAACAAGTCTTTTTGACGCTTTTTTGCTCCTAAAAAACAACTTTAGTTGTTTTGAACTTTCTGACTTTGCTTATCAGATCTGATATGGAATTTTTCATCCACTTTGTACATTGTACAAACAATTTACACTGTTCATCAATGATGCCATGTAAACTGAAATAACTAATTCTTAATGACGTCACTTTGCCCTTAAAACAAATATCTACGGATCGAATGAACTTTCGGTTACTCGCTCAGTTGATTGATTTGGCATTGTTTCATTATCTGCATACACCCAGAATGCTCAATGTAACTGAATGTAAATGAATGCCTTGTAACTGAAACGTTAGATTTGCCTTTATTAGAAAAGCAGTTTGTGAATGCAATCGGCAATGCATTACATAGAGTTGGTGGCTAGTTATGATTGGCCACAGGAGCAAGTTGTAACTTCTTTGTTAGCAATGTCACTGTTTGTAACCAGCAATAGCAGTATTTCAATGCTTTCAAGCATATATTGTTCTGCTATGATTTGATCAACACGTACTTGATCAACACACATAAATAGCTAGCTTTTGTTCTTCCAGGCTTGGTTTGTTCAACTGACTAAGTGAGAAAAAAACAAGATGGCTTCTGCGTGATAAAGGTCAGTGCTGCAACAAGATTGAAATAGAAAGCAGATGCTTCCCAACACACAACAGACAACAAAATAAAACACAACAGACTCTTTTTTTATTATCTCATAAACACTATGTACACTAGCACATCATATTCCTTATTACTAAAGGTACACACACCACTATTGGTTTCTCAACTGACTAATTAAAGATTCACCCCCACATTGGAACATCAAGGTTTTTATAACATTTAAAAGAGTTTCATTTTTATTTTACTCCTAGTTTTCAAGTTTTGGTACCAGACTAAGCTGTATTTAGTCTGTTTTAAAGATACTGTTTTTAAATGCAATACAAATCACAGTAGTTGAAGTGACTTTTTCTCAGTCTTTTTCCGCAAGTGACCAAAAGCTGTATCAAAGGTGTGTGTGCACCTTGAGCTTAAAAGCTTATATTTACGATAACAATATTTTAGCCTAGTTAACTCAATGGCTTCATCTGGGAGAGGAGAGTGGTTTTTTAATCCATCTGGAACATACTTTCTCAGTTACGTTGACTCTGTAACATGTTTGCACTTCAATTAGATGCTTCCTGAGAATAATTCCATCACTCTTTGGGATAGAGTGGTCAACAAAAGTGCTTTATGACAGCTGCCTGTAAGCAATCAGCTAAGCACAAGTCCTGGTTGAGGCTTGATTCTGGCTGAGTGTGGTCCAGTCCTGTAACACACCATGACCTTAGGTCATACACTTTGCACAGCTTATATTAGTGCTTTGTTGCAGTGATTCTTTCACAACTGTAGTACTTGAGACGCATGTATGGAATGCACACACAAAAGTTGTAGTTCTTTGCTTGTGATTGATGTACAAGTACTCTTGGATTTCCAACTCGTCATGCTGTGTATAGCATGTTAGGCTTTGGTGGAGTAAGAAATCAAGTGTTCCTTCCAGCACACAATGTCAAAAATCTCTCCAGTAGATAGAGATGTTGCTCTGAAAAGAGCAGGAATGTCATTCTCCATGTTTCAATAAGTGTGCTCTAATCATCACCGTCGCTGTGTTGGAGATTTAAGACTTGAAATTCAAGCAGAAACTGCAGTGCCCAGCCTTGGTATCACATTGATCCATGTTGTTCAACAACTCATAACATTCAGTTGCTTTTTTACCAGAATGCATCTCCACATCCTTTAAAGTTTTACCAGTACATAGCCTTCTAATAGATTCAATTATAATATGATGTGCCAGTGTACATTTCCATAACATACATTATCAGTTTTTACATACATTTCAATCCAATCCAATATTCAATCTTGAAAACGTACATGTGTATTCGTATAACATGATAGTTAAAATATACATCTCAGAGTTCCCTTCATTGAATATTTATTTAAATCCAAAGCACAGCATCCTTTTTTTTAGAAATCAATGTAAGTATTCACCATTACCAACAGTGAGGTGGTAAAACTGACAGTGTCAAACATCATGTTTTCTTGTCTGGTGTTGAGAAAGTGTTCTTGAAGTTCAATGAAACATTTAAAGCAGAAGGTACTGCTATGATGAGAGGGCAAGTAAGCTCCAAATGATTGGTTGGAATAATGAGCCAGCATGAATAACAAACTGTGATCAGTCTTGATTAACCTTTACACACTTGGAATTTTTGCTAGCATGTGGGTTCAGTCCTCCCTTATCCATTTCTCCGATGTCACTCCACACTGAAATTGTTTGAACTTAGAGAAGGATCAATGTCTGTCATACAAACATTTAAGGGTTATTTGTACCCTTGAAATTCAAACTCATAAAATCTTCACACTGCTGTGTGTTTTTCTCAAGAAAGTGCTCAATTTTTTTTGGGATACAACTTTCTGAAAGTTTAGCTGAAGTACTAGTTTACTAAGGAGACTTGCAATATGTATTTTGCAATCAACTATTGGATGCTGTGCTTTGACTTCATAACCAGGCACATGGAGAAAATGTTTGAAGCCTTTTTTTCATCAAGTTACCAAAAAGATTCACTTCAGTTCTTTAAGAAGAAGACAATTCTTTTTCTTCAGATGCCCATTGAACCACTATACCCTTTTTATAATGTCATCTAGTAAAACAATTCTACATATAATTTCTGTTTGGCCAGAACAGAAATTAAAAAAAAAGATTGTGATGTTGAAAAATTATTTGAAGCAAAGTTATCTTTTCAAAAAGTTAAGTTGCTGTTAAAGTTTTGTTAATCTCAGGACATGGGCAGTTAGTTCTCACAGTGGGTTTGGGCAACACATAGTTCATAAAACAACCTTCAAGTTTGATTCAAAGAGTGAACATTGCTAGCTGGTAAAGGCCCTTTTAACCATGTGCCTGGTTTGTAAGCTTATAACCTTTCCACTTCCATGGATTTGCTTCCATTATAACACACTGCATAACAGGTTCCCATTGCCTTGTTGTGATTTAGTGAGGAGGCTGTTGCAGACCTCACTGAAGATCCAGACAAGTGAGATGAGACATCAATGATCAAGAATTGTTCCATCCCCAGCTGATCCATCTCCTCTACACCAAAAGCTCACTGCAAACAAAATGGAATAAATGCATTAGATTTTTAAGTTGATGAAGTGTTGAAAGGCAGGGTACAGGAGAAAGGCGCAACTTTTGTTTGTGTCAAGATTTTTGTCTTCAATCTTATTAGCAGACAGCTCTGCTCTCAACTTGAGTTTGATCATATAACACATTCTTGTAGCAAGTTTAACATTTATTATCTTTTTCAAGCAATTAGCAGGAAACTGCCAGGTTCCAGTTGCTTTGCAATGCATTTTTTGAAAACTTTACTTCAAAATTTTAAAAGAGGCATTTTGCACATTACGTTTCTATTACTATCAAATAATTCTCTCAGCAATCAGACAAGAGTGAAATCAATGTCAGTACAACATGTACATTCAATATCTAGAGTTCTGTTTGAATATCAACAATCCTGTACCCTGCCTTAGCTGAAGCAAATCCGTTGTGATATTTTCTTATCACATTTTTTGAAGTTAAATTTTACACAGCATCATACATAATATATATTTAATCAGTAACAAATAAAGGTTTTCCCAGCCAATCTCAGGAAAAAATGTATTCAGTTTTATAAACATGCTATCAAATTCATGCATGTTTTCTTTTTAGGTACTTTTGTGTTCAATTTCCTTCTTCTCATTCAGGTTTGTATCAGTCATTTTATTTTATTTATACACTCAAGACTACATTTTCATCATTCTTCAGTTGAATTTGTATTACCAAATTACATTTGATGAAATTGAATTAGTGACTGGCCTCTTGCTGTTGGCTTTTGTGAAATTGAAAGATCTTTGCAACCTAATGAATGATCTCATTTGACCAGTGAATGCTGAACTGGTGAAACTGAAGAACTCCTTTTTATTGTTGAATGCTGATGCAATGGAGCATTCATTTTCAAACAAAATTGAATAAGCCAAGTGTTAAATTTACTGAATTTATGTTGAAATTGGCCGGGAAAACCTATCAATAATAAACAATGTTCTTAAGAGAGGCAATTTGTCCTAAGGTGACCTAGGCAACAAAAACAGTTGATGAGCTCTGCATAGTTCAGTCTATAGATTTGTTGATTGTTGATATAACAAACCACGCTGGTTGGCATGGACGGCTGAATGCTAGCAAAACATTCAATCATGTTAACAGATGTTATGACCAAATTCAACTCTTTCCAATAAAAAAAATAAGAAAAAAGCAAAAAAATGAAAAACATCCAAAGAATGGTTGCTTTGTTTCCAACAAATTTAACACTATTTGGGCTGGAAATGAGGATGGTCGGTATCAGACCTTCAATTTCCAGAAGTACGAGATCTCCAAACTTATCAACCTTGTCTGGGGAGCGTTAAAAACAGCACTTCATAAAATTTAAAGTGTTCATTAAGCTTTAAAAAACTTGCAACTTTCACATTCAGGGCAGAAAATGATATCCCCACGTCCCATTTATTTGCATTGATCATGTAACAATCCACTAGTCTGTAAACTACAATTTGGTACGTGCATTGTGATTTGTCAGAGGTAATTCTGTGCTTTAACCACCAAAAACATCCAGTTTTTAAAAAGTTGTGTGTTAATCTCACTTTTTAGACAAATGTATGGAGTTTGATTCTGAAGAGTGTAAAGAGCTGTCCTCACTGATTAAACAAAAAGCAGTTTATACAATGTAGCTGTCTTTGTTTGTCTGAACTTAGTGGTACTGCCTGGACAGGATGTGCTCATACTTTGGCATAAATTCCATTGGACCTTTTGTTGTGATCAATATTATCTGGGTTTCAAAGCTTCATCACATAACAGAACATAGCACTCGATTGCGTTGTCCGATGTTTTCTGCGCCACAGTACACGCAAATTTAGTTTGACACATGCAAATTTTCATATAAAATCAGATATATCTAGAGTTTGCTAGGAGCAAATTCTAAGATTCATACACTTTGTATAAAGAAAATGTAATCTATTTTAGTTTAAAAAATGGTATAAGTTGTTTGTAGTTTGGGAAAACATTGCCTTTTTAAAGTTAAACTATAGGCTAACTTTCCTTCTCAAGCCTATGCAATTAATAAGAACAATTACAAGCCCTAAATTGTCATGACTCTCATAAATTGAACTACCATAGCTGGTGTACTGCGTAGCTCAGGCTTTTGGAACAAATGGCTTCTTTTCTCCTTCCATGTAAAAAAAAAAGATGATTGGTCAGTCGTAACCAGTTGCTGTTTTATACATTGTAGGACAGCAAATCATAGCCATTGAAAAAGACCATTTCATTGCATGTGTTATCACCTGGTTATAGGTTAGAGGTTAGAATACGCGGTGCGTGTACCGCATCACACATTCTTATTTTCACCTCCCTATGGAGACATCTTTTGTTCTTTCTTTTGTTCCTGTACTTAACATCCTCCTATTTCTTTGTACACAAAATTCCTAATGGTGCACCTCAGTCTTTAGAATTCCCCTATTGTTTTTCCTTTTCTGTTTTGTCATAAAGGTAATAAGGTGGTGAATATTTGTACATTATTTGAGCGCTTCTCCTACGATTTTGTTCGTTATGTGACAATCTTAAATGAGTGCATGTTCCTTTGACTCTATAGACTTTCACAATCTTCCAAAAAGGTTAAAGGTTTTTGAAAATATTGAGAAGAGAAATAGTTTCACTTGATGTGAGCGAGGAAAGATGAAAAGCAAGACATTCTAGAAGGGATTGGATATACAAATCTCGTTGATGAGGATAAGACAGTGATTTAACAGCCTGGGTACTTAGAGATGAGGCAAGGGTGTACTGCAAATAAACAGCATAAACGTCGGACATAGTTATGTTGTATTTCATTTTTGTGATCCATGTTTTGTTTAAAAAGTAAAATTCTTTTCAATAAATATCACATGAGTAAATAATATTCTTCTACACACCTTACTTTTAATTTGACATGTGACCATTGGTATGCACACAATCAGTTCAAAGGTCCTCGAATTTAGGCAAAGTGGAAAGTTTGAAGAGGAAAGAAAAACAAATACTATGAAAGGTCAAGGGTCTTTAAACTTTAGGGGAAAAGAAGTAGAAAGTTTGAAAAGGGAAGAAATAAAACCTAGCAAATTTTTTGGGGATTAAAGGATTAGAAATTCAAGTCATGTTTTGATTGAGATATCACAGTGGGTTAAGTCAGCCTCAGAGGTGAAAGGCAAACAAAACCAAAGTAAATGTTGAAATAGACAAACTTAATAAAGAAGGGGCCAATGTGGAAACATTTCTTGGCTAATCAATTATTGTCAGATTTGAGAAGCAAATGCAAATTTGAAGAGAGGGGAAAAAACCCACACAAAATTGTTTTGGAAAATACCATATTTTATCAGAGGTAAAAGGAAAGGAATGTTTGACCAAAGTGACAATGAAACAGATGAGTATTTGAACCCAACTAAATGAAGAAATGCCAAATTAGAAACTTTGTTGTCAATGACTAGATACGAGTTTTGTAAATTAATAAAAGAAACATGTAATTGACTAAATATAAGAAGTGTATGATTGCAATTGTCGTAAGTATCTGATTTATATCAAGTAATAAGCCACAAGGGAAACTGACTGGGTAAATTTTCAAATAGTTTTGGGTTTGAACAAAGAAAAATTGACTGGGGTGGGATTTAAAAAATAGTTTTGGTTTTGAAGTGTCTGATATCTTGAAAAATACAATTTCTTCATAAAACAAAATGCTTCGCTAGACTTTTGAGTTTTTGTCATGAAAAGTTTTTTTAGTATAGTTGTGGGAACAAAAATGAGTTTTTGAACAATCTTGTGCTAATTTTGGGCTACCAGAATTAACCCTTTCAAATTCCCTAACTGTAAAAAAAAATAAAAAATAAAATAAAATATAAACAAAACCAACCCAAATTCCCCCCCAAAAGAAAACCATTGTTACACTTTGCCTCATAGCATAATTATTCAGTCTACCTTAATCCAAATAATTGTGAGAACCCAAATGTTCAATTAATGGGAATGTACCTTTGATTTGGGCTGTGAACACCCATAATTATTGATCCAGCACCGATTCTTCAGTGATTTTTTTTATGGAGAAATTTTGAAATAGAAATTTACAAATAAAACCCTTCGTCGTTCATGATGATTTTGAATACATAGCAAAACAATTTTAAACAGGTGGCTTAATTTGCATAAACATTTGAGAAAAGTTGAATTTATGTCCTACACGTGTACCTTCCCAGTAAATGGAACAAAATTAGAAAGCATTTAAAACTAGTTTTCAAAACTAGTTTTTAAATGTTAAAACTCTTACTAAAACTCAATGAACATTTTTACATTTTAAACTTCAACAGCTATCCCAGTCACATGCAGCTAGTTAATAGAACAATAGTTTTATGTTGTTGGAATCGATGGATGGAATGAAATGCTGTCTCGGATGAGAAGACGAGCAATAAGTTCATCTTCATTCCACTCTATGGATAACAGTTCTGTTGACATTGCTGAATGTGATTCCATTCCTTGAATTCATCAAACTGCAGTCATTAACTTTGAAGGATCTCCAGTGGCTGTTTAGTTGATATTGTTGAATGTGATTCCAGTCCTTGAAATGATCAGACTGCAGTCTTGTTGTTAACTGACACCAGCTCTGTTGATGTTGGTGCAGCTTTCTATGTCGCAATATCATAATTAGAGCAGTCTTGGATTGTTAAAGGTCTCCGGTCCTGTGATGACAACGTTTGTGATGATACAGTCAGACAGTTGAATGTGATTCTATCGCATCATCAAAATGCAGTCTTACGTTCTTAAGGGTCTCCACTGGTTATGTCCGTTTCCTTCAGTGAGTGTCTGTGCACTGTGGGGGCAGGGTAGGACTGCCGAACAGGTTGTAAGGATCTTGATGCCATCAGTACGCTATTAGCAATGGATACATACATCCTCCATTGGTTTCAAGTGTCTGGTAAATGACTGGGTCCTGGGTGTGAGCATCTCCTTAATACTGTAACATTTCGTTGGCAAGTATTTTATAGGTTAGACGTTCTCTTTGTTAGTCAAATGGATGAATTCTTCCACAGAATCTCACTCTTTCTGAAGGCAATGTTCGCTGTCTCATTTGAAAACATATCTTTGGAGAAGTTGAAGTAGATGATCTAGTTCTTTCTAGTTCTTCATAGGTCTCTGCATGTCTCTGCATTCCCTAGCGGTGCAGGTAGAAGCAAATGGTGGTAACTTTGATCTGCATTGCAGTTCTTCAGATCTCTGTATTTCTTTTCATTTACCATTGCTGTAAATGTTTATCTGCCATTTCAAAGACAGTCCTCCATTACCTCCTCCCAAAAAGTTTTCACTGCTCAAATTGTCTTTCTCGCAAACAACCCTTAACCCCGGGTATAGGGCCCAACCAGGTGGAACCACTGAGGGAAAGTGGACCTGTAACATTGCGTGGGCAGGTGTGTCAGATCCTGAAGTAGCTCCTGCTACCCGCTACCCTTACAAAGTCCCTAAAGCAGCATGTGACCAGGATAGCACTAGAAACAAGCAATTCACAGAACCAGCTGTGGGTTAACTGCTATTATTATTCATGCAACCAAGTTATGTGTCATCTTAATTAGTTGCTGGTTATATAAATATTCAAAAAGTTGAAGAATTTAGAGTTACCAAATTCTGTTCATCTCTGCATTTCTTACATTGAAAAACATTAACCCCACAGCTGCTTGTAAGACAATTATAAAATTGAATAACTAAAAGTAGAGAGTTGAAAAACTTTGAATAGATCTCCTACATGGTGGTTTTTAGAAGGAAAAAAACATCTTTTTTTTGCTTCATGTAAAATTTTATTTAATGGGAAGTTTTAAACTTTTAAAGTTGATTTTAAAAAATCAAATTCTAATCTCATGGCATGTACAGTACAGTGAAAACATTAAAAATGGCAGCTCAATATTACGGAATCCTCATTGTTAATGATTTCCTTTTTTTCCTGTCGCCCCTCCCCCCCCCCCCCATATACAACAACGGACAAAGTGTGCAGTTAGTCCTCACACATATCTAGAGAAATCTTGAAGATATACACTCTAAAATTTGAGTTCTGGCAATAGGGACAGACGAAGGCCAGTTCCGACAGATTTCTGAATTTGTGACTTTGGATGGAGAGAAGTGAACATGGCATCACTGTGCTCAGGCACCCTTTCATGTAGATTACAGCAGTCAGGATTTGAACTCACTACTCTCATGACCATCACCACAAGAATCCAAGTTCACTGACCACCCCTAAAATAATATCTCTTTCATGGTACTAGTTGCAATCAAGGGTCAGCATTATTACTGATGACCATAGCCACAAGAATTCAAGTTCAGTTACTGACAGCTTTCAATAATTATCTCCTTTCTGATTTTGACTACTTGCAGTCTGGAGTCGGACCAACTATTCTTATGACCACCATCACAAGAATCTAAGTCCAGTTAATGACCACTCCTATTAACTTCATTTAGTCATGTTTGATGCTGACTACGTGCAGTCAGGAGTCGAACCAATTATTCCTGTGGCCATCACCACAAAAATCTAAGTCCAGTTACTGACCACTTTCAATAATGATCTCTTTTGAGATGTTGGTGACTTTTGCAGTCAGGAGTCGGACCCACTATTCTCATGGCCATCACCAGAAGAATCTGAGTCCACTGACCACTCCTACACATAATATCTCTTTCATGTTACTAGTTGCAATCAAGAGTCAGCAGCATTACGCTGATGATCATTGCCACAAGAATCAGCCAGTTACTGACCAATCTTAATCTTTGCTTTATAATATTGAATATTTGCAGTCAGGATTTGAACTCACTATTCTCATGACCATCGTCACAAGAACCTAAATCCAGTTACTGACCACCCATCATACATTTATCTCCTTATATTGTTGACTTCTTACAGTCAGAAGTTGGACCCACTATTCTGATGACCATCGGCACAAGAACCTAAGTCCAGTTACTGACCACCCATCATACATTTATCTCCTTATGTTGTTGACTTCTTACAGTCAGAAGTTGGACCCGCTATTCTGATGACCATCGGCACAAGAACCTAAGTCCAGTTACTGACCACCCATCATACATTTATCTCCTTATGTTGTTGACTTCTTACAGTCAGAAGTTGGACCCACTATTCTGATGACCATCATCACAAGAACCTAAGTCCAAGTTACTGGCCACTCTTACTCAGGAGTGAGACCCATTTTTCCCAATGACAATTAGGCTCAAGAATCCAAGTTCATTTCATACCATGATGATTTATACTTATGTACACTCAATAGCGTTGAGTAAAGTACTGCTAAAGAATTCAATTTCCTGTCAAAATTTGTGCATACTGCTAGAGCACTATCTGATCATATTCAAGACTGAACCGTACACTGTCCGTTCAATATGTCCCTAACTCAAATTTTAAAGTGACTAAGTTAAAAACCCAATCTTCAGAATACATGTATTTTCAACAATACTGAACATGCCATGAAAAAAGCAGAAACGTACACTTTTGGTTAAAATATCAAACTATGAATTGAATAACAATGACCAAGATCAAGATTGAGGCATTTGGCAATCATGAATAAAGTTAACAATAATTATGATTATCCTAAACATTGATGTTGATTCCAACTCCAACTTTAAGAATAATTCACTTGATTGCAATGATCTGATGTGTATATTTGAACTTGTCTATTTGACCATTATTTCATTAACAAAGAAGTAGTGTAGAAGAAGTTGTATCAACATTGACACCAATACCTATATGGTGTCTTTTACTTCCAATGTATTTAAGAAATTGAAGACTGGAATTTACCAAAAGTGTAGTTTTTATTTAGCTAATATTATGAATGTCATCACACAGTCTTAGTTGTGCTTTAATTGCACGATTCAATTAAAGATGTTGCGAAAACAAAAATTAAGGCTTCATTTACAGGTAGAGAGTGAGTAATGCGCAGTTTCAAGCAATACGGCAAACTGATGATGTTACTCGAACTAAGTGCACAATTAATATTTATTAAATGTTGCTAATTTATTCATCTTATTGACTAATTGGCTTCTTCTAAAAATCAAGATTCTTTTATTTTGGTTTAGAATTGAACTAGTTGATTTGGTTATGTGTTGACATTCAAGAAGTAGGGCCTAGATTTTTTCAAAATACACTGGGCTCGAAAATTAACACTGGACTGCAGGCCAATGTTTTAACGTTAGGCCAGTAACGTCAAGACCAAACAAGTTTGGCAGTCTTTTCTTTTTCAATTGTCAAATAATAATACCTCATTGTGTAGTATGTTTGAAAAAAACTTTTAGTGTGATAAATATCGTTCAATTCTGTTCAGAATCGAAGTATACTCAGCCATACATGAAACATAAATGAGAGATATCTTCTTTTAGTAATTTTGAAAATAAAAACATTTTTTTCTCTTCTTAGTTTGAATAATCGATTCTGGTCCTGTAAACAGTTTGACCTACAAGCCCTGTGGTCTTGTGGATCATTTCACTCTAAATTCAAGCCCTGATGTAAATTGAAATTCTAGGTTTACTTAATTCATCTCTCAGTGAATGAACAAATAAAAAATAATTAAGAATAAATAACAAAGCTTTCTAAAAAAAAAAGAAAAAAAAAGAAGAACTGCAATTTTGTTTTTAGTTGACTCTCAAATTCAGTCAGGTTTTAGACTCACTATTCTGACGATCAGTATTACTTATGAATCATTTCAGTCAACTTTTTAACGATCATTTTGGCAGCAAATCCAAGCAATGCATCTTTACAGTGATAGGACTGCATGGAGTCATGTGACCTATTGAAAATAATATGACACATTTTTAAAATAAATAAACACAAATTCAGTCCCTCAACCCTCTTTTCTAATAATTAGCCTACTGACCATTTATCTAGAGTGGATATGAGATCACCGGCTTGGTAAAACTGATATCCTTTTTTTACTTAGTTTTGGTCATTGAAAATAAATTATGGAAGTATCCAAGTCCATTCTGACAGCTGAGTTTTTGTTAAAGCTGCATTGCTCAAATTTTCACCAAAAGATCAAACATTTTGAGTTTGTTTTTCTTAAAGATTTTCGACAGAAAGGTGCTGTTTTGTTAAAATTGCATCAATCCATATTTGAGAAACAATTTGACATCTTATTGTGGATCAGAAGTTACCCCCCACCAAAAAAAAACCCCAGCCCTAAAAAAAAAACCCACACAAGACACCTTTAAGTCATATCACAAAGCATGACAAATTCATAACATGCACATTGTCTAAGTAGTATATAAATGTATGGCTTCTAATAACATTACATAATGCCAGATTCTGACAATACTCATTTGATCACATTTTTGTATTACTTATGAATCATTTCAGTCAACTTTTTAACGATCATTTTGGCAGCAAATCCAAGCAATGCATCTTTACAGTGATAGGACTGCATGGAGTCATGTGACCTATTGAAAATAATATGACACATTTTTAAAATAAATAAACACAAATTCAGTCCCTCAACCTTCTTTTCTAATAATTAGCCTACTGACCATTTATCTAGAGTGGATATGAGATCACCGGCTTGGTAAAACTGATATCCTTTTTTTACTTAGTTTTGGTCATTGAAAATAAATTATGGAAGTATTTCTTACCACCCCCCCCCCCCCCTACACACAAAGTAATAATACTAATAAATTAAAACAAATCCATGATTATCTGGCTCATGTTTGTTTGTTCAATTGTTTTTGTTTTTTTACAATAAAGTAACCGTATAAAATCATGATAACTAAAACAAATATATATATATTAAAGGGATGGTAAATTTTTGGATTGTGTCGATTCCAATCCTCTAATTTCTCTGAAGCATAAAGAGAACCTCTAGCTAGAAAGGTCGCTAAAATTATAAATTTGTCACGCAAGCGTAACTCAACGCATTTACATGTTTTGTCTGTATGTAAATGTTTGTATTAAATAACCAAAGTTTGTTTCTTCCCAGATAAAAAAAGGAACAGGGAACTTATTTCAAACAAAAGTTCATTTTCTCAAACAGCATTTCATTTGAAACAGATTCTTGTATTTACCATGACTAACATTTGATATTGTTTGATCACTAAAACTTTACCAAGCCTTTAACAAAATCCTTACAAATCTGACGAATCGACAATAAGCTACAGTATTTGTATGGTTACGTGTCAGTTTGTTTGATTTGCTCTGAATTAATAAACACTGATAGACTGAATAATCATTTGCTGAGACAAAAAGTTAACACCATGAAGTGAACTAAAGTGTATAAAAAAGAAGGAAACAACACCCCTCCCTCCAAAAAAGAAGGAAACAACACCCCTCCCTCCAAAACAGAAGGAAACAACACCCCTCCCTCCAAAACAGAAGGAAACAACACCCCTCCCAAAAAAAAGAAGAAGAAAAAATGAAGAAGACTAATTCTGTGTTTGACCCATGGAAATAATTAACAGCAACTCTGCTGGACATTTTGTGTTAAACCTTGATGAGAGTGAGTGAGAAAATTGTAACAAATCCCTGTCCAAAGTCTTAACATGACAGAAACTCAAAGTCAACTCCGGCTCAAAAAGACTTAAAACTGCAAATAAAAGTTGTAAGAGTTTTGCAATAATGAAGTTGCCAAAGCACTTTGTAATTATAGGAGTATGATGATGAGATAAATACAAAAACAGGGATTATACTTCCTCAAAGTTTTTAAAAAAATTTTTTGAAAAAGGTGAAGATTTTTCATCTAAGCAGCATAAACTAGTGTTTCAGCTAAAGAATTCTTGATTTAGATTGAATAATTTTGAATTTACTGAAGTTTTTTTTTAATAACCTAGACAGACAGATATCATAAAACACAAAGGAACAAAATGCTAGCAATGCCATATCTTAGCCTTGATGATTTCATTATGACCTCAAAATTAAACACTTTCCTTGGAATGTTGTGAAATATTATGGAGATTGAAATGTTTACGTTTCATTGCTTTACAAAGTTCTTAAAGATTTAAAAGGTGGGGTTGGATGTGAATACTTGGCCAGTAAAAATGTCAATTTACATGAAGATGAGATAACTTGTGAAGATTCATAGCAGATATATCTTCATTATGTATCATACTGACTGGGAATAGAATTACAGGTGGTGGTGGGTGTTGAATTCAAAGTAGTGCCTCAACATTCTGACAGATTTATAAAGAAGAAAGTATAGAAGCAAAGAAGCTGTTGAAGGTTGAATGAAGTTTAGTGCCTCAACATTCTAACATATTTATAAGGAAGAAAGTCCGGCGCTATTCTGAAGGGGGTGGTGGGTGGGGGGGTTTTGTCTAGCCCTGCAAAAAAAAAAATGCAAGAGAAAAAAACAGAAGATACATGCTGAACGTGACTGACACAGGAACTACTGTGACATCCCGACAAAGTTGTCGATAAGTTTGCCCAAAAAGGATGTCGCATTTCATTAATGAAGTAGACATGAGCTTTTTCAGACAATGTAATTGTATGACTAGCCCATAATATTGTTAATTAAAGTCACTAATATAGTTACACCATTGCAAGCATTTGTTTTGTCATCCGATTTGAGTTGCAACTGCATCATGATTGTTGTAACTTTATACTTATTACGCACCATGAAAACTGCGCTGTATATAATAATAGGTTGCTTTTCGAATCTGAAAATGAAATAGCTGTAGTGAAAGATAGAGGGTGACGCCAGGTGTGAAGGGTGGGTCTAGCCCCCCCCCCCCAAGTATTTGCTCTAGAATTGCACCTCAAGAAATATAAAAACAAAAGAGCTGTTTGAGGTTGAAGTGCCTCAACATTCTAACAGATTTATAAGAAAGAAAGTATAAAAATGAAGGGACTGTTGGAGGTTGAATGAAGAGTAGTCCCTCAACATTCTAACACAAGGAATGACTAGCATTGTCATTGCCAAGATCAAAACTATAGTCAACACTGAGCAAATATCCAGTATTTTGGTAGAGGCGAAATTGTGTGCATTCCAAAATTGGATGAAACAAAAGACATTTTGACATTGTGTGTACAAAAGTAGAATAATATTTTGTATGTGATATCGCCTATCATTACAAGGCGGGACAACCACTTCAAGGTGAGGGCTATACACTTAACTGATTTGGGCTGTCAACCCAAATCAACTGTAACCGGGGTTTGCCACCTACATGCAGTCCTGGGCCTGAGACAGGGTTAGCCCCTCTTTATTAACAGCATGTAAGGATATACTTGTAGGCATGGGTATCATCCACTAGGAGCCTGGCTGGTAAAGCAAATGCATCTCCTTCCCGACTTTTTATAAAGCAATGGTTATGTGCCTTGCTCAGGTGTCATGACCGGGATTCGAACCCACACCCTGCTGCTGACAACACCAGAGCTTGGGTCCAGTGAACTAGACTGGTTGGCCAGGACACACAAAAAGACATTTCTAAATGGGATGGAGGCTGTAAATCTCCAATTGCTTCGGGTACATGTACCTTATAGATAATTTTTTCAAAAACAACTTTCAATGTGTGCAGTCCAAATGTGATCATTGGCTGGTACTTGGCTGAGGCATATTTAGAAAGGAACATATTAAAGGTTTTTATGTGCATATGAAATCAATTCAACGATTTAAATTATGGTTTAATCTGGGTACCTTGAGGGTTACTATGAGTGCATTCACAGGTTCTAGTAAGAATGTCTATACTTATGCCAACCAAACAATTCACTAGATTCAATCATTTGGAAAATGTTTTAGTCAATCTTTTAGATATTTTTTTGGATGATGGTCTGCAAGTAGGGTACCTTTTGGGTTTGAAAATAGTATGGCTTGTTCAAAGATTGTAGCAAGAGTCCATTATACTTGAGGGTAAAAATCACCCGGTCAACCAAACAATTTATATAAAAGGGATCAATCGATTTCAGATAAGACAAGATCAAACCAAGAAGGACTAGAGGTTGAGAATTGGTATCACTGACCTCAGACCAGAAAACCGTATCACTTGAAAGAGGTCTGAGAAATGCCATTCAGATGATATTATTCCAACTGAGGTTCCTAAGAAATGTTTGGACCAAGAAGACCAAGGTGGGATACATTTGTAAAGTAGAATTATCGATTGATGATACTTTTTGAGTGCTTAAAATAGATTGTACATGTACGCCCGTGGCACTGATAGAGCCAAGGTTAAATATTTCTTGTAATGTGGAATAAATAGATAAATACAGAACATAGCGCTCATTGTCCGATTGTCTAATTTTACAGATGTAAAGTTTTGTATCAAATCAGCAGTTTCTCGAGTTCACAACAAACAAGTTCTATGGATCATGCACTTAAAAAAAAGAAAGATGTAATCTCTTTAATTAATAAATGGTGCAAGTTGTTGTAGTTCGGGAACATTAAGATTTGTTTATTTATGCATGTTAACTTTCCCACTCGAGCCTATGCAGTCAGTTAATGGCAAAAAATCTGCAAAATTGTCACGCAACTTGAATTAATGAGTAGCTTGTGCACTGCACTGCGCAGGTTTATGAGACCAAGAGGCTCCTTGTTGATTGGTTAATCTATACTTGTTGCCATTGTAGGACGGTCAATCATATCTAATGGAAAGTATTGTTTCATAGCATGATTGTACTATGTTGTCAAAATGCGTTTTGATGCTGATTGTGCATGCTCATATTCGCTACCTTATTGGGGCCAAGGACAAAACAAAAAAGGAAAAACAAAAGGTCTCCGCATGGAAATTCTGAAGACCGGGGGGCTCCACAAGAAACTTAATGTACAACGTTCATAGGAAGATTTTAAGTACAGGAATAAAGGAAAGAACTCTAGAAGTCTCCACAGGGATGCAGTTTTGGGAATATGTGTGTGTACAAATCAGTCTTTGTACAGTAATGATATACTCAAATACTGTTAACATTTTCAGCAAATTTCATGACCTAGAACGTAAATTTTTGTATAACTACACTAATTCGCATCACCAATATAACGCTAGATTTGCCTGTCCACGAAGTGCAAATTTGCCACTTTATCCATTTAAATTTGTAGCGTTAAAAAAATGCCAAACATGTGTGGTAGGACTTCTGTATTTTCACGAAGTGGCATATCTATTTACCTATACATAAATTTAGTGTTTTCCCAAAGCAAGGTATCTCATGCATTGGTTTGTGTCCACATATCATTTTTTAGTTTTCACAAAGTGAAGTATGTGTTTCTGAATTAATAAAAGTTCTCATCAAAACAGTTGCGTGATTGAAAACACACCGACAGTTCTCTCTGAAGAAAGAAGTTGGCTTCATTTTGTATCAACAATTTTGTTTTAAAATAGTCAACAGTCTCCGAATTATCAGTTTGAAAAAAATAGTTCAAAAGTGGTTTTTATTCCTATGGAGCACTGCATGTCACTTAATAAAAACAGTAAAGATTTGAGTACTTCTCACATACTATGTTCTGTTATGGGCAGATAGAGAAACTGTCAAGTTCTAACCAGTGATGATCGATTGCACAGGTCAAAAGTTGTTCCACTTAGAAAATAGGCCCCATAAGAATGTCTGGAAATACTGTTGCTGACAGTATAAACCACTTTAATTCTGGTTGGAATGTTAACTGTGAGCACAAATTATCCATCCTCAATCCAAGCAGTACCTCAAGACGCAAATCTAACACTTAGTGAAACTTGCCTATGGCATGTATGTAATTTGGCTAAACATGCCACATAAAAATGATGCAAAATATGTTTTCCTGAGTGAACTGGTATTTCCCATACTACAGAATTAATTTAGTCATGACACTTGAAGATGGTACAAACATGTTTTTCCTAAAGAACAGGGATTTTAAGGACAAAATCAAGTCATTTTCACAGTCTGTTTAATATTCAGTAATGACATTCATAATTGTATTTGTATGCATTCCAGTTAGCATGCCTCCACTATGGTGTGATAATTGCAGAGATGAGATAGTATGAAAATAAAAAAATCCTGAAAATTTGATAATAGTTTCCTCTTTGTATGGAAACAAAGCTCCCTGAATGTAAAGAAAGTTACATTTAAAAGGTAACAAACTGTCCACAATATTTCACATGGATATCGGAAGGTCTGTTCATAACATCGCAAAGAGTTTTTAAAACACTTGAAGGTGCAGGTAGATCAGTGAAAAATCCTGACAAATCACACGCGTGTAATTGGAGTTTAGTAACATTTCTCAAGCCACAATTATGGGGGATATAGCTTCAGGAAAGTCAACTCATAATTTGAGAGACTATAATTAGGGAAAGAAATTACTTGGTAATCTTTGATTTACATAAGTTGAAGTTAAGATTTACTGCAGGGCTTGAAATGTACACAGGCCCGAGGCCAGTGATTTTAGCATTGGGCTAGTAAACTCAGGACAAGACAAGACGGCCTGAGGTCTCATGTTTACAAAGTATATACTTTAAAGTATACAGTATGTACCCATAAGACATGTTAGCGATTGTTCTTAGAAAAACAGGTTATTAGTTAAACTGTGTAAACAGTTTTCTTCTCAATTTCATTCTGGTCTTTGAAAAAAATTCTGGCCTAGTACAACTTTTGAGCTACAAGCCCTGCAGACCCCCGCCCCCAATTTGAGTCCGACATTGTAAATTTACATATTTCAGCTGCTACATTGGACTGAACAAAGTGAAAGCTCATCAACATATTTTGTTCAACCATTTCACACTACGTCTTAAAGAAACTCACCCCCTTACTGAGATGGTAGAAAGCTGGCTGCAACATATAAACAGGTTATTGGACAAAACAAATGTACAAACACATAGTGGTTTGTGTTCCTTCCATCGTCTCATTCAAAGAGGGAACATGTAAATACATGTACTCATTTAATATTAATTATTTCCTCACACTGTTTGCTGGTATTTGATCAGAATGTAACTAAAGCTGTTACAATGAATTGCTTAAGAGTATTTAAACAAGCAACAGGAAGCATATTACGTATTGTACTGGGGAAAAAACCGGTTTGAAAAGGAAACTGGTATTTTTGATCTTTTGGTTAATTATCAAACGGTAATCTCTACAAGGTTCCAGGGTTTCAAAGAATTTTTTAGGGTTAAATCTTTCTGATATGTGGTTTACCATATTGAATAATTTGAAGTAACTCCTGGAAAAATGTATGGGCTCTTTGTAACTGCTACTTATTTCACAAAAACACCACAATCATAAAGGGTGACCTGAACTTCCAATTCACATGAAATGGAAAATATGTTGTGTTGAAACCCACAAATATTGAACTCTCACTTTGTGATCAGTTCATTGGGCCCTTTCAGTTTTACTTCGAACAGTAGTTTCACTTGCACATGTCCATAATAAACTTTAAAAACAAATGTATACATAGATTGTAAACTCACCTGCTGATATTCATCTTGAAGATTGATGCCAATGCAGGAAGGGCTCAGCCAAGCCGGTGTTAAGTTTGTTTCAGACCAACAAGGCTGTTTCAGACCAACAAGGCTGTTTCTGGACAGCCAGGCCAGTGTGACACTGACATCAACAAAGCCAGGCCAGTGTGACATCAACGAAGCCAGGTCAGTGTGACATCAATAAAGCCAGGCCAGTGTGACATCAACAAAGCCAGGCCAGTGTGACATCAACGAAGACAGGCCAGTGTGACATCAATGAAGACAGGCCAGTGTGACATCAATGAAGACAGGCCAGTGTGACATCAATGAACACAGGCCAGTGTGACATCAATGTAGACAGGCCAGTGTAACATCAACAAAGCCAAAGTGACATCAACAAAGCCAAAGTGACGTCAATGAGTAGTGAAGTTGCTTTCCACTTATTAGCTCATCGAAATCACTACATAACAACAAAATGAAAATAATTATTAATTATGAGATACATGCAGAGGAAACCAGAGGGACTAGGCTATGAAGTAGTATGACAAAGTGATAGAGATTTAGAGTCATAGCAGTCCTGAAAGAGGGGATCCAAGTCAAATTTTGTCATCCACTTATTTTTCAATAGATAAAGTCCTTATGAAGTGGGAAAAATGTTACAGGTCTCTACCTCACATTAAGACGAGGTAAACTATTCTATTTTATACTTTTTCATAGCAAAACTTGAACCATGATATTATTGGACAGCAAAAAATAACAGGTCTGTCAGGTCAGTCAAATAAGCTCCATTTCAATGCTGTTCTGATTTGAATACCATCAGAATTCAAGAGCACAGCTTGCAATAAAAATTGGAAGCCAAGTTCTGAAAAAGGTGTGATTTATTTCATTTTGCAGTGCCAATCATGGCTGCACGGCTGGCTGCCTAAAAGCTTGAGTTGCATGCCTCAAGTCGCAGTGGTGGATGGAGGTGGAAATTCTTGCATTTCAGCCTCTAGGGCCTAATAATCACCACCAATATTACAAAAAGCAAAGAAGTCCGAGTGCATTTAGCATTGGCAAACATCTTTAGTAAAATCTACAGAGGTGCAGGGAATTCTGTTAAGCTTTAACTTAACAAAAGGAATTTCTGTTATAACTTTCTCTTTTATTAGCTTTGTAGAAAGGCTACAATAAAAATGGTTATTAATTAAAGTTTCATTTGTTCTTGTTGAAAATCTCACCTGTTCTTGACTTGTATGTGAGCATTGAAGATCTATGAATGGCGTTAAACACCAAAGGTGATGACATCATTCTGTCAGAGGTTGAAATTATTGGCCTTATGACCAAGTTCTGTCCATCCTCGTAAAAACTTTAAATCTTGGTGATGTGTTCTATGCTGACAATCGTCCTTCATCTGACAAGGGGAAAGAAAGCAACATTTACTCACATATTGTCACAAAGTAGCTGTGGTTACTGCAGCCCTACTTATTACTACTTGCTAGTACATTGTAGTAGTACAACTACAATTTTTTTTCAAACATTTTAATAGATACTATTTATTAAGTAACCAGTGATAAAAAAACCTCAAAAGATTTCTTATTTTGATTTTACTTTATTCATGAGGAAATTATCTTTTTTTCTAAAGATTTATTTCATACAAAAAAAGAAAGATTATGCTCTCAATGCTCACAATGTTAAAAAAGCTTGATGGTTTGTCAGTGTTTATGTTTCTCTCTGTGTAGAGTGACAAACAACTATTATGGGGCAAGCTTCAACAGACTTCAATAGAGATATCAAGTTGGTTTTAAAGTTGGGGTAAAGAGAGGGACGAGAAAGTAAGACTAAAAAAGGACAAGGATTTACAAAAAGAAGAAGATTGGGAATGAAAAAAGTGGGAAAGGACAGTATGGAGAACAGAGATTTAAGTTGTGTCATGGGAAAAAATGGGCTTGTTATGTAAATTGTAAGTGTTTTTCGAGTCCATAAAATCGTTGCTCATGTCATATGGTCATACTAAAGTCTCTTTATGACTTATCTTTCTGCGACTTGAGTGTGTGATTTCACTCCACAAAGAAGACTTAAGGAGACCCCTTAGAAAGGCCCTAGATCATTGTTTAATTCATCTACCTCATACTAATAGTACATGATCTATATGGTGAACTTAAAAGGTTATGACCATACCTTCTCTATAGACATGATAGACTAGTTTATACTTCCACTCCAGCAGATTTGAGCTGATTTTTGCACCATTGTACTTCTCTTAGTTTCTTGCTATTTATTATATATTAAAATGGTGGGGAGCCTAAAAAACCCATAGACTCCCTAATTTTAAATTCACGCCAAGACTTGGCATGAATGGGCCCAATTTGTCGTGATATCTAGAAATGAAAAGACTGAGGTGGTATCCAGTTTCAATTCCAAAAACGAGAAAATTGCTTGGGTGGGCAGGGGGGGGGGGGGGTTGCAGTGTGCACTCTACCCTCTCCCCGGCTACTCCTAGAACTATTCGGTTCGTTCCGCTATCGTCTCCCCGACCCTCATAGGTCATCATGTACAAAATCCTATTCAAAACTTTTTCCCCTTCACGTTTATGCACCTGGACTTCTCTTTTGAAAACGTAGCTCGCCAAAATTAGGCTCTATGTGTTAATTGTTTTCACAGTGAGCTCGGGGTGGGTCCAGAAAATCCACTCCGCAAAAAAAAGGTGCAAAAAATGATAAATTCCCATCGTTATTCGGAATTGTCGCCTTCCGACAACAAAAATGGCCGCCGTCTCTTGTATCAATGGTATGCTGCGCGCAACGCTGGTTCACAATAACCAACGGTTTACGTATAAAAGATAAGCCATTGATTATTGTGGACCAGTGTTGCGCACAGAATACTATTGAATACCGGCTTAAGGCATGCCGTGGACCAGCGTTGCACGCAGCATTACAGTGATACAAGCTACGGCGGCCATTTTTGTTATCGGAAGGCGACGATTAAGAATAAACGATGGTTTTTATCATTTTTTGCACCTTTTTTTTGCGGAGTGGATTTTCTGGACCCACCCCGAGCTCACTGTGAAAACAATAAACACATAGAGCCTAATTTTGGCGAGCTACGTTTTCAAAAGAGAAGTCCAGGTGCATAAACGTGAAGGGGAAAAAGTTTCGAATAGGATTTTGTACATGATGACCTTTATATGAGGGTCGGGGAGACGATAGCGGAACGAACCGAATAGTTCTAGGAGTACTCCCCGGCCATGACCCCTCCCCCATGACCCCTCCCCCACCAGCCCATGAGCCGACTTTCTACATACATTTTTGAGCTATGGATAATTGGACATAATTGACAGACGGTAAGATAAGCTTTACACACGATACAGTTGGGGTGTTTTGAATTTGATACATTTGCATTTGGCAGTTTGAATTGTGTAGGTCCGTTTTGGTCTTCCTCGTTTGTCGACCCAACATTGCCTACCCCTTTTCAACAAAAACGCTTCCCTGGTTTATAAAAAGTTCATTATTAAACATAAAGAAGACTACTTACAGTGATTTGAAAGCCTGACGATTCAAAGAAAATAGAGGTCTTTTTTGCGTTTCAAAATGGCCGCCAACACATGTGGATTTTTTTATGTCGAGTAACCGACTCAAATGACTTCAGCGTGCGGTCCACTCAGTTTGCACGCCGATGATATTTTGTAAACCAGACTATGGCCGTTTTCGAAACCAAGGTTTCTGCTTTGGGGTCAGATGCTGAGGCCCAACCGCCTCTGCGAAGCCACTGAAAGCGCAAAGAAAAAGCCTAAGCCAGAGCCAAGCCAAAACCTCGGTTTTGCAAAGAGCATAATAACTTTATGTCCCAACCGCATGATGGCGCTGTGACGTTTTTTTCTTTTACTTGCGGGGTGCACCACTTAATAAACTCCCATAGTAACCAATGCTAAATGCTAAATGTTCAAAAATACTCAAAAAATATTTAGTCTCTCAGCCACTTGAAAACCAATCAAATATATTTTCAGACAACTAAACTTCAGATTTCTTTTCAATTTTGGGTAGGTCAGCCGTTTTGAACTTTTGCTAATTACACTAGAAAAAAACACCCCCGAAAATGTGCTTTTTCACAAACCGACTCGCTGCCAGTTTCCATGAGGCAGTACGTCCTCCCATTCCCAAGCCAAATAGTACCAACTTTAAAGACTACATTTATAAAATCTTCTCAAAAGCTGAAGCACAGAGCCCCCAGGTTTTGATACATATGGTTACACAATCCATTAATTGCATTACCCCAAAAACGTTATTATTCAAAAGATTTTGGCCTAGAGTGTGGTGCACCCTGCGGATACAGCTACAGTTAGCTATACAGCTAGATTTCCGCTTCATCATGCGTTGAAGTTAAAGACATTCTTAGCAACACCCCTTGGCAACAGTCGTAGCCGTAGCTGTAGCCGCCAATAATGATACGGCATTATTTTAAAGACTTTAAGTTCACATTGTCCTTGTCTCCCGGAGATTCTGATGGGAGTCTCCTGCACAGAAAGTGTAGGCCTTTGACATTTCTTTTTGTTGAAAAGTCACAATCAAGTGAAGTAGCGGTGACTCAATTGCAAAAATCTCTTTTGAGTAGTGTTGGCTCTTGTGATAGGTACCGATGGTTTGACAACTCGACGTTTCAACCAGTATGTTCTGATCGTCTTCAGGAGAACTTGACAATTATAGAGAGCTCTGCCCTTGCTCTAATGATCAGAGCATACTGAAGACGATCAGAGCATACTGATCGAAACGTCGAGTTGTTGACCACCGGTTCTTCTCAGAACCACCACTACTCAAAAGAGATTCATGCACATGGTGTCACAGCAAACCTCACTTGATTGTACTTTCATTCACCATGCAATTTCAATTTCAATTTATTTATTCATCGTTTGAAAATACATGAAATTTATTGTCCATTGTACAACCATTAATTAAAACGTTACATCAAAACCTCAAAAAGTACTTCAAAATAGTAGGCAATATTTACACAAAAATAAAAGACTCAAAAACAGGATGAGTCCATATAGGTTAAAAAATGATATCTGATAAAACTACTGTTAAAAACCATGGATTGAACTAAGTAAAGAGTTTTTAAACCTGCTAGTTTTAGGGCCTAGTTTTTGAATCTTAATTTTAGCTCTGTTGGTTGCAATCAATAAGTGTATAGAGGGTGTTGGCTGTCTGACATAATACGACTAAACGGTAATTGTCAAAGACCAGTATCCTCACTTTGTGTATCCCAACATGCATGAAATAATTTAACAACTGTGACAATTTGGGCTCGAGTTGGTCACCAAAGCTTCAAGAAAACAGTGAAAGAAAAAACCCACCCTTGTTGCATAGAAATGTGCGGTTTCAGATGCCTGAGACAATCAACTGTTGGGGTGAACATTACCTCTTTCTCTAAAACTGCACTACCTCGAGTGAGTCGTTTCTCACAATGTTATATACCATTTGCAGCTCTTCAGTGCCCCTTACCCAAAACAAAAATGCTAGTCATTAATTTGTCGAGTAATTACCAAAGGTGTACCCTGCCTTGTCAATTGTTTTCATGAGGTTTACCCACCAGCTTGGTGGATTTTCATGTAAACAAGCTCCTACCTACGATCCCGCTGGCGTGTTTAACAATACGTTGACGTTTCTTGCCGTTTAATAAGTCAGGAAATCAGACAAAGTGACTGAACAGAAAGTGACTGAACAGTGATTAAATAGTACTCTGATAAAATAGTACTTGAACTCTGGTGTCCACAAATAATATATTTTGAGCTTCCTTACGAAATGTAAGCGCCTTATAAATGTAAAATAATCCTTAATAGGAGTTCCAGTTCAAGTTAATTAACCAAAACAGTTGTACTCGCTTACTTTTTCAACAAACATGTCATTATAACTTTAATTGGTTGCACGATCTGTTTGTTTCTTGGAAATAAAAAACCCCAACACAAACATTTCTTTTGCTGTTTGAACATTAATGATTAACTGGGTTTTAGCACATCAATTAACAAATTGACTAAATGTGACAAATTGATAAAATGCTGTTTCTATACTCGGATTCATCATTGTCAGTTATGAGACATGTCAGTTCTGTACCGCCAGAATACATGGTTAAAAACATAGACCAGGGGAGTACATGTGCCCCTCAATGCTCTAAGCCAGACCAGACACTTCATCTCTTTAGTCTAGCCTCTTCAGTGTCAGAATGCAGACCTCAAAGTCCCAGACGGAGGGGGGGGGGGGGGGGGGGGACCGAGTCCAACACTGTTCTATTTACTTTGTACTTCCAACGATCCGGAAAGAAAGACATGACACTGTTGGCTTTTCACTTGGATTTGATTCCGAAGGTAAAGTAAATATACGGAGCAAAAACTTAACTTGGCAATGCATTATGTAGAAAATACAACCTTCAAACTCGCCAAATAAAAAAACAAATAATGTGGTTTTTTAAAAATCACACTCAATAAAGCATGAAGGAATGATTTTATGACTGGATTCTGCTGTGTGTGCAAGACCGGAGTTGTATTTCCCATGATCGGACGTTCGAACTTTGTACAAAACCGATTACCCCGTCGGCGACCATTCTTCTGCGTTTTCCCACCGCCGTCGCCCTCGCGAAAACTAAATGAACCGGAACGCTGTTACTTGATAATTCCTGCATTCAGCATAGCTATTACAAGTGTACAAACGACTCGGTGACCTTCTCCAGGTTTCTTAAATCTCACAATAGGCGTTGCAGGAACGAATTGTGTGTGTTCAACAACAACTCTTGGTATTTGTTATTTGTTATTTGTTGGCACAACGTTAGAGCTGATAACACTCAACGGGAAAAGTCACGCTCAGACTGTTAAAGTTTAGTATAAATAACGAGCGATTCTAGAAGAGAAAGGAAAGAGAAAAACCTGAGGTGAATCTCTTAGCAGGTAACTTGGCGATCGGAGTCCTGTGGTAACAACATGAATAACTCGAAGGTAAGGAACTTTTTGACCAAGATAACTTTTGTCAATAGAAGACCTCATCGATGTTTTTAACCCAGTGGTGAGTCTAGGGTTCTGGATTATTAACTAAACTGTCAGCGTTTTATCGAGAAGCCAGCATTTCGTACCAGTCTGTCCCCGTGCTGGTGTTATGAGAAATAGTATTATTATAGTGTCAAGGTAAAAAATATGTTTAAATATATAGGTAAAAAGTTATAATACAAAAAAAATAGTAATTTGAGATTATTTTATGCATGCAGCAATAATGTAAATTTTTAAAATGGGACTATGTTTACATGGGTATAAATTCGTGTTATGGTGATTGGAAATGGCATGGCAACGATAAAAAAAACCCAGAAATAACGCATAGAAGGTTGCTATTCTGAACAGCTTTCTCGTCCAGTGAAAAGGGAAAACCACAATTTGCAGTTATGGGTCAAACTCTGGCAGTTTTATTGCAATTTTTTTTTATGTTAGGTTTTCTTTTGTTTAATAAAAACTAGTGTAAGAATTTGCAAGGAGAAGGGGTCCCTTAGTCAAAAACTCCAGTTCATTGGTAGACCGGTCCTCTGCTTGCTTTTCTCCTATTAAGCAGATAGTTCATCTGCTTTAATCCTTCTAGTGAGGCTGGCGAACTTATCCAGCTTAAAGGAGTGCCGGTATTTGTGAGTGTGGCGGGGGATGAACGGGGATTGAACTATGGGATTTTGAATGAATGCTGTAACTAACCTATTATTATTGTAAAACCTTTGGGTCTTTCAACCTTTACTTTCACTGCAGAGCGGTGAAGATGACAAGGAAACCACCCAACCTACTAATGGAATCAACGGCGAAGCTCCTCGCCAGAAAGGACGAGTCCAAATGAAAAGGGAGGTTGGTCTGGTGCGAGGAGTCGCCCTCATCGTTGGGGCGATGATAGGCTCTGGCATATTCATCTCCCCAAAGGGGATACTAGTCGGGACAAACAGCGTTGGGATGAGCCTGGTGGTTTGGATATTTTGTGCCATAATTTCTGCGTTAGGTAAGAATATATAGTAACATAATACAGCACCCAGCTGGGCTCAATTTTACAAAGCACTAAGATTCAACTGAATACGAGTTGTCAATATTGCCATAGTGATTTGTATTGAGAGTGATTGGCACTTTGGTAAGTACACCAACGACCATAAACAGTTACTTGGTGATAACATGGGGGACTTCCCTCAATGAAAAACTAACCCACCAAAGGTAAATTATCCAGTTTGCTAAAATAAAAAGCAGAGCGCACGCACGATCATCAAATCAGTGTGCACTTTTGGCATTTTCTCCGGGTTAATATACAGAGGAAGATGAACCTGAGTCAGGGTCAGTGTGAACGGGAGTCTACCCCCATACATGGTTCCCGGGTCAGCTCAGAGTGACAGTTGTAAAGTTAACTGGTTTTTTTTAAAGTACATGTTGTTTGTTCTTTTTCTTAAGGGTCACTATGTTACGCTGAGCTCGGAGCCCTCTTCCCCACCTCGGGTGGGACGTATATTTACACTCTGTACGCCTTTGGAAACCTTATGGGATTTTTAGTGGTTTGGACGACGACAATCATCATAATACCCTCTGCGGTTGCCCTGTTAGCTATTACATTTGGCACCTACGTAGTTGACTACGTCATCCCAGGTGACTGTGCGCCCCCAGCAACAGCTGTGCAACTATTTGCAATACTAACAGTCAGTAAGTGTACATCTAATGGTTAAATGTTATAATATACCGCACACATAAATCTTTGCAATTTTATTGGTAGATTACGCGTCACGTGTCATATATGTTGTCATGTATACTGTTCCAACACTCCCAAATTTAATATAGGAATTTTATTTTGATCAATTATAGGACTCTTAGGACACTTTGCAGCAGTGCATGCTTCGTGCGTACAAATAGATTTAACATTGAGTACCGTATGTATTGATTGCGTTACGCGTGGTTAGCGCGCGAAGCTTGCTCACCAACACGCGCGCGTATGGCTATGAACGTCGAGCGCGCTTTAGCCAATTACAAAATTATGAATAATATAGTTCAAGACTTTGTATTATTTATTGTTGAAAAAAGGGAGAATTATATGAACAATATCAAATGACAAGGATCTGCGAGGTATATAAAACAAATATAGGATGCATTTTATTCATACAATATAGCAGAATATAATCACTCGTTGAAATTTTGACTGTTCCATTTGGCTCAGCTTCGCCTCGTGAAATAAACAGACCAGCAGATTTCCCTTCGTGATTTTTCAATCTGCGAGTATACGCCCTCGTAATGTCAAAACACCTGGATCCATTTTGTTAAAGTTAATTGTAGGTTACTTTTGTTTTGGAAAAGAACAGCACTAGGAGCTAATACGTCACTTATTGTTTCTCTTGTACAGTGTTAATCGTGTTTATTAACTGCATGAGTGTCAAGGTCGCCAGTGGCTTGCCAATCTTCTTCTCGGGTGCAAAGGTCATGGCACTCGTCATCATCATCATCGCAGGAACTGTCAGTTTATGCCAAGGTAAGGTCAAATATCTTATTGTTTTTCATAATCCAATCCAGATTAAATATGACGTCACAAGCTCAAACAGCACCCTCACTGAGAGGTCATAGCAACAAGACCTATAATATTGGCTAAAAGTTGTGCGTAGGACATACACACGTGACCAACCCCCCCCTATTTGACCTTGGCAATAGCGGGCCTACAAGGGGACTCATTGTAAACACAGGGCTATTTGGGTTATGATAGGGAAATCGACATTGTTCTTTGTAATTTCACTGGGGAAAGCTTATGTAGAAAAAATAAAATAGAATTTATTTGATAGCCAACAGCACCCCGCACGTATCATCCGATGGTAGAAGGACCCCAACCAGACATTTTAGTTAATTGTTGAAACGATAACATTCCTCTTCAGCTTGGAACATTGCTTTTTCATTGTATATACAAAGTCACACAAAGCAATTCATTGATTCTTGTATAGCATGCGTCACCAACAAACCTTCGAGAACGCTTGCGTAATTTCCTTCGTTGTACCATGCTTTGTATAGTTTTCCTAATAATAATCAATTCCATCAAATAAAAAAAAAGTTGTTGGTAATAACGAATGGCATTGAAGATCATACAAAAATAAAATCCTTAATCTGGTCGTATCTGAATGGGCAGTTTAGGCTGTTGCTAAGGGCGGCCTATGCTTTAACGCTTGTTTAATGTGATGGGCTAGCCACAGCCGCAACCATGCATTTTGAAGCGGTCTTCCTTTCATAATGCAATCGTTTAAGCTCTAAAGTGAACTAATGGAAGACAATGTTTAAAGGTGAAACACAGTATTTGAAACCATCGGAGGCATTCTCTGGAACTTCGACTGATATCGGAGGGTACGGCACGGCGCTCTACCATGGCTTCTGGGCATATACTGGATGGTAAGTATAACTCTTCTTACGCATAATGACATCTTAAGTAGGGCGCGCGACAAATAAATGACATTTCGGGGGACTCGCCTGTATCCCTCAAGAGTTGGCCCTACACTTTTCAGCATAACAAAAATAACCTGAACGACACAAGTAGGTTTGTTTTTTTCTGAGATTGCTGTTCAAAATATATCTCTTTTAAAAATGTTGTTAATTTGCTTTATTGGAAATACCAGCTTCAGAACAAATACTTGATGTGTTCTGTTTTCTTAACTCTTCTACAGGCAAATTCTCAACAATCTGTCGGAGGAAATTATCAACCCCAAAAGGTTAGTTTCTAAAAAAAAAAAATTATAATAATGAAATTAACCTAATAAGGCACCTACTCGAAACTAGCCCAGGGTTATCATTTCGGACAAGTTTTACTGGTCTTCGACCCAGCAATGTATCATTCCTAATATTTGGCAAACGTGTTTCTCAGACAATTAGTAATAACTGTTATGTTGTTCTTTGTCTTGTATGTTGTATTGTTTGTGCTATAGTTGTCTTTTAGTTACTGTTCAAATACTCATCTTTCATGTTGCTAAATTTGTCTTCTGTTTTCAGAAATATTCCTCTAGCTATTATTATTGCCGTGCCAACGGTGACAGTTATATACCTTATGACCAACATCGCATACTTCACTGTAATCTCACCCGAAGAGCTGATAGCTTCTAGCGCGGTGGCAGTGGTGAGTGAAACCATTAGACGTGTTGCTAAGATTGAAGAGATACACTTTTATTATTCTAGACCACAGTTTCAGATCAGACTAAGAACACTTGGGCCCAATTTCATAGAGCTGCTTAAGCAGAAAATATTTCTTATTATTTTTTTTGCTAAGCACAAATGAGAAGCTGGATACCAGTCACTAATGCGACATAGCAGTTTGGCTGGGGAACTTATTCTGGTAAGCAATTTCTTGTGCTTTTAAAGCAGTTCTATGAAATTGGGCCCATGGAAGATGTGACAGTCTAGAAAGTAAAATTCTGTGTGAAAAACTTTCAGTATTGAGAAAACTTGGGATGTGATCTGCGAAAACCCCTACATTACTAAAAACGTTTTATTCTGTGACATTTCCACATATATACAATTTTTGCTGAGTGCGATTTCATCACACTTTGTCATAGTTACCCTATAGGCCTAATCTTCTAGACACTCATGAATAAAGCAGTTTGGGCAAAAGAATTCAGTATTAATGGTAAGGTTTTACAATTCTACCACACAATGAACAATTTTACCTGGTGACTTACTTTACACTTGTGTTTCATCTTTCTATCCGGGCAACTTTGTTAATACTTGAAACGAAACGAAACGAGCACCCCATATAAGACTTTAATGGTGTTTTTCACTGCAAACTATAGATTTTCCTCAGCCAAATTTAACAATTACCCATTCAATCTACCACCATTCCATTTTGTTTGAAAATATTCAGTCGTATCACCAGTCAACAGTAAAAAGAGTAATTCATTTAGGTCGCAAATATCATTCAGTTTCAAAAAAGCCAACAGCAAGAGGCTGACTCATTCAATTTCATATAATGTAAACAGGTGGTAGAAATTCAACTGAAGAACGTTGAAAATGCCATCTGGAATCATGACTATAAATGAATTAGAATTGCTGAAAGAAACCTGATAAAAAGAACGAAATCATGTGTGCAGGAAGACGAACATGATTGCAATTTATAGAAGCTTAATATAAACCCATAGTTTTATCGAATAAGAAAGAAATGCGTGAATTCGAATGTGTTTTTAGATGAACAGAAAGCTCCTCTTGCTGAAAATGACTGAAAATATGATTGGATTAAACGTGCTTTCTCAAAAATCCAGCAATATACAACGTCCCCAAATCACTTGTAAATTGAACCTCTTCGTGGAAAGCTCCTGTGGCGCACTGTGTCATTGAATGTTCAACTTTTTGTTGATCAAAGAGTTAAATCATTGCTTATAATTCTTTGACCGAATGCAGACATTTTCCGAGCGATGTTTGGGCAGTATGGCGTGGGTGATTCCTCTGGGTGTTTGCTTATCCACCTTTGGTAGTCTCATTGGAACGCTATTATCATCTCCAAGGTAACACCAGACCAGCTTTTTGTTATTTGCTTTTAATTTGCCTTGTTTTTGAACAGGGGTACACTCTAAAAAAAAACTTCGTCAGTATTGACCCAGATCCGGGTCTTTTTGGGGGCCTGACCCGTTTCTGGGTCAGTATGACCGGGAATCTGTGTCAAAATGACCCAGAACAGAGTCAAAAAGACGCAGAATCCAAGTTAAATTTCATTTTTTTGAAACCACTTTCCTGGTCACTCTGACTCTAAACTTGGTCAGACCCATTGGAACCCGGAATCTCGATCAAATCTAACCCCTGATTCATCCTCCTCACTGATGTTTCTCTATTGTTGCCCTTTTCAACCTTTACTTCTTGCAAGAACTAGTATTGTAGCTAGTGTTCACTTTTCCTTATCCTACTACTAGAATAACATTCGCTGCCGGAAGAGAAGGTCATATGATCAAGGTCATGTCAATGATCAATGTGAAGAGACTGACCCCACTTCCGGCAATCGTTCTTCAGGTGAGTTGCTTATCTAAGGACCTTGTCAAGTACACGTTTTTTTCAGGCAACTTGGATTAGAGAAATATTTCTATGTGGATTTTTTTCTTCTACTTGGAGATGGTCGCCTGGAAATGGTCGCCTATAAATTGCTTCGTGTGACATGGCCCTAAATCTCAAATCAATGACTTCCATAAAAATTGCCCATATTGATGTCTTGTTGTGTGAAAGCAGCCATCTTTACGGCCATTATTATCCTTGGACGCTGTGCCTTATGTGTAAATACCGCGTGCACCAAACTGCAGCTTCATGATTTGTCAGTGAATAGACCTTTCCCACGAAATAATGTAAATTTCACACTGCACGTGCGCACTAACACATTACTGGCTGGCAAAAGGAGAGAACATCTCGCTTTTTTTAAATAATGGGGCTGATCGTAACTTGGTGAGCGCGCGTGCGTCTGCCTAGACTGCACAACTCTATGGTGTTGGCCAACCAATAGTATCTCTACACATGCGTGAACGTAATTAGCATATTCATGCAATGGTCTCTTAAAAACCACTTGTCTGCGTAGAAAATGAGAAGCTAGACGCAGCTTAAAGCTCAACATAGCCCGTAAAGATGGCGTCTATCGGTACCAATCTATTCCAACACGATATTGCTGATCAGTCCAAGACCAGACCGACTACCAGTTTTGTTAATTTTCTTTACACAGGGAGCAATAGGTATATTACTGATTCTAATAGGAGACTTCAATTCCATCATCAAGTTTTCTGGATTGATAAGTTGGATGTTTGATGGCGCTGCATTTTGTTCTGTGTTAGTGTTACGTCACAAGTACCCGGATAGACCAAGACCTTTCAAGGTATTTTGAAAAGATTACTTACATTATTACTTTAATGTAAATTTGCATGATAATATTATTAGCCCTCAATGTCATGGTTACTCGGGGCGTCAGTGATGCGTACGGTATTAAATACAATTTCTGTCACTGTTTATGCTGCTACTTTTGTATTTTCTTTTTACAAAATTAATTAGACGTTGCAAATTTATCGTCAAAGGTTCAAATCTAATTTGCTTCATTTGTATTTGACGGGTTACAGGTCAACATTTTGGTGCCAATCATTGCTACTCTTGCCTCAGTGTTCATGATCATGGTGCCTCTAATCACACAACCAACCCTGGAATACCTCTACGCTTTACTGGTAGTCGCAATCGGCGTTGGTGTCTACTTGGTGTTTGTCTTGGGGAAACGACAACTCCCATTTATGAGTAAGTTATACAGTACGGGAAATGACTGTGGCTTCACCATGCCCAATTACGGATTCTCAATTCGTCAAAGATGGTCCAGATTATGGCAAACAATTGATGCAGGCGTGGTAGTCATCATGCAAAATATCAGTGTTAAAAAGTTAACTTATATTCTGAATAATTATCTTTATTTGCATGTTGGGGTGTATGCGCTATTGTATTATTGTTATATATACATATTTTATTTCATAATTTATTTTATCATACCAGCAGCGGAAAACCACCAACAAAAGGCATGGCAAAAGCCCGTGACTAGCCTTTTGTTGGGCGCCGTCTTCGTCAAAAAGCTAGTAGTATTGTGGTCGCCCTAAAGTGACGTCAGACGTCACATTTCAACTTTTCCTGTAATCCATTATATAGGAACGTCTTGAGTTCCCGGTATTTCTAAATTAATGTTTTCGGTGTGAGCTTCCACCAAAAGTTTTATAAACTACTAAGTAAAGTATTTCTTGCAATTCCGTGACGTATAAAGCATTATTCGTGTATTTTCTTCCACAGATCAGTTTACGTTGTTCAGTCAGAAGCTTTTCCTTTTGAGCCCATCGAACCACTCAGAACAAAATCAACATCATTCGTAGATCTTCAGACCCAAGCTGTGGTGTTTCTGACCAGCGGAGTGTGGGTTCGAGTCCCGATCTTGACACTTGTGTTTTCTTATCAAGACACTTAACCATAATTGTTTCCTCCTTCGGATATAGGACGTAAAGCCAAAGGTCCTGTACATGTTGTAATGCACGTAAAATAATCCACAGCTGGTATACACTACTGCTAAGATAAGGGTTCGCCCAGGTGTTTCTGGCAGTGGCTGCTGAATGTGCCACAACACCCTTTGAGGTGCAGTACGTAAATCAGCCTCATAATGAAAAACGATTAAAACCTGTCTTAAAGTGTCTGTTAAATCCAAGCGTCTTGAGTACATTGTTGGTTGATACGAGCGCCATGTAAGACTATAACACTATTATTTCTTCGTATTCTTTAGACTAAATTACATTATGATTTCAACCACTTTATTATTTTAACAACATTTCTGGTCTGCCTAACTCTGCCAAACAGTGATCTCGCAATTTGCCAATGATTAATTCCACAGAAAAATCTAGCTCCATTTACGCCTTGCTCTAATTAGCTTCTGGAAATCGTAAGGAGCCAAACTGTACTGTTGAGTGGAAATAAAACTAATGTTAACATTGTAGATAAATATTATTGTTGAATGAATTAGTATTAATCTGAGATGACTATATGGACAGCAAAGCATCAATATAACGAGGTTATTAATTAAATTTTAATTCTTGAAGATTGAAGTAGTGGATACTGGTATATATCATAGGCTAGCTGAACTATTTAAATTTAAGATAAATAAGTGAACTTTTACGATAATATTTTTGTCGTTTTTATCTAGATATGACTGGAAATCATAACAAGAAACCCCGCTTACCAGTTAAAACACTAATGCAAAGCTCGCTAAGTTCAGAAACTAACTGTTGTTTTGAATACGAATGCAATAAAGTAATCACCTCTTTGAGAACGGGCATGGTATTTGGATTGGAATTAAGTATTCACTTTTGAACGCAAAGTCAACCTGAACTTCGTAGCAAGGTATTGGAGCAGACCCTGTCATTGTCTCCGTGAACGAGGCTGCCCGTAAATATAAGAAATGCAAGATGAGCCGATCATAGTTTCCTCTTTTCCCTTCATTTTTGTGTGCGTAGCAAACTGGAAACTGGTATGAAGCTTATGTAATGAACATGTTTCTATTTAGTTGTATGTTTTTGTTTTGCAAACACTAATTTGCAGGTGACTGGTATGAAGGAACTTGATGGATACAACACATTTTTTAAAACTGGTAACCAAACCCAATGAAGTATTTTATAAGGTTCATTTAATGCAAACTTTTCCAATAAATCAAGGGTGGAAGATTAGGAAGAATTGCTGCAAGTAAAATACCATTAAACATGGCGCTCAGTAAACATCGGGGTCTTAATTTGCATAGTGAACGTGTGCCAATTTTACACACAAACAGAAAAGTGACATCCTGTTCGTTTGGTCCTTTTCCAAACTGGTTTAGAAGTCAGACTTCCGACCTAATAAGTTCCGACCTAATAACACCGGGCATAAAGTTCGGCCATTGATCTCTGACACCAATCTGTGGAGTTTATAATCAAGTTTATTTACTTCTGTTGCCCAAACTTTAGCCCAAAATGTCTAATTACGTGAGCATGTTGTAAATTGTCCATTGTGAGGTTTATGATAAAGGGAATGGTGGAAGCAATCACCGTTCACGTACCTTGAAGTGTCACACTTCAGAATTGCTGTTATATTTCATTGGTCTCCATCGAAGGTGCTTGGTACTGGTGTTGTAAGTTTATAGCTTAAACATATATGAGAATATGAAATCTGAAAACATTGAAAAATGCATAATAAAATACACGATTCTTACCAGACGAAGAACGTGTTACACTTAATATGATCCGACTGCATCGTCCAGTATTCTCCACCAACGTGTTTCAATAGAACATATTTCAATGGAAACTCAATAAATAGAATCTTAGAGAAATATGATTACACTGTTTTGTTTTCGATCTCGTGATACTGCTCATCTTTCCATTTTGACTGCATTACCATTTTACAAATTTCTTCAATGAAACAGTGAAAAAAACCCAAAAATATCTTCAGATCAAATATTCAGTAAAGACATCGATTACTAACTCAAAATCTATACCGGAAATGAACTTAGGAAGAAGTCACCACATGTCAAGGAGAATCAAAATTAAGGTTTTCACCGTCGTCGATTGGAGGAGTGTAGGTCACGTGTATTCATTGATCAAATAAAATTATTTACATGGCCCATGGGGTACGAAGTGAGCTAGTATGAACCACATTAATAAGAAGGTGATGAAAGGGCCAGTTCCAAGCATTATGTGCAAGTCTGAACAGGACAGGCCAGTACCGTTTGCAGGAACTGGGCCATTGCTGTTTTTGTTTGGGCAACTGAAACAGTTCTGGGCCAGTACTGGGTAGGTATTTGAGTTAAAGCTGTCTGCACTGGGCCAGTTCCAAGCCTTTGTGCAAGCCTGAACAGTACTAGTACAGTTTGCCGGCACTGTCCCAAGGATTAACAACTGCGGCAAAACAAAACTGGGTCAGTGCTGGTAAAGTTCTGTGTTGTTTGCTGGCTGGGCTTACTACAAATAGTTCATTCCTTGATCATTCAGGTTGTATTGCAAACACTACAATAGGAACATGTACCCTTTAACTGTAAAATAATTAACGAACGAAGGTATGCTACTGGTAAAGAAAAAAATACAGGCAGTAGGCCTGCAGGAATTGCTGTGGCCATTGGCTGCAGGGACGACGTTGTGATCCGACCTCAGCCGCAGCCAAAGCCGTTCATAGACTTTTATTATGGTGCCACCATCTTGTTTTTCTTCCAATCAGACCCGCGTAACCAAACCGAGGCTGGATGGAGAAAATAGTCAGACACCCCTTTTGTATTTAAAGATATTGAGAATTGAGTTAAACATGGAATCTGACGAGATGGTTGCAGTGTGATAAAGGTCTGTTGAATACAGCCTAACCAATGCTTGCATGTATCTATTTAAACTCTTCGTAATACCCCATCCTTATTGTAAGGAAAAGTGTACAAGATTTTGTGTTTTGAATTTTGATGTGATTTAGTTTCTGGGAGGTCATGATGTGCGAGTCGGACACGCTGCTGCAGAGAGTTTGTACACTGTAAAACACTTCATGGTTGACCTGAAACGGGGTCCCTTGGTGCCTGACCTACAAGGTCAGTATGACACAGAATCTGTGTCAAAATGGCAGAGAAGTAAGCCCGAAATGACGCGGAATGTATTAAAATCCTATTTGTAAACCACTTTCCGGGTCAGCCTGACCTGGAAATGAGTCAGGCCCCCTGGGAACCAGAATCTGTGTCAGTTCTGACATAAGATTTCGTTAGAGTGTAGTCATAACAAACTGGAACAGTACTCCTACGTAGGCACCACACTAAATCAAACTATACCGTGGGTCTGAGTGAAAAAGTATCACAATGACACATGTACATACTGTAAATATAATTTGCTGTAAGGTGTTTTACATACCGAAACGAACATATCATTCAGCTTCTAACAAATCTGCACCATACAACATGAAGTTTACCTTTTATTGTGATGGAATTCCCATGCAGGTCACGTTCAACCTTTCATGGTTCTTGAATAGAGCTCCACTTATACTTAGGCCTATTTGAATGTCAAAAGGCCTAAACTGAACGAGTGAACAAAAAGGAACTTGCGCCAGAAAAAACTGAAAGTATTACGATGGAGAGAAAACAGTTTTTGGTTGAATCCATTTGGAAGTGTAAAACTGCAAGTTTGGCGTCATCATACCGTCACGATATCTAGCTAATTAACATTGAGTAGATGTGTTCGTGTTCGTGATCTTTGTACAGAGACAAGAGGACAAAACTGACTGTGAAATTTGCGTTCAACTGTAGTTGTGGAACAGTGCATAACTGAGTTCCAATTAGCGACACCAATTTTCAGTGCAACTGGCAGCTTGGATGACATCGTGAGTATGTCTAATTATAAGAATGATTTGCATGAATATCAAACACTGTTTTTAAGAAAAGCAACCACATCAAAACACGTTATTTTCTAGTTGTTTGCAACCAGAATGGGCGCTGGTAAAACTTACATCAACCGTGTTAAAGTCTCTTTTTGAAGCTCTGGATTTCCGGAATCATTGCTCAGAAAACAAATAAATTCACTTTTCAGTGGACCCCATGTTTTGAATACACACGAGACTGGCAAAGTCTACTTAAACTAATACTACAAGACATTTTCATACGGAGGCAAGCGCGGGCAAAGACAGTTTTTTAAAACTTTTAGTTATCATCTTAAACTAACATTTTAATTTATTTATTATTAATTGATATATTTACTTATTTAATTAATTTATTTATATATGTATTTACTTATATTTTGTTTATTGTTTATTTATTCTTTTTTTTCGGGGAGGGGTGGTGATGTATCGAATCAAGCATTTGTGCACTTCAAATTCCCCTACCCTTCTGCTGGTTACGCCACTTCCCATGGGGAAAGGAAAACATGTTCCTTTCTATGCTTGAAGAGACTTTTGGGCACAGTAAGGTGCTTTTGTAACATGACACTTTTCAATAAAAGTGTTCCCCCATGCTCTCATTTTGTAACAATATCGATAAATATAATCGATACCTTACCC
This sequence comes from Pisaster brevispinus, assembly GCA_023634235.1. Taxonomy (NCBI): domain Eukaryota; kingdom Metazoa; phylum Echinodermata; class Asteroidea; order Forcipulatida; family Asteriidae; genus Pisaster; species Pisaster brevispinus. The sequence goes on from JAMKCF010000007.1 coordinate 10,618,165, forward strand.
TTAAAGTATACTAACATGAATGACAGTTTAACTCCAAGTTCCTTCGCTGTGTTTTCCTCGTCTTATACTCAGATGAAAAAGGGACAACTTAAATGTGCATTAGTGCTCTGCTGTCTCGGCGTCTGCATCAGCATCTGTGGATCGTCGACATGCAGTCATGCGCAGTGTCGTTACAACTACGTCAGTGCAACGGCTGACTGCACCTCACTCAGTCTCGACTGCATCCCCGGGAACTATCCAGACGCCCTCATCATGGATTTAAGCCACAATAACATATCACAGCTGGCACCAGATGATTTCGATGGCACGTTCCGGAGGCTAGAGGAGTTGTATCTAGACTTCAATAACATCTCTAATGTGACGTCACTTCTAGGCTCCAATGAGTTGGGCAGCCTGCTTAACCTCTCAGTCAAAAACAACATAATTTCCGATTTGCCTTCAATTTGTCAGCTCGGCTTTCTCACTAGCCTCTCAGTAGACTATAACATGATAACCGGTACACTAGAAATACCGAATTGCAGTGCTTTGAAAAGTTTTTCGGCAGATTTCAACTTGATAACCCAAGTAGATTACACTTTTATTGGTACTTTTTTATCGTATATGATCAGTCTTCAATTCAACCAAATACAGCGGGTCTACATAACCTTATCCGCACCCCTCCCCCTTCTGCTTTTAGATCACAATAACATCAATTTTTTTATTATATATTCCAAGGTTAGCGTCAATTTGGGTTTAATTTCCGTTGGTCATAACCAGATTCGGGATTTCTATTTGTATAATACATCTACCACTGAATTAAATTCAAACAGCAATGGGTTAAATGACTTCAATGGCCATACCATGGATGACATTCTAAATGGTCAGTTCATTAGAAATAAACGCACAATAAAGAAACTAGACATAAGTAACAACTCATTCGATTCCTTGGTTCAACCAGTTTGGGCTGAAGCTCTTGAGGTCTTAAACGCCGATACCAACCAGCTGGCAAACCTGTCTTCTACAACCCTATCAGGGTTTGCCAACCTGACGGAGCTTCACGTAGCCAACAATCATCTCTTGTACATCTCACCTAATGCATTGAGTCAACTGTCCAAGCTATTGTCACTGTATCTCGATGACAATGCCCTGACGTCTTTGTTCGGAGGAGTATTTTCCAACCAGTCTAACTTAGTTGAGCTCTCCATCACCAACAACCTACTCACAATGTTACATGCAGATTACTTCATGGGACTGGTGTCGTTAGAACGTCTGCACCTCGCAGGGAATCAACTCACAAGCGTCAACTCACAGATGTTCCAATTCATGCCACAAATCCTTGCCATAGACTTATCCCAAAATGAGCTTCAGCTTGTCGACTTAGAGGACTGTGCTGTCGACCTTACCAACCTACATAATCTGTCATTGGCTAACAATATGATTCGTGACGCGGCGAGTGTATTGGGCTACTGTGATAACCTGCAGTTGCTGGATCTGAGCTTTAACCTGATCCAAGTCGTGCTTGCACTTTCTGGGAGGAACCAAGCTTTGTCCAAACTCGAGCTAGAAGGCAATCCACTGCAGTGTGACTGTAGACTCACGGGTCTACGAGACTGGCTTAGCCGTAATCCACCGTATTTCGAGCCTCGTTGCGAAGGACCAGTACATAAGGGTTCAGTGATAACAAACTTGGATATTGTAGACCTCTCGTGTGATCCTCCGAAGGTAATGGTGGAGCAAAAGAATGTGGCAGTCGCGGCTGGACAGATTGCAACTCTCGTATGTAAAGCTACTGGCATTCCGGCTCCTCAAATAACATGGATCTCTCCAAACGGCACTGAGATACCAGACGATTGGCAAGGCAGGCTCGTTATCACACACGGGCACATTCTGCATATTACATCGGTGGAGAAATCCGACCAAGGGATATTCACGTGTGTGGCCGAAAATGTTATGGGCGATGTCGACAGTGCTGCGGTAAATGTCACAGTTACCAACCACACATCCGAAGACACGAAGCTCTCGCCTTTATTAGTGTTCGTTCTCCCAACGGTATTTATCACTATTACTGTCACACTTGCTGTAGTTGTCTTGATTATCTGTCTCCGTCGATGCTGCCAGAAAAGTGTTGAAGCAGAAAACTTAACACATCAAAGTAAAACCTCTGATCTCAAAGTTGGATTCCGTAAGGGCGTCAGAAAAGGTGATACCACTCAACCAGACAGAGGGTATGAGAACCAAGTCCTGGACGACAGCAAAGCTGGGGATACTCGTGGCGGGGCAGGCAATCCTCCTCATCAACGATACCAAAAAGTCGCAGACACAGGAGAGGAAAATAACGGCATTGAGACAGAATATGAACCAATGGTCGTACTCCCATCACCGTAATTCACCAAAATAAATCAAAATCAGGTTGCTGAAAGCTATTGCATTTTCGTATAATAATATTTCCAAGAAAGTTATGGGAAACTAAAATTGGAATTACGGTTGTTTTTATTCTTCTTATTAAGCTGCCTAATGGAACTTGTCTGTAAAATGCTTTAAGTTACAGCCATATACACAGAGAAAAAATATTGAACACTCCTCTAAAAAGGGGTTTTACATAACAATGGTTGTACCCGCAAGTTTACTATAATTACTACTGAAAATATCAAATCTTGAAATATTTTGGAGCTTGTACATAAGAGTGAGAGAGCTGGGCAGCTAAACTTTGAGTTCAGGAATCAGTGTGTGCCCGAGTCACATTGTACACCAACCCGTTTATAGTCTTGCTGAAGTAGGAATTAAAATAGAACTCTGAAAATGTTCAGTACTTATACACCCTTAATGTTTTATGTATTTTGTCTTATGTAAATAAATACTGGAAGGCAAGTGTAGTTTTTTTAAAAGGGACGCTTTGAATAAATAGATATATAACTCTTTCGACTATGTTTTACCCAGAAAGTTGTTAGATAAAAACAATGGGATTATTACCCTGACTTTGAGTCAGCTCGACCCATTTGTTGGTCATTTTGACACGGATTGCGGGTCATAATGACCCATGGATGAGGTCACCCGAATTCGGGTCAATTCTGACACGGAAGTTTTTTTGAGTGTATGATCTCTGTAAGAATTTACAACAGATGTAAACATTGGAGATTATTAAAAAAAAAAAACATTTACTTGGTACGATCGTTTTTCCTATTGTCAGAATTAATATTAAGAATTGCCATTGGTAGAAATGTTGAGTGTGCGCTCGGGTCGAAAACCTTATATCTGACTCGATTTATCGGAACGCCTAACGGTGGCCCAAAACAAAGTTCTTACGCTGTCAAATAACGAATTGTTTTAATTGAAATTACATAATTAGGGTTGTTTAATATGATTATTCTTCGTCTGACAATGACAAGTAGGCTTAAGGGGCACTTTAAGTCAACAGATCAGATGAGACAAGAACAAAACCTAAAATGATTTTGTTATCAATCGGGGGGGGGGGAGTTATAATCGACCGAAGTTGGAAATGTTCCGCCCATACTTTGGGTGTAGTGGTTGTCACTGTAGACTGTATAATTTAGAGTAATCAAAACTTACTTATTGGTTACAGCTGTTGTTGGTGACTTTATTATATCACTTTTCTACAAATCACTTACAAGGCATTGTCATCATATCATTAGCAGTTATAGAAATCGCTATTGCGGTATTGTAGATATTCAGTTATACAAATAGCTTAAAGGGTATTGTCGATATATCATTTATAAGTTTATATACATCGCTTATAAGTTATTGTCAAATCATTTATCAGCTATTCAAATCGCTAATGAGGTGTTGTCGATATATCCAGTTTTACAAATAGCGTGTCGTGGCCGAGTGGATAAGATCACTGGACTCAAGCTCTGGTGTTTCTGATCAGCAGAGTGTGGGTTCGAGCCCCGGTCGTGGTACCTGTGTCCTTAAGCAAGACACTTAACCATGATTGCTTCGTCCTTCGGATGGGACGTAAAGCCGTTGGTCCCGTGTGTTGTGTAACGCACGAAAAAGAACCCAGTGCACTTATCGAAAAGAGAAGGGGTCCGCCCCGGTGTTCCTGGTTTGATCGGCTGCATATTGCGCCACAGCACCTTGTAAACCATTACAAGGTGCTATGTAAAGGAGTAGGTCTCATACTTCAAAACGTAGCCCCAAATACCTTGCAGGAAATACTGAATGTTAAGCGCTTAGAGGCTGGCCTGCAGTAGGCGCTATACAAATACAATATATTATTATTATTATTATTAAATAGGATATTGTCGATATAGCATTATTAGTTGAAAGTAGAAATTACTTGAGGTGATGTCGATTTGTCATTTATCAGTTTAAGTACAAATCACTTATAAGTTGTCTTATTATTTATCAGCTATTCAAATGAGGTAATGTCGATATATCATCTATCAGTTATACAAAACGCTAAATGAGGTATTGTCGATATATCATTGATCAGTTAAACAAATTGTTAAAGAGGAATATTGTCGATTTATCATTTAACAGTTATAAAAATCGCTAATGAGGTATTGTCGATATATCATTAATAAGTTATACAAATCGCTAACGAGGTATATTGTCTATATTCTATTTATCATTTATACAAATCGCTATTGAGGTACATTGTCGATGTATCATGTATAAGTTTTACAAACTGCTAATGAGGTATATTGTCGATGTATCCTTTATCAGTTTTGAACCGCTAATGAGGTATATTGTCAATATATCATTTATCAGTTATACACGTCGCTTATAAGGTATTGGCCTAAATGCTTGTTTTGTATCCGCAACGCTTTATTATTCCTATTTATTATAATGACATGAGTGAAACTTAACGGCCTCGTATGGTGCGGGGAGACCGATGTTTTGAATGAATGAGACAATTGAAAATATTACAAATCTCATTGTCAAATGTGCAGGCTGGTTTGTTTATAAAATGAATGAATGAGGAATTAAAATATTTTAATTCTCACAAATGTTTTGAATTTAGTCCTGTTGTTTCTTTTTTCTCTGACGTTGTACATCAACAATATTACTGTTGAGCTTAAACATAGAGTTCATAACGTAAGGGATAAAAAGCAATTAACTGGATGTTTGTAAATTTCATGGGGGCTAGCAGGAGCAAAGACATCATTTTGTTTTTATAATTAGATGTTATTCACAGTCAGCTATAGGCTCCTTTGTTGTTTTTGTGTGTGAAAACGAATCGAAACCGAGCCGAGATTTGAGGCCGTGTAGCCGTAGCTAGTTCAGATGCATTTTGTTATGCACTTAGGGGCGCACCACACTAAATAGGCAAAAAACCATGCGTCAAGCTGATTATCATAATTTGTAGGCCCTCAACATCTTTTGAATAATAACGTTTTGGGCTAATGAAACTAATGGATTGTGTAATTATAACAAATACATCACAACCTTGGGGCTCCATGCCTTTACTTTTGAGAAAACTTGATAAATGTTGGCTTTAAAGTTTGTACTATTTGGCTTGGGAATGCCAGACTAAAGCCCTTTTCGAAAATAAAAAAAGGAATTTGCGCGAGACAAATTTGAAAGTATTACGATGGAGAGAAAACAGTTTTTTGGTTGAATCCAATTGGAAGTGTAAATTGCAAGTTTGGCGTCATCATACCGTCACGATATCTAGCTAATTAACATTGAGTAGATGTGTTCGTGTTCGTGATCTTTGTACAGAGACAAGAGGACAAAACTGACTGTGAAATTTGCGTTCAACTGTAGTTGTGGAACAGTGCATAACTGAGTTCCAATTAGCGACACCAATTTTCACTGCAACTGACAGCTTGGCTGTGAAAATTGCGTTCAACTGTAGTTGTGGAACAGTGCATATAACTGCGTTCCAATTACAGCGACACCCATTTTCACTGCAACTGGCAGCATGGATGACATCGTGAGTATGTCTAATTATTAAAATGATTTTCATGAATATCAAACACTGTTTTTAAGAAAAGCAACTACATCAAAACATTAAAGAAGAACGTTATTTTCTAGTTGTTTGCAATCAGAATGAGCGCTTGTAAAACAAACATAAACCGTGTTAAAAGTCTCGGGTGCTTGAACAGTTTTTGAAGCCCTGGATTTCCGAATCATTGCTCAGAAAACAAATTATTGCACTTTTCAGTGGACCCTATGTTTTGAATACATACGGGACTGGCAGAGTCTACTAAAACTAAAGTGGTTATACATTTTCATACTGAAGGCAAGCTACATTAATTTGTTTTACTTTTTTAGATAGCTTTTTAATTGTATTTCACATTTGTTATTATTTAGATTGTATTTCTTTTATTTATTTCTTTTTGTTTAGTTTAAATTTGTTTTCTTTTTTTCTTAATTTAATTTTATTTTTAAAACTTATTTATTTACCTATTTATCTATTTGTTGTTTATTTATTCTTTTTTTCGGGGAGGAAGGGGTGGGGATGTATCGATTTAATCATTTATGCACTTCAACCTCCCCTACCCGTCTGCTGGTTACTCCACTTCCCATGGGGCAAGGAAAAACGATTTTCTTCCAATGCTTGAAGAGACTTTTGGGCACAGTAAGGTGCTTTTGTAACACGAAACTTTTCAATAAAAGTGTTCCCCCATGCTCTCATTTTGTAACAACATCGATAAATATAATCGATACCTTACCCTTAAAGTAACCAACATGAATGGCAGTTTAACTCTAAGTTCCTTCGTTGTGTTTTCTTTGTCTTATACTCAGATGAAAAAGGGACAACTTAAATGTGCATTAGTGCTCTGCTGTCTCGGCGTCTGCATCAGCATCTGTGGATCGTCGACATGCAGTCATGCGCAGTGTCGTTACGACTACGTCAGTGCAACGGCTGACTGCACCTCACTCAGTCTCGACTGCATCCCCGGGAACTATCCAGACGCCCTCATTATAGATTTAAGCCACAATAACATATCACAGCTGGCACCAGATGATTTCGATGGCACGTTCTGGAGGCTAGAGGAATTGTATCTAGACTTCAATAACATATCTAATGTGACGTCACTTCTAGGCTCAAATGAGTTGGGAAGCCTGCTTAAGCTCTCAGTCAAAAACAACATCATTTCCGATTTGCCTTCAATTTGTCAGCTCGGCTCTCTCACTAGCCTCTCAGTAGACTATAACATGATAATCGGTACACTAGAAATACCGAATTGCAATGCTTTGGAAAGTTTCTCGGCAGATTTCAACTTGATAACCCGAGTACTTTATAGCAATTTTAGGGGTACGTCTTTGGTCAGTCTTCAATTTAACCAAATACAATGGTTCTACATAACCATATCCGCACCCCTCGCCCTCCTGCTTTTAGATCACAATAAAATACATTTTTTTGAAATATATTCCGAAGTTAGCGTCACTTTGGGTTTAATTTCCGTGAGTCATAACCAGGTTCGGGGTTTCTATTTGTATAATACATTTACCACTGAATTAAATTCAAACAGCAATGGGTTAAATGACTTCAATGGCCATGCCATTCATGACATTTTAAATGGTCAGCTCATTAGAAATAAACGTGCAATAAAGAAACTAGACATAAGTAACAACTCATTTGATTCATTGGTTCAACCAGTTTGGGCCGAAGCTCTTGAGGTCTTAAACGCCGATACCAACCAGCTGGCAAACCTGTCTTCAACAACCCTATCAGGGTTTGCCAACCTGACGGAGCTTCACGTAGCCGACAATCATCTCTTGTACATCTCACCTAATGCATTGAGTCAACTCTCAAAGCTAAAGTCACTGTATCTCGATGACAATACCCTGACGTCTTTGTTCGGAGGAATATTTTCCAACCAGTCTAACTTAGCTGAGCTCTCCATCACCAACAACCTACTCACAATGTTACATACAGATTACTTCATGGGTCTGGTGTCGTTAGAACGTCTGCACCTCGCAGGGAATCAACTCACAAGCGTCAACTCACAGATGTTCCAATTCATGCCACAAATCCTTGCCATAGACTTATCCCGAAATAAGCTTCAGCTTGTCGACTTAGAGGACTGTGCTGCCGACCTTACTAACCTACATAATCTGTCATTGGCTAACAATATGATTCGTGACGCGGCGAGTGTATTGGGCTACTGTGATAACCTGCAGTTGCTGGATCTGAGCTTTAACCTGATCCAAGTCGTGCTTGCACTTTCTGGGAGGAACCAAGCTTTGTCCAAACTCGAGCTAGAAGGCAATCCACTGCAGTGTGACTGTAGACTCACGGGTCTACGAGACTGGCTTAGCCGTAATCCACCGTATTTCGAGCCTCGTTGCGAAGGACCAGTACATAAGGGCTCAGTGATAACAAACTTGGATATTGTAGACCTCTCGTGTGATCCTCCGAAGGTAATGGTGGAGCAAAAGAATGTGGCAGTCGCGGCTGGACAGACTGCAACTCTCGTATGTAAAGCTACTGGCATTCCGGCTCCTCAAATAACATGGATCTCTCCAAACGGCACTGAGATACCAGACGATTGGCAAGGCAGGCTCGTTATCACACACGGGCACATTCTGCATATTACATCGGTGGAGAAATCCGACCAAGGGATATTCATATCACGTGTGTGGCCGAAAATGTTATGGGCGATGTCGACAGTGCTGCGGTAAATGTCACAGTTACCAACCACACATCCGAAGACACGAAGCTCTCGCCTTTATTAGTGTTCGTTCTCCCGACGGTATTTATCACTATTACTGTCACACTTGCTGTAGTTGTCTTGATTATCTGTCTCCGTCGATGCTGCCAGAAAAGTGTTGGAGCAGAAAACTTAACAAATCAAACTAAAATCTCTGATCTCAAAGTTGGATTCCGTAAGGGCGTCAGAAAAGGTGATACCACTCAACCAGACAGAGGGTATGAGAACCAAGTCCAGGGTGACAGCAAAGCTGGGGATGCTCGTGGTGGGGCAGGCAATCCTTCACATCAACAATACCAAAACGCTGCATGCACAGGAGAGGAAAATAACGGCATTGAGACAGAATATGAACCAGTGGTCGTACTCCCATCACCGTAATTCACCATAATGAATCCAAATCAGGTTGGCTTGATAGGGCCTTCTTCAACATTATTTTTACAGGCAACCTGGAGTGGAGACTGCACTGCGCTTAACCCAAAGTACCTTGGTGGTATCACTTAAAGATACCTTTTCTATTGCATTTTCGTATAATAATATTTCCAAGTATGGGAAACTAAAATTGGAATCACGGTTGTTTTTCTTATTAATAAGCTGCCTAATGGAACTTGTCTGTAAAATGCTATTAAGTTACGGCCATATACAGAGACAAAATATTGAACACTCCTCCAATGAGAGGTTTTATACAATTATGGTTGTATCCGCAAATGTACTATAATTACTTTTGCAAATATTGAACCTTGAAATGTTTTGGAGCTTGTACATAAGAGTGAGAGAGCTGGGCGGTAAAACTTTGAGTTCAGGAATCAGTGTGTGCCCGAGCCACATTGTACACCAACCCGTTTATAGTCTTGCTGAAGTAGGAATTAAAATAGAACTTGGAAATTGTACAGTACTTATACACCCTTAATGTTTTATGTATTTTTTCGTATGTAACTAAATACAGGAAAGCAAGTTTAACTTTTTTAAAGGGATGCTTTGAATAAATAGATATATAACTCTTTCGATTATGTTTTACCCAGAAAGTTGTTAGATAAAACAATGGGATTATTACTCTGACTCTGAGTCAGCTCGACCCATTTGTGGGTCATTTTGACACGGATTGCAGGTCATAATGACCCTTGGATGAGGTCACCCGAATTCGGGTCAATTCTGAAACGGAAGTTTTTTGAGTGTATGATCTCTGTAAGAATTTACAACAGATGTAAACATTGGAGATTATGAAAAAAAAATACTTGGTACGATCGTTTTTCCTATAGTCGGAATTAATATTAAGAATGCCATTGGTAGAAATGTTGAGTGTGCGCTCGGGTCGAAAACCTTATTGACTCGATTTATCGGAACGCCTAACGGTGGCCCAAAAACAAGGTTCTTACGCTGTCAAATAACGAATTGTTTTAATTGAAATTACATAATTAAGGTTGTTTAATAAGATTATTCTTCGTCTGAAAATGACAAGTAGGTTTAAGGGGCACTTCAAGTCAACAGATCAGTTGAAATGATTTTGTTATCAATCGGGGGGGGGGAGGAGTTATAATCGACCGAAGTTGGAAATGTTTCGCCCATTATTTGGGTGTAGTGGTTTTCACTCTAGACTGTATTTTAGAGTAATCAAAACTTACTAATTGGTTACAGCTGTTGTTGGTGACTTTATTGTAGCACTTTTCTACAAATCACTTACAAGGTATTGTCATCGCATCATTAGCAGTTATAGAAATCGCTAATGCGGTATTGTAGACATTCAGTTATACAAATCACTTAAAGGGTATTGTCGATGTATCATTTATAAGTTTATATACATCGCTTTTAAGTTATTGTCAAATCTTTTATCAGCTATTCAAATCGCTATTGAGGTGTTGTCGATATATCCAGTTTTACAAATAGCTTAAATAGGGTATTGTCTTTATAGCATTTTTTAGTTGAAAGTAGAAATTACTTGAGGTGATGTTGATTTATCATTTATCAGTTTATATACAAATCGCTTATAAGTTGTTGTCTTATTATTTATCAGCTATTCAAATGAGGTAATGTCGATATATCATTTATCAGTTATTCAAATTGTTAAAGAGGAATATTGTCGATTTATCATTTAACAGTTATAAAAATCGCTAATAAGGTATTGTCGATATATCATTTATCAGTTATAAAAAACGCTAAATGAGGTATTGTCAATATATCATTGATCAGTTATACAAATTGTTAAAGAGGAATATTGTCAATTTATCATTTAACAGTTATAAAAATCGCTAATGAGGTATTGTCGATGTATCATTAATCAGTTATACAAATCGCTAATGAAGTATATTGTCTATATTCCATTTATCAGTTATACAAATCACTATTGAGGTACACTGTCGATGTATCATTTATTAATATTACAAATCGGTAATGAGGTATATTGTCGATGTATCATTCAGTTATATTAATCGCTAATGAGGTACATTGTCGATATATCATGATAAGTTTTACAAACCGCTAATGAGGTATATTGTCGATATATCATGTATCAGTTTTGAACCGCTAATGAGGTATATTGTCGATATATCATTTATCAGTTAAACAAATCGCTAATGAGGTATATTGTCGATGTATCATTTAGTAATTATACAAATCGCTAGTGAGGTATATTGTCGATATATCATTTATCAGTTATACAATTTGCTAATGAGGTATTGTCGATATATCATTTATCAGTTATACACGTCGCTTAAAAGGTATTGACCTAATTGCTTGTTTTGTATATCCGCAACGCTTTATTATTCCTATTTATTATAATGACATGAGTGAAACTTAACGGCCTCGGATTGTGCGGGAAGACCGGTGTTTTGAATGAATGAGACAATTGAAAATATTACAAATCTCATTGTCAAATGTGCAGGCTGGTTTGTTTATAAAATGAATAAATGAGGAATTAAACAATTTTAATTCTCACAAAAGATTTGTTATTACTCCTGTTGTATCTGTTTTCTCTGATGTTGTACATCAATAATATCACTATTGAGCTTAAACATTGAGTTCATAATGTAAGGGTTTAAAAGCAATTAATAACTGGATGTTTGTAAATTTCATGGGGGCTAGCAGGAGCAAAGACATCATTTTGTTGTTCTACATGTTATTCACAGTCAATACCATGGTATCGGCTTCCACGCCAGCTAGGCTCCTTTGTTATTTTGTGTGTGAAAATGAATCGAAACCGAGCCGAGATTTGAGGCCGTAGCTAGTTCGGATGCATTTTGTTATGCACTTAGGGGCGCACCACACTATAGGCAAAAATTCATGCACCAAACTGATTATCATAAATTGTAGGCCCTCAAAATCTTTTGAATAATAACGCTTATTCATTCATTCATTCATTCATTCATATAACATTTATTTCCATATCACAGAAAGACGAAATACAGAAGTACATGCAGGAAATAGACAATTATATTAAGTAAACTAACAAAAGAGGCATACAAAATGGCCATATAATAAACAAGAACTTAAAGAGGAAGTGATTTGGGGGAAAATCCCGAAAAGCAGAGCTTGAGGAGGGATGCCTTACAGGACAGAAAGACAGACAAACAAGCGGACAACAAAAATACAAAAAAGAGCAAAAAATAAATAAATGATTGTGTAGAGCAGGGGTTGGTAAAAAGGGAGAAAAAAGACGAAGAAGGAAAATATTTAAGTGAGAATAAGCGAAATAATGTACATAATAATGGGAAATTAGGAAAACCCGTGGTCTAATAGAACTAGGTGAAAAGACATAGCAAAGAAAACTTAGAAAAACGGCGAAATGGCAAACAAGAAATACTGGCACAAAATGAAAAAGAAATGAAAAAGAAAACTATGGGCTAATGAAACGAATGGATTGTGCTATTATAACAATATATCACAACCTGGGGGCTCCGTGCTTCAACTTTTGAGAAGACTTGATAAATTTTGGCTTTAAAGTTTGTACTATTTGGCTTGGGAATGGGAGGACTGCCTCATGGAAACTGGCAGCGAGTCGGTTTGGGAAACATTTTCTGGGGTGTTTTTCTAGGGTAATTAGCAAAAAATTCCAAATAGCTGACCCACCAAAAATTGAAAAGAAATCTGAAGTTTAGTTGTCTGAAAATATATGTGATTAGTTTGCAAGAGGCTGAGAGACTTAAAATATTTTTTGAGTATTTTTGAATATTTAGCATTTTAGCATTGGTCATTATGGGAGTTTATTTAGTGTGGTGCACCCTTTGAGAAAAGAAAAACGCCACCAAGTGGTAATGGGACTTATATGCTGTTTTAAAAACCACGGTTTTGGCTTGGCTATGGCTTAGACTTCTTCTGAAAATGTGTGCTTTCATTACAGGGCTTCACATAGACGGCTGGAGCCTCAGCCTCTGAGCTCAAAGTCGAAGCCTTAATTTCGAAAAGGGCTATAGTCTGTTTTACAAAATACCATCCGCGTACAAACCATAGAGTTATATATAACTCTACGGTACAAACCTGGTGAACTACACGCTTCAGTCGGTCGAGTCAGAAACTCGACATGAACATTTTCCACATGGAATGGCGGCCATTTTAAATGAGGAAAAAAGACCCTTGGTATTTTTAGTCGTCAAGCTTCAAAATCACTGTAAGTATTCTTCCTTATGATATGAATACAATTTTAAATAACCAGGGAAACATTTCTGTTGAAAAAGGGCTGACAATAATGGGCTGGGTTGACAAACGAGGAAGACCGACAGACCTACAAATTATGACAATCAATGTCAATCATCAATGTAACCAAACTCCCAACTATTTCGTTAGTGTGTGTAAAATCTACCTTTCGTCTGTCATGTCCATTGTCCATAACTCGAAAATGTATGTAGGTTATTTTTAGTTTTACAAGTACCAAGTAAAAGTCGGAAAGTTTGGTCCATTGGTTGGTGGGGGGGGGGGGGTGTCGTGGGGGAGGGGTCATCATATACTCATGGGGGAGGGGTCATATACTCATGGGGGAGGGCAGGGCTTGAACATTTGGGGGGGGGGGAAATCCACCACAAGACCACAGGGCTTGTGTTGCGGCTCAAAATGTTTACTGACCAAACTTCTTTTTACAAGACTCGAAGACCAGAATCGAAAAAGATAATTTTCCTGACCAAGTTTAACATACATTTATTTAAGCATTCTATTTTTTTTAAGTACTGTTTTTATTTGAACAAGCGATAAGACATGTGCGAGAAGATTGATTTAATTTGTCTTTATTAAGTATACAAGTACTACATTATGTCATTACTCAGTAGAATTGAAAGGTATTTTATCAGACTCAAAGTCAACATTTGAACATAATATTTTTTGTTTGTTCAAGATGTTAGCCTGACACAGTAAGGTTTTACTCTTCATTAGCAATTAGTAATAATATTCAATTAAAAAACACAAGACAAGAGTGCCGGACTGAATTTGACCTTGGAGCCCCTCTTTGAGGACTGCTGTGGCTCTATAAAACTCTATCACTTTGTCATATGACTTTCTACGTGTAGCCTAGTCCCACTGGTTTCCTCTGCATGTATCTCATAAATTATTAATTATATTCATTTTGTTTTGAATGTAGTGATCTGATGAGCTAATTAGAGGAAAGCAACTTCACTACTCATTGGTGTCACACACTAGCTTGGCTTCATTGATGTCACACTGGCCTGGCTTTGTTGATGTCACACTGGCCTGGCTGTCCAGTAACAGCCTTGTTGGTCTGAAACAAACTTAACACCGGCTTGGCTGAGCCCTTCCTGCATTGGCGTCAATCTTCAAGATGAATCTCAGCAGGTGAGTTTACAAACTATGTATTTGCTTTTAAAGTTCATTATGGACATGTGCATTGCAAGTGAAACTACTGTTCAAAGTAAAACTGAAAGGGCCCGATGAACTGATCACAAAGTGAGAGAAGGCCTACATTATTTGTGGGTCTCAACCGTACATTTTCCATTGCCTGTGAAATTCAAGTCACCATTTATGATTGTGGTGTTTTATGAAATAAGTAGGGCCTAGTAGGTACCTTGCAAAGAGCCCATATATGTAGAATTTTCCAGTAAGTTGCTTCAAATTATTCCATCCAAGGTAAACCACACAACAGAAAGGTTTAACCCTTAAGTTGGTTTTTCTTTGCAACCCTGGAACCTTGACGAGATTAAAATCTGAAGATAGAACCAAAGGATCCGATTCCCTTTTCCAACAATTTTGTCAATACAATATATAACATGCTTCTTGTTACTTGTATAATTTTTTAAAGCTGCACATTGTAACAGCTTTAGTTACATCAAACTATCAACAGACAGTGTGAGGCAGTAATTAATCTAAAATGAGTATTTAGTTCCCTCTTTGAATGAGATGATGAAGGGAAAACAAACACACCATGTGTTTGTACATTTGTTTTGTCCAATAACCTGTTTATATACATGTATTGCAGCCAGCTTTCTACCATCTCAGTAAAGGGGTGAGTTTCTTTAAGACCTAGTGTGAAATGGTTGAACAAAATATGTTGATGAGCTTTCACTTAGTTCAGTCCAATGTAGACAGTTAAAGTATGTAAATGTACAATGTAGGATTCAAATTTGGGGGGGGGGGGGTCCAAAAGACTGCAGGGCTTTTAGCTCAAAAGTTTAGCTCAGAAATTTTTTTAAAGACTAGAATCAGATTGAGAAGAAACTTTGTACACAGTTTATAATTAACTAATAAGCTGTTTTTCTAAGAACAATCACTAACATGTCTTATGGGTACAAGTACATGTACTATAAAGTATATTACTTTGTAAACACAAGACTTCAGGCCTTCTCTGTCTGGTCCTGAGTTTACTGGCCCAAGGCTAAAACCACTGGCCTCGGGCCTGTGTACATTTCAAGCCCTGCAGTAAATCTTAATTTCAACTTATGTAAAATCAAAGAATACCGAGTAATTTATTTCCCACCAAATTATGAGTTGACTTTTCTGCAGCTATATCCGCCATATTTGTGGCTAGAGAAATTTGACAAAACTCCAATTACCACAGGCATGTGATTTGTCAGGATTTTTCTTGATTTCAGAATTTTTTACTGATCTACCTTCACCATCAAATTTTTCTTGAAAAAAGGCAAACTTGCAATAATAGAGATGAAAATTGCTATTGTTTCAAATGACCAGACCTTTCGATAGCCATTTGATATATTGTAGAAAGTCTGTAAACCTTTAAAATGTAACATTCTGTACTTTCAGGGAGCTTTGTTGCTATACAAAGAGGAAATTATTTTCCAATATTCACGATTGTTTTAATTTTCATACTACATGTATCTCATCCCTGCAATTATCACAATATAGTTATTGCAAGTTAAGGGAAGCTAATTGGAGTGCATATAAAAATACAATTGAGAATGTCACTACTGAATAGATTACAACATTTAAAGAAAATGACTTGATTATGGCCTTTGAAATTCCTGTTCACTAGAACAAAAATGTTTTTACCATTTTCAAGTTGCATGACTAAATTAATTATGCAATATGCAAAATACCAGCTCACTAGAAAAAAATTAGTGCTTGTATCATTTTTATTTGGCATGATTTTAGCCTAATTACATACATGTAGTAGGCAAGTTTCACTAAGTGTTAGATTTGTGTTTTGGGGTACTGCTTGGATTGAGATTGGATTCATAATTTGTGCTCACACTTAACATTCCAACCAGAATTAAAGTGGTTTATCCTGTCAGCAACAGTATTTCCAGACATTTTTCATGAGGCCTATTTTCGCCAGACTTGGAACAACTTTTGACCGGCGCAATCGATCATCACTGGTTATTAGGACTTGACGGTCTATCTATCTGTCCATAACAGAACATAGTACGTTAGAAGCGCTCAAATCTTCACTGTTTTTATTAAGTGACATGCAATGGTCCACAGGAATAAAAATCACTGTTGAAGTTAAACTATTTGTTCAAACTGATAGTTCGGAGACTGTTTAATATTTTAAAACAAAATTTTTGATGCAAAAAGAAGCCAACTTCAGAGAAAACTGACGGTGTGTTTTCAATCACGCAACTGTTTTGATGAGAACTTTTATTAAATCCGAAACACATAGGGGGCCTACATCAATTTGTAAAAACTAAAAACTAGAAGAGCGCTGTGTACAAACCATTGCATATCGAGATAACCGCTTTGTGAAGACACTAAATTTATATATAGGTAAATAGATACGCCACTTCATGAAAATGCAGAAGTCATACCACACATGTCTGGCACTGTTCCAGCACTACGAATTTAAATGGGAAAAGTGCCGAATTTGCACTTCGTGGACAGGCAAAATGTCAAATCTAGCGTTATATTGGTCATGCGAATTAGTGTAATTATATAACTATTACGTTCTAGGTCATGAAATTTGCTGAAAATGTTAACAGTATTTGAGTATATCACTACTGTACAAAGACTGATTTGCAAAATCTTGTGATTTTTGCCCATATGTTGCTTTGTGAAAATGGTGACAAAATAATAGTACGATACGTGTGCACGTTGTACACACACATATTCCCCAAACTGAATCCCTGTTGAGACTTCTAGTGTTCTTTCCTTTATTCCTGTACTTAACGTCTTTCCATGAACTTTGTTCATACAATTTCTGGAGGAGCACCCCGGTCTGTAGAATTTCAATGCGGAGACCTTTTGTTTTTTTCCTTTTTTCTTTTGTCCTTGGTATTCATAAGGTAGCGAACATGAGCATGCACAAACAGCTTTAACACGCATTTTGACCAGATAGTAAAATCACGCTATGAAACAATACTTTCCATTGGATATGATTGACTGTCCTGTAATGGCAACCAGTTATGATTAACCAATCATCAAGAAGCCCCTTGATCTCATAAAACTGTGCAGCGAAGTACACAAGCTATGGCAATCCAAGTTGCACAACAATTTGCAGGTTTTTGTCATTAACTGCACAGGCTTGAGTGGGAAATTTAACCTGCTTAAATAAAAAAGGCAACTTGTTCCCCAAGTACAAAATAGCTCTTGTAAGTTTTTTAATTAAAGAGATTACATGGCTGAAAAAAGTTATAGCGAACTCGAGAAACTGCTGATTGGACACAAAACTTTACATCTGTAAAGTTTAATTTGCATGTGATGTGGCTCTAAAAATCAGCCACTGCAAGTGAGTGTGTTATGTTCCATTATATTCATCTATTTATTCCACATTACAGGAAATATTTCACCTTGGTATTCTTGGTTGTTTGTTCCTACTCTTAGACTGACAAACGAAGCTGTCATTAATAGTTTTTAACACTCGCTCTCTCTCCCTCCCCAACCCCTATCTCTCTTTCATCTACATGTAATAACTCTACTTGACAAATGTATCCTACCTTGGTCTTCTTGGTCCAAACATTTCTTAGAACCTCAGTTGGAATAATATCATCTATGGCATTTCTCAGACCACTTCCAAGTGATATGGTTTTCTGGCCTGAGGTCAGTGATACCAAGTCTCAACCTCTACTCCTTCTTGGTGGGTCTTGTCTTATCTGAAATCGATTGATCCCATTAATATAAATTGTTTGGTTGACCGGGTGATTTTTACCCTCAAGTATAATGGACTCTTGCTACAATCTTTGACCAAGCCATTTTCAAACTATTTTCAAACCCAAAAGGTACCCTACTTGCAGACCATCATCCAAAACAATATCTGTTGTTATGTTCTGATCTAAATATGCCTCAGCCAAGTACCATGATCAAAGTTGGACTGCACACATTGAAAGTAATGTTTGAAAATTGTATCTATGAGGCACCAGAAGCAGTTAGAGATTTACAGCCTCCAGCCCCGATTGGAAATGTCTTTTGAGATATTACTCTACTTTTGTACTTGTACATGTACCCTGGTTTGCACACAATGTCAAAACGCCATTTTGTCATCCAATTTTTTTATGCACACAATTTCGGCACTACTAAAGTACTGGATATTTGCTCAGTGTTGACTATAGTTTCTATCAAGGCTGGCAATGACAGTGCTAACCCTTCCTTATGTTTAGGCACTACTCTTTATTCAACCTCCAACAGCTCACTTTGTTTCTATACTTTCTTCCTTCTAAATCTGTTACAATGTTGAGGCACTACTCTTCATTCAACCTCCAACAGCTCCTTTATTTCTGTACTTTCTGCCTTCTAAATCTGTTAGAATGTTGAGACACTACTCTTCATTCAACCTCCAACAGCTCCTTTATTTCTGTACTTTCTGCCTTCTAAATCTGTTAGAATGTTGAGACACTACTCTTCATTCAACCTCCAACAGCTCCTTTGTTTCTATACTTTCTTCCTTCTAAATCTGTTAGAATGTTGAGACACTACTCTTCATTCAACCTCAAACAGCTCCTTTATTTCTGTACTTTCTGCCTTCTTAATCTGTTACAATGTTGAGACACTACTCTTCATTCAACCTCCAACAGCTCCTTTATTTCTGTACTTTCTGCCTTCTAAATCTGTTAGAATGTTGAGACACTACTCTTCATTCAACCTCCAACAGCTCCTTTGTTTCTATACTTTCTTCCTTATAAATATGTTAGAATGTGGAGGCACTACTCTTCATTCAACCTCAAACAGCTCCTTTATTTCTGTACTTTCTGCCTTCTTAATCTGTTACAATGTTGAGGCACTACTCTTCATTCAACCTCCAACAGCTCCTTTGTTTCTGTACTTTCTTCCTTATAAATCTGTTACAATGTTGAGGCACTACTCTTCATTCAACGTCCAACAGCTCACTTTGTTAGTATACTCTCTTACTTATAAATCTGTTAGAATGTTGAGGCACTACTCTTCATTCAACCTCCAACAGCTCCTTTGTTTCTAACTTTCTTCATTTTTAGGTATAATCCTCTAATTATCGCATCTACTGACATTTTTATTGGCTAAACATTCACATCCCATTCAATAAAGCTTTAAAATCTGTAAAAAGCAAAGAAACGTGATTTGAATCTCTGATATTGCAACGCATTCCAAGCAAAGTGTTCTCATAATTGTCAAGGCTAAGATAGGGCATTGGTAGCATTTTGTTCCTCTGTGTTTTATGATATCTGTCTGTCTGGTTTATGAAAGGCTTTCAGCAAAAAAAAAAAAAAAAATCCAAAACACAAATACTCCTGGAACACTTGTGTATGCTTCTGAAATTAACTAGCTGGGATGAAAATTTCCCATCTTCCAAATTTCATCACTTTTGGAAATATAACCTCTTTCTGGTTTTTTTCTCTTGTCATACTCCTACAAATGTACGAATTACAAAGTGCTCGACAACTTCATTACTAAAATACTCTACAAATGAAATACTCTACAATAAGTCAATGTTGGCTTTGAGTTTCTGTCATAGTAAGACTTTGGATAATATAAGGAGTGGTTAAAATTTGCTCACTGACATTACAAGGTATACATGTTGCGCAAGTTTGCAGCAGGGTTGCTTTTGTCCATTTCCCAGCAGTCAAATACAGAATTAGTCTGAAGATTCTTGTTATTATTTTTTTAGCCCCTGATTTACATTAGTTCACTTTCATGGTTGTAACTTGTCTCAGTAAATGATTATTCAGTCTAACTGTATATATTGAAAGACTAAACAAAATACCTCCAACCAACCCTCTCCATTTCAAACATTATGTATTTATTAGTACATTACCTTAAAAAAGGGGAAATTCGCGGCAAAAAAACGCTCCACAGCAGCAAGCCGTTCAGAAACATGAGCGCCTGTAACCAATGGTGGCAGCAAACATTTTGCATGAAATAGTGACGTAGCTGGACGTGTGATATTCTCTTGCCTGCGACGTTACACAGACAGCACCGGTCTGGTTGCGGTCATTAAATGAAGATGATGAACAATATAATTGGTCACTAGTTGCATTTGTTACTTCCTCACAATCAAGTTCACTTTCAGACGACGACGACATGCTTGAACTTTACTCACGAGCTGTGTGCGTGTGTGTGTGTGCGTGTGTATGTATGCATGTATGTCATAGGTCATATAGTATATAATGTACACGGCGCGTCACATGACGCGGCGCAGTAAACAGTCGTTAGGTTGTCTCACACGCCCAGCTACGTCATCTTGAAAGCCTCTAGAAAAGTGCTCCCGACGGCTTTTGTTTCATTTTCTGCTTTGTGAAGGCAGACGCAAAGCATTTTTTCATAATTTCTTTTGGGGTATATTAAAATTATGATGCCACTACTTTTTTGTAATTTGTACTAATAATTATATAATGTTTAAAATGGTGGAATTATTTTGGGTCACTTTGTGCCCTCTTTAAGAGCAAATCAGACAAACTGACAGGTAACCATACACAAATACTATACAGCTTACTCATCGGCGTGTCAGATTTGTGACAATTTTGTTAAAGGCGTGGTAAAGTTTTAGTGATCAAATAAAATCAAATGTTACTCATGGTAAAAACAAAAGCCAATAACAAATGAAATCCTGTTTCAGAAAAGGAACTTTTAATTGTTCCCTTTTCTTTTCTCCTGGGAAGGAAAAAAGACTTTGTTTTCATAATTCACAAACATTTTATATAAACAAAAATGGTTAATGAGTTGGATTGTATTTGCATGACAAATTGATATCTTCAGTGACCTCTCCAGCTGCAGGTTAACCTTATTCTTTGTAGAAATTAGAGGATTGGAATCAGTACAGTCCAAAGATTTACCATCCCTTTAATATTTTCTGTCAAAAACTGTTAGGAAAAATAAATTAATTTTGGGGTCCTTTGGCAACAAGTCGAAGGACGCAACTTGTAACAAAACCTCAGAAGTCAGATTGGACTTGGGATCTTGTGGTGATGATCATCATATAGTGAGTCTAAAACCTGACTGAATTTGACTTATACCAGGGCTCAATATTGATTTAATTTGTCTTTTATAATATTTTAAAAAATGTATTTATCCATTTGTTTATTTATTAGGGGGGGGCCTAGAATCCACAAGACCACAGGACCAGAACCAAAAATTAAAAATGAGAAAAAAATAACTTTTTTGTTTTCGCAATTATTAAGAGAAGGTTTCTCTGATTTGTACTTGTATGGCTGGGTATAAATCAATACTCAACAGATTTGAAAGATATTTATCACACTCAAAAGTTAACTTTTGAACCTACTAAATTAATGTCTAAAACATGTTACACAGTGAGGTATTATTTGTTGCCAATCTGAAGAAGAAAAAAAAGAAGACTAGCGGACTTGTCAGGTCTTGAGCTTACTGGCCTATTAACGCTAAAACAAAAACACTGACCTGCAGTCCGGTGTTAATTTTCGAGCCTTTAATATTTTGATATACTTCTTGAATGTCAACACATAATCAAACCAACTATCTCAATACTAGACTGAAATAAAGAATCTTAATTTTAGAAGTAGCCAAATATTCAATAACATGAATCAATTAGCAAAGTTTTAATAAATGGCTAATTAATTACCCTCATAATTTCGATTAACATCATTAGTTTGCTTGTTGCTTGAACTGCACATTACTCACTTTCCACCACTATGAATGATACCTTAGTATCTACTTTTTCACAAAAAAACTTTCTGCAAATTGTGCAAATAAAAGCACAACTAAGACTGTGTGATGACATTCTATATATTAGCTAAATGGAAACTACACTTTTGGTAGATTTGAGTTTTCAATTTCTTGAATACATTATTTGTAAAGGACACCATATAGATAGAAGTGTCCATATTGATACAACAAGCTCCTTTCAGTGCTATTTGACTGACCTAATGGTCATAGTTCTGTTCAAATGTACACATCAGAACATTACAATCAAGTGCATTATTCTAAAAGTTGGAGTTGGAGTCAACGTCAATGTTTAGGATAATGGTCAACTTTTTTTCATGATTGCCAAATGCATCAATCTTGATCAATCTTGGTAATCAATTCATAGTTGGATATTGTAACCAAAAGTGTACGTTTCTTCTTCTTTCATGGCATGTTCAGTATTATTGAAAATACATGTATTCTGAAGTTTTTTTATTTTTTTTTTTACTTAGTCACTTTAAAACTTTAGTTTGGGGCCTAATGAATGGACAGTTTAGATTTCTGATTGGATAGTGCTCTAGCAGTATCCTCAAATTTTTACGAAAAATTGAATTCTGTAGCAGTACTTACTCAAAGCTGTTGAGTGTACATACATTATGAATCATCACTCATTATTTGCCTGGTATAAATTGACTTGGATACTTGAAGCAATGGTCATTGGAAAAATGGGTCTGACTCCTGACTTCAAAATATGAGTCAAAATCACAAAGGCCCAACAGACAATCAGTAAGAGTGGTCCAGTAACTTGGACTTAGGTTCTTGTGGCGATGGTCATCAGAATAGTTGGTCCAACTTCTGACTGTAAGAAGACAACAACATTAGGAGATAAATGTATGATGGGTGGTCAGTAACTGGACTTAGGTTCTTGTGACGATGGTCATGAGAATAGTGAGTTCGAATCCTGACTGCAAATATTCAATATCATAAAGCAGAGATTAAGATTGGTCAGTAACTGGCTGATTCTTGTGGCAATGATCATCAGCATAATGCTGCTGACTCTTGATTGCAACTAGTAACATGAAAAAGATATTAGGAGTGGTCAGTGGACTTGGATTCTTGTGGTGATGGCCATGAGAATAGTGGGTCCGACTCCTCACTGCAAAAGTCACCAACATCTCAAAGGAGATAATTATTGAAAGTGGTCAGCAACTGGACTTAAATTTTTTGTGGGGGTGGTCACAGGAATAAATGGTCCGACTGATGACTGCAAGTAGTGAGCATCATACAATTGAATGAAGATATAAGTGGTCAGTAACTGGACTTAGATTCTTGTGGCTATGGTCATCAGTAATAATGTTGACTCTTGATTGCAACTAGTAAAATGAAAGAGATATTAGGAGTGGTCAGTGGACTTGGATTCTTGTGGTGATGGTCATGAGAATAGTGAGTTCAAATCCTGACTGCTGTAATCTACATGAAAGGGTGCCTGAGCAGTGACGTTTCCATTGCCAAGTTTACTTCTCTCAATCCAAAGTCATAAATAAAAAAAATCTTCTATAGCTGCCTCCGTCTGTCCCAATTGCCAGAACTCACATTTTAGAGTAGATATATGTTAAAGATTTCTCCAGATATGTGAGAGCACCTGATGAGGACTAACCGCACACTTTGTCCATTTTTGTTGTATATGAGGATTGGGGGGGGGGGGAAAGAACGACAGGAACAAAAACAAATCATGAACAATGAGGATTCCATAATATTGAGCTGTCATTTTCAATGTTTTCACTGTATTGTACATGCCATGAGATTAGAATATTATATTTAGAAATCAACTTTAAAAGTATAAAACTTCCCACTAAATAGGATTTTACATGAAGCAAAAAAAGTTTTTTTGTAATCATTATATCTAACCTTTTTTTCTAAAAACCACCACGTAGGAGATTTATTCAAAGTTGTTCAACTCTCTAATTGTAGTTATTTAATTTTATAATTGTCTTAAAAGCAGCTGTGGGGTTAATGTTTTTCAATGTAAGAAATGCAGAGATAAACAGATTTGGTAACTCTAAATTCTTCAACTTTTTGAATATTTATATAACCAGCAACTAATTAAGATGACACATAACTTGGTTGCATGAATAGTATAGCAGTTAACCCACAGCTGGTTCTGTGAATTGCTTGTTTCTAGTGCTATCCTGGTCACATGCAGCTTTAGGGACTTTGTAAGGGTAGCGGGTAGCAGGAGCTACTTCAGGATCTGACACACCTGCCCACGCGATGTTACAGGTCCACTTTCCCTCAGTGGTTCCACCTGGTTGGGCCCTACCCAGGGTTAAGGGTTGTTTGCAGTAGAGAAAAATTGAGCAGTGAAAACTTTTTTGGAATGAGCTATAAATGGCGGACTGTCCTTCAAATGGCAGATAAACATTTACAGCAATGGTAAATGAAAAGAAATACAGAGATCTGAAGAACTAGATCATCTACTTCAACTTCTCCAAAGACATGTTTTCAAATGAGACAGCGAACAATTGCCTTCAGAAGGAGTAAGATTCTGTGGAAGAATTCATCCATTTGACTATCGAAGAGAACGTCTAACCTATAAAATACTTGCCAACAAAATGTTACAGTATTGAGGAGATGCTCACACCCAGGACCCAGTCATTTACAAGACACTTGAAACCAGTGAAGGATGTATGTATCCATTGCTAATAACGTACTGATGGCATCAATATCCTTACAGCCTGTTTGGCAGTCCTACCCTGCCCCCACAGTGCACAGACACTCACTGAAGGAAACGGACATAACCAGTGGAGACCCTTAAGAATGTATGACACAAACGTGATCATCAAAGGACCGGAGACATTTGACAATCCAAGACTGCTCTAATTATGTTATTGAGACATAGAAAGCTGCACCAACATCAACAGAGCTGTTGTCAGTTAACAACAAGACTGCAGTTTGATGATTTCAAGGAATGGATTCACAATCATCAATATCAACTAAACTCTTACCAATAACCACTGGAGATCCTTCAAAGTTAATGACTGCAGTTTGAAGATTTCGAGGAATGGAATCACTTTCAACAATATCAACAGAACTGTTATCCATAAAGATGAACTCATTGCTCAGCTTCTCATCCAAGACAGCATTGCATTCCATCCATTGATTCCAACTACATAAAACTATTGTAATATTAACGAGCTGCATGTGACTGGGATAGCTGTTAAAGTTTAAAATGTAAAAAATTTCATTGAGTTTCAGTAAAAGTTTTAACATTTAAAAACTAGTTTTGAAAACTAGTTTTAAATGTTTTCTCATTTTGTTCCATTTACTGGGAAGGTACACATGTAGGTCATAAATTCAACATTTCTCAAAATATAATGCAAATTAAGCTACCTGTTTAAAATTGTTTTGCTCTTTTATCAAAATCACCATGAAAGACAAATGGTTTTATTTGTAAATTTCTATTTCAAAATTTCTTCATAAAAAAAAAAATCACTGAAGAATCGGTGCTGGATCAATAATGGGTGTTTACAGCCCAAATCAATGGTACATTCCCATTAGTTGAACATTGAGGTTCTCACAATTATTGGATTTACAGGTAGACTGAATAATTGAGGCAAAGTGTAACAATGGTTTTCTTTTTTGGGGTGGGGATTGTTTGTTTTTGTTTTTTGTTTTTTATAGTTAGGTAATTTGAAAGGATTGATTCTGTTTGCCCCAAATTAGAACAACATTTTTACAAAAACTCTTCTTCAAAAGTACTTATAAAACTTGACATCCTGATGTTCATTGCCCTTTTCATGACAAAAACTCAAAAGTCTAGCATGACGCATTTTGTTTTATGAAGATATTGTTTTGTTCAAGAAATCAGATACTTAAGACAATTACAACCATACACTTTTATTTAGTCAATTATGTGTTTCTTTTATTAATTTACAAAACTTGTATCTAGTCATTGACAACAAAGTTTCTAATTTGGCATTTCTTCATTTAGTTGGGTTCAAATACTCAGCTGTTTCATTGTTCACTTTGATAAAACTTTCCTTTCCTTTTACCTCTGACAAAATATGATATCTCCCAAAACAATTTTGTGTGGGGTTTTTTCCTCCCTCTTCAAATTTGCATTTTCCTCTCAAATCTGACAATACTTGATTAGCCAAGAAATGTTTCCATATTGGCCCCTTCTTTATTAAGTTTGTCTATTTCAACATTTACTTTGGTTTTGTTTGCCTTTCACCTCTGAGGCTGACTTAACCCACTATGATATCTCAATCAAAACATGACTTGAATTTCTAATCCTTTAATCCCCAAAAATTTTGCTAGATTTTATTTCTTCCCTTTTCAAACTTTCTACTTCTTTTCCCCTAAAGTTTAAAGACCCTTGACCTTTCATAGTATTTGTTTTTCTTTCCTCTTCAAACTTTCCACTTTGCCTAAATTCGAGGACCTTTGAACTGATTGTGTGCATACCAATGGTGACATGTCAAATTAAAAGTAAGGTGTGTAGAAGAATATTATTTACTCATATGATATTTATTGAAAAGAATTTTACTTTTTAAACAAAACATGGATCACAAAAATGAAATTCAACATAACTATGTCCGACGTTTATGCTGTTCATTTGCAGTACATCCTTGCCTCATCTCTAAGGACCAAGGCTGTTAAATCACTGTGGTATCCTCATCAACGAGACTTGTATATTTCCAATCCCTTCTAGAATGTCTTGCTTTTCATCTTTCCTGGCTCTCATCAAGTGAAACTATTTCTCTTCTCAATATTTTCAAAGACCTTTAACCTTTTTGGAAGATTGTGGAAGTCTATAGAGTCAAAGGAACATGCACTTATTTAAGATTGTCACATAACAAACGAAATCGTAGGAGAAGTGCTCAAATAATGTAAAAATATTCACCACTTTTTTTATTACCTTTATGACAAAACAGAAAAGGGAAAACAAAAGGTCTCCATAGGGGAATTCTCAAGACTGGGGTGCTCAACTAGGAATTTTATGTACAAAGAAACAGGAAGATGTTAAGTACAGGAACAAAGGAAAGAACAAAAGATGTCTCCATAGGGATGTGAAAATAAGAATGTGTGATGCGGTACATGCACCGCGTATTCTAACCTCTAACCTATAACACATGCAATGAAATGGTCTTTTTCAATGGCTAGTATGATTTGCTGTCCTACAATGTATAAAACGGCAACTGGTTACGACTGACCAATCATCTTTTTTTTGTACATGGAAAGAGAAAAGAAGCCATTTGTTCCAAAAGCCTGAGCTACGCAGTACACCAGCTATGGTAGTTCAATTTATGAGAATCATGACAATTTAGGGCTTGTAATTGTTTTCACTAATTGCATAGGCTTGAGAAGGAAAGTTAGCCTATAGTTTAACTTAAAAAAGGCAATGTTTTCCCAAACTACAAATAACTTATACCATTTTTTAAACTAAAATAGATTACATTTTCTTTATACAAAGTGTATGAACCTTAGAATTTGCTCGTAGCAAACTCTAGATACATCTGGTTTAATATGAAAATTTGCACGTGTCAAACTAAATTTGCGCATACTGTGGCGCAGAAAACATCCGACAACGCAATCGAGTGCTATGTTCTGTTATGTGATGAAGCTTTGAAACCCAGATAATATTTATCACAACAAAAGGTCAATGGAATTTATGCCAAAGTATGAGCACATCCTGTCCAGGCAGTACCACTAAGTTCAGACAAACAAAGACAGCTACATTGTATAAACTGCTTTTTGTTTAATCAGTGAGGAGAGCTCTTTACACTCTTCAGAATCAAACTCCATACATTTGTCTAAAAAGTGAGATTAAAACACAACTTTTTAAAAACTGGATGTTTTTGGTGGTAAAAGCACAGAATTACCTCTGACAAATCACATTGCATGTACACCTGTACCAAATTGTAGTTATTGATAAGTGGATTGTTACATGGTCAATGCAAATAAATGGGACGTGGGGATATTATTTTCTGCCCTGAATGTAAAAATTGTATTTGTTTAAATGTTTATGAATACTTAAAATTTTATGAAATTGTTTTAGCACTCCCCAGACAAGATTACGAAGTTTGAAGATCTCGTACTCCTGAAAATTGAATATCTGATACCGACCATCCTCATTTCCAGCCCAAATAGTGTTAAATTTGTTGGAAACAAAGCAACCATTCATTGGATGTTTTTCGTTTTTTTGCTTTTTTCTTACTTAGTTTTTTTTTTATTGGAAAGTTTATTTGAATTTGGTCATAACATCTGTTAACATGATTGAATGTTTTGCTAACATTCAGCCGTCCATGCCAACCAGCGTGGTTTGTTATATCAACTGTTTTTGTTGCCTAGGTCACCTTAGGACAAATTGCCTCTCTTAAGAACATTGTTTATTATTGATAGGTTTTCCCGGCCAGTTTCAACATAAATTCAGTAAATTTAACACTTGGCTTATTCAATTTTGTTTGAAAATGAATGCTCTGTTGCATCAGCATTCCACAGTAAAAAGGAGTTCTTCAGTTTCACCAGTTCAGCATTCACTGATCAATTGAGATCAATCA
This sequence comes from Pisaster brevispinus, assembly GCA_023634235.1. Lineage (NCBI taxonomy): Eukaryota > Metazoa > Echinodermata > Asteroidea > Forcipulatida > Asteriidae > Pisaster > Pisaster brevispinus. The sequence goes on from JAMKCF010000007.1 coordinate 10,646,780, forward strand.
TTAGGTTGCAAAGATCTTTCAATTTCACAAAAGCCAACAGCAAGAGGCCAGTCACTAATTCAATTTAATCAAATGTAATTAGGTAATACTAATTCAACTGAAGAATGGTGAAAATGTAGTCTAGAGTGTATAAATAAAATAAAATGACTGATACAAACCTGAATGAGAAGAAGGAAATTGAACTTATAGTAGCTTAAAAGAAAACATGCGTGAATTTGATAGCATGTTAATAAAACTGAATACATGTTTTTCCCTGAGATTGGCCGGGAAAACCTATATTTTTTACTGATGTATGATGCTGTATAAATTTTAACTTTAGAAAAATGTGATATAAAAATATCTCAACGGATTTGCTTCAGCTAAGGCAGGGTACAGGATTGTTGATATTCAAACAGAACTCTAGATGCTGAATGTACATGTTGTACTGACATTGATTTCACTCATGTCTGATTGAAAGTAATAAGAACGCAATGTGCAAAATGCCTCATTTAAAACTTTTGAGTAAAGTTTTAAAAAAATGCATTGCAAAGCAACTGGAACCCGGCAGTTTCCTGCTAATTGATTAAGAAAGATAATACATGTTAAACTTGCTACAAGAATGTGTTATATGATCAAACTCAAGTTCGGAGCAGAGTTGTCTGCTAATAAGATTGAAGACAAAAATCTTGACACAAACAAAAGTTGCGCCTTTCTCCTGTACCCTGCCTTTCAACTCTTCATTATCTTGAAAATCTCATGCATTTATTCCATTTTGTTTGCAGTGAGCTTTTGGTGTAGAGGAGATGGATCAGCTGTGGATGGAACAATTCTTGATCATTGATGTCTCATCTCACTTGTCTGGATCTTCAGTGAAGTCTGCAACAGCCTCCTCACTAAATCACAACAAGGCAATGGGAACCTGTTATGCAGTGTGTTATAATGGAAGAGCAAATCCATGGTAGTGGAAAGGTTATAAGCTTACAAACTAGGCACATGGTTAAAAGGGCCTTTACCAGCTAGCAATGTTCACTCTTTGAATCAAACTTGAAGGTTGTTTTATGAACTATGTTTTGCTCAAACCCACTGTGAGAACTAACTATGCAAGTCCTGAGATTCACAAAACTTTAACAGCAACTTAAATTTTTGAAAAGTTAACTTTGCTTCAAATATTTTTAGAACGTCACAATCTTTTTTGTAATTTCTGTTCTGGCCATTATGATAAGTGTATAGTGGTTCAATGGGCATCTGAAAAACCAGAATAATTGGTCTTCTTTTTGAACTTTAAGTGAATCTTTATGGTAACTTGATGAAAAAAAGGCTTCAAACATTTTCTCCATGTGCCTGGTTATGAAGTCAAAGTACAGCATGCAATAGTTGATTGCAAAATACATATTGCAAGTCTCTTTAGTAAACAAGTACTGAACAGGTTAACTTTCAGAAAGTTGTATCCAAAAAAAGATTGAGCACTTTCATGAGAAAAACACACATCAGTGTGAAGATTTTATGAGTTTGAATTTCAAGGGTACAAATAACCCTTAAATGTTTGTACGACAGACATTGATCCTTCTCCAAGTTCAAACAATTTCAGTGTGGAGTGACAGAGAAAAGGATATGGGAGGACTGAGCCCACATACTAGCTAAAATTCCAAGTGTGTAAAGGTTAATCAAGACTGATCACAGTTTTGTTATTCATGTTGGCTCATTATTCCAACCAATCATTTGGAGCTAACTTGTCCTCTTATCATAGCAGTACCTTCTGCTTTATGTCTTTCATTGAACTTCAAGAACACTTTTTCTACACACAAGAAAACATGATGTTTGACACTGTCTGTTCACCATCTCACTGTTGGTAATGGTGAATACTTACATTGATTTTCAAAAAAATAGGGATGCTGTGCTTTGACTTTTGATTAATATTAAGTGAAGGTAATTCTGAGTTATATATTTTTGCTATCATGTTATATGATTATTAGTTTTCATGATTTAATATTGAATTGGATTGAATTCTATGTAAAAACTGCTGATTTCAGTTATGGAATTGTACACTGGCACATCATATTATAATTGAATCTATTAGAAGGCTATGTACTGGTAAAACTTTGAAGGATGTGGAGATGCATTCTGGTAAAGGAGCAACTGAATGTTATGAGTTGTTGGACAACATGGATCAATGTGATACCAAGGCAGGGCACTGTAGTTTCTGCTTGAATCTCAAGTCTTAAATCTCCCAACACAGCGATGGTGATGTTTAGAGCACACTTATTGAAACATGGAGAATGACCTTCCTGCTCTTTTCAGAGCAACACCTCTATCTACTGGAGAGATTTTTTGACATTGTGTGCTTGAAGGAACACTTGATTTCTTACTCCACCAGAGCCTAAAATGCTATACACAGCATGACGAGTTGGAAATCCAAGAGTACATGTGCATCAATCACAAGCAAAAAAAACAAACTTTTGTGTGTGCATCCCATACATGCGTCTCAAGTACTACAGTTGTGAAAGAATCACTGCAACAAAGCACTAATTATTATAAGCTGTGCAAAGTGTATGACCTAAGGTCATGGTGTGTTACAGGACTGGACCACAATGAGCCAGAATCAAGCCTGAACCAGGACTTGTGCTTAACTGATTGCTTACAAGCAGCTATCATAAAGCACTGATATTGATCACTCTATCCCAAAGAGTGATTGAATTATTCTCAAGAAGCATCTAATTGAAATGCAAACATGTTACAGAGTCAACGTAACTAAGAAGGTATGTTCCAGATGGATTAAAAACCACTCTCCTCTCCCAGATCAAGCCATTGAGCTAACTTGGCTAAAATATTGTTATCGTAAATATAAGCTTTTCAGCTCAAGGTACACACACACCTTTGAAACAGCTTTTGGTCACTTGTGGAAAAAGACTTGTGAGAAAAAGTCACTTCAAATACTGTGATTTGTATTGCACTTTAAAAACAGTATCTTTAAAACATACTAAATACAGCTTAGTCTGGTAACAAAACTTAAAAAACAAAACTAGGAGTAAAATAAAAGTGAAATTCTTTTAAATGTTATAAAAACCTTGATGTTCCAATGTAGGGGTGAATCTTTATTTAGTCAGTTGAGAAACCAATAGTGGTGTGTGTACCTTTAGTAATAAGGAATATGATGTGCCAGTGTACATAGTGTTCATGAGATAATAAAAAAAGAGTCTGTTGTGTTTTATTTTGTTGTCTGTTATGTGTTGGGAAGCATCTGCTTTCTATTTCAATCTTGTTGCAGCACTGACCTTTATTACGCAAAAGCCATCTTGTTTTTTTTTCCTCGCTTAGTCAGTTGAACAAACCAAGCCTGGAAGAACAAAAGCTAGCTTTTTATGTGTGTTGATCAAGTACGTGTTGATCAAATCATAGCAGAACATGCTTGAAAGCATTGAAACACTGCTATTGCTGGTTACAAACAGTAACATTGCTATCAAAGAAATTACAACTTGCTCTTGTGGCCAATCATAACTAGCCACCAACTCTATGTAATGCATTGCCGATTGCATTCACAAACTGCCTTTCTCATAAAGGCAAAACTAACGTTTCAGTTACAAGGCATTCATTTGCATTCAGTTACATTGAGCATTCTGTATGCAGATAATGAAACAATGCCAAATCAATCAACTGAGCGAGAAATCGAAAGTTCATACGATCAGTAGATATTTTTTTTAAGGGCAAAGTGACGTCATTAAGAATTAGTTGTTTCAGTTTACATGGCATCATTGATGAACAGTGTAAATTGTTTGTACAATTGTACAAAGTGGATGAAAAATTCCATATCAGATCTGCTAATGAGCAACGTCAGAAAGTTCAAAACAACTAAAGTTGTTTTTTAGGAGCAAAAAAGCGTCAATAAGACAGTTATACTTGTTTCAATTACAAGGCATCATTGAACAGTGGAAGCCTGTTGGTTACACACTGACAGATGTTGAACAGTGCTGAAACAGATGAACTGCTCCGAACAATGTTGGGAAGTTCAACCTAACAACACTGAATACAAAACAACTAAAGTTGTTTTTTAAGAGCAGAAAACGTCAATAAGACAGTTATATGTGTTTCAATTATAAGGCATCGTTGAACAGTGTCAACCTGTTGTTTAAACACTGACAGATGATGAAACACCGACAAATCAGTTCATCTGATCCGAGCATGCAATGAACAGAACAAGTTCAGCTTCACATGATCATTGAACGACTTATAAAAATCAGTTGCTTTGCCCAAGATAGATTTAAAAGATGGCGTGATAAAGGTCTGAAACACTTCTGGTAATGTGGACAGTGAGTGAAAGGAAAGGTACACTAGAAACTAGATTTCCAATATCCAACTTCTACCAAAAAGGTTAAGTTATCTCAACTTGAAGGAAAAAATCTTCCTCTAAATTACTTCCATTTGTAACACATAAAAACTTGTGTTATTTTTGTCTTTGAAAATTTCACCAAAGTGATACGGTATAAGTCTTTTAATATCAAGGAGACTTGGTGTAACCAAAATTGCGAAAAATTTTAAAAGAAAACTACCAACTTTGATGCAATTTGAAGGAAAAAAACGTCCTCTAAATTACTTCCATTTGTAACACATAAAAACTTGTGTGATTTTTGTCTTTGAAAATTTCACCAAAAGTGATGCGGTAAAAGTCTTTCAATATCAAGGAGACTTTGTTTAACTAAAACAGCGAAAAAACTTGTAAAAAAATACCTATCAATTTTGACGCACACAAAATGTGTACATGTATCTAAAAAAACAATACCTAAAACAAGACATTTTCAACAAAGTTGAACTCGCTAAAAAGATGTGTTTGTTACCTTCTGTAAAATTTATTAGAGAAAAACTCAAGCTCCTTGAAAAACAAATGTACCTTTTCCTTTAAGTCCACATATAAAATAGTGCTGCAACTTGTATTGAAATAGAAAGCAGATGCATTATTCTTATAAGGTAAGGACATAGAGGGCAGTAGAGGACTCATGTCTGAAATAAAGACTAAGTATACACAAGTGTTCATATCTGTTGATATTTATTCATATCTATTGGTAGGCATTGCCATCTATTCATATTTAAATTTGACCTTGAACTTGAAAAAAACAAAACAAAGAAAAGCACCCCGGCGCATGCAAGCCCCCCCTGGTGCGCACACAAGTGTTCCCTGCCCACAGGTGTCAACAGATCTGTCGGTGAGCGCCCTCTATCAACACCAACCAGTGAGTGGCTTACAGCAATGTGTTCAGTAGTCCCCAGTCTAAGTCTGTGTGGCCAAGGCGCCCTCCGTTGACCATAACAGGGGAGGGTCTGATGAACTCTAATAATCAGTTGACTTAACCATAGAGTCGGATGTAGTCTATCCACCACTCCTTGCATTGCTCATGGCGAGAGCGTCCTCAATGTCTACTTTGAAATATCTTTGGGGACATTAAATGGGAGTTGCATAATAAGTTGAATCCTGTAGTTTGATCCTATCAAATGAAATAGCCAACAAATGAACATAAATTTGACAGATTTCTTCAATAGTTTTGCCATGCTAAGATTAAGGTCACGTCGTTTCAACCGCACTGATCATATTTGTGAACGTCACCAAGAGAAGACCCTATTAAAATCTCTGCCATTAATTTAGTGTGTTCCCTTTATTTGTGTGTTCAAGTCAAATATATTATGTGCATTAATTTTATGTCTGAGTTTTGCAGACAAAATGTACAGGCTCTCATAAACTATGTTATAAATGAGCAACAATAAATGATGATAGTTACATGGTTTTCTGGTAAAAGGTAATGATTGAGCGAGTCGTCGAGTAACTAAATGCATTTAGCCTTAGTCTATAATTTCACAAGCACAAACGGTGAATTGATTGAATTGAAACAAAAATGGCGGGCTGATTCTGCTTAAAGTACCATTGCATGTGTAGCATTTTAGTTAATAAACTTGTTGCATTTTAGTTATGTTTAACGAAGCAGTATTTGCGCACTAAATTTTCTATTTGCTAAGTGTAGACAACTTCACAACTTTTTAACGAATGTCAAAATCGTTGGCAATTTATTTACTTAAGTTAAATGTGTAGAAGTCAAAATCCACCATGCATTTTGCTAAGTTTCTTAAAGCTGTTTAGTTTCATTATCATATTCTTTTGCTGTTGCCAAATCTGTTATGAAAGTTTATCTCCAACGCTTTTCAAATAATTGAACAGTTTTTTTCTACTACTAAATTGAATTGATTGCCATTTAAAGTTACGTTGAAACATTTTGACGAAGATTCAAAGTTAGTTTTAATGTCTGCATTCTACTTGTGAGGCAAGTATTTTTCTGGATTGTTAGGTTCTGATGTTCATGGGAGTACACTTGATACAATCATTTGATTCCATCAATCCTATTGGTTCCTATTGCAATCTATTTCACTTATTTCAAGCAAAGTATTTTAAAGATTTTGTTCACCATTGATAACGATGTGGTATGTTTGGTATATTTTTAACATGTAACGGCCCTACACTTTTTTCTTTTTTCCCAAAGATGCCAAACTCTCCTGCTACTCAAAACAGTGCAAGACACTCGTACATTTGTTTTGTAAATGATGAGTCCGATGTACTTCAGTAAACAAGTCAAGTCCATAAATGGACACGGTTCCTAAATTATCGTTTTTGCTTAGTGTGAGCTATACACACTGTACACAACTTCACCAGTAGTACTCTTCAATTTATTTTGTTGCTAAAGTTTGGGAACAAATCTTGACTTACTTTAGTTCTGACAAACCGCTCAAAGTAATTTGTTACTGCTGATTTTCCAGTAAGAATCGTTCAATTTGTTCAGGTAAAAACGTAATGTATTTAGGTACCAGTACAAAGATCTTTCAGAAGCTTTAATTTGAAGACTTGCTTTTTTTTATTGATCTAAATTTAGACCATTATATTAGTCTCATCATTTATATTTGTTCGGCATCTACATCATCTCATGATATTCATGCCCAATTCTTAAAGTTGATCACCTTTCTGTCTCTCTAGTACTGTTTGTTCTTACACTGTTTTGAGTAGCACATTTTCCCTGTACATGGGTCCTGGTGTGTCTATTTACTAAGCACCATACTCAGTTTGTGGCTCAATTTTGTTGACGATGTGGTGGCAATTTCAATGCGGATCCAGTGGAGATCCAACGCTTGAGTTGAATCTCCCTATTTCTACTTCCCCTGGGTTTTGCCAGAAAGCCCTGCCATGTTTAACTGTATTTTTTTGTTTACATTTCCCTACATACTTTTTCTGTTTAATTGTTTACTTTTTTTAAGGGGGGGGCATGATATACAAATTTGGTCACACAATGTTATCCCTTAGGACATTTCAAATTTATTCCAAGGTGCCCCTACCTGAAGCATTACTTTCCAAAACATGGATGACATTTTCCTTGATATGACTACGATGTAACCAATGGTTTCATTGGTCTTTTGTAGTACATGTATTTGGTAAGGCCATAAAGCATTCACATCTCATTGAATGGCTCATCTGAATGCACTTTAAACATTCTGATGACTACAAAGTGAAATAAAACCTCTGACATGGAAAGATTGAAGACAAATGCTACAAAACAGGTGTCTCACTGGATGGTGCATCTCAACGTCTCTGCAACGTCATGATGACTACAAATGTCACTAGTGCTTGCAAGACACTTGTTTCTAACAAGTATCATTTGGTGAATGCTACGTTGTGCTTAGCTAAGAGTTTTTGCAAATTTCTGATGGTCATCTATTGTGCCCCTTTTATCCTCCAACTTTTTCCTTTTAAAAGCAGACTTGAGAGCTGACTTTTTCTGTTACAACTTTTTTCTCTAAATTTGATCTAAAATGCAAAGTGCATTTCAGACATAGTCCTCTGTGTGACCAACCCCCAAACAAGCGCCCCCCCCTCTTTCATGACAGGACTTCCGGCCAATGTAACCCCCCTCTCTCTCTCTCTTGCAGATCCTGGATCCACCCCCATCTGCCCCTCAGTATCAAGGGAAACTATGGTGCCTTTTATCGACACAGGGTTTGCCAGTCCTGCCTGTATTTTGTCCAATGGTAAGTTTAATTGAAGTTTTCATGAATTCATGCACTGCACACTTTACTATACATCCTCATATTGGAGTCTACATTACAACCATGCACCTTTTAAAGCTCACATGTAAACCTATATTAAGCAGACCCTGGGAAAAGTTTTTATCGGCAGTTTTGTTACCGCCTCTCCTACTGTTCAACTTCCATTTGCCCTGATTCACAACCTAGCTAGTAGTAGATCCTATTCTCCTGCATTTTTAAATTAGCCTCTGAATCATAAAAGCAATCTAGCTTTAGAATTAGTTTGCTCAATTAGTTTGTAAGGATTTTTCTCTCCTGTTAACTAAACAAACTTAAAATAATCCTGACTGTTTTTGTCACCTTTATTTGAAGTTAAAGTTGTGGAGAGTTTATTCAAAAGGCATGAACGTAAATGCTCATCACATCATGCTTTGAAATGGAATTTAAAACTCCGTCTTTGAATACAGCCCATACAGGAGTTTGCAATATTGTCCAAGACAGCCCATTATATGCAATGCATTTTATTTCTTAGTCTCAGCTTACAGTTGTGTCGTTTTCTAACCCTTTTTTGTCAATGCTATTTTAATTTCCTAAGGTGAGGTAAAATAAAGGTTTATTTATCTATCTGTGAAGCGTAACGTTGTATCTCTAATTTAGTCCATGTACTTCCAAACTAAATGCCTTACTGTTGAGACAAGAGACTAAATTGAAACTAACAAGGATTATTACAAGCAAGGCTACATAGCACTACATTTGTTTCTGCTGAGTCAACTGATTGGAACTAGAGTACATATGTGTATACTACTCACATTTCTTCACTTCAGATTTGATGAAGTGATTCCATTAAACAACATTGTAGGCTTTCCCAGGGCCTGCTTGAATCTCACATGCATACAACTGTTCCTTTGAAATTACATTTGTACGTCATGTACAAACTGAACAACTATGGTCTGCTCTTGGTGTAGCTTATAATGCTCGATGTTAGGGTAAATTATAACTTCTGATAGGGTAGCTAACTAATGCCCGGCTGCTCAATGAGGTAGCTTATGCCTGCTGTTAAGGTAGCTAATGCCCACTTATAGGGCATGTAGGGTAGCTATGCCTACTCATGAGATGGCTAATGCCATAGGGTTTTATGCCCACTGGGTAGCTGATGCCCACTCATATAATAGGGCATGTAGAGTAGCTAATGCCTGCTGTTAATGCTGAGATCATTTATTGGGTATCAAAAACCTATATGTCAGTGGTAGAAGTGTTCCTCAATTTATTTCATAGGGTGCTGTTGAAATATCTGTTGATACACTTTAGACATTCTGTTCCTTGCTGCAAACTATTACCCCGTTTACCACAGCAAGTTAATGTGGTTCAACATTACACAGCTCCACAAATCTGTAGCCTACCTAGGAAAGACAGCCGTGGACTAATTTTGCCAAAAAATTTAAAGTATCGTTCAAACATCGTGCTTTTTCTCTAGAAAGCAGTATACGTAAAACTAGGATTGCCTGATGTAACCTGTTATTGTTTTAATTATCTAGAACTGGGACTACACAGGCAGAGATGTCTATGCTACACGTTATCAGCTGAAATGGTATCCCAGCAACATCTGTTGATGTGTTGCGGTAAGCTTCAGTACAACAAAACCTCATACATGATGGACCTTCTAAATATTGGTGTCAAGGAACCAAGAATGTGTGTCACCAGTGAACTACCTACTGACTCTCCAGTCAAGTTTGATAAATTCATCTCTTGGATTATTCCTTGCACATTTTAAGGTATACTATTAGCCTTTTTGCCAATCTGAAATTCTAAAGAGAACATGTGACTAAACATGTCTGGGCCTATACATCTCTGATGATCAAAAACCCAAGTAGCAAGGCCCTATCCTAGAACTAGTTGTATGCATGGACATTGGACAGGCTGTATACTCCACTGGTATAAAACAATAAGTAGTTCAAAGAGTTTGAATTCTACTGGTAATTATATCCAAGTATTTGGCTAACATTACCAACTCTGAAATTACACTCGCAATAGAGTGTTAGTTCAAACGTCCCTAAAGTTTATTTCATCTCTAGTTATTTTTGAGCTGAAGAAAAGCTCAATAAGAGTGTTGAAAGATTGATGCAATTTCATTTTTCTACTGTTAGAGTTCAAATGATCCTCCAGCATTTTGTTGTTGTCTGTGGGACTTATCATTTCAAAGAGAATTTGTAAAATATCCCCAATTTGATCTGGATCATCACTTGCCAGCAATCTAGTTCAATTTAAAACTGAGTTATATTTTAATACTATTTGCTCATTATTTTTTGTCCAGTGCACTAGTTTACTCTTACAGCTTGGTGACTACATTGATCTGGTTCTTATTAAGTTTGAATGCATTCTTTGAAACTCAACAAAAGATGTACACCTGTTCTGTTCTAACTGCGTATAATTGATACGATGCAGTTTTCCAATGGTGTTTCCCAACTGAAGTTTTTCTTTTCAATAATGACATAAATTTATTTCCTGATTCTCTTTCAACATTTGATGACATGGTTTCCTACTTAAGTTTCACTACTTAACCAAAAACCAGTGGTGTATACAGCCCTAAAATACATGGAGCTTATTGATAGTCTTCAATCAAACACTATTGACCTATCGCCATTCATATTATGATAGCCACTAACAGTGCACTAAGTACATTGTATGATCAACCTGATCTACAATACATGAAAGTGATCTCATCTCAAACTCATCTCATACATACAAGATGCATGTATTTATTCATGTACATACTTCACATACGATATGTATCATTTGGCTTACAAGCAATGAGGAGTACATTGTTCAACATATCAAGATGCTCATTTGTATGTTCATCCAAAAAATAATAGGGAAATTTTCCTTTCTTACTACTTTCCTAGCAGTAAGGCCTACATGTAGACAATACATGATGAAACTCATACATACCTTGTATGTGTTTCTTTGTTCGTGTACATTTGCCCACTTTTTCTGATGAACAAGTACATCGAAAGCCAACTGTACATGCAATGCTTATCTTGCATCTACTTCCTGAGAGTGCTTGTTTCAACTTGTTATCACTTATTTGTCTGAGTTATGGCCAAGTTGCGAATGGCGACAGGTCAATGTTTATTACCTCGTTCCCATGGTAATCCATCCCACAGTATCTCACTATGGCATGGAACTAGTGGAATGGTCAAGACTGTTGGACCTAACAATGATGACATGTTTGTACATGTACCTACATGTACATGATGCCTTGTGGATCATGGACAGAATGGTTTCCAACTACATCCCAATATGAAAGCATTAACAACAATGAATGGTAGTTAGGAATCTTGTTGCAAACGCTTCATCACCACTGAACAGGACACAAATCATCTTGACCATTAGGAGCAGATGGTCTAGTGATGGTTGCCCATCAGGGGTTAATCGTCTATTGATGGTTGCCCAACTGGGGACAAGTGGTACATTGTTGCTTGCCCAACAGGGGCTAGTTGTCTATTAATGGTTGCCCAACAGGGGCTTGTGGTACAATGAGTTACCCAACAGGGGCAAGTGGTACATTGCTGATTGCAATATTTATTACAATGTTGTGGTCTATTGTTGCTTGCCCAACAGGGGCTAATGGTGGGTGGGTGAAGGAGTGAAATCAGAGAGGTCTCTTTGTCATTTGTTCATCCATTTACTGATATGGTTCTGCTGGTAAATCAATAGGGGCCAGTGTTGTCCAAACTGTCTGCTCACTTTGCCCATAAATTAGTGGATTTCTTTGGAATAAAATTAATTTTGCCCAACAGGGGCTGAGGGTTCCTTGGTCACTGGTTCATCAGTTTGCCCATTAGGGGCTTAGCGGTAGATGAAGATGGAGGGACATCAACAGGGACTATGGTGAGGGCCACTGCATAGCATACATCTGTTCGCCCAAATAGGGGCAAATTATGTGCGGCAGGCACTTCCAAATAGTGGTGGCCACTCGTGACACTGTTTATAGTGAGCAAGTCATAAAAAGTGATATTTGTGGTCTTTTGTTTTGCCAACAGGGGCAAATTGTGGCCTCTTTAATTCACTTTGCCCATAGGAGCTAGCAGAAGTGACTTTGGGTGTGCAAATAACTAACCATTTCTCAATAGGCTCAATCCAAGATCAGTGAATTGTGTAAATCATTTCAGCTATAGGGGCTAGTGGTGAGTTTGTTGGAGCAAACAAAAATCAAACTGCCTTAAAGGATTGTAGTGGTCACTTTGATTTCTTTACATAAATTTGTCCATTGGGGGCTAGTTGCCGGGAACGAGGCTGGGCAATACCAAGCAAGGTTGAATAAATAAATGTCCTGAAAGTTCTTCACATTATTTGAAATGCCATTTATCTTCAATGTGAAATACATTATGACATTGCAATACTTGATCTAATTAACAAGCACAATGCTTTCTGATATTTATTTATTTTCTAGGGATTTGGTTCCCATGGACTGGTTGTAATCAGCTTATCCTAGGTCTTTGGTTATTCAGGACATCACATTGCCAATTGCTTCTATATTGTAAGTGCCCACTGGAAGGCAACAACTTACATGTGATTGCTACTGAGACAGTTGGGAGAATTGTTCACAGGCTCTAGAGCCAGGAGTGAAGTCACCTTGAGCATCACATCATGATGGAGGTAGGTGGATGTTTGAGACTTCACATTATTTCCTTTTATAATCAAAGGTTGCTACACATTCCTCATTGTGTTCACATGTAAAGGCTGGCTAATTCTAAATCAAATGTGAAGAACTTTCAGGACTATAATTCTACAAGGTACATCCCTACTATCAGTACAAGGACTAACCAGGCTTGGGGTAATGCAGCAAAAGTAAAATATTACCAACAAGGTCGGTAATAAAGACTGTAATCAAATGAATGGTTGACTTAATCATAGTTGCTTTTGTCCTTCACAAAATAAATGTAAATGTTTTAGTTCCAGACCAATAATTATTTGGATCTGCGGTTTATAAATTTCAACTCATTCTCTGATTTTCTCTGATCTCTTGTGACAAGGAAGAGTTAAAGTTTCTTGAAAACAAAAACTTTTAAATCAAAGGGTTATGAATTCCATCTCAATCTTTGATTGACTGGTTTTAAAGAAATTTGAGTGAAGGTTATTAAAGGTTTCTTGAAAACCACACTGGCTCAATGGCAATTCATTTAAAGCCAACCTCAAAGAACTGGTTGTGTATTTGGTTCTGACTTTCGTTCTGTCAACACTGTACTCAAACCTAAATCAACTTTACACCCCAAGCCTGAATTAACACCTTATTAATACGTTGTCTACAGTACAATTGCCAACAAATCAATCAAGGCATTGACCATAATGGATGAACAAACCAGAGGCATTTTCTCCTTGACACTTTTAAGACTGTCAAACCTTCGCATGTACAATCATGTGCAGTTTTACTGAATGCTGTACAACATGTACAAGGTGTGGAAACTTAACAGTATTTGAGATTATGAAGCCTCCTAGTCCATTGCTTGCCTCAATAAGTGGAATTTGCCAGTAGCTACTCCTCTAGATTACTCCCCTCTCAACCCAGCATATGGATATCATTGAGGGCAGTGTCTGCATGACTAACTGCTACTGTATCTGTACCCAGTGTGGGTATCTATGAGGACTGCCTGCATTACTTTGTCACCCAGTGCGGGTACTATGAGGACTGTGCCTGCATTGCTTTGTTACGGAGTGTGGGTATGTATGAGGACTGTGCCTACATTACTTTGTTACCCAGTGTGGGTATACACCTGTGAGGACTGTGCCTTTTTACCCAGTTTGGGTTTCTTTGAAGACTGTGCCTGCATTACTTTGTTACCCAGGTGGGTATCGGGTGGAACTTCACCTGCCCGATGAGTAGCCTCAGTATACCAGAGGTACTTGCAGGTTGTGGCTTGGTTTGCTTCAACACCCATAAGACTAAAACTACGGAACTCATCTTGATTATTGACATGGTGTCTCAGATCACTGAGTGGTCACTTCTGAGACTGAGTTCAGGGCATCTGACATCCACTTTTATACTGCTTCTATGAGGGTAACTTCCTCATGCAAAGTAACCATCATTGGCTTGAACTAAAATGATTAAAGTTTGATATTCAATGCAGGCACATAGTGAAGAAAAATATTGCATCTTATTTTTTTGGAAACACACAGAGCTAAAGACAACCTGTATTTGCATAACCCTAAGAGCTTGGTCAATGCCTTGATTGTTATTCAACCCTAAGAGCTTGGTCAATGCCTTGATTGTTATTCAACCCTAACATGCTTGGTATTGCCTTTGATTGAAGACTATCAGTGCACGGCTGAGGATGTATAGTTACAGTACATGAATTCTAACTTCAATTAAAGTTACCATGGACCTATCTAACAGGACTGGGACCCCTGTGTCTAACACCACAGTTCCCGTCAATACTGAGGGACCCACCACATCGCCCTGTGTGCAGCCCTAGTTTATAGTATGGTGCTCTACCTTCGCGCACCAGGCCAACTGTCTACAGTAAATTTAAGAGTTTGGCACCCCACGTTTTCCCAGCGTGGGGATCAATTTTTATGTTTAGGCCAGGAACTACCACAATTGTGGATTTGGCACAAATCTTCCCCACTATCGGAGATTACTTGTAAGTATTTCTAAATGAAATTCTTTTTCATTTTGTTTTCTACATTTCAGATCAAAATCTGCTATCTTTGTAGGGTTACAAGTTAAAAACTACTTTACTTTGCCACTGGAAATGGAACCTCGTCAAAGGTAAGCCATTTAGATTTTGCTCGCGTACATGTCTTTTCTAAAGAACCAACTTATTAAGGCTCAGTTTTCAGTTAGACTGCTGCCTTTCTCAGTATGCATTTATTATCATGGTGATTCTTAACTGACAGTCTGGGTATCAGACATAAATTCAAAATAGTGCATTGACATGCAAGATTGGATTGAACTTATTTCAAGTTCTCCATATTTGTTAGTTTTCTTTGCTTTCCTGAAGTCTTGAAATAGTGAAATAGATTTCAGCACTACCTGATCAGAAGTGCAAGCAATTACTGTTCCTTTTTGTTGTATCTTACAACATCTTACATCATCAACAGTTACATCTGTTGGAAGTGAATGATTTACATCCTTTCAAGATAGTTGGTTTTTAGCCAGATTTTTCATGACATCATTTGGACATTTTGCATTTTTGCATAGAGCCTTGATTTGTCTCTTCAGTGAGAGATAATCTAAACAAATATGACATGTTTGTTTAGACCTACATTATTTAGTTTTACTGAACATCATTTTAGATGTCTTTCATTGTTAGTGTGCTTTGCCTCTCAAGTAGGATTTAGTTTTGTTTTTAACTAAACTGAAATTTTGCAGACATTTAATTTTTACATTTGTGCTTGTTTTGTTGATTGCAGTTGTTTGGCTGCATGAATTTTAACAAGAAACAGCATTTTCTGAGTGCTGTTGGTAAATGGCAACTTCTTCAATTCAATTTTTTTGACCTTTTAGTGCTATTTTTCTTTACTGAATGCTAGTTTCTAAATTCCTAAACATTGATTTGTCTTTGGTATTATTCTAGGCTTTGTTTTTCTTTTCTTTTTGTAATCTTGTCACAAAACAAGATTTCTTTTTTCCCACCTGATGACCTAAATTCTTATTCATTTATTACCAGTTCATTCACTGTACAAGTATGGTTGAATTTCATTCCATAGAAAATGATGTTTTGTTTTGTTTTTAAGTTAGAAAATGTTACACATGGTGGTAAGATTTTAAATTTTGATTTGATTTCTTTTGTATTTATAAGCGCAATAACTCTATCTACTTAAGTTGTTCTTTGTTTGTGCTTGCGATTTAAATTTGGATGTGCTTTCAATTATCAATTGTACTTTTTAGGAAACTGGTCTAAATTGATTTACTTTCTTGGTTTATCTTTGATTTCTATTAGAAGATTGTCTATTAGTCCTTAAGATATCAAAACTTGATTATTGGAACACAAAGCAGAGAGTGTTTTAGACAGTGATCGTTCATGATTGGCTGGCTGAGATATTGTGACCAAAACCTCTTAGTATGACAAACATTTCAGAAATACTTGACAAAGATGTGCATTTGCAGATATTCCATTCTCATGGATCCAAATACCAGGATGCAACTGCAACAGTTGTACAGTGGGATATTTCAAAGTAGAATTGAAGACGTTCTTTCCATGCCCAATACCCGGAGTGGAAGATGGATACATCTTCCTCTGTGGAAAGAAAACTGGTTATTATAGTTCAAAAGGCCCTTACCATGTTGCAGCCAACTTTGGGTCCTTGATTCATCCAGACCACAGGATTGGGAAGGTTGACACATCACAAACAGCCAAACACCTGCAAGTGCATTCAGAGGACAACTCACTGACCAGCCTGCCGACACCTGCGGGCGGGGAACACTCGTGTGCGCACCAGGATGGCTTGCATGCACCGGGGTGCCGTAAGAGGGGAGGGGATACATTCACTTTTTCTGTTGGTAAAACACATTTAACAATTTTGGCATTAGTAACAATCAGAAATTTTCCACTGTAATAAAGATGGACAAAATAAATGTGTGAGCATCGATTGCAAAATGTAAAAAGGAAGATCCAGAATTGAGACTCAGCTTTTGATGACAATTTGTCCATGATGCTGAAAAATTAAACAAAAGGGTACAAGATTGGCCAATACTTGAAATTTTTAGGACAACAATTTTTTCATAAAATGCACACAAGGTGGAAATGAGATTTTGTTTTTTTCAACTGAGAATGGTCGAGTAGAGAAAAAGTTCTATCTGCCCCTTACACTTAAAAAATAAGATCCGAGAATTGCTGAGATGTGTACCCTTTTTTAAAGGAATCATTCATTGGTTTAAAAAAAAAACTTTTTAGGTTTTGGTTTTTTGTTTGTTTCAAGTTTTAACAGCGAAAAAGGCCTTATAGAATCAGTTTACTTTGTAGAGTTTGTAAATGTTCCGCTCTAATCTTTGACTGCAACCTTTTTTTCTTAAGGTAGAAATAACAATAACATCAGCTATTCCAGCTAATGTACATGTATTGTAAGTTACTTTTGGTTTGCACAAATGTTTGACAAGCAAAAATGCAGTAATGTTGAGTGCAGGAGAACACGTACGGCCAATCTTGTACCCAACGACATGTACCAACAGCAATAGTAAATTCACCCTCCACTCTGTACCTAACTAAGTAATTTATTAATATTACTTTATGTTTAAATAAGACCAGCCTCTCACAAGAAAGCTCTCAGATACTTTGTCTCATCTTATACTTGTAGGTAACTTTGAAAAAGCTTATCAATTTGTTAACCTCACATTGCAAAAAATGGTAAAAATAAAAACAATTTAAAAAGAAATTACAATTCCATGAACTAGTTAATTTTAGTTGCTTAAAAAAACCATGTAGATCCCATGGACGTAATGTTTTGACTGCTTAGAAAAGCTGGTTTGAGAAAGAGCATTTCAAAACTCTTGCACCATTATTACATTGCATCACAGACTTGATGTAGTATCACACAAACGGCTCATGTTAAGTGTACATTAACATACAAATGTTTTTATCTTTCCCAAAAAGGTTTGTTTTTCTCATTTTGTTTGTTTCCAGTAATGTACGTTTTGAATTTCTGATTCTTTCTGTGTGAGAGGCTGTTTACAAACTTTACAGTATATTGAATATGACTTATTACCCATTTCCTATATCCCCTGTTCATGCATGAAGTCCTACAGGCCTAAAATTACATGGAGGCCATGGCTTCTGCTACCCCTGGTCTTTGCCTCGGTGACCCTCTAAAAGTTTTAATAGCTTTAAGATTTTCCAATGGAAGTGCCTTTTAGCAATACACAAATGGCCTTGCCCTTTTTAAGATGAAATTCCAGGCATGTTCCTATATATAACTCATTACCCATGCAAAGATGTCTTGGGTGCAATTCCTTGTGAAGTCACAGCTAGATAAGATTACTGAAATAACTCCTGCACTAACCTAATGTAGACCTTCAAGTTCAAACTAACATTGCCTGATTGATCTCAAAGTAATTTACTGAACGTTCACTCCTTCATTTTAACTTTCCTCTCATTGTGTGTGGTTTCTGTCATTGGTCTAGAAATGTTGAAACTTGACACTGTGTCAATGGGCTTGATTAAACGCACTTGATATTACTTTTTGCTTTTACAGTCAAACACTTTTTGTGTTCAAGCATTGAGGAAAGTACTTAGTATGTCAATTTTAAGTAGATATTATTGACTTTTTAAATAGAAATACAGTTTCCTAAATTGCACCCTTTTTGAGGTTTCAAGTATGGATCTAGAATTATTGATCACTTTACACTACAACATAAAAAATTCATTAAACATCATCTGCTGCTTGTTTTGTAAGCATGAAACACTTTGGGTGTTCAGATGTTGGGGAGAGGTTAGTGTCAAATTATTTAGAAATAAAATATCCCCTAGTCACACAACTTCAGTTCACTGCTTGTTTTAGGTTTCTAATTTACCACATGTTGAATTTTTAGCACGGGGGAAAGTTTTTTCTTAAAAATGCAGTTGAACAACTAGTTAGAAAGATTTATTTCTCTTATTGGAATCTCTTAAATACCACTGATAGCACACACTATTTTATAGGAAGAGGCTGTTGACAAGTAACTTTAGATTGTTTCCTCTAGTCACACACCTTTAGCACACTTGCTAGTTTTTAGGTTGATACTTTTGGCACATTATTTAGACAAACTATTTGACTTCTAAAGTAAAAGGTCTTTAGTAAATTTGATGGTTGTAGAGAGAAAAAGTTACTAATTATTTTAAATCATGAAGTAAACATTTTGTGTGAGGTAGAGGCTGTAGAATCAGTAATATAGTTTGTCTTAGTGCGGAAGTCTTAGTCCACATGTTAGTTCTAGAATGGTGGAAAGTGGATTAGCTAAAAGCAGTTGAACAATTGATTACAAACACCAATTTCTCTGGTCCATCCCTTTTTTTTTGATACACTGATCTGGTTGGTTTTTGGGGGAAGCTGCTGACAAAATACTCATAATACGATTTCCCCCCATCAAACATCTTTGGAAACATTTGTTACTTTTAGGGAAAAATACGACAAATTAATTAGGAATATACCATTTAGTCTAAACCATTTTCGTACACTTGTTGGTTTGATATCATTTAGGTAGAGTCAGCAACTATAGACAATTAAATAGGCCTGTTACTTTGTCTTACTTTTCTTACTGTACCAAACCCCGTATTACATGTATTGGTTTTGGATAGAAGCTGTGGGCAGAGTCATTAGAAATAAAAATTCTACCCTGTCTAGTCTGAAACTCTTGAGTACACTTGTTGTATATTTGCAAATATACAACTAGGCACATAGAGGCTGAAGACAAATTGATAAAAATAGATGACAATTTGTTCCTAGTCCCATCCCTTATCCTAGATGGTCATGCATGAACAGCCCCTGACACTAACATTTACTTTAATGCTTATTTGCCAATAGATAGTTCCAACTTGACGCCATGCAGTGTAAACAGGCAATGATATTCAATTTTTGAACGCACAACTACCATTATGTGTTATTGTGTCATACAGCATGCAGCACACAGCAGGCAGGAGTTCCTTCAAGTTTCTTCCATGATTAGTCGAGAAACACTAAGCTGCGTAGAAACATTAGAAATGCTTGACATGTTGTACAAAAATAATTTGGGGCACCGGGAGAGTTCTATACATGAATAGGTCCTTGCATTGGTTGGTTGGTGAATACTTGTCTGCATAGAATAATTAGAACGCTTGACACGGCCCAAAGTCAAAACCCAAGCTGCCTGTAAAGATGGCGTCTATAGGAACTATCTATAAACCATGTAAACTGATAATTGCAATCCCCTGATCATCCTTAGTCTTTCTACATGTACTTATTCAACTTGGAAGTTACTTCATTGATGTTTAGATATTATACAAACGTTCTGGTCCTTGGTTTGCTGACTGTACTGACACTGTACTGTGGAGGTTCCAAAGAGCACAATGTCAGTCTGGAGATAGGGCTCAGAAACGTCTCTCATCTTCCATTTTGAAGCTGACGACATTATTCAGTTCATAACGAGTGTCTTTAACAGAACTGATCCTAAAGTCATTTGTCTCTGAGATGTTCAAAGAGTCTGCAGGAATGATGTATCTAACCAAAGTTAGGGGTTACAGTGTTAGAGATCTCTAATGCTGTATCTCAAAGCCAACAGCGAGTTCAAAGTTAGTTCATGTTCAAACTGTTCACAGAGTCTTTGTTGGAATAAATCATCTCCTCCACAAGCCTGAAGACTGCAGAATGAGCTGGTAGATGTTTCACTGTTGTGCACTGTGTAGAACCTTCAGCATGGGCTAACAGAGGCCTCAGTATTAGGGAATCCTTGAAGAAATGATGTCTTCTTCACAAGCATTGCATCTTGAAGACTGCAGAATGAGCTGGTAGATGTTTCACTGTTGTGCACTGTGTGTAGAACCTTCAGCATGGGCTAACAGAGGCCTCAGTATTAGGGAATCCTTGAAGAAATGATGTCTTCTTCACAAGAATTACATCTTGAAGACTGCAGAATGAGCTGGTAGATGTTTCATTGTTGTGCACTGTGTAGAACCTTCAGCATGGGCTAACAGAGGCCTCAGTATAAGGGAATCCTTGAAGAAATGATGTATTCATTTGATGTCTTCATTGCATCTTGAAGACTGCAGTGTGAGCTGGTAGATGTTTATGTGTTTAGAGATTCCTTGAAAATGAGGTCTTCCTCCAGCAAGACCTGATTGAAGTTCCATATGTTCACTGTCTTCAAAGAAATTGTGTCTCCTTGTAAAGCATCTCATAGTGAAAATCGGACTTCCCTTCGGAGTGTGTGAATCTGCAAATGAGACACAAGAAAAACAAATGAATAACTTCTAATAAGTTACCAGTGATGTTTACTTAAACTTCATCAATCTATAGAGCAAAGTATCAAGAAACACATTTCATGTTTGTAATTGAATTCAAACTGAGTTGTATTCTCCATTCATGTTCATTTCTTGTTTGCAGTAGAGGGCCTTTTGGTCTCTTTTGTCATATTTGTTCTTCTTCTTCATTCTCCGATTAGAATCATCATTGCAGGCCGGTTCCTTCCTACATATTTTACGGGCAAGGCAATTTTTCCTTAGTAAAGGGCACATTTAAAGAAGAAATCCAACACTTGTACTGGAACATTTTAAGGGGCACTAAGGCATAGACCAGGGGCATTGAACCAATTGCCCCCATTGTGCCCCTGTTGAGTATCAGACCTGCTATTAGTTTTTTTCTGACTTGGTACTACACATCTAATTCTATTATGTGTTTGAACAAATTACATTTCGGGGTTGAACCAGTTGACAAGAATGGGACTTGATTCCTGCGACCTCCAGATTAGCGTGGCGGCGCTCTACCAACTGAGCAACCTAAAATTATTTTAATTTTACTTAATGTCTTTCCCTTGTGGTTTGTTACTTTAAATATTTATATCAAATAATAAACCACAAGGGAATTTAAATATTCATATTTCATTGGACTGTATCATTTACCTGTTTCATTGTCTGAGTGTGTCTTTTAGACTGCTTTTACTGGTTTATTGTTGTGAACTGTTTTAAAATCTTTACAAATCTTCAGGAAACAAACAGTTGTACAAAATATCAACTAAGTCGCACAAAGTTCACAAACAGCTGCCCAATAATAAATTTAAATGACCAAACAAAGGCTGCAAAGAAGCTCTGACCTGTACATTTTGAATACTGTTCAACTGCTTTGTTAAAAGGATACTGAACATTAAGTTTGAGCAGCATACAAAGCAAAACAGAATAATGAAGCGTTTTATTTTTCACATTTTAAATGTTGGCCAAAGATTGTTTGAGTAATATAACAGAGCTCTCACCAATCAATCTACTGTTCCCTACCATTCTTGATGTACACGTAGGTGAGATAATATCAGGAA
The DNA here is from genome assembly GCA_023634235.1 of Pisaster brevispinus. Lineage (NCBI taxonomy): Eukaryota > Metazoa > Echinodermata > Asteroidea > Forcipulatida > Asteriidae > Pisaster > Pisaster brevispinus. Next base: position 10,668,780 of record JAMKCF010000007.1, read on the forward strand.
CCCAGGGCTTGTATGAAATTCATCTTGAAGACATCTTGCAAAGGGAACGTCATGGTGACAATCTAAAGTTAAAGAGAAGGTAAAGAAAAGCTTACTTAATAACATGTTTAGTGAGTCTAATGGCTCCAAAGTTTGGGGACAAATCTCTCTTTTTTATTATTAAAAAACAACAGACCTGAAAACCAGTGTACACACCATTTAAAACAATTCATGAATCATTTGTGCAGCTTTTTCTGGTAGAAGATCACAACGTTTCTAAAGGTACATGTATGACGCATTTGTTATTATGAAAGAATACATTCATTTCCCATTCTCCTTAATTGAATAACATTACAACCAACCTGTCAAAATTTGACCAAACTAAAACAAATCATATTCTGTATTAAAAAGTTACATTTAAAATATACATCAAATAACTGATTTGTTTCTTTGTCAGGGCTTTCTGCACATCAGAAAAAATAATGTTTAATAGTCTGATCTGAAAAAAGAGTGGAATACAGAAGACCTTCTGCGTTCCATATCCACCAAGGATATTGGGATTTGGATTTGGGTTGCAGACGCGCTATATTTTCTGTATTCCACAAGCGTGCGTGTGATAAAAAAAAATAATGTTCAAGCAAAATTTACACTCGGCTTAATGCAATACGTGGTGTTGTGATATTGGAATAGCTGTACGTTTTGCGTATACTTACATGTAGTTGAAATAGCGTAATATGTTAGAACAGTGCAATACATGCGGGGGGTGATTTAGGTTTATATTGGGTCCACCAATCTAAATCAAGGAATTAAATTTGCTTGAAGATAATGAGGTTTACCGGGGGTGGGGGATTGTTGAGAGAAAATTCTTATACAAAGAAGTATTCTGTACAGTCACTTCAAGTACAGAGTTTTGACAATGTATGAAACTAAAAAAACAGAAAAGTTGAGTTAATTTAAACTCATTTACATTAACTGGTCTCACTCACTTGTTTCAGTAAGTTCAAGGTACCAGTGATTTGTTGTCCTAGAAAAATACTAACTTGTAAATAACAGGTATTTGTTATTATGTGAAGACTTGACTGCAGTCAGTATTCCTACAATTGTTATAAATTATATTTTGCAGTTTCAAAAAATTGTATAGTTATTTACAGCTCAAAACGCTTTGCAGTTGGCACAACATGCGCTTAATACTGGTGACTGCAAGATCTTCTAAAGAGGTGTAATCATTTTTTCTGGATTTTTATTTTGGAAGGGACAATCCAAGGCAGTTCTCTTTATGCAACCCCCCCCTGTTTCTTTTTATCACCAAGGAAAAGACCAGAGGTCCCAATTTCATAAACACATGATAAAGCTGCAGCTTGAGCAGACAATAGTGCTTAAAAAATTTCTTCTCAAAAAATAAACCATTTGGGAAAATGACCAGGTAAATATTACCTAATTTTTGGTTGAACAACGAAAAATTGACAATTGGATTTGAACCTGCGACCCCCACATTAACCTGCTAGGATGCTCTATCAACTGAACTATCTAGCCCTAATGTTGGCAGTCTCCCTATTTTGTCGATATCTGAAGTGATCCCTCTGCATCCTAAATTCATGTTTCTCATAATTCATTTTGACAGCTGACTAGTTCAAAAAAACAACAGACCCAAAAATACTTGCATAATGCACAAATTGTGAACGCTGGCATGTTAATCTGGCAGTCGTAGATTCAAAATCATGCTTAACCAATGTTTCTTTGTTCAATCTATTTATATTTTTAAGAAAGTCTCCTCAGCAACACATTTGCAGGAAACTATAGTCACTCCAGGTATTGTGAAATGTCATTTTGGCTGGCAACTTATTTCTGGTAAGCAAAATTGGTCTGCACTTTTGCAAACGATTCTGCTGAATACAAATCATACGTAACAATGTAACTTTACGCTGTTGTTTTTTTTTACGTTATCAAGTTTTGTGTATGATGGAAATATGCAAAACCATTGCTAAAATTATGTGCCTGCAAGACAAAGTTTGGTACAAGAGTACTTAAGTAAGTGTTAAACAAATAGTTTCAAAATCCTTATGGATAGGTTGACATGGAAACCATTTGGAACTGTTGAAAACAATATTCCAAACTGAAAGTGAAGAAAAACTGAACTTTTTAAATGAACAGGTTACACCATGAATCAAAAAAGAGCGATCAAACCAAATAATGTAGAATAAAACAAATGGGATATTTTGGAACTCTAGTTGACAGTAGTTTGCATATAGTTCTTTATATTTTATCTGGTAAGTCAGTTGCCACCCAAAATGTTCTGATTGACCTTACACTCTCAAAGAAACCAATGCAAGCTATCAGGGCTAGGCATTGTCTTAATTATCAGAGCCCAAATGTGTTGATGTTGAGTCAAGAAAAAAAAGAGGATTATGGCTATTTCCAAAACTACAGCTTGGGCTTGGGCTTTGGTTTGGGAATCCTCCGCCTGTTAGAAGTCCCGCACCAAAAGTCTACACAAATTACGGACGGAACTCAAGCTGGAGCCCAAGCCCAACCGTGGTTTCGAAAAGGGGTTATTATTAAAGGAGGGAGGAAAGACATTAAACAATTCTTTTTGCCAAATGTAAAACAAGCTTGCTAAAAGATTTTTACCTTTATCTCATTACAGCTGATGAACATCCTGGCTGTATGTTGAGCAACTATGATCGAAGACCAGCAAGAACTACTGAATGCACAACCCACTAGAAAGGAAGCTGGAATGAAACCAACTGGTCCACTGCTGATCGTGGTGTGTTGGAGAGCTGAACAAACAGTCCTCTGATGAGAAACTCAGCTGGCCAACACCATTTAGAATGATGAGCAGATCACCTTGTTGGGGAACAGTCGGCAGATGTGCTGAGGATAGGAATGACTCCAGGCTGAATGCAGCTGGCTCCAGTGCTGATAGAACAATGTTGAATGAATGTGTTGATGATCAATCCGAGTCAACCAATTCTATTCAAGGCAAACTTCAAAAGGGGTACAGCACGCAAATAAGGAGAACGTTGGAGTAGAACTACATGTACAGAACGCTCTCCATGGAGCTTGTCTGGTGAAGACCAACCATTGTTGATTGTGTTGAGAGCCGTAAACCAGGATTCCTCAAAGAATCAAACATAAGGGAACATCTCAGCTTGCCTAATGTAAGTCTGTCAACATTTCTTTTTTAGTAGTTTCCTCACTACTGCACAAGAATCCAAGTTAACAATACAATTCTCATTGATGATGATTTTATTGTTTCATCAGTCGATTCCATGTGTAAATCTTTTCGCTTTGTCCATATAGTAGTTGTAGATCTCAAATGAATCCTTTGCATTCTTACCCACGATAAAGGTTTTATGACACTTTGGTGGAAAATTGCAAACCAACATCATGAAGAGCATCCTGTGTTTTATGTTCAGTGCTTATTATTAATGAATAAACTGTAAAAATGCTGTTTTGCATCTCAAGAATGAAGAAGGATTTTCAAGTCCAGTGCCTCACTCATGTGCTGATGATATCTGAAAGAAAAGGGACACAGAAATTGCATGAATGAAATACATGTAGTTACAAACTTGTAAGGTTGTTATGGTTGTCAGTCCCAACCTCAACTAAAGACTGGTTGCAAATGATCATTAAAAGTACCTGTAGGAAGCAATTAAGCATAAAGTACTGGAAGTGTGTCAACTTTAGCATCTATAGAATCAGGGCAATGCTGAGTTCGATATAGCGTTTGTTACAAGGGTGTATGGTAAAGTGATAGGCCAATATGTGCCATGCTTGTATTGCAAAATGGCGGCATGCACATTGAGCATTTCTACGCTTTTTTGTTTGATCTAAATTACAAAACTTGCATGCCAGTTTTTGCAAAACACCCATGTCATACATTGGTAAAGACATGGCGTATTAATTTGGCTTTGCATGTCCATTTCATGGTCTGACAGAGTTGTGCTGATTAATGACTCGGCATTTTCCAGTTTTTATTTCTATGGTGTAAACTTATGGGGTTTATTCTGAGATAACCACAAACATGGTAGCCCATGTTCTGGTTCAGATAAGGGCATCGCGGTTAAAGCAAACAGGCAGCCACAGCAACTGCTAGTTGGTTGATTTAAGGCTTTCTTGCACTGCCCTTTTGTTTCACAAGCACCAAATCACTCAGCGCTCAACTAAAACTAACGAGCAATTTGTTTTAAATGTACATATCAATAATGTCATAGTGCAGAAGACACTTACATCTTGAAGGTACTCCATGCTGACTCTTCATTAGAATGCTTGTATAATGGTAGGCAAATACAAAGGGACCTAAAGAGAATAGTAAAAAGCATTGCTGGTTATCAATTTACGATTTAGACAGACGTTGATATACTAAAAACAATACTAATGTTCTTATATAGCGCTTTATAACACCCGATGGGTGTATCAAAGCGCTCAGTATTTTTCCTGAAAGGTATGTGGAGCTACACTTTGAAGTGTGAGACCTATTCCTTGACAGAACTGTAATAGTTTTACAAGGTGCTGTGGTGCAATATGCAGCCAATCAAACCAGGAACACCGGGGTGAACCCCTTTCTCTTTAGGATAAGTGCACTGGGTTCTTTTATGTGCATTACACAGCACACGGGACCAATGGCTTTACGTCCCATCCGAAGGACGCAGCAATAATGGTTAAAAGTGTCTTGCTTAAAAACACAAGTGTCACGACCGGGACTTGAACCCACGCTCTGCTGATCAGAAACACCAGAGCTTGAGTCCGGTGCTCTTATCCGCTTGGCAACGACACGCCACATTGAGTGGTGTTTTCAAATAACCCACACGTGTCAGAATTGGGCTGAAGGGTGATTTAGAAACACAGGTTTGGGAATTGTGTCACTAGTCATCAGCATAGCAGTAATTATACCAATTAAGGTTAAGTATTGAATGTGCTTTACACTGCACCGTACATATGGAAAAGCACATTCCCTCTATCTAGTTGAAAAATCAAGTGCCTAAAACATTCTGTAGAAATGTTTCAATTTTGAGTTTAAGGTGGATTTTTGTACTTTGTATAACTAGTTTTAGAAAGGCTCTGAAATGTGTTTATCAATTCAACTCAACTGCAAGCTCTTTGAGCTTAAAATGTAGCATACCTTGCAAAACTCTCTGGGCTTCCGTGGCAAGTGCCAAGAGGTTTGATTGTTGAAATAGTTTCTTGTCTGAAGAATGAAGAATCTTCCAAAACTCTCTGGGTCCCTGTGGCAAGTGCCAAGAGGTTTGATTGCTGAAACAGTTTCTTGTCTGAAGAATGAAGAATCTTCCAAAACTCTCTGGGTTCCTGTGGCGAGTACCAAGAGGTGTTTGTTGAGTAACTATTGTTGAAACAGTTTCAGTTCTGACGAATGAGGACCACCTTTCAAAACTTTCTGGGTTTCTCCTGCGAGTACCAGGCAATGTTTGTTTTAATTGTTGATCAAGTTACTTGTCTTTATTGGCAGAATTGTTGGTTTAAAATGTAGATGGCCCAGAAACTCTTTCTGGGTTGACAAGAAGGTTACCGAGTTGAGTGTGTGAAGCTCTTCTGTTGAGAACTTTTACTAGACTTATGTGAGTCACTGGTGTGAGTAACCCATTTCTAGGTTCCTCTGTGATGATTGGTGAACGGAGTATGGATATATAGAGAGTTTCTTTGGGTGAAACATCTAGTCCTGGCATACTGTGTTTTTAAAAAGCACGGCTTTGCATACTCTCTGGGTTCACATAGGGGGCACTGAGCTGCTAGCTCTAGAGTTTGGACTTGCAGTAAAGGTAACAAAATATCTTGTGTCCAGGTGTGTGTTCATTTGGCTTTCTATTTGCATATTGTGTACTGTAGCTGCTCTTGGATTCTCTGGGCTACACATTGTGGACTATCTGCTACAAATACTGAAAGAGTTTTAAGTTGGACCAGGGGGAAAATACATTGTCCTTTATGCCTGTATGAAGCTTGCAACAATTGTTTTTGCCATGGTGTGTGGTTTCTCTCAAAAAACTGAAGTTACTCTTTCTCGACAGCCATCACTAATCTTGGTTGGCATTCTCTGTGGGGTCCTATGTGGTTCTATGTGGTTGTTTAATTGCACCACTCACTGTGCTCCATGGTATGTTTTAGTTCAAGTATCAGCATAACTGTACGTTGACACTCCATTTTGTCTCGAGTACTTCAATTGTCTTCATCTGCTCTGGCTAATAATGTAAGTCTTCATTGGTCATTCCAACTCATCCTGACCTCTCAAAGTGTAGTAGAGTTGACTAATTGATGTTGGTGACGTCATCAGTGACATCGAGAATACGGATATTGTTGGTGAAGTTTTTGGCCGAGTAGATTTATTTTGATGGCACAGCACCTCTGGCGATCATGCAAGCTGCTTGCGGTGCTTCAGAGAGTGTTTATAAAGGGAGGCGAATGAAACTCCATTTCCGGTACTGCCCATATGTTGAAAAATCAGCCTGGATGAAAAAAAGAGCAAAGATTTAGTAATCTACAACATACACTTCATGCATGAATACCACAGTCATGATTTCGTTCACAACATTAAACAAGCATAATCTTACCCTCAGAAAAGGGCAGGACAATTCTATATAGTAAAAGGGCTAACTTGCATGTACATTTGGTATAGACTTTTCAGGCTATATAAAAACAACTTTGCAGATTTTTTAAAAAGCGGACTAAAGTAGGAAGAATATCAGGCCTGCACCAGGACTGGAACTAAGCGGAGGTTATGGCCACTGTTGCCCCCGGTCTTGGCCTTGGTGCCCCTTCAGAAGTTTCCAATGGAAGTGCCCTTTGCAAAATGAAAATGGCCTTGCCTAAGATGGAATTTCAGGCCTGCTGCATCAAGAACAATGTTTATTTGTGTATGCAATCCAAGGTTCATTTTATCACTAAAACAACGATTTGCAACAATGCAAATTTAGCTTCTTTTTTTTATGTTTTACATTTATTTATAGCGTTATTTGATGTCATGAAATGATAAGAACACATGAAAATGGGTTTGCCGTTACAGTTTTGTTACTGAAACAATTAGGGACCGAAAAGTGTTGTGTTGAAGGATGTAGTAAATTTACCCAAACTATATTTTCTTTTTCTGAGTTCAAATTACAAAACAACAGGGTAACATGGGTAAGAATGAATTTTAATCACGGTGGTTTTCATGACAACTTTATGGTTTATAATAATTGCAATCAGACAATTAAAATGGACATTTTAAAATAGGGTTTAGAAAGTGCTTCTTGCTCATTGATTTTCAGATCTAAAAAGAGAATAAAAACCTGACTTCAGAACTTAACAATGAATTAATTTTAATTAGGATAGTGCAGAACTGGATAATAGAAAAAGCTGCATTAATTAATGTGGGTATACTTCCATTTGGACATTGAAAACAGTAAGACCAAATAAAGCTACACATTTTACAGCCATTGAGCTGAATGTTCTCAGACACATCTTGGAAGTGCCTAATTTTACCTGAAACCTTGATTTAACAAAATGATTCTTCATCAGTGAGCAGTGAGCAGCCATTTATTGAGACACCTGTTGACTATTGGTGGCGCTGTTTCAATTTTCAAAATTTAAAAAACTAAGATTATTGGACATTACTATTGATTAAACAATATTTTTGTACAATAGTTTCATTTACTATGAAATACAATGTGAAAAAAATATGTATACTATGAAAGAAACAATTAAAATGTTTGCAATAATTATCATTGTATAGTCTGGTTCCAATCCAGTACGTGCTTGCAATAGCATACTAATTGAGTCAAGGTACCCATTCATGTAAACATTATCTCACATGGGTAGGAGCAGCACATGGTGTGTGTTGTGACTTTGAGGAGTAAGCAGAGCTCAACAAGACAGATTTCTAGGGTAATTAATTTATGAAATTATGAATAATAATTTTAAATGAGTAATTGGCATATTTCACATTTCAGACACTGTTTTGACTGTAAGTTGTATGAATTTTAATGTTTAATTGACTTTAAAAGGGAGTTGAAGCTCAAGCCAAAAATCAAATTATTCATAAATATATAACTCAAATAATTAATTTTGATTTATGTTAAATTTAAAATATATAGTATTACATGTTATGTGATGGAAAGTTATTATTTTAATAAAAGGATAATTTCTTTTATTTAGTCTTTGCTTATATTACCTTTAGGGCTCCAATAAATTAGATATTTGGTTGTTTTAATAACTACATTTCTAATTTATTGGGAAGGAAGCACTAAATAACTGATTTAAATCCTAAAATTATTGAAATAATATGTTTCCATTATATTAAATATAATACAAGACATAAAGAACTTGTAAGGTCTTGAATGTTAGACCTAAACTCAATGATGATAATTTCTGTTCAGTCAATCCTTAATTTGCATTTAAATAGGGACCTAGGTCATTGAGTTTGTCTGGGGTAGTTGACACGCTCTTGAATCAATCAGTTTTAATTTAAAATTCCGTATCAAGCAAATGTATTGTATTGGAATCAATGGCAAAAAAAGATTGCAACTTCATACAAAGAAAGTGTGTTTACAAGTTAAGAAAGTAAAACTAGAAAATAGGATTAGGTTTGCAAACTGGTTACCAACCAATAGAACTTGTGTATAAATGGAAAAAAAATTGAAAAAAAAATCATGGCCTGACTTTTGACCCTGTTTAATGATTTTTTTGCAAAGTAAAATTAGGTAAAATTATTTGAGGTTATTGCATTCACAATTCCTGAATTTAACCTGAATTTTTGTTTTGTCATTAGCCAGGTTGGCTAGTAAGCTTGATGTTTTGCAAAGACCAATATTTAAAGTTGAAGCACACTGACTAATTGTTATGATTGTACAGGCTCAGAAAGTGGGTCACAACTACTGTATGAACTCATTCTTGTGCTAGCAAGCAGGACCACATAAATGCTTAATTGTGTATATTGGCGATTGGCTTTGTGGACAAATTCTAAAGAAAATGAGAATTTCTTGTTTTAATAAAAAGATGACTCTCATACCTGAAATGGTTGTGCATGCTTTTACAACAAAAACTTTGATTAAATTTCTATAATTATTATTTTTATTTTTACAGATTGTCTGGCGAGTCAATTTATAGCATGAGGATCACATTCAAGCGAGTTTTTTTCTGGTAACATTTTCTTAGGGCAAATTTATTGAGAATTAATAGAATTACTCTCATAAATTGTACTACAATACATTGTGGAGCATATAGAATGTGCAAGTCTCGCGTTATCGAAAACGATAATAAAAGTCTTTGAAGAAACAGAATTGTGCACACGTAAAACCATTATGGTTGGCAAGGGCGTCGATGGGTGGGGGACGGGGGGGACATGTCCCCCTCACTTTTTAGACTGGAGGGGACAGCATATCAGATGTCCCCCCCCCCACTTTTTGATTGACTGTTCATTAGAAATATGCAACAAAATGTAAAAATATACACCATTTTCTTGATTTAATATTTCATTACAATTTTTGTTCAAATAAAAGAAAAGCGAACGAACGATGAAATGTTTTTTACATTTTCATCTTTTTTCTGATGGACCACGCGCAGAATGGTATTTTGGGCCTATAATGTAAGATGTATTTTTTCAAGACTTGCTCGCCCGTCCCCCCTACAAGCCTGCGGTCCAATGATAAATCCTTTGTACGTTATTATTTCAACCACTCCAAGTGTGGTTTGTATTTTAGACTTATTGTTACTTAACAAGTCCCAATTTATATTCATATGGAGCTGCTAGTTTAGCATGTACACCGAATTTTGCTGAGAATCTGTATCTTGTGTGTCAGGAACAGGGGTACCAAAAATAAATATAGTGGCAATTATGTAATTATTTCTATTAAAAAAAAACCACCACCACAAACATGTGAAGAGATGTTTTCTGCTTTTAAGAGCTCTAAGAAATTGGGGAATCAAATTGTGTACATGTATGGCAGGGGTGATGGGTTTGTGCTATTTATGATACACGCATGGAGTTTAGGCACAAGTCAGGATTCATGCTTTGAACCTAAATATAGGTAGAAAAACAAGCAATGGCAGCCATTTTGAAAATTGTGAACATTGCTTGTTATAGTCTACATATTCATATATATTTTTTCAAAGGACAAACTTGCGATGGCCCCACGGCAAAATATCTTTCTAATGGCATAGGCTACTCTGACAGTGTGCCAAATTCCATACTTGCATCACATTTCCACAAATTGTTCGATACTGGTTTACTAATGAGTTCAGGGCTCGATTTTACAAAGAGCCAAGATTGGTCTTAACTGCAAATTAGTCTTAATTGCTAAGCAAAGTGTGATGTCACAATACAAATCCTAATGGCAATCATGTTAAGATGGATCTTAGTGCTTTTTTAGCCACTTTGAATTTATTTTTTGTTAAGTGTGTAGTGAAGGGTTAATGGCTTTATTTCTTATTTATCCTGGGTGATCCATTCAGTAAGAAAAACTCACTGATCTCCAAGTGGATCCCAGCTCACATAAAGACAACTCTGAACAGCAATTATAAACAATACAAAGTTACAAGAGACAAAGTTAAAGGTATTGTACAGGATTGGCAAGGATAAAAAACATCATTGTATAATTTCAGTCTGAAAGCTTATGCCCTACTGATTATGAACATACTAGAATCATTTAATCTCTGAAATAAACTCATATTTAAAAAAAAAACTGAATCTAAAAACCTAAAACAAATGCAATAGCAGATTTTGGTTGTTACAACCGAAATTAGAAACAATGTATTTACATGCTGAAAATTGTGCATGATTTTTCATTAATTTCTCCCGACTAAAAAAACCCTAATTTTCACAGGTTTGTTCTTGTTGTTTCATGTATATGGTTGATCACACAATACATGACCACTGTCTGCACCTATTTCTTTCAGCTCTACCAATCCTGTATAATACCTTTAAAACACAAAGGTCTGTATCAAAATCCACAGTAATGATATCTATCTTCTGGTTCTTTTACATATTTTACTGTAGAACTCAAGTTCATGCTTCACGCGAAAGTGAAAGCAAAGCGAGTTTTCTTGCGCTACAATCGGAGAAGCTGGGTGTACCGATTATTGCGTCACTAAAAATCGCTTCGCATTCGCTATCGTGACAAGGCTTAACAAGAGTAACATTTGGTTTCGGTAAATCTGTTTGTATACACCCAAATTATTGTCACCATTTTCACATAGAGCTACTTATGTCCAAATGCTTGATTGAGATTTACATTTAACAAGCTTAAAACTGCAAATTCTGCAATACTATCGTCAGGGTTTGCAGTTTAAGACCTCTCATACGATTCTGTACAAGTTTAACCTCTCCATTGACTTACTACTTTTATGTGTATTGGTTAATTGCCATAGTAATTAGTCACAGATATGTTTTTCTTTGTGAAACCTAAAAAGTGAGATGACCTACTTAATCACCCAAATGAAAACGTATTTTTACATAGGAAAGAGGCACGCATGTCGCGTGATCACACGCACACTGAAATTAGGGGCTCTTTTTGAAAGCTGAAAATGATTTAACCTACATTCAAATGGGGTTGGAGGTGGGGTGTTGAGTCAAGGAGTCAAGCACATAGCAGTTACAATGTATTTTGGATAGAAAATGCTACCTTTAAAATATCAGTTAAGTAACCACAATTAGTGAGTCGAAATTAATAGTGCCTAAAATAATTACTTTGGTTTTGCGGAAATTTTTTTTTAATGCAACTTGTGTCATGCTTGGCCTCCACTATGATGTGTTGTCTTGTTGGAAAGAGATAATTATCTCATGGGAACGAGAAATTATCTCAGGCAAAGGAATTTCGGAAAGGAATTTCATGAGAAAACCAATTTTGGAAGAATATTTGGTAAGAAAATTATTTTTGGCAAGAGCACATAAGTCGTAAAATTACTTTAGCAAGAAAACAAGATTTAAGAAAAATATTTTGGCAAGAAAACGAAATTTGGAAACATTGTTTTTTGCAGGAAGACAAAATTTAGAAAACATTTTGGCAAGAAAACAGATTTTGGAGGATTGCTTCGGCAAGAAAAACGAGAATAGAACCTTTTACGGCATGTCACTTACCTGGCTTGGTAACGATGTATATTTCACAGATTTTTATTTTATTTATGGCCAATTTGTGTATGTTCTCAATTTATCCACAGTAGTTGGAAAAGCTTTTTACAGTCAGAATTTAGACAAAACAGTTATTTGGGAAGAATTGAATTCATTCGTCAAGTGACAAAACCTACTTTACAAATCCTACAAATTGTTGGCCACATGTTTAGTGGAACAATAAAAAAAGGGTTAACTTTGTTTTGTCCTGGACTTTGGAAATGTGCTTATTTTGAGGGCTGCAAAGTAAACAACAGTGATTTTTGATGTTCTTCAAACTCTATTGACTCAAATTTGGCAGTTCAGATGGGGATAATTCTTGAAAGGATTGGTAAATGTGTAGCGTTGATCAGTGAGCTTTCAGAATAAAACTTATCTGTACATTTGATGAGGTCTGTGGTGACACCATTAGATTACACTTTTGATGGTGTCACCACAAACCTGAACTGTATTCCCACCATCAAAAGGGCACTGCAGTTTGTTGACAACAAACAACAAATTAGAAAAAAGGACAAAAGGGGGAAGTGCAAGTCACGGCAAGACTTTCTACCGTGTTTTCAATTTTCAATGGCACAGCCGAAAAAATTAATGACAAGAAAATCTACTGATTAGCTGAAACGTTTCATGCCTGAATCTTAAAGGGGCACATTGCCTTCTGATCGGGCACTTTGGGCTATACATTTTGAAAGCGTTTGTTATGAAATGAATATGTTTGGAAAGATGCTTGAGTAGAATATAATGATTTACACAAATTTCCTTCAAAATGGTTTGGTTTTCCTTTTACTTTGTGAACTAACATCATCCGCTATTTTGTAGAATCAATGTTCGACTCCACTAAATTACACACTGTACAAAGTAAAAGGAAATACACATTTTTGCAAGATATTAATGTGAATCATTATATTTTACTTTCAAAATAACTTTCAACTTTATTCGTTTCATAACAAATACTTTTTATAGCCCAACCCAAAGGCAAAATGTCCCTTTAATTCTGTGGTCCTTTTACTTAAATTAAACTTGGCTGTATTTCCTCGTTAATTTGCAACCCTGCTGCTTTTATCTTAAATTGTAGGTCTTTTGTTTTGTATGCCTATCAATGTTCATGTTATGTTATTGTTATTCTTTGTCTTGAGATGGAGTAAATAGTAAATGAGAAAACTAAACCAAAAACTGAATTCTTTGTTTCAAGTTGTTCTCACCTAACTCATAAGACATCCTCCCAATTATATTTATTTAGTAATAAAAAAAAAAAAATAATTAAAAAGTGTCTGTCAGAATTATCATTTTCCCCCTTTAATATCTGATTGCTAATTAAAAATATTAAAAATAATAATAATAAAAGGTCTCTTTATTGCAATTGTTTTAATTTTTTTAAAATTCATTTCATCTTTTGAAATTCATTCTCCCCTACAACAGCCGATTACCGATCAAAAAAAGGGGGCGGGGTTGTGTATGTGCATTGAAAAAAAAGTAATGTTAAAGTCTTGCTTCTCTATGGGGGTTGATCGGGGGGGGGGGGACACCTGTGCACTAAGTGTTAATAGAACGTGCATACGTTTCGTGTACACGTGATGTACTGTAACATGGGAGTGCGTTGGTTAGAAGATTCTTTTAAGGGTCCAAAATCACCTGATTTCAGATTTTCAACTCACCATTGTGATCCTTACCTGGTTATCTTTTCAATGCATGGGTCTAGACCTTCATTCCTCGGCTTTAAAATCAAGAAAATTACAAATCAAAGTTACTGCTGAAAAAAAATTAAAGGTCCAGCTTTCACTTATAAGTAGACTGGTTTCTTGTAAATATTTTTTACAGCGGCACATACCATTTTTAGGATATTTCTGCCCTACGAATTCAGGAGCCATACATTGAGCGCAACTATAAGCGCCCTCTCGCGTGAGCTGATGACTAGCTTTGAACTTCATTACTCTTCTAAAATATAAAGTATAGTTCTATTTTTTGTATCACTTAAAAGGGAAAATTTTAAATGCTCTAACTTGAAACAGGGGTTAATTAAGATAAATGACTCCAAAACAGTATATTTAAGAGCAAATAACTTTGAATCTATAACCCCCTCCACAAAAAAATTAAATTAAATGAACAACTAAAATAAAATAACATCAATCATTATGAGAAAGTTTAAAGGCTCCTTCTTAAACTTGAGACGATAAGGTTATATTAAATTTAAAAATATATATATTTAAAGTAAAATTTACTTTGAATCTATAACCCCCTCCACAAAAAAATATAAAAATAAATAAATAAAATAACTTCAATCATTATGTGCAAGTTTAAAAGCTCCTTCGCTTGAGACAGTAAGGTCATATTAAATTTAAAAAAAATTATTTTAAGAAAAAGTTACTTTGAATCTATAACCCCCTCCACAAAAAAATAAATAAATAAAAATAGAAAATAAAAATAAAATAACATCAGTCATTATAAGAAAGTTTAAAAGCTCCTTCTTAAACTTGAGACGATAAAGTTATATTAAATTAAAAAATATATATATTTAAAGTAAAATTTACTTTGAGTCTATAACCCCCTCCACAAAAAAATAAATAAATACAAATAAAAAATACAAATAAAATAACATCAGTCATTATGAGAAAGTTTAAAAGCTCCTTCTTGAACTTGAGACGATAAGGTTATATTAAATCAAAAAAAATATGTAATAAAAGAAAAAGTTACTTTAAATCTATAACCCTCTCAACAAAAAAATAAAAATAAAAATAATAATAATAACAATAACCACTACATGTGAAAGTTTAAAAGCTCTTTTTTTAAACTTGAGATGCTAAGGATTATGTAGTAAAACAAAACCTATATATTTAAAGAAAAAGTTACTTTGAATCTATAACCCCCTCCACAAAAAGTAAATAGATAAATAAATAATAAAATAGCAATACTCATTAGACGTAAAAGTTTATAAGCTCTTAGTTAAACTTGAGACGACAAGGATATATTAACTTTAAAAAACCCGATAAATTAAAACAAAAATTTACTTTGAATCCATAACCCCCTCCACAAAAAAGTTATCTCTATAAAAATTATGTTTAAAAGCTCTTTCTGAACTTGAGACGATAAGGTTATACATATTAAACCAAAACCGATATGTTATAGAAAAAGTTACTTTGAATCCACAACCCCCTCCACAAAAAAGTAATCTCTAGATGTGAAAGTTTGAAAACTCTTTCTTGAACTAAGGACTATAATGATTAACTCCATATATTTCAGAGGAAGTAGTTTTGAGCTCATAACCCCTTCCACAAAATAAAAAAAAACAAAAAACAAAACAAAACAAAAAGAAGAATCCAACAAGGACTCCACATTGTGGGTTGTATACAACTGGAATTCCACAAGGGCTACTGATATTTGTATGATGGACAACATTGTTGCACCGCTACACGGATTAATAATTTCCAAATAAAGGGATAGGCTTATTTTTATTTCCATCTCTCCTCCTTAGTTCAGTATTAAAACCAACAAGGCGGCGACCGCTACAAAAAAATAAAATCACTTTAGATTGTGTCTCTCCCTCACGCCGGAGTGCGCTATTGCACCAATAGTTTGTTTTTCATCTCATGATCGGATTATTCACAAGACCCGAGGAATGGCTATGATTGCTGTAAAAGGGTACAGGTCCCACTTGAGATGAGACTAAACTAATTAAGTGTTTTTCGTTGAATTCTTGCCTTCACGACTACCTCGCGTAACCCATGTGTTTCTCTTTCGGTTAGACAGACAAACCCCCAGGATCAAAGACTCTCTGCTCGTACACATACCCTTTCCTTCCCTACTACCGCGAATAACTGCCTAGTGGTATTAATTTATTATTATGAACTTCATTCTAATTATAATTAGCTTGTCTTACAAACAAACACAAACAAACCACAATTCCTTAGGTCCAATCCCTGAGGCCTAAATTGTACACTTACCAGACGCCACTACCTTCAGCTCGCCGCTCACTATTAGAGACTACAGAAGTTCAAACCCTATTCCCTCCCAGCCTCGTTCTGGTCATGCCATTTGTTGTTACGGAAATCAATAATAGTTTCTGCAGTTGGTTAATTAAGTAAAGGAGAAATGTCTGCATTTGCTGCACATTTGTAAACATCGAGTGAAGAAGTCCTTAAAATACTATAGTCACACCGAGACACAAAATAGTGTTCCAGCTGAAACTTCATTATGTTATACCTGTTCATTTATTAATTAGTTTTGTTCATTTTCATGTGGTTACAATTCTCTGTACAAACAATTCAGGTAAAGTTCCTCTCCACAGTTTTGGAAACTGCAAAACTATTTTCCCACAAAATTTGCAATCGAACTACCTGCGATAACCTCATCAACTTAGGTTTAGTTCTATCTGTGGCAATCGTTATAAGCAACCGTGATTCAAGGGATCTTAAAAATAATGATATTTCCTCTCAAGTATTATAACCACTCTGACGAGGTTTTTTTGTAAAGCAGTTCATATTAAAACATTGTGATCTTTCAGATTAAAATTAATATGTTTTATGATTACCAATCAATGCACCGTAATAAGTTTTGTATGAAATCGAAACACTTTTCAAGAAAAATCTGATAAATAATGTTGCTAAATAAATATATATCATATTAACTATTGATGTTTGTCTACCAACTTCAACTTCACCGATGGATATCGACATTTTAGATTAGGTTTTGGTTCAGAGTGGGTTTCAAAACAACAGAGAGCTATAAAACAGGGCGATTTCCAAAAATGAGCGTCACCTCATTAGTTACGCTTTGGGCCTTCATGATAATTTCGTCGGCCCATAACTTTTCAATTCTCTACCATCACGACAAGATCAGCCTCTCGTCACCACATAATTGTTTGATCATTTTCATGACATGTTGTCAAATGTGTAACTATTCTTCTATGTTGTCTTTTGATTTCTAAATCCGGTAAAAAGGGGAATACACTCAAAATTGTGAAACTGGTAAAATTAATAATCGAAACTTGTAAATCTTCATGCGGGAATTTCATACAGAAACGCCAGCGACTTTTAATTACAACCGGATTGAAATGTTATCCAAAACGGTTCTCCAAACAAATAACACCAACACGGTGTCACTTAACGTTCCATTAACTGATTAGTACCATTATTAAAAAGTACAATTGGCAGATAGACAGCAGTGCGTGTTCCATTAATTAATTAATTTCCATTATTAAAAGGTAGAATTGGCAGATAGCCTACAGCAGTGCGTTGTTCCAAAGTCTTATCCATGGATTGGTTGTAGTCTGAAATATTCACAGTCTTTGTAGAAATGTTAGCTCTGTAGCATTATGCAATCTATAAGAGAATGTGCGGTGACACCATGCAGATAGATGCCCTTTTTGAGTGATGTTGGTTCTCAGAAGAACCGGTAGACCCAACGTATGGTCCGTCCGTCGTCAGGAGACACTGACAACGACGATGGACAGAGTATACTGTCCAAAACGTTGAGTAACTTGAGTCCTTTGGTTCGAACCACCGTCACTCAAAAAGAGATCTAAATCTGCATGGTGTCACCGCAAAATGTTCTTAATGTTCATTGTCTTTCTACCACGCAAACCTTCAAGTCTTACGATGCAATCTATATAGGAGACAATCTTACAAGCTTCACAAAGTTCCCCTTCTGTCTCCTTCTCCACATCAAGTACAACACCAGTGATTGACAGCAAGTGACATTGTGTGTGATTAGTCGACAGACATCGAACAGTTCCCTTGAAGATGAGAAGTCTGTTGTGGGATAGAGTCTGCAAAAAAGAAAAAAAGAAAAAAAGAAAAGAAAAGAAATTGGGATTAGACTCAACTTTACTGATGAGTAAAGGAAAAAAAATGATGACAAAATGTCATCCCGGCTGATGTAGTATTCCTGTGTAGAAAGGGAAATAACTATAAACATCGGCCTCCCACTTTCTAAATTTTGTATGAGGGTCGTCATTAAAAAGGTCCTTATTGGGCATCAAATTCTATAAGTCAAAACCTCACACATCAGAATGACATTTACTGCTTCTAAACTGCGAGTTCTTGCTACTGATTCTGAACCCCCCCCTCTGATTTAAATCTAGCTCCTCAGGATCTGAATCTGGGAGAATTTGAGTGGTTTAGTTGTGAAATCGTAGGGTATTCAGTTCAATTCCATTCAAGAAGGTTGTATTCATCATTATGAATATGCAATTACGTCATTTGATTGGGCAGTTCCATACTAAAAACATCAACCGAAAACAATGACAGCCCTGGGCTCAATTTCACAAAGCATTAAGATCCATTTTTTAGATGAGTTGTCAGTATTACCATAATGATTTGTATTGTGACATCACACTTTGCTTAGCAATTCAGATTAACACACATCTTAGGATAAATCTTAGCTCTTGGTGAAATCCAGGGTTTGCACGGATGACAAATACATCCATGAAAAGAAATGCATAAGACACACGTTTAGAAATACTAGCTGTCATCATGTTTCCTTGATTTAATATTCACAAGGATTGAACCCAAGGGGACCTTTGTCTGCTGTGACAAGTTATTTTTCAAAAATTCCGCTGCTCACAAGTAAAACTTATAAAAAGAAATGGTGATTTGACAAGCGTTCTTCTCAGAATTATAAGGTCTTTCGTTACTATTTCATATTTGTAATGATCAAAATGTCATTTTAAAAAATGCGTGTAGATTTAAAAAAAATACAGCAACAAATAAATATTTTACTTAGAAAATGAAAGTTTTATTGCCAAGAAAAATATTTTGATAACCACTCTTGATCGATAAACCCTATTTACCAGAAGCTCAAAAATACGCAAAAGCACTTTTATGAAACCCATACAAATTGCACTAATGACCTTATAGTTCTGAGCATTTGTTAGAGTGTGCTCCCCCATTAGAAAATAGAACTGCATAATTTTACCCGTGAATACAATTTAAAAACTGTCACCTATAGGAAGTATTGCAGGCCATTCAACTGAAAATCAAATTCCCCGGTTCTAAGAAGTAACAAACAAAAAAGTCGACAACAGATTCCCTAGGACCATAGAGTTAGGCCCTATGCAAGTGTAGCCTGCGAAAATGCCCAAAATCAGAAGGTCGGTCTTGTTGCTGTTCACAGTCCATTGGGGTTATACAAAGGAGCACAATCTTTTCCAACAATTATTGAGCTATTATTTGTCAGCAAATTATAGTAAAAACACGTGCCCGGCTAGAAAAAGGGTCCTAAAATGTTACAAGGGCAAACATCGGTACATGCTGATGATTCGGTTGGACTAAAAATTAACAAAATAATCAGGATGAATTTCCCTAGGGGTGTATAATTGTTTACAATCAATCTGCTAATTTTAATAAACAAAAGACACGAGAAGAGTTAAGACGTATACATGCGCGACACCATCAAGTTTCGATGCCACACTGTTCCAAAAGGATGAACACCAGAGGGCCGCTGAAGTTAGGTTGTGTCCGAACTGACGGCTACGGCTACGGCTAGATTTCCGCGTCATCATGCATGGAAGTATAGAACATCCTTAGCAACACCCTTAGCAACATTCGTAGCTGTAAAGCTGTAGCTCCAGCCGCCAATTGGGATACAGCCTAACTCCAATGCCGGTGTAACGTGACTGCGCCCTCTTTTGAACATTACCAGGCCTATTACGGGGACGGGAGTATCGGCGGCTACGGCTACGGCTACGGCTACAACTGTTGCTAAGGGTGTTGCTAAGGACGTCGTATACTTCAACGCATGATGAGGCGACGATCCGGTCGAAGCCGCAGCCATAACTGCCCAATTCGGACATGGCCTTATACAACTTTGGAATTCTTATAATTATTTCAAAAAAATGGGCA
Source organism: Pisaster brevispinus (assembly GCA_023634235.1). Classification (NCBI taxonomy): domain Eukaryota; kingdom Metazoa; phylum Echinodermata; class Asteroidea; order Forcipulatida; family Asteriidae; genus Pisaster; species Pisaster brevispinus. The sequence goes on from JAMKCF010000007.1 coordinate 10,688,685, forward strand.
CAACAAATTATTGCCTGAATTTTCTTCTTTAGAGATGTACTTTGCAATGTTCGTAGGGTAAGACCAATGTAAGGATTTAACGGGATAGAAAGATTACAGGTGCCGCCCCTTTTTTGCCTTGCATGCTGGGTCCAGGTTTGCCTACAGTATAAAAGGTCACCGGGAACTTCAGCCGTATATTTTTTTTGCAGGGCTAGGGGTGGGGCCAGGGTGAACTTCAACTTATGGTAAAATGAACAGATCACAAAGAGTAAGCTGCGTGGCATTTTGGTTAAATTACTTCAAACAAATTATTGCCATGTGTTATGAAACACATCACTGAGCAGTTTTTGCTGTTTGTTCGCATATATCTACCGATTGATGCCTTAGTTTTCTGTTATTAGTTTAGCAAATCAAATCTGAAATTTTAATCCTCAACTACTCAAACAGTAATATATAAGGATAATAAATAATAACAAATAATAACCAAAGACTGACTTTTTGTTCTGATTGGTTATTTAAAAATGTTAGCGAATGTCGGCCATTTTCCTAAAATGGTGTCATCGGACAAAATCTGCTACGGCTCATAGCATAGACTGTTTCCAAATTGGCGGCTATGGCTACGACTGCGACTGTTGCTTAGGGTGTTGCTAAGGAATCCGTGCACTTAAACGCACGATGACGAGGAAATGTAGCCGTAGCCGTAGCCGTAGCCGCTAATCGGAACACTGCCTTCAAATCTCTGAGAACCTTCCCAAGACGCTGCCAAAATTCATGTTCGAATCATCAACAGCACAATAAAATTTGTGCACATTTATTATCTGCTAGGATGAATGCATTTAACAGCGTCTTCATTAACACTTCAATGATCATCCCTCGTTTTCTTAGAAACAAAAGATAATTTGATTCTGCGAGAGTTCCGAGACAGTCCGAGAAAAAAGGTTCCTTGAACTTTGAAAATCCATCAAGAAGCACCCCTCGTTTAAAGGGAATGCATAACTTCGGTAATACTCAAGCAATGACCACGAAAACGTTGATAACGAGCACTGGAGAGCTGTAGAGATATAAAATATGGTTAGGAACGAACCCCTTTAAAGCAATGTAGTTTTAGAGAAAAGGTAATTTTCATACACAGATTATGAATCTGAGAAAGACTTCATGCATAAAGCTTTTCTCAGCAGGCATCTGAAAGCACACATATCTGTGCAACAAGGGTGTTGTTTTTCTTTCATTACATTCTTGAAACTTTGATGACCAATTAAGCCAAAATTTTCACAGGTTTGTTGGGGTATACCAGGTGAGGATACTGGTCTTTGACTAGTACCAAAAGTATTTATACCCACCCTGCCTTAAAGTATTCAATAATAATGGAGCGGTTGAGTTTTGGTGAACCCACAACTGGTTATTTTCCTATGGCAATATTGAGAATGAACTTCACTTCAATTATGCTGCATTTTCACATCAGACTACCCTTTAAGGGAATGTTTTATCTTTGCGTGAAGGCAAAAAAACTTCTGTCGCAAATGTATTTTCTTTTAGGGTGAATTGAGGGCAGTCAAAGCCCACGGCTAGAGATTGAAATTGAGCGAAATATGTTTTCCTCATCAAGTTATCCTCCCTACGGAGTCCCGTAACTGACATGAAATAATACCAGCCCCTCGGCAGAGTCACGGATAGGCGGCCGCGCAGGACGGGCAATGCGTCCCGGGCAATTCACGCTTCGTGCCCGGCGTGGTTGTTGACAAGCGACGCGCTCGGCAATTTCAAGGCGTAAAACTTAACGACGGATATTAAATTAGTCATAAAATGAGTTAAATTGACGCATTGTGTGCGAGGTTTTGTGTAGTGAGCGACACTCGGAATTGACTTGGAAGCTAAAATGAGCCACCAGATGTTTGATGAAACGTAAACTTGATAGACTACTGAGGTGTTTTACTTAAATTGTGGAAAAAAAAGAAGAACAAAAAAGGGATTCTATGCGGTTAGCGGAAAATGTTTGTTGTCTGTATGGAGAAATACCTCTTATGCCTAAATTTGTATCGCTGAATCGCGCATTTTTCGTTTAGGTTTTTCCGGTTTGGGGTTCCGATTTCATCATCATGGAAACAGCTGGTATTTACTGTGTACAAAAAAAAAAAAAAAAGCAATGTTCACTAATGAGCCAATAATAACCAAATAAACCAAAATAATGTTTGACGTTGCAGAGAAAGAAGGCTCGTCGTAAACACGCCATTTTGAGGAATACCAATGGGTTTACACAACACAGAAAAAGGAAAATGGTTAGAAATAGATCATTATTCAATTGGCAACACTGTCATCTACTCAGTAGGGCATCTAGTAGACAGCAATGGTTGTAGCAGCAGTATATGTGTACAGTGCCAGACTGTTTCTCGTTTCCGGACTCGGTTTGGTACAAGTACACGCACTGATTTTGCAGAATAGTGACCTATGAACTCACAGCCACCCAAAAAAATTCCCAAGAAATCTCTGAATAGCGCATGGGTATATAAACACTAGGGAACCATTGTCTTCTCACTTTTCGAAAGTGGATTCTGTCTTTGTCTGAGAATATTTTACGACAGTTCCTCCCAGTGGATGGGGCCTATATCAAGTTTGTCTTTTTAAATCCTCCCAAATGTTCATGAATCATAAAAAGTAAAAAGCAGGTATAAATCTTTGCGTTTTCGGAGTTTATGTTTCTCCGCGTTGCATGCAAATGTTTTCTCTTGAGAAATGTCACTAGATTGGTTTCCAAAGATGTCTAAGACGCAAGGTTACGAAGGTGGCCCTAAAGCAACATCAGCCTCATTGTTGGGAGAGTAAAATTTAGTCTCGAGAAAAATAAACTTGACAAATCAACAAATTATGCCGAGCTCACATTCAAGTTATCATTAAGCCTATGTAATGGTTGCACAAATTCGGGCGTGATTGGCAAATGGGGTTTTGTAATATCCTCGTCCCAAGTGTTTAGTTTGTTTCTACGTTAACTTTAACAAAATTACCTGTATTATATAAAAAATGAAAATGTATTCATAACTAGTTGCTTTGGGTACTTTTAATTGTAAAGTTTTGTATAATTTGAACTTAAAAGGAAGATTTTATTTCTTAGAAAAAAGGGTCTTTGTTCGAGTTGTTTTCTCGTTTTCGATACGCACGAGACAGTCTATTTATTATAAAGCCACAGTGTTAGAAAGAAACAGTTTTGTAAATAGCAACGAAAATATATAATAAAACAATGCATCTGACCCCCTTTAAGATGACCAGGTCATGTCATCTAAAAGGAGGTCAGATGCATTTTTCCTCGAAGAGAGAGGGAGAGAGAGAGAGAGATAGAGAGAAAAGGAAATGCAAAATGAAACCATTTTTGGCGTCTATGGTTTCAGGTTCAGATGATGAAATGTTTCATGAAGGACAATATATCCCCTATATAAACTCGAACGTTAAATTCGACCTCAATAATATAAAATAAAGGGAATACAGGATGAGCCAGTTTCAGTTGAACTTCATGTAGATCATTTTAATTGGCAGATTTTCTTCTTTGTGAGACAAACTGTGAGGTCAATTCATAGAAATTCATATACAAAATAACTTTATACGGTTGCCTTCTTGCTAAAACTGGAGGATGTGTTTTTTTTAGCACATATCTAACAACGGAAATCAAAGTTTTCAGGATGTTTTCCCCGTAGGCCTACAGTTCACAATTTCTTGGAGATAGATGACACAATTTTAAAACCGGATGGCACATTTCGGACGGAAAAGCAATGTAGAAAGATACCTTTGAACAAGTTCTTAGTATGCACATATTTTGATGTTCCTTGCTCTGTATAAGAATACATAACGGCGGCAGTTTTTCAATACTTTTTCTAACACCATAACACAATGTGGCCAACAAAGATCACAAACAAATAGCCTTTTTGGTTGTTAAATAGCAACAAACGACCTTTCACACACACAAAACAAGTCCGTTGTTAAAAAAACTGGTTCTTTTCAGAAACATAATTATTAGACAGGTCATTTCAATTAAAACTCCCAAGAAAAACAGGTCACACATTTTGTTCTTCTTTGTCCATACATTTGATACAACTTTGCGGTCTGTGTATTGTACAATGTGCAAGTCAAAACAACATTACTTCTAAAAAAAGATAAAAATTCTCTCCAAAATGGGGGCGTGTGGACCACAATGTTTGAAACAAAATGGAACACTGGGTGTGTGATCCACCCTGGTGAACAATAAAGCGAATTAACGCAAAGCAAATTAACTCTCAAAAGATGATGGGATACACGGCGCCTACACTGGACCCAATTTCACAAACCCTGTAGGGCCCAATTTCATAAAGCCTGTAAGCACGAAAACTTGCGAAGCGCAGAAAAATCTTGCTTTGCAGAAACAGGTTACCAGCCAACATTTCATAATGTTTACATTGTTGCCACTGGTACTCCGCTCTTTTCTTGCTGAGTAACTTGAAATTCGCCAAGCAGAATTATCTGCTTAACAGCTTTATGAAATTTGGCCCGGACGTTTTCGGCCATAAAACAGAGCGGTTTTCTGTAAGCAGATGTTTTCTGCTCATTGAGCAGCCATAAGCAGAATTTCTGTTTCATAACCACTGATAATCATAAGCAAGTCAAAAGGCACGCTAACTTGCCGGTGGTTTCCGTAAGCAGATGAGCTGCACAACGATGCAAATCCAATCAAGGGCTGTCAACTTCTTCTCAGTCGTTTATGAAATACACTTTTGCTTATACGCATGTTTTTCTGCTATAGTAAGGACAATTTCATAATAGCCGTTTACCGGTCAGCAAATTGTTGTGCTGAAAAACATGCGTAAGCAAAGGTGTATTATGCCTACATAGGCATAAAGCGTTCTTACTGGAATTGCATGGTTGCGTCTGACATCCAGCAAGCTAGCATGCTTTTTGATTTGCTTATACGGTTAGCAGTGCTCACGAGATGACAGGCTTTATGAAACTGGGCAATGATTAATTGTGTCAGGCAAAATTCGATTTGCAAACACTTTTGAACTTGATTCGCGTTAATCACTAAAAAGGAACACCTGCCAACCTCGTAACACAAACGTGTTAAATCAACACTTACAAACAAGGTACAGCACTGGTCGGATCGCAATCGTTTGGAAGCATAATACTTGTTTCTCCCATTGGCACCAACGAAACACTATGGCTTGGGCTTCGAATTTTTGTTATTTAACAAGCATAGTTGAACCTTGTTACTAACCACACGCACTGAATAAACAATGACACTGTATTTACACTCTAAAAAACGAACTGTTATCTCAACACTGAAATAATTAAGCAACTGAAAAGTCAACACCAAGTTTGTTTTTTCACAATTAGAGGCTCAAATTGAAATGTCATTTAAAGTCTAAATTGCCAACCACCAAGTCCACACTTTTATGGAGCAAACATAAAACACATCCACAAGTGTTAATTTAACACTTCAGTTCTACGAGTATGGAAAACAGATTTAACCAAATGTAGACTGAAGTCAAATGTTGAAATCAAATAGAAGGTTGTTTGGGGGGTTACATTAAAATTCACAAATTTTCCTGGGACCAATTTCACAGAGCTGCTTAAGCACAAAAAGTAGCCAAGCACAAAACAATTATGCTTACCAGAATAAATTAACCAGGTAAGACACCACCTCACATGTACCATCTTAATTTGACTGGTATCCTATACTAATTCTTGCTCAGCAGTTTTTATTTTGCTTAAGCAGAGCAATGAAATTAGGCCCTGAACCAGAATGTGCTTAAAACAATTTTCTGCAAAGCAAAAATGAGCAGGATACCTATCACAGATGGTACATGTGACATGGTAGTTTGGCTGGTAACCTAATTCTGGTAAGCATAATTTGTCATGCTGAGCATCTTTTTGTGCTTAAGTAGCTTTATGAAATGGGGCCCAGCTCGTCCGTCACCAACGGTTGTTTGAACAACGGTTGGTGACGTGAAGGTTTCCGCTCAATTGCCATACATTATCTATAGACATGAGGAGACAGAATCGTCATACCGCTGAGCAGATCAAACATAAAGTTTCGTACCTATAAGCAATGATGATCTCCATTCACCTATCACGTGATTAAGATGAAAACACCAGATTTAAGAGAGGGCGTCATATACATTATTTGATAGAAAGCTTTGACTTCTTGTCAAATAAAATTGTGGAGAATAAAAACGGGTTATGATTTTTGTTTCTGCCTCGAAGTTTATCAATACGAACAGCAGTTCTATACACGTATATACACGAATACAAACACCTAACTCAAACATGGCAAATACTGCCCCAACAAATAAATCCAAATTTTACATATATATATTCTCGATCGTTCTTGGAAAAGACTTGCCGAATTTGTTCATTCTGCAAACAGTACCTCTTTATAGTTAAATAAAATATGTTAATGCCTTTTTTAAAACCGGCGCCGGTTACAAAAGTTTAATTTACATTTTGTTGTGGTTTTTAAATAGTCTAAATATTCAGAATAATAACAACTTCATAAATAATTGATAATTTGATAGGATATTTAAATAAATACATTACGTTTTGGGGACAATAATTATGGATAAGTGCTTCTCAAAATGTTTAAAATGGTTAAAATGTTAAACCAACGTAAAAGTGTGAAGCAAAATATCCACAAGAAAAGAGAATTCGATTTGAAAGTTGAAGGAAACCTTCTTACAAACTGCCATTACAGGTATGCCTAAACATTGGTTTTACTGAAGACGAACAGAGTACTGTTTGACAAGCCGAGACCACACCCCTGGCTCTTTTCAGAGCCAACACTCCTCCCAATACTTCTTATTTATTTCGTGGAAGAGTACATTTATTTCCCTCTAAAATTGTTTTCAAACTAAGGTGATCATATTTTCGAAAAAAAAACCCCAAACAAACATGTAAGGCAGGCCTGGAATTTCATCTTTGAGAGGGCAAGGCCGTTTTTATCTTGCAAAGGGCACTGCCATTGGAACATCTTTTAGTCTATGGAAAACCTTTGAAGGGGCACCAAGGGCCAAGACCAGGGGCAACAGAGGCCACAGCCTCCGTGTAGTTCCAGGCCTGGTAGGATATGGTTCAAGTAATCGTAGGCCTATTTTGATTTGGTAAGTTGAAGTAACAGATGAACGTTTTTTTCCTTTGAAGATCTTTTTTTCAGAGGGTACGGTATTGGCTAGGCCCATCCGATCGTCATAAACGCCAGTGACCCATTTTAAAACACCTTTGTCCTTTTATACAAACCAGGAAATGCCCCCTGATGTGTAAATACTTGGAGCCTCCCCAAAAAATGTACAAGTCCTCTTTTTTTGAGAAATGAATTAGAAGAATTAGGAATGAGCCAGATTTTAAGAAAATACTCTTTCGATTAATTTCTGGTGGCCGTTACTGTTTTTGGAGAGAATCTTATGTCTTCATGGTTGTCCCGAAGTGTCACAGCTACTGAGGCTGGGGGGGGGGGGGTTGACTGATTGGAGGTGGGGGAACAAAAATGTTCCTCCCGACCTTCAGAAATTGAAAAGGAAGGACGCTAAACAACTAATTGTTTTTGCATGGCCTAATCTCTCTCCAGGACAATTTGTATCAAGTTTGTAGAAACATTTTAAAATTAATTTCCCTTCTTTGTCGTTACCCATCATAGTATCACCTTACCAGATTGACATTGGCCTGTTTTCGACAATCAACAATTATCCACATCCTATAAAAGTAGGAGCAAGGGATCAAAAACAATCACCTCTGATCCCAAATATTCTGCAGAGCTCTAATCAGATTAATAAAATCAACTGTCACAACTTCTTCTTCTTCTCTCTCTCTCTCTCTCTTTCTTCAACTTGCTGGTGTTTTTCCTCTTACCATTAATAATAACCTAAATGAAAGGCCAGCCAGATGGTATACTGACATACCGGGCAGATTCCTCCTGGCATTTGAAACATTTGGGTTAGAGAGTTTGCAATGGCGTGACAGAATAAACTCAACTCTATGAGGCCCTTGAAGGCTGCAGTGAGAATGACCGAGAGAAATGTTGACGACGTCTCTTGAATTTCAAACAAGGAAGACAGTAAGTATTTTAATAGATGTTAAATTTGCATCGGGGATTGCAGAATATTATTTGTGTTTTTGTTTGCCCATACACCAATGCGTGTTAAGTATACTCTGTAATTTCAAGATAAACAAGACAGAAAGTGTTGAAATGAGGACTTAAACATTAATTTCCTACTTCTTTTCGACCCAACCCTTTTCGGAGCTGCAACTTCTGTTCATAATCAACAAACTAAACAGCATAATTTTTTTCTGGTCGACCGATGATATCTGACGGCACATTCACCCAATAAGCACAATCAAAATGTCAGCCCAAATGGTGTTCAAGTTTGCCATTTTGCTGGGCTTTTTTAAAAATCTGTTGTTATCCATTTTTCTGAGCTGCAACTTATCAAACCACGAAACAATGTTTGTCTCGTTGCTTTCTTTGATGACATATCATTATTAATTTTTAAAATAAAATCAAATTTTTGAAAGGTTGAGCTTGACATTATTTTGGACAAGAGATTCTTTATACGTATCACAAAGACTTCGCACATTACATACAACAAAATCTAAACGGCCACTTCCGTCAAAATGGCTGCTCGGTGAATAAACAAAATGGCCGCTCATCTTAGTATAATACAAGTTTTTTTCTGATTGCACAAATAATTCTGTTTCATCCTCGAGATCAACTGGAAGATTCCTTTAGAAATGACTTCGGCGTAACGTGGATGGGTTTTGAGCCACTGGGATTTCCGTTCTCCGAAGTTAGTACATTACATGTAGACAAAATACGGTTCCGGCGATCCTAAACTTCATCACCTGCATGTTCCGGTGATCCTGGTCCACAGCCACGCATCCCGTGTGTTCGGACCATCCTCATGAACAAATCCGCGTAACCTTTCTTTTTTGCATTTGAGCAAAAATCAGCTCTTTTTAATCTTCGAGCTCGTAAAACAGTAATTTCAGCTTTGATTAAAAAGCAATGATCGGAGCGAAACTGTAGATGTGGCTATAGCAGACCAACTGACGTCACTGCAATGGTCACCCGTCGAGAATTGTGTCGTGAGATCCAGCAAGTTTTAAGATGTGGCAATGCTCTGCGGTCCCATCTGTTTAGTAATTCATTCATCTTTACCATGGACACCCATCTTCGATCACCTCCTCAATCCAACAAGAACTGCTCAGAACAACTTCTGACTGTCTTAAGGTCCTCTCGTCTGTTGACATCTTCGATTCCTTTTCAAAACCAGTAGAGGTCTTTGCTTGTGTCTTGAGATTCCAGAGCTGATGTAGATGCTGTAGTTTAAAAAACAACAAAAAACAAGACCACATAATCATTTGAAATGAATCAGAAATACAAATGCATCCATAGCCATCTTCCCCACGGTATAACGTATCTGTGGGCTCCAGTTCGACTCCTGCCCATGACCAGACGACTGTTCTGTAAAAAGTCGGTATTTAGTATTGCTGTAACTGCACACAGAGAGACACATAAGGCCCACAACAAAAGTTGTAGTAGCATGAAAAAGTCGTTAACGATGTAGAACTGAAACTACCTCGTGAGAGTCACGGCTTTGAAAAGGTTTATTTTTATAAAAGAAGAAAGATCTTTGCTGAATAACTTCAAGCTTCTGAGGACGAACATTTGCTAAGCAAAATGCTTAGCAGAAAGTCTCCAATTGAAGTGACATGGCATAGCGAAAGCCATTGGTAACTGCATGGATCTCCGGTTGGCTAGTACATGTACACCCGATATTACGGTAAGCAAAATTACCAACTGGCAACCAGCAAATATATACACTAATACAGATCAGCAGTTTTTTCAATAATAATGTGCCACCCCCTCCCCCAGCCCCCGCCTATAGACACACACGCACCTTAGTGTGTATTCACAGGCAGTCTAGGGTCAGCTCCTATTGACCCTCTTTTGTTTGTACTTATTGGCAATAAGCTCCCATTGGTTTTGTACATACTTTCCAACTGGGGATCTTCGCCCAACCGGGGACCCTAATGTCCTCTATTGTTATAATTATAGGTTCCCAGTTGGGCGACATGTATGTGCACACACACACCCAAGTATGTAATGACCTCCAATCATGGACCCTCCCTTTGTTCAACTCTTTGTCCTTACAAACGTGGACCCCAGTTGTTTTCCTTTGTGATAGCAATTGTGGGAGTTCTCTTTTTGTTATAAGTCCTCAGTTTGAATGTCACTATACCCAGCCTTACAGATTGGGTTTTGTTGGGGTCCTGCCATTTTTGTTCTAATGGTTTTTTTTCTTTTCTGAAGTCTTTCTCTGTGGGGTTCAAGTTGGACAAAGTAATACATTTGTGGGGGTCTATTGTTCCAAGGGCCTGTGCGTAACGTTTATTTTGCTATTAGTTTCCCCTTTTGAAATAATAGCTATTTAAATTGGCAGGTGAGAGGCGTGCGGGGCCCACCTCCTCCCCCACCCCACCCCTGGGTACACCACTTCCATTTCCGTCTCAGTCAGTCTGAACAGTTTCACTCATCACAGGCCGCTCTCATTAATTCGAAGAGGACCCCCATCATCGGCTCAAGGCAGGTTGCCTCCTCGTATACGCGACAAGGAGTAATTACCTGTATTACACCGTGATTTAAGACATCTAGAGGGGCGAAGGACTCCTGACTGATGAGGCCCACGATGATGGAAAACGGTAGCATCTTGTACATCAAAAAAGATCTGACAATACCAGGCGTAATGAGCAACATATTTTCCCGCGTTAATCCCTCGCACGTGAGGTTACACACAAACAAAGATGGACAAACTCAGGCCGCCGCTACTTAAACAATCATCCTGTTATAGGGGGGTGGAAGACACGTTGCCATGGAAACTGAGGTAGGAGATGGGATTGCGCACTTCATTGTCTCGAGCACTCGTTGGAATTTTGTTCCCACAATTTTTATGTTGTTGTCCTGAAGTGGCGAATGCCTGGCTGGGTAATTAGTTGTCATAAATTGAGATCATTAATTCCAGCGAAGGTTGGGTAGCGGGGAAATATTGCGCATTCCTCATTTTCTTGCTTTTGGGAGAGAATGCATTCTTTCGTGGACATGATTTACCGGGCAGTCACACATTCGGCATTAGGCTCCCGTTTCTGTTCAAGTACAGGATGGGTAATTAACGAGAGGGCCAAAAATTCATTAGCTTCATTCTGAAAGCTCACTGATTACAAAACTTCATACCAGTTCTAATCTTTCAGAGCAAATATTTCCCTCTGATATATATTGTCAAAGTCGAGAGAAGTGGTATTTTGCAAACCTCACAAGGCACCATAGCTAGCTGCTTCGTTCGATTGCGAGTTCCCTGTGGCCAGTTTTACAGAAGACATCTTGTTGTTTACAACTTGCTGTGAACCAGCCACTAACAATACACATCACATGGCATTTGGGTTGTTTACCTATTTCTCCTTAGCAAGACCTTTGCTGTGATCAGAGGAGCGGGCCACGGTGCTGAAGTCCTAGTGGGACTAATAATGTAATTGATATGCCTTCAGTATTGCGTTCAACTGTTGCCCCAGTATTAACATTTGGCGAAATTGAAAAGAAAAGAAAGAAGAAAAATCAACTGAGCAAGAAACAAAAGATCACCGGTGAAGCCTCAAATTGCATTGAAATGTTGGTAAACGTCCCCTTAATGACAAAGTACGACCACATTGGCAATTAACGATGTTTGGTTTCAGTCTGTGAATTCACTGATTATGTAATTCATACAGTGCCAAACTCTATAAAAATATTTCGTCTGGAGAGCAAAATAACCAGAGAAAGTCAAGAAATCAGCATTAACCGGGAACACCAAAATCATCAATGCTTTAATTCGATTGCAACAAACATAAATAAGCATATTAACGTGTACAAAACAACTGGGAAAAGACTCACATAATTTTTTTTTCGAATACGGCACTAGGACCTGGTTCCAGAAAAAAGTTTTTCTTGTTCACCGGTTCGTTGAATTTCTTGACACAAAATTGAAGTTTGGAATGAATTTTACTCCTGAACTTGACTTTCAAAACTGCTGAAAATTTACCTTTAAATTAAAAAGGGGGCCTTTATCTAACTAATTCCAACTCGAAATAATTGCATTTTCTTTTCGGTGGAAACATCAACAGGTTGGGAGCAGGCACGGGTCGTCATGTCCGTGACTATTCATACCGAATAGAGTTTCACAGGACGCATGTTTGAGATCGTTTCCAGTCACAACAAATTTCTTGACATTGACAAGCCTGAGAACAAATTCACGGGTTCGATTGGCCCCCTCTTACTGTGCTGAATCTGAAGCTTATAAAATAGTGTCCCACAAAAAAAAAAACCCCGATGGATGTTTGGTTTTGAAGTATAGACAATAGCTTCACTTGAAATGCTGAATTGTACTCATCGCCGAAACTTAGGTATGGGGAAGGGGGGCACAAGGAGTGCACCATTTTGTTTTCTATGAGTCACTTTTGGCCAATTAAAACTGTAGTTTCCGTTTACATTTCTCTCAAACAAGCAAAACAAAATAATTTTGTGCGTGTAAATAAACAAATGGTTTTAAAAACATTGAAATGCTTCAAAAATTTGCAAGCCTCAAAGTTGAATTGAGTGACGGTTTCAAACGGCCCCCGAGGCAAAATCGCTCTAATGAAAGTGACATAGGCTGCTGGCCGAAAATGACAGGGAAAACAGTATACAGAGTGGCTTATGGAGGTGTAGCCAGTAGCCACGAGTCCAAACACATTGAGTGTTGAGTTTAGTCAATCTAGTGGATTTGTATGTGTAGCCGGTAAGCTTCTCAAGACGTCAACTCGTCTGTATCTGAAGCAACGAATAGTCGCATACTCTTATCGCAAAATCTTACTCGAGCTTTAATTAAGAAGACGAACTCTCATTAAATCCAAGATGTCAACTTGGCAACATTACAGAACAGATAAGTCAAGACGTCAAGTTTCCACCCACGGTGCCCTGCCGTTCTCACGCCACGGAGGGCCCCACGGCATACCATCCCGTGCCACCCCCCGGCTGCTCGGTCCTTCCATCTGTAGAGGGGACGTGGCACGGGGCTAAAGTCTTAATGAAGCCGCGGGGTAATTAGCCGGCGGGTACGTCTTGGCACGTGCCTGATGGAAAGACCAACTTGCTCTGACAGGAAGCGTGTCTGCACTCGGTCAAATCATGGAGGTTCCTTCCTCCATGGTCAAATCCACCAAAAATACGATGCAGTTTGTAAACACGAATTGCGTCATCGTAAACAATGCCCATACAAATGGATAAATACAGTTTACGACAAGATGCCGATTTGTCCAAGACACAAATTCATATCTTTTATATAAAAAATAATCACTGAAAATGAAGTAGTATAGCGCCACACCCTTGTCTGTGCAAAATAAAAGTTTACCATAAAAAAGCCTACATTAGTACTGACCAAATTAAGTGGACCCATGCAACAAGGGATAGGCCTACCTACTTGGATTTTACATGCATAACCGTGCGCAGATACACCCGTATCCCTTGCATGGCACCACTAACTTTGCTCAGTACTGTACTGCAATGTGCACTTCCTGACAAAATGACTATCTGCAAGAAACAACACCGCATTTTGTTCGGAAACAAAGTTAAGTTTGAGCTGAGAGGAGAAGCAACCAGCACATGATACACAATGATTTGTGGTTTACTGGAAAAGTACAGCAGTCAGTTTGTTATTCTTCCGGCTATAGACACCACTCGCCAACTACAGCCCACTATCATACTAGAGAAATTTCCCAGAAATTGCCCGGAAAAAGTAACTGACCTTTTCACACTTAAATTGCGAACCCGGCAATCTCCCGGGAAACGACACTTCCTGGAAATGGCTACCTCTGATTGAGAGAAGGGTTAAGCGAGATATCCCCGGGTTAGCTTACCGGGTGTTTCTTTTTCTCTCAGTGTGAAACGTACATGGAATGGGGTTTATGTTCCCCGGGAATTACCTGGAGGTTTTAATTCCTGGGAATGCTCTCTGTAATATGAAAAGGGTTCATTTTGGTGAAAACAACCCCCAACTTAACCACGACTTAACTATTAATCGATGAGTTAATTTGTTATTTGCTCCTATTTTCGAGAGCCAAGCAGGCTAATCCGTTGACACCAAGTTCCATTGATTTACAAACTGGCTTCTCCATGAAGCTTGTTAAAAAACGCACTGGTCAAAGGATTAATTATTATATTTTGTTGGTAAACAAATTCGTTCATAATCAACGTTCCGGCTCTGTGGATCCGGCCCAGACAGCGTTCCGCCACCTGGCCTGTGTCAAGAGGAGGACAGGCGCACTGAAGCGGGCCGGATTGAGGATCCACTGAGCCGGAAGAAATGTTAGCACGGAAGGTGTGGGGCTGGGAGGACACGGGGCCCGGATGTTCAATTGGAGTACATCATGATGGAGTGACATGCCAGAAGGACGACACTGACAGGTTTGCCGGTGATGAGCAACCACGGCTGGTCGGGAGATGAAAATACGAGAGAACTGGAGAATGTTTGATGATTTTGTGATAATTTATACAAAATAATTGTATAAATAGAGATAAAGAACCATTATTTTAAACAGTATTAAATTTACTTAATCTCCCATTTCAAAACGTTTCATATTGCCCCCCCCCTGCAAGAATTGCTTTCTTGGCGTTTAAGTATTCTAATCGAAAAAGTATTTGTCACAACGCTGGTAGTTTTCAACACTATTTTGTTGTCTGTCTTCACTAAAATTAGCTATGTCAACATGGACCCATGTACACACACAATGTATTCAAGTGCAAACTGTCTTATACCATTATTATGTGGGTACGAGGCAGTTTAGCAACCTCGTACAGTCGTGCACCAAGGTTACATGAAAACTAGTTGCATAAATCACAGTAAGTAAAATGCACCACTTTCTGTTATTTACAAATAGGCCCGTTAATAACTTCACATGAAAAACAGAGACAAATATGAGGAAAGCTTACACCAAGACTGTTGGAAGAAACCCCCAGAAACCCTCTTGTCAGTTTCATTATGGAAGATAGAAAACATTAGTCAAGGCAGTTACCAATGGTGTAAACATCCTTTAATTGGGGAATATTTTATCTACTGATACGGCGCGGAGGTTTTGGCTTGATTGGGACACCAGGGTTCCGTGAGACAGCTGGGCCGTGTACACGCCGTGGTAGCCCCGTGCGAGGTCGATTGCTGAGATAACGTGCATGGTCTGGCAACTCCAGTAATTATTTTCTACGTACAGACGAGGAGGGTAACTCTACTTCCCTCATTAATGAAACGCAAAGATGTGAAGTGGGATCTTGGAAAACAACCTTCCTCATCGTGAAAATATTGTATTTCATAAAAAATACAATAAATGGGTTAACCAAGGGCATTTTATATTCAAGCTTTGCGATAAAGTAACACTGTAGGCCTATGTACACACCCAAGAAACATAAGATAACTTTTAGCAAAGAGTGTTTTTAAAATGGTGTAAAACGTGAACCATGAGCTCTAGTGAACGTTGTATATAGCTCAACTTCAGTTTTAACCGAAAATGTTTTCCTTGGTATAACAAAGTCAATTTTCATATGATAATTTAGGCAAGTCCCTGCCCCACCCTCTCCCAAGCGTACGCCCTCATCCTTCCCGCCCCTTCCCGAGGGTCTAGTTTATTGCTCCATGTTATTACATACACGGTGTACCGTCGAGACTATTTAAGGCCCACGAGCTCGTCCGTATCAAATTCAGGCAATCTATCAATACGAGAGCACTGCGTTTTGTCGGAACACACAAAAAAGAAAATACAAAAAGCGAGTATACAAGGTTCTTTCCTTTTTCTTACAAGAACACGTCAAATGAAAGATCCGCCGCACTTAAGGAAAAAAATAAAACTTGACAACTTCACGGGCAGGGATTAGAATGCCTTCGAACTCTGGGGACCCCATAAGCAATCAAGGAATCCGGGGTCGATTTCAATTGTTGTTTCCGTATACGCTTCTTTTGAAGAGCTGAAACTTTCTCACGTTTCACTTTTCGGAAACCAAGAGCGGATTCGGTTTCAGGTACAGGTATAATAGCTACACGAGTACCGACTGCTGGGGGAGCGTTGCTTCAAATTAGCGGCATTTATTGGTAATCTTTCCCGCCAAAGGATCAATGGCGGTCCGGTGAACGTTTCTGACTGTAATAGGGGCATAAAATTTTACAAATATGTATTGGGTCTTTTTGCTGAACGTTTTGTCGAAAGTAACAGAAAGTTAATAGTTGAGAGCTATAAATGTTCAATACTGTAATTCGCATTTCAGATTTAAGAAACCTTTAAAATGGATGCCTTTGAAGAGGACATTGGATACAATACAAAAAGTTGGCACAAATTTCTCGGACATCAGGGGGTTAGCCTGCGTAATGACGGACTTTATTGTATCCGAATATATGAGACTTTCGAGTTTAATAAAAGGTAATGGTACATCAACGATTCAAGAAAACCCCCCATAAATTTCAATCTGCAATTTTCAAGAACGCAAATAAGACCAAACCTGTTCATTTCAGAGCGAACAACAATTTAACACAACAATTTAAAGATACTTAAAATGCTTGGGTTTATTACGGGTTAGTTTTGTGATGGAAACTATACCTTTAGGCCGGATTAAGTGTTCCGTTGGCCCTAGGCAGGCTGCAGTGTTTCAATGGCTAGGCATCAGTGTTCCGTTGGCCCTAGGCAGGCTGCGGTGTTCCAAGGGCTAGGCATCAGTGTTCTGCAGGCCCTAGGCACCTGTGTTACGTAGGCCCTAGGCACCAGTGTTCTGCAGGCCCTAGGCACCAGTGTTCCGTAGACCCTATAGGCACATGTGTTACGTATAGGCCCTAGGCACCAGTGTTCCGTAGGCCCTAGGCCTGTGCTCCAGTGGCCCTAGGCACCAATTTTCTGTAGGCCCTAGGCACCAGTGTTCCGCAGGCCCTAGGGGCACCAGTGTTCTGCAGGCCCTAGGCACCAGTGTTCCGTAGACCCTATAGGCACATGTGTTACGTATAGGCCCTAGGCACCAGTGTTCCGTAGGCCCTAGGCCTGTGCTCCAGTGGCCCTAGGCACCAATTTTCTGTAAGCCCTAGGCACCAGTGTTCCGTAGGCCCTAGGGGCACCAGTGTTCTGCAGGCCCTAGGCACCAGTGTTCCGTAGACCCTATA
Source organism: Pisaster brevispinus (assembly GCA_023634235.1). Taxonomy (NCBI): domain Eukaryota; kingdom Metazoa; phylum Echinodermata; class Asteroidea; order Forcipulatida; family Asteriidae; genus Pisaster; species Pisaster brevispinus. Next base: position 10,705,868 of record JAMKCF010000007.1, read on the forward strand.
GGCACATGTGTTACGTATAGGCCCTAGGCACCAGTGTTCCGTAGGCCCTAGGCCTGTGCTCCAGTGGCCCTAGGCACCAATTTTCTGTAAGCCCTAGGCACCAGTGTTCCGTAGGCCCTAGGCCAGTCCTCCACAGGCCCTAAGCACCAGTGTTCTGTAGGTCCTAGTCAGCAGTGGTCCATTGGCACTGGGCATGCACCAGTGTTCCGTATAGGCACTAGGCACCAGTGCTCCATAGGTCCTAGGCCAGTGTCCCACACAGGCCCTGGACACCAGTGCTCCATTGGCCATGGACACCAGTGTTCCGTAGGCACCAGTACCCCATAGGCACCAGTACTCCATTGGCCCTTGGTAAGTGTTCCTTGTGCCTTCCAAGACACCGCTTTCCTGGGCTTTCCATTTTCTCCAAGTTCCCCGATAATAATTTGATTCATTGGCTCTATAAACTGTGTCAATGAACCACGTTACAAACAATGATGTTCCACATGTCTTGTGATTATTTTCTTAAAAACTAGAACACATTTTTCTTCAAAGAAAACAATAAGAAAGTTATGATAAACCATCCTTCCAGTAAGAATATTGGAATCCAGAAGTTGACCCATTCTATATTAAGATGTATCTTTGAAAACTATATACTTTGAGAATAATATTTAATTTTGTATTCTCCAAGATGTGCAACTCTCGCGAGATTGGAATAAATGTACCATTCATTTATGACATGTTTCTTGAAAAATGTACCCTTCCAAAACAAAGGAACGATGACGTACCACCCCTTGTCTGCATGTCTAGAAATCTTGAGAACCTGACGAAATTTACTCTTCCAAAACCTGCATGAGAACAATCAACTTTCATGGGATGTTTCATGACACTAAAGGTGAACCCTAACCCCTAGCATCTTTGGGGTTAGGGTTCACCTCTCCACGCTATGGTTACTCAACGGAAAATTTGCATGGACTTTAAGAATGGCTGCTTATGAGTGATTGAGAGATGGGTCTGTTAAGACATACCCTCTAGCTCACCATAATAATAACAACTAACAATAATAAAGCTTTTATATTGCGCTTTTCGAAAAAACGCCCAAAGCGCATTACATATTGCAAGAAGACAAATAAAAACACATACTAAGCAAGTGTTATTTAGGCCTATAGTCCCATAGTTACAGAAATCGGACAACTTCATGAAAATACTGTTGAAGGATTTGGAGGAATCTCCCCCGGCCCCATCCACACGGAAAACAGCGACTTGAAAAAGTAACAAAACAATTGAAATTACAAGTTCAAGACAACAAATCTTCAAGCAGCTCTCAATGGCGTTGATAATGCGAACTACAAGCGAATTATACTCTTCATGAGTCCTCTTTTACACGAAGCCAATCAAGGAGGATTCGAAATTCTATGCCAAAAAACCCATCTGAGGTAAAATACCTTCTCAGTTAGAAGTATCAGCTGCTGAAACTCAACTCAGTCATCAGCTCATCGTCTGTAAACCAAGTCAAATCTCGACTTGAAAAACACCTACATCCTTATGGACTGTGAAGGGGGTAACCCTGTTTGAGCCCCAGGAGTAGGTGGCAACGTGCCCCTGGTGACAGTTAATCCGGGTCGACAGCCCAAAACAGTTAAGTGTAGCTCTCACCTTGAAGTGGCCGTCCGGCCTTGTGAGTTGGGCAATATTAAACCCTCCCCCAACCCCCCCCCCCCCAAAAAAAAAAAAACCCTGGTATGACCATCCATTGATATAAAGCTCACATCACCAATGTTTTCCAGCCAAGAGGGGCAAATAAGCGTAAGCTTTAAGTCTAGCCACGTCCAGCCAGGTAAATCCAGGTAAAAGTACAAATTAAATTGAAACACATTTTTTCGTGGAAACTTGAAGGTTTGATCGATTAAAGATACTCCTTTCAAACCCACACATTAACATCATACAGATGGACTTAATTGAAACATATTAGCCATAGTGCACAACTTCTCCCTCATTTTTCATGTACTCAATTATCATGTCAACACTGGTCCAGTATGACCGTTACACATCCACAGTTATCATCAATAACCATTCGTCATAATGGCATATGACTTTCTAGTCATCCATTATGTTGGCATGTCCCAACGTGCATCTATGTGTACCAAGTTAACCAAAGCTTCTAGGCAAAAAGAAATTGGCTTAGCACATCAAGATTGTGCTGAATAGAGACAGGTCTGGCAGAATGCTGTAATTTTACATTATTGCCACTGGTGCGCCACTGTTTGGTTGCCTATAGCATACAGATTTGCTTAGCTAAAATGTAGCTAAATCTAGCTTGATAACTTTATGCAATATGGCCCTCTGGCACCGTTATACAATATGAACCCAATTTTCGCAAAGCTTGCCAGAATTTGTTACGCAGCGAAACAGCATGCTTTTTTAAGAAGTTGGTTACCAGCCAAGACAATGTACATTGGATTCTTGAATGACTGGTTTCCATACTTTGTCTTGACTCTGTTTTCACAGGTTTGTATATGGGTCGTGATGCGGATATCGTGGTTACATTTTACTTTGTCACTAGCCAGTCCTCGTTTACCATGACCTGCGGGGGATTATGGCCGCAGTGCAATGCTTCTAAATGAAGCAAAAGGCGCGAAGATGAAAACATTCTCACTATTTCGAGCATTTTGAGTACCGGGTAAGTTCTATTAATGGCAAATCTGACACATATCGCCTGGAAACCATTACTACATGACGAAGGACACTTGCACCAAACTTTGCTGACCATTCAAAAACAAAACAGGTATAACTATTGTGTTGTTTTTAATGTACAACAGCAGCTATGAATGAAGCAGTTCTTTGTTTTACGCTCAGGGAAACTCTGACAGCACTAATCGAGGCTATAGTGGGGGCCTCTCGTGCGCTTCACGAGTATCCGCTTACGGGCTATCTTCACCGAGCGTAACGCCACTAAACGCACCCAATCCACGCTGCACGGAGACCACTGCCAATTAAACCAGCGTAGCACGGCCGACCCTCCAGCCTAAATTGGCCGTATTACCACGGGGATGATGGATTCATTGGTGAATTCCAAGCATTCGCCGCCGGTAATTGTCCCAGTCAGTTGTCATTAAAACACCATTTCGGATGAACTCGCTCGGTTTGCACCGCCATGCGAGGTGAAAGGGGTCTTGTAAATTACTCATGTTCACTATACTCATAAGATGAGAGAGGCTCTTTGTGGAAACGCAATGGGTGAACCTCAAACATTACGCACACTACGAAGGAGACATCAAGCCATGTTGAGAAACTGAATGGTGCATTCAATTAAGTCTTAATTAATGAAACCACTTTTAAAAGGTATGAGAGGGAAACCCCTTAAATCCGGTGTTACGGAGCTCGGAAGTCCAATTTTTCAAGCTTTTCTTGATAACGACTCAATGAGTTCTCGACCCTTTTTCAGTACTTAAATTTATGCTGGATGATTGGTATCGTTAAACCTGTTAAACGATACTCGTACAGTTCGGGAGATGAGAGGACGGCAAACACACTGCACAACATTGTCACAACAGAACGAGAGTCTGGTATGAGTGTGCAAATGTTTGTGACTAAATTGTGACTTACTTTTCCGATATCAAAGATTCGTGTCGGTTTCTGATATTCAGGTCATGCCGTTTTTTGTTTGATTGGTTTTTATTCATACAAAATGTTGTCAAAAGGTCATAGAATAAAGACCTGTAGGTCATGGGAATACCTTTAGGTTGAGCCAAGTAAAGACCCTTGGGTCATGCCGAATGAAAGCCATTGGGTCATGCCGAATAAAGGCTCATGGGTCATGCCAAATGAAAGCCATCGGGTCATGTCGATGAAGGCCCCAGGTCATGCCAAATGAAGGTCATCGGGTCATGCCAAAAGAAGGCCCTTGGGACATGCCAAAAGAAGACCCTTGGGTCATGCCGAATGAAGGCCCCCGGGTCATGCCGAATAAAGGCCCCTGGGTCATGCCAAATGTAGGCCCTTGGGTCATGCCAAATGAAGGCCCTTGGGTCATGCCGAATGAAGGCCCCGGGGTCATGCCGAATGAAGACCCTTAGGTCATGCCGAATGAAGGCCCTTGGGCCATACTGAATGAAGGCCAGGGGGTCATGCCGAATGAAGACCCTTAGGTCATGCCAAATGAAGGCCCCAGGTCATGCCAATCGAGGCCCCTAGGTCAAGCCGAGCGAAGGCCATTGGGTCATGCCAAATGAAGGCCCCTTGGTCATGCCGAATGAAGGCCCCCGGGGTCATGCCCAATGAAGGCCCTTGGGTCATTCCGAATAAAGGTCCCTAGGTCAAGCCGAATGAAGGCCATTGGGTCATGCCGAATAGAGACCCTTCGGTCACACCGAATGAAGGCCCTTCGGTCATACCGAATGAAGGCCCTTCGGTCATACCGAATGAAGGCCCTTATTGTTTGCTTATAGCAGCTTCCAAATGAGTTTTTACAGTAAATAATCATGACGTCAGTCAGGTAAAATAATCATTGGGTCATACTATACAGTTAAACAGGTCATAGTTATAACATTAGCATGTACTCCAAGATCATACACACCGGCCCACTACTCCACACAAATTGAGGGCAGAGAAAGAACGCACGTGAATATGGAATTATATAATATTGAATTTCTGTATTATTTTTACTCTGCCGTTTATATAGCAATGAAATTCCGAAGTTGTCAACACTGTTGTACGAGACCGCAAAGGGCATTAGCAGCCCAACACCACCGCAAGTGCCAAGCAGGCGATAGAGCATCATTGAACTGCTAAGCAGAACTCAGCAGGGAGCCAATCACCAACCACGCACCTTCATACTGCATCTCAGGCTGGTATCATCCTCCTTTCAGCTTAGCACACAAAAAACATGTCCAAGACGGCTAATGAAGTCGGCCAGGCACGAATCGCCCGGAACGCGTGCAATGCGGTGCCGTCAAATTCCCCGCGAACCCCGGCATTCTTTCCCACGCTCGCTCGCTGATTGTAAACGATAAATACCGAACGCATTTCGGGGAGATGTTATGGTTCTTGTAATGTTGCTGACCATTAATGCCAAATATTCTAAAAGGAGGGGACGGACGTGGAGGGATTGACATATTGATGTTAAACATGCACACTTGTTCTTATTACTATGCACTCGTTTATTCCTACAAAAAAATGTACATGCAAACCCAGCGCCTTATAATATCCTACCAGTCAGGTGAAGAGATTTGCAGGTATGACACATCGTTGGTTTTTGCAAGAGCAAATTCATTCTGAGGCCGTATCCGAATTGGCGGCTACGGCTACGGCTACGGCTACGGCTACATCGCCGCGTCATCATGTGATGAAGTATAGGACATCCTTATAGCAACATCCTTAGCAGTAGTCGTAGCTGTAGCCGCCAATTCGTACACGGCCTTATATTTCAGTTTTCAATGCAATGACGTCATAAAGCTGCCATCTTAGAGGTTAACTGACGAACAATGGAAACGCACAGATTTATACGCGAGGCGAGCTGGGCCGGCAAATGAAAAACCTCGTTTTGACCTCCAGGTGAGGGCGCCCTACTCAAATGACGTCATGCGCATAAAGTCAGTCAACGCAAAGAACAACCAACCAGTGGATGTTTCATCAAACATTGCTGTCACATTATACACTGAACAGCAGTTTGTGGTTTGTTGAAGATCAAAATCAAAATGAAAAATCTAGTTTTTGGAGCATTTTGTCGCACAGTATTAGTTAATTCTGATGAAAATAGCTGGACTTAATTAAGGTATCAACTTAATGCACTAAGCACACGCGAGATTAAGGATTGATGTTCATGAATTGTGTAAGTTTCTCGTACATCACTTCAATCAGCACACGTTATACCTCATAGTTTAAGGAATCCTGCAAGAAACAAACCAGCACGACGTGTACGCAATGCACCCAAGCAGAGTGTCTCCAAAAGTTTGATCACAAAAGCGCGCACAATGACGAGAGGCTGGTTCAAAAAATTTCACATCAGTTAAACCATTTAAATCTACTTGTATTAACGCAATCAAATAAATTCTTATCAACAGTATCCGTCAAATCCCATCAATCAAACCAAATCAATGGGTACGTGGCTGGAAGGTTTAAGAGCCTTCGTCTGACATCCCACGAGAAATGCCGAGAAGTAAATAAATCGGATCAATATTAACGGTAAATCAGATTCAAAATTCCCAGCAAAATTTGAATAATTTTGACTCACCTGAGTCCATGCCATAAGAAGGAATCTCAGACGAAATTTGTTGCGAGTGGCCGTGAGGGTAAGTACTGGGCCACCCCTCGCCTCCCTTCGGGAAGTCACACTGGCCGGGCATAGCCGGTAACCTTCCCGGCCGGACAGGGGGCTGGATGAGCAGGGAGCTATACCTGGGGTTGAACGCGCTTCCCCCAGAGGTCATACTCATCCCGTAGGTCAAATCATGGATGCTGGACCGGTGGGTGTACGAACTCTGAGAGACAAACGGGTAGTGCCAGGGGTCGGGTTGGTGGACCGATCGGTGGAGGGAGGAGGGGTACGGGTCCGGGAACAGAGCGTCGTGGTGGGAGGAGTTTGTGGCTGACCCCTGGCAGCTACTTGGAGTACTGTGATGGGAGTGGTGGTGGTGGTGAGTGTACTTGTTGTGGTTGTAGTTACTGTTCCAAAACGAGGCTGGGAGGTTACGTTGACACATTGGTGACACTACCGTTTCTGCGAAAGAAAAAAACAAAACCACTCAAAATTCGGACAGAGAAAGAAATTATCGAGGTTGTTTTATGTAGGGAACAATGGCCCACGCTCCTCCCCCTTTAAGTTACTGGTAAAACAAACACTGCATACATTAAGTTAAATTGTTGCTTTGTTTGGAATCGAACCCACGCCATATCGCCTTCAAGAGAGCACTTAACCTAAATACCTCCGTATTTCTTCAATTTCTGAAACATTTTATCCGTTATTTTCTAACCCCCTCTCAAACAAACTAACCCTCGTACTTTATAAAAACAAACTAAAATACTGCAAGAAAATATTAGCGCTGGCTATTCTTAACAAATAAGTGTCCAGACTCTTTTAGTGACACATCTTGATAATAAAGTAACTCAAAGAAAATCATGGCGTTTTACGCTCCAAATAATATCAGCAATGGGGGAAATCTTTAATGTCACGCTGTCATAGCAAACAGCCTTGTGGGTCATACGCGACCCATATGTCGTGAGTTTTTTTTATGCGCGAGTTTGCTGTCAACGCGATGGCTAAAAACCGACCAGAATAGAAACAAACAAACAAACAAAGCGGGCATAGACAGTGAAGAAGAAAAAGAAGGAGAACAAAACAGTGGTCAGTGTATCACCAGCTCGCCACGGTTTTTTCACTGCTTTTCACTAACTTTTCATTGATTTTTCACTCGTCAATTTGAAATGAATTATGGAGTACCGGTAATAAAACAGTTACAGGATAAAATAACAAAGTTACTTCATGTTCACATCATGACTGAGAGGTTTATACCAAGAAAACATTTTCCAAATATATTTACATATTTTTGCTTAGCAGAAAATCGTTAACCTATCTTGTCAGCATAAAGCACCTCTATGAAATCTGGCCCTGGTGATAATATCGTATAACTTATAGCTCTATGGTTTAACGCAGAAATCAAAATCTTATGACAAGCAGTAAACTTGAAACAGTCAAGCGGCTGTTATTTCACACTCACGCAGTGTTCTTCCTTAGACCTACTCGTTAATGACTTGAGTTCTGGGGCAAGTTTATTTAGACAAGCCCAGAACATTTCAACATGTAAACCGTACACGAGCAGTTACAAATACATTCAATTTAGCTCTACTGTGCAGTCGTTTGGTGTCCAAGTCAACGATCATCCAGACGAAGCACATGGAAGATACATGCGAAGTGCATGACGTGTTTTTTTAAAACGTCCATTTTTTTTTAAATTGGTGGCTATCAACACGGAAACTAAAAAAAAATGTTCTGACTCTGAAAACGACGACACATTAAACGTGTTTGAAAGAGAAGAAAGTTGCCCGCAGTTGCATTTAATAAAGGGACCGTTTGTTTTCTTTATGTACAATGGTGGTCTATTCTCACTGCTTGTATAGGCACGGTACTGGTCGTCATAATGAAGTTTTGTAGTTTGTAATCAAATGTACTAAATAAATTAGTTTTGAGATGTGGCCCATTTCTTCTTATCAAACGTCTGCAAAATCTTGCTGTGTGTATGTACACTCTGTGCTGATTTGACTGGATAACAGACATCTCCCATCTATAGTCAATGTGGCTCTTTTGTAAACGTGTGACGTCAGAACCAAGATGACCCACCCACAGTTAACTGAAGTAAAGCCCTTTTCACACGATGAAAAAATAGCCAATGTCCCTTGCTAAAATGTAGCAATGTTTTAGGAGATTTCACGAGAGACCTTTGGTAGTCCAAGCAGTGTTATCCTTTCACACCAAGTGCAACCTTGCTAAAATTAAGCACGGGACCCCAGCTAAATTGCTGTCGTGTGGAAATGGCTTAAGGGGCTGGACCTACATTGGTGTTGTTGGAGTGTGTTGGGGTTAAAACCCGGCTCTATAAGGTTAATAAACATCGTGTTCATCTGTCCACTCATCACCTGTTTATTGACATCACTTGATAATGGACTCGACTATTTTGGACCCTGTGCCTGCAGCTGTTACAGACGTCTGTGACTTTCGCGGGATGCACCACACTAAACAGTGACTGAATCCTGCGCCAACTCCAAGAATATTTCGTAAAACCTACAAGTATTTCTGATAAAAGATCAAATGCATAGGGGTCACTGCTTTCATGGGAACGTAGGGCTGTGGTCAAAATATCGTGCCGTGGGGTTGTTGACTACAAACTTGGGGCATTTCAGACCTTGAGGGAAGGAAATACAAATCCCCCGAAGAAACGACCACTGCGAGTTTGAACTTGTGGGGTGGGCACAGCTCCACAGGGTATTAGCTTAACCAGAAATACGCAACAATTAGCGACCCGATGACCTTGCAACTTAATTATTATCAATGACCATTCATAAATTGGCCGAGAAAAGCCCAGAGGACAAATTATTCTTGGAAAAAATAAATATATATACATAAAAGAAGTGGTAAACGAGCACGACTGTGAGATGCGTGGGGCAGGAAAGAAGCCTTGCATAGTTAACCATGTAGCTCTTCTGTGGCTGGAAATTAAAAGAAAACATCCTTTTTGTTTTCCATTTCCCATCCGGTGAAGTTGAGAAAAAGGAGAATAAAAATCATATTTGGAAATTGTAATTTCTAATTATTTTGTTTTCATCTTTTAGTTGGGTATATCACAATACAGTTTTTACACAAAATACACACATTTGTAAAATAGATAACACTTTATGAAAAGAAAAAACACCCCCCAACACCAACTGTACGAAATGTAAATAAAGTATACAATTTATGATAAAAAATATTACCGAAAAATACAAGGCAGAGAGAAAACGCACTAAAAGGGCAACAGTAATCAATCATGGTCAAAACACGATAAATCCGTCGCCAAATAACTTGTTATGCACAAAACCATCCATTGGTTAAATCCACGTCTTGCGTTAAAACTGACGTCAGTGTTCACAGATGGACTTTTTAAAACTTTTGACCTGGAACTTTATTACCTCAAAACATAAACCATTATACAACATAGAGGGGCAGTTCCAACCATTGATCTCCATTTTATTTGTAATATAATAGAGATCAATGGTTCAAACTGCTAAAGCCCCCCCCCCCCAATCCATTGGCCGCCATGTTTGGTGTCAAACAACGGACACGTGCACACGTGTATACGCACTGCCCACGAATCTCAGCCAATGACAGCTCTTCATTGCCCTCAGTGATGGGACTGTTCTGGGCGTGTGACGTCATGTGCATGGGGTCTACTAATGAGAACCACATTACAGAGAATACAAAACGAACTACAAAATTGCATGACAATCACGACTTCTTTGTCTTGTTCGGAATCCATAACACCAGACTGGACTATTTACCTTCCGGCCTCGGTTTGGTGACATTGATGTAAAACGGGAGTCAATCGCCAGCACAGTGACAAAGGGTGTACAACCTTTATTTCTTCTCTGTCACTGTCGCCCGCACGGCACGTGCATAAGATTCGACGGCTCGATAAGAGACTAGCATGGTTGGCTCATTACTACAGTTGGAAGTCCTTAAAACAGTACGGTACCATAACGATCTGCTTCAGGCCACGTCTGCACTTGACCCCCCGGGCTAGAGATGATACTAACTTAAATAAATCTCCATTTGTCATCTTGATAAAAGACTAGTCAGAGGGAGCGAGGGCGGGGAATCGAAAGACGGACCTTATTTGGGAACTTTTCCTCTGACAGGCTGAATTTACTTTCCGGTGAAAAACTTTTGAAAGACCTTATCTCTCCCCGAGATTCCTATGTATGGACGGTAGACTGGCTTTTGTTTTGGCCCCCAACAGATCCAGCTTCCAAGTAGAACATAAAAGGAAATCATGTCATTGTTTGTTTGTTTGTTTGTTTGTTTGTTTTTTTGTTGAGGTGTTGTTTTTGTCGTTGTTGTTTCGTTTAGCTTTGTTCTTGGAATTTTTATGAGTTTTTAAATAAATTCCCATCGTTTAGGGCCTAATTTTCGCAAAAAAAAACAACAACAAAAACCAAACATTTGTAAGACTGATTCTAATCTGGGTTATGTTTTGTCAAGATTTTTGCGCGCGTTTATTATTCGGCTTAATGCGATGCCGTATCAAAATTGGCTACGGTTATTGTTGCTAAGGATGTTGTTAAGGATGTAGATAGCCACAATAAGTGCGTCTCTAAAGTAATTTTCGATCTTCTCAAGTTTCTCTTGGTTTACAATGTGGCTCGTACGCTATACACAGAAGTTCTCATAGATCAATTTTAGGGCAAACTGTGAAGAACTATTAATCCATCACGAACACTTAACTGGCCACCACCACCTCACCACCAGCAGTCTAGTGTTACGACCATCCAATTAGATGTATAAAAGCCGCTGGTTCCCTGCTTGGTGACAGATCCCTGGATCCCAGCTCTGATTGGGCCGTCCCAATTCTAACACTCAAGTTCAGACAGGTCTAAAACCATAGTTGGGACGATTCTACAGTTGGGACGGAACATCCACTTGCTCATTCAGAATTCACGAACACCGTGCGCTCTAGTTGCTACGAACGTGGTGTCGGAAGTTTGAGCACCATATGTTTCATATTTAGCCGCATTCCAGGGTCTACTAGGGTCTGAACTGACTTGACATTGTTGACAAGTCAAATTCAATATTTCCCAAATTGATTGAGAGAGCGAGGAATCGGGTCGCATCCCAGGAATTTGTACAGCGGTTTTCAAGTTGACCGTGACTGCACGCGAGATGCTGTCAAGTCAAGGTCAGGCCGATTTTGAAGTATCGGACAAAAACCTTACTGAGCAAAGTTGGGTTACCAGCCAAGATTAAGCGCTTGCGACTGGTTCCCCACGTATTTTCGCTTAATGAATGAAGCTGGTTGGCAAAATAATTGTCAGTATATATTGATAGCTTTGTAAATAAATGGGGGGGGGGGGGAACAGAAGAGGACAGTTGTGTTTATGGAGCAGACATCGGCCAACCATTAACAGTTACAGTTGAAAATGTTGCCATAGGTTTTAAACTTCAACTTTGGCTGTATACCTGTATACCATGTGATCTATGACATCACATGTGTACAAAGAGCCACAGAGCCTTAACTTCCTGCAGGCACGATCAGTGCACAGCCCAAAGGCAAAACATACATGTATCAAATCTGATATTTTATGGAGATTGCACTGTCCGATTTTTATAAACTTTTTATAGGAAATAAAAGTGGGCATATGTTCAGTTGTTATTTTCATAACTCTTGAATTTTTGTTGAAATTTTGACACAAAATGTGACATCACAAAATCCATGCAGACGAAGAGAAATGAAGTAGTCTCTAAACAAGCCGTTAACCCGTTGGTTTTACCTCTTACTAAACGACCCAAGACGTTTCTGAGTAAACTGCAGGGATAGCTTCACATTAATTGAGAGACCTCAGCTCTCAGAATATCCAATTGACAATTTCCTGACAAGCTCACGGTTGGGCCAGTTCTTATGAAAATCATAGGCCCACGTGATTTTCTTTCGTAAGGAATTGCAGAACATTGAGCTCAATAAAACTGTCAACACGGAACTAGGTGATCATCAAAAATGTAATATAGACTGTGTGTATTGTTTGCTTATTTTGTTAAATCTGATTGAACAAAAAGGGAAATTAGGACGTCCATACAGGCCTAGGCCTACACCATCATACTTGTCTTACTGTTGGACGTCATACTTGGGTATTTAAAACTATTTTCTTTATGTTATGACCACTGGTAACATTATGTATCACCTAACACGACAATTCATAAGGTATAAGTACTCAGGCCTTAAATCAACAATCAACAAATGTTTGCAACTCACCTCCATTTTTGCTATTCCACGTGTTTCCCTCACTCGATTTACCCTGTTGACCAACTGTGCCTTCCCCACCGTTGACCCCCACCCTCCCGTCGGGGGAAAAACTACTGGGCTGATTCAGTGCGCGACTGAAATGTTCATCTACCACTTTGTTCAGTTCACCGGTGTAGTACGTGAACAGCACGCACCGCGAGTTGATGTACTCGGCCTCCACCGTGCACTCCGCGTCACTGCCGGTCGACTTGTCCTCTTCCTTCACGCTGAGTTGATGGGAGTGAGAGACGCCGTTGACCGGGGATGAGTTATGACTGTTGTGGTGGTGGTGTTGGTGGTGGTGGTAGAGCGTCGAATGCCCACCTGGAGATGTTGATGTCGACGGGGCGACGGACTGGGTGTGCGGGGTGTAGCTTACCTCATGGTCTGGAGGTTCTTGCATCTTATAGTGGCCGTACTTCTGTCAAATTTCAAGACAGACAAATCAAGTAATAGTCAACAATCATTTCAAACAGATGGGCTAATTCATATTTAAGGTTTACTGAACGCTTGCAATAGAAATCAGAAGGTTGTTTACCGTTGGAAAAACAGACGAATTCCAACAGGCATATGCGTTTGTCATTACAAATCTCGGTGAAGCCAGAATACAATCCACAACACGTGGGAACTCCATAACATTTAGAGTTCAACTCCAGCACGTGCATCTATCGTTATAACACTTCCACGAAATGTAAGCCCAGCTTGTTTTGACCTAAAAATGGACAACGTTTAGTGCCTGTCTACGGGCCGTAAAACTCCCCGCATTCCAAGGCCTTTGTGAGGTACAGTAACGACCTCTATTGAAATTCAAATAGGGCGCGTGAGAAAGGTTCGTTTGAAGTTTTTATGGTCCGCACGCGACCGCGGACGTTTTGGATGATAAATGCACCTGCTTCGGTAACGGTATTTGAAGACATAGTTATTCCGATTCGCCAAAGAATTTTAATCCCAAAACCTATTTAATGGATGGTTGGACTCTGGCTGACATTTAACCTTCCACCTCAATATGAATGGTGAATTAAGTAAGGACCATTTCTCACGAAGCGGGTATAGCTTACAAATTCCCAGACATAAAAGGCTTCAAAATGAAAACACACAAAACACTAAATAAGTTATTCAATAAATCAACTGATAAAGAAATAACATAAACAATGCAATTTTGTTTACATTGATGCAACTGCTATTCCTACACCTTTAAAAAAATTGTTGTAATGCAGTAAATTACATATTGATGTTGTTGTTTTTTGATGCTTTTTTCCTTGTAGCAAATACAACACATGTTTAGCAAAAGTTGTTTAACAGTATTATGAATGCACCGATAAACAAAATAAAAAAACTTTTTATCCCTGCGTTTTGTATAAGTAGGCAAACAAGTAATTACATTAATTGGAGAAACCATGATTGTTGAGAAACGGTACACAGTGCATACCGTGCAGAATAGTTTCTGTCCCGACTTATACGAAAGTGTTTACGAATGACCGTCGACTCAATGTCTGGGCATTCGATGTAGTCATTTTCCAAACAGTAATGGTTTTGTTTTGTAGCTTCAATATACTTGGCATTATTAACGACATCATCTTGATTGTACCCATTCAAAGCAGTATTACCCAAATCAAGGTTGAACGGGGGTAGTCTGGTTCTTTTTAAGCAACAAAGTATACAATCGACGATGCACACAGGGAGCGTGACAAAGATGGTGACAGTATAGAAAACACCTTCATCAAAACTAGATTCACCACCATTTTGATTCCCCCACTCAAATCAATAATAACAAAACCGCGGTTAAACGGTGGGTAGTCTGGTTCTTTTTTATGCAGTTTTGTTTACAATCGACGTTGCGCACAGGGAACTGGGCGAAGATAATAACAGAACAGGGAAATATCCTCACCAAAACTTCTCAACGGGAAACCACTAGTGGATTGCAGTAAAAGCCAAGATGGTCGATGAGGCCGGTTTAAAGAGGTAAACTCGTGAATTAGGCCGAGTCCGAATTGGCGGCTACAGCTACGGCTTCTGCATAGGGGGTTGCTAATGATGTCCTATACTTCAACGCACGATGACGTGGAAACGTAGCCGAAGCCGTAACCGCCAATTCGGACACGGCTATTAACAGATTCAGTTGCAAAGACACGAGTTTCAAAATAATGCTTTTTCAACACAAATAATAGTTTACAAGGATCACACTGGATGAAAGTAACGTGATGAAAGTACGGGTGGACACACATAGTTTCCCTGACCCCCCCCCCGGAATAACGTTGAGGTTAAAAAGAACCCACACCTGACCCTTCGAATTTAGGTCACTACGTAAAATAAATGCATTGCAGGATTTTGTAGCTTATATTCCATGCGGTTTGGTGTATACAGAATATTCAATCAAAACATAAAAAGGTTAACTTAAAAGAAATTGTTCCAATTTAGATCGATCAAAAGAGTTGATCAAATACCAGCATGTTTGCAAAAGCTCCTATTTCATTAGACAAAAGGGAGTTTGACATTTGACATAATGTGTCCCTTTTTTGTCGTTGTCATTCCAATAAATTCCTAAAGTTATTTTGTTTACGTTAAACGCAATTCCCTGACAGGAGTCACAGAGCTTAAACCCCACCTCATTCCGTCCAGTTCCCCCTTCCCGCCAGCGCTGGAAACGAGGGGGGGAGGGGGGTGACACAAGGGGTGCACCATTTTTTTTCCTAGGGAACTTCTGGTCAAAACTGTATTTCCCGTTTGCATTTCTAAAGCCCCCTTTCAACGCTCTTGTTGCTCCATCTTTTATCTTTAATAAGATAATCTGACGTTAGTGTAAAAACAAATAGGGCCTACATTGTGTGCGTGTAAATGGGGGAAAAATGGTTTTAAAAACATTGAAATTATCACATAAAAGCTTATAGAACGTAACATTTTACTCTGGTATTTTTTTTATCTCAAAAGTCCACAAATCTAATAGCACAGCACAAGGGTGGGGGGGGGGGGGGCACGAACATCAGTATTATGGACAGGATTCCTCCACCCCACAGTTGCGCCACTGCTTCTCGCCCTGTCCCATTCTTGAACATGCACTGGATATACCGGTCTTCTATTCTTTGAGTTTTTTACCAATAGACCTAACTCTTATTATGTAGGCCTACGTGTGTATATGTATAGGGTTTCAATCTGATTACCACAATCATATTTCTACAACTTTGTCCCATCGGCTTGTGTGGTTTGTATGGTTTTACCCCTAATCACCCCTCTTGCAATCTGCCCACCTGAACTACACTATAGCTGGCTGACCGGATGAAGTCGGAGGATGATGGTCCACGAGATGGAGACGTTGGGTTGGCGACCTCTATCTTTATTGCCCCCCCCCCGAAAACAGAAAACCCAAATAGGTCTCCTGGAGACACCACCTTCAAAACGAATAATTAAATATTTCACTGTGGTGGTGGTGGTGGTAGGGGGGGGGGGGACTTGCGCAAAATCTAGCCGAGACAATAAGAAATTTTAAGCAGAACAACAGAAAGCTGAATCAACCTAGTTTTAGTTTTGTCCATCCCAGCTGACATTAAACACATGGCACAATCTACAAGACTGTAATACATACCTGGGTAAAGTGGCGCTGGTAGAAGGGATAGTGTTGATAAGGCTGGTAAGCACTCTGATACATCACGTCTAAGCAACTCATCCTGTACCCACCACACCTATGATTTCAAGACCGACTTAAGAGATGTAAAGCTCCCCCACCGAAGAAAACAGAACGAGAGACTGACTTCCGTTCTCGATTATAGCTTGATTAATTTTCCAGGGAAACTCGGCCGAGACAAAAGGCTTTGCTGTGAAACCTTACAGAGGAACACGTAGTAAGAGCACGAACGATGAGCACGTGTAATATGTAATCCAGACAGCGCCAAACATTGTGAAACGGTGACCAAAGGTAGGTACGAACTTCTACGTCACACACACCAAAAGATGACACTTCTTGGATGGAAGACTACGACGTCACCACCACAGGGTTTGTTTTGTGAGGCTCATGTGTGCATAACATGTACAGTTAGTTGGCTACCGTTTGCATTCAGTGGAAGCTCCTGTTATCGCACATTGGAGACAGCATGGTCGTTTGATCTTAGTCCGTGCTTTGAAGTGTCGTATGTCCTCCGAAAGGAAAAGGCCACAACGTCTGGGTCCAGTTGGCAAATCCGCCGACGCAACAGCCCGAGCGGGTAGCTCGTCAAACCGGGAAGCATGAATGATGGATAGATCTCGCTCTAGCTACGGTCGCTTCGCTTATTGCAGTCTGATGAAATAAAAGTTTGTTTTGTGTTGGTGATTGGGATCGCGAAGCCACGCCCACGCAGGCTCTTGATTGGTCAGCGGTAAACTTTGCTTTCTTCCCGGGGACCAATCAGCGTGGTGATGAAGACATTGTTTAGCGTGTTTCCGGTGAATGAGTATTGTCATTGCATGTAGAATACATTATTTAATGTATGTATATGTACATGTACAACACATGTACATGTCATGTAAGTGTGTCTTATGCGGGGAAATACTAGGATTACGCAATGTCAAACAACACCAAATAGGGCTCTTGTAAATGTATGTACTTCGAAGGACAACAAAGAAAGTGTATTTTGTGACTATATTTAAAACAGAATTTCAAACGCAGGGCTTTTTTTTTCTTTGTTGAAGCTGTAAACAAACCAAAGAAATACCCTCATATTTTCCCTGCTAGGCAATTCAAACAAGGCATAGGCCTATATAGCGTTAAAAAAAACACACCAATAACATTTGAAATTTTTAATGTGAGAATGTCAACGAATCAAACCCTTTTCTCAAGCATTAACCGTATATGGGTTGAGCATGGGTAATTCTCGAGCCCTGTGTCGTCTTGGAACTTCAACCATCCTTAAATAGTTGTACTTTGGATGAGAGTCGAGTCATTCCTGACAAAAAGGGTCTAAAATATTATGAGGTAATGTTGACATGATGGCATTTCCACCTTTTTGTAACCCCTGGAGTTATATACTCCAAGGAGCTTCAGGGAACAGTATCCTCAGCGCTACAAAAGTAGATCAAAGAGCAGGGTTTCTTCGTACCTGAACAATTAACAGCTACTTTCGGTCACCAAGCAGACAAACAAAGTCTGAACTCGAGCACAAGTCTAACATTTCTTATCCCTGAACGTACATGATTGCATCGCAATTAAAAACATATATATTATTTTAGCTTCAACCTGAAAGCTCACTGGATAGTATATTCATACCAGCAAAAAATAAATCATCAAGAGAGACACTCTCCACGGAAATACCGTCAAGGTCGAGAAAATAGCATTCGATGACCCCCCAAATCACCGCTGGCTTATTTCAATTGCCGTAACCGATAACAGGCACAACATCTCTGACAAATACAAAAGACGTGATTTTCGGCTTAGAAAAAAATAAGCAGGATTACCAGTCACAGAGGGTACATGTGAGATGTTATTTCGGCTGGTAACCTTAATCTAGTCAGCAGAAATGTTTTGTGCTTAGTTACTTTTTGTGCTTATGACTCTGAAAATTAATGGCAATAAAAACTTTTTTGGTAAGAAGTACAGCAGCTTTGGATAGTATAATGCAATTTGAGAAACATTTCACCTCGAAGTACTGCGGTTATGGAAAAGGATATGCACTTGTTATCCCCCAAAATTTAAATCTGAGAAACGTTTCTCAGATTGTGCATTCCTGCGTGGACACCTTTGCTCCGGTTTTTCGGCGATATCTCAAAAACGCGACCAATTTTCACAGGTATAGTTTTACTGTATATAATTAAAACAATCGAACGGTTGCAACATTCAAAGGTATACTTTGCTTTTGAGCAGCTCTATGAAATTGGGCCCAGCCCTCATCAGTGATTCTCAAGGCCCTACAGTTGTAAGAACGTCCAAGAGTGTGGTTTCTTCAGCGGAAATTACGTAATTTCAAGTACGGTACATCTTCTTCAGTCTTCCAACAGCATTTACTCTAGATACTTTGGACGGTAAAATTGTTTATCTATCCATTTGTAGTACAAGCAAACTTGTTTTGTACTCGTTGAAGTAGTCCACGTCTTTTGTTTCCTCACTAGGGCACCAAATTCAAACTAGAACTTGATCCGGGATTGTGCCCTCAATTTCTTTAGTGCCCTTTCGTTCCACTTCCTCGTCAGGTTACACGTTCTATTTTATAAATAATATCTTTTTTCAATTTCAATGGTTCAGATTAAAAATAGACCCAGTCCCTCGTTAAAAAAAGAGTTGTGTTTCCTAATTCTTGAACTTTACCAACGCGAAGTACTGTCTTCCACGGTTGGGTAAGTTTTCTTTCTGGGTCGGCTGTATGAGGTGGAGTAAAGTTTCGCTAGGCTTCCCTCTCCGGGGTTTCTTCTTGTGTATGTTTTGGCCTTGCATGATTCCTGAGGCAAAATGTCATAAAAGGTGAAAAGTAAAGCATAGTGCTTTAATTGTGATTTCTAAAGAAAATGCTTTTACATTCTGAAAAAATGTGCACGGTTTTCACTATTTTTCCTGACTATCACAACGGATTATAAAGCCCAAATGTTCACAGAAAACAAAGACAAGAAACAGATCTGCATTGACCCTTTGAAATCCAATTTTAAAAGTGTGTTTTTTTCTTTAGTGTATGTCTTTCTGAAGTTCAATTTTTCATGTTGGTTGTTAATATGTTGATTGAAAACAAGACGATTTGAATTAAATTGCTCCTGACTAAGATTAAGTCTCCTGACGATGACTAGAGCAAGCTAGTCGAACAAAATCTATACTCCGCGGTAGTAGAATAAAAAGCAAGACCTAGTTCTCTTATAGAACAAATCTACATAGCTAGTAGACCACAAACCGAATTTACACAAATTAAATTGCTCTTCCAAAAACATTGATGTCCCATCAGTAGGTGACGTCTCATACATTAACCACGGAGTTGTACATGTACAGTGTACATGTATATGCTTTTTAACATGTAGGCCTACAATGCATTCAAAACGAGACGGTGTAACGCCAACGTCCGCAAACCGTGCGCACCCCCTCCCATAATATTTTAGAAAATATTGTTTAAGCCTTTTCTTGAAACTGTATAGGCCTACATTACGTATAATAGTCTAAGTGAATTTGCCATTCCCAGCTACATAATTGTATACCATTCCCGCTTAAGATCTATAGAATCAAAGAGGGACAAATCACCATTATAAAGCACAATCAGTTCAGCAAACATGCTGTACATTCAGTCAAAGTGGTCATTGTTGAGCTACATGGCACTGCAAACAAAGCAAACACTCCACTTAAAAACAATCAAACGCACAAAATGATACCCCACCAGTTTCACTTATGAGCTGTATACGCTACAATTAAAGAAAATGCAACCATTTCCTTCCAAATCTGAGGATTAAATAATTAGGCCGTTCAAACACCTTAAATTTGTCTTTTAATGACCACGTGGGGTTTCTTTCGACGCCCTTTTCGTGGTGACGGCTCAGGGTCAGAGGAATGACAATTACCCGCCGACAAAACAAACAACTTATCTGCGGAGAGACCTCTTAGTGCACATGAGCGCCAAGTACTGGTCGTTGTAATGTAATAAGAGAATAAAGAATGTTCATAAACTGCGCCAAATTACAGGTTTCTTGCAGAATATTCTAATGATTTTGTGTTCAGGAAACATCACCAACTAATCTGCGAAAGCTGGAATATTGGTGTTGACGAAACGATTACATTTTTTATTTATGGAAATAATGTTTTATTTATAAATTTAACAAATACATGTCGAGAAAATGGAACACAATAGGCCAAATGTTTTCCGAGATTGTTGCATGCAAGTGTAAACGATACATGATTAATGCAGGGAGGCAGTATGTAAACTGACTGGCCAGGACAGTTGTGTGTTAAGACCAGATTCACGCACAGTAAATTTGATTTTTCTCTCCGGAGTTTAATCCAAAAAGCTATTTTGAGATATGCTTGACACAATATTAAGGCACTATTAGTGACTCCTATAGTTTCCATCATATTTCCAAATGGCTTTTATGTTAACCATTAATGATCAAGCCTCGTCCATTTCCGGAAGATTTAGGAGAGGGACTTTGTGAGTAACACAAGTACCTGACGTTTTTGAAATCTGAACTACGACTTTCGATCTTCAGCTAACTCCCTCTGAAGTCCAGCCATGTTGTGTGTGTGAGCGCGTCTACCCGTTAAAACCGAGGACTTTAATAAGAAGGGATCCGGGTGTTTGACAGAGCGAGGACGTCCTCGCTTCGCTTTCGTGTAAAAAACCAATGTAGACGTCACTTAAAATCCCAAAAATGGGAGAACAAAGAGAAGTCCTCCATTTACGGGATTCACAAACATGTGTGTGTGTGTTGTTGTTTCTTACGGTGTGTGTCTTCGGGCCCCTTTGCATTTTAGGCAACGGGAAACATCATTTCTGTACTGAATACAAACAGTTAAAAAGGAGCAAAATGCCTAAGACACGAAAGTTACAACAGCATTTTCCAGATTCTGGCAATAAAGAAGAGAGAGAGAGAGAGAGAGAGAGAGGGGGGGGGGGGTAGAAGGACACAGAGAGGAAGCAGCTTACCAGCTGAAAAGGTGAAATGTCAGGCAGTTTGGAAGACGAAGAAAGTGAAAATCTCTGCTTGAAAACCCTACAGTGAGGGCCGCTGTTAGCAAATGCTGACATATTTTAACATTTTCATTGCCTTAACCACATCAGCTCATATCAAAATATCCTAAGCTGGACCGTGGCTGGACCATGGCACACATCCTAGAGGGGATGTCAATCAACAGAGGTCAGAAGGTTAGAAGGAGGCAGGATAAAACTCTGCCAGCGTCCTTTGTGTTCAAAATCGGTAAGTCAATTGTCACCGGTAGATGAAACCGAATTATACAACGTATTTAATAAAGCCATGCCAACAAATAAGCTTTAAATAACCAATCAGTTCCCTTGCTGGGAGGTTTCTGACCATCAAGCAAGAAGTTCTAATCCAGCAACTTTTCTTCCAAACAGCAGTCGGCAGCTTTAAGAACGCCCATCGTCTGCCGATAAAGCGTTCCTTATTTGCTGTCCCATCCCATTTGTTTGCCCAATGGCTTATTGGTGGCTTGAATACAAGCAATGGATCGACGTTTTCCAATCGCTTTATGTCATTTAAGTCATAGTTTGATTCTCACAGGCAGACGGTAAAAATACCCAGACATTACAGACAAAATACAGGGATGAATATTTATTTAAAACAAAGCGATTTTAGAGTTTCAATCTGAAGACTGGCTATCAGGGATAGGATTTGCAAAATGCGAAAATTCCTGAAAATATGGCTTGCTGGCCTGGGTCCCTCCTTACTCTAGACACAATTCAGGAGGGTTACAGACCCTGTGCATCACAAGAAAATAATACAACACTACAGGTTTGAACACAAGGTGGACTGTTTCTTTCTCCCTTTGGTAATGCTTCACTTCTTTCACTTCTTTTTTAGCTGCAATATGTGAAAGGCTTTTTTTAAAAATATAAATGGACAATAATTACGAGACTTCAACTAAGCATCCAGACAAGATTCTTCTATCAGGTTAAAGACAACAGGTGAACGCGGAAGGTTGTGGGTTCAGTTCCTACTCGAGGCAGCTCGTCTAATTCCTACGGGAGGTGGCTGGTTCAGTTCCTACTCAAGGAAGTTAGTTCAATTTCTACTCCAGGCGGCTGGTTCAAACTCTACTCAAGGCGGTTGGTTCCTTTCCTTCTCAAGGCGGTTTGTTCCATTGCTACTCAAGGCTGTTGGTTCAAATCCTACTCAAGGCGGCTGGTTCAATTTCTACTCAAGGCGGCTGGTTCAATTCCTAATTAAGGTGACTGGTTCAATTCCTACTCAAGGCGGCTGGTTCAATTCCTAATTAAGGTGACTGGTTCAATTCCTACTCAAGGCGGCTGGTTCAATTCCTAATTAAGGTGACTGGTTCAATTCCTACTCAAGGCGGCTGGTTCAATTCCTAATTAAGGTGACTGGTTCAATTTCTACTCAAGGTGACTGGTTCAATTCCTAATTAAGGTGGCTGGTTCAAATCCTACTCAAGGTGGCTGGTTCAAATCCTACTCAAGGTGGCTTGTTCAATTCCTACTCAAGGCTGTTGGTTCAAATCCTACTCAAGGCAGCTGGTTCAATTTCTACTCAAGGTGGCTGGTTCAATTCCTAATTAAGGTGGCTGGTTCGATTCCTTCTCAAGGTGGCTGGTTCAATTCCTACTCAAGGTGACTGGTTCAATTCCTACTCAAGGTGACTGGTTCAATTCCTACTCAAGGTGACTGGTTCAATTCCTACTCAAGGTGACTGGTTCAATTTCTACTCAAGGTGGCTGAGTCGATTCCTACTCAAGGTGGCTGGTTCAATTCCTACTCAAGATGGCTGGTTTGATTTCTACTCAAGGTGGCTGGTTCAATTTTTACTCAAGGTGGCTGCTTCAAATCCTACTCAATGTGGCTGTTTCAATTCCTACTCAATGTGGCTGGTTCAAATCCTACTCAAGGTGACTGGTTCAAATCCTACTCAAGGTGGCTGGTTCAAATCCTACTCAAGGTGGCTGGTTCAATTTTTACTCAAGGTGGCTGGTTCAATTCCTACTCAAGGCGGTTGGTTCATATCCTACTCAAGGCAGTTGGTTCAAATCCTACACAAGGTGGCTGGTTCAATTTCTACTCAATGTGGCTGGTTCAAATCCTACTCAAGGAGAGTGGTTCAAATCCTACTCAAGGTGGCTGGTTCAAATCCTACTCAAGGTGGCTGGTTCAATTTTTACTCAAGGTGGCTGGTTCAATTCCTACTCAAGGCGGTTGGTTCATATCCTACTCAAGGCAGTTGGTTCAAATCCTACTCAAGGCGGCTGGTTCAGTTCCTACTCAAGGTGACTGGTTCAATTTCTACTCAAGGTGGCTGGTTTGATTCCTACTCAAGGTGGCTGGTTCGATTCCTACCCAAGTGACTGGTTCAATTCCTACTCAAGGTGGCTGGTTCAATTCCTACTCAAGGCAGTTGGTTCAAAAATTATCAAATATATAAATAAATAACAATAATAAAAGGAAAGAAAAAAAAAAAATAAATAAACTTTGAAATAAAAAAAAGGTCAACATTGAGGTCCACTTTCATCGAGCTGCCTAAGCACAAGAGGTAGCTAAGCACAAAACATTTCTGCTTACTGGAATAAGGTAACAAGCCAAAATACTATTCCTCATACCCTGTCTGTGACTAGTTTCCTGTTAGTTTTAGATTAGCAGAAAGTCAATTAAAGCAAAATGTTGTGCTTAAGCAGCTCTATGCCAGGCCCAATTTCATAGAGCTGTTTAAGCACAGAAAGTTTGTAAGCACAAAACAATTTTGCTTACGAGAACAAAGTTACCAGTCAAATTACCACATCATATGTATTGTTTTTTACTGGTTTCTGTTTGCTTCGCACAAAAGTATTAAGCAGCTCTATGAAAATGACTCCCTGTGAGTTGTAAAATACTTAGATCATTACAAAATAAGACTTTTTGGTCATACTGTATTCATCTCTTCAGGTTTAATTCAATTACCAAATAATATACAATGATGGCATAAGTGTGGGTTCTCCTTCAGCGACAGGTTGTGTAAGTTTCAAATGTTTTCCCAACACAATACTACATTGTATGTAACACCACACCTTTATGTAGTACATACATGCGTTCATGTTCTATTTTCAGTCTTGAAACTTTACCTTGTTTTGACCAAAGGTTGTTGTCCTTGTTGATGTTATTATTGGTTTCCTTTTGGGCAAAACCATACATTTTTAATGTCTACAGTATATATCTACAGTACATAATAATATGTCTGAACAACACCCATTATCACACATGATTTGTTTTTTAATCGTTTGCGAAAAAACCAGAAAACCTAGTCCATTAGTTTGAGCAATCAAGAGGTTTAAACAATGCTATGAAGTAAGTAAAACACAAACAGCAATTTATTTAAGCACAAAAGTTGGTAAGCTTGTGCGTACATTATGGATTTGCATTGTTACGACATTTCTTTTTATACAGTGAGTGCCACAAGGTTAGCATACCTTTACATATGAAATGGAAACTCGCGCAGTAAGCACAAAATCAGCCGTTAAGCAGCTCTATGAAATTGGGCCCAGATGTTTTACATAGCGCAGTAAGCACAAAATGTTATGGTAAGCAGCACCATGAAATTGGGCCCTGATTTTTAGCAGTAGGGACCTGGCCCCATTTCCAAAGAGCTATTAAGGAGAAAATCGTGATGAACAATTTTCTGCTAACCAAATAATAAGCAGGATACAGTCACAGATGGTACTAGTGAAACCAAATTTTGTTGGCTGGTAACCTTATTCTGGTAAGCATAATTTTGTTGTGCTTAGCTAATTTTGTGCTTCAGCAGCTTGGTGAAATTAGGCCCTGGATCTATACAGTGTACAGGGTGGGAACTACTGAGTTTATCTTCACAGCGAATGTTACAGATTGGGTGTTTCGCCAGTAGGTGAAAATGACTAAGTCCCAAGACTCTAGTTGCAAAATATATTTAAAAAACTAAGAGGTGAAAAGTTAATTTACATAGGTGCTCATCTGTGATGGTTATGTTTTTTATGAGTAAAAAAGTTACAAATATTAAGTTTTCACAGGGACGATGAGAGCACTCCTGACGTCAGTTTCTTGTTCAGCCTCTTTTAAGTTTATGTCCTGGGCTCGATTTTACAAAGAGCTGAAGTTGATCTGAAGTGCAAATCAGACTCAATTGCTAAGCAAAGTGTGATGTCACAATACAAAACACTATTGTAATACTGACAACTCATCTTAGAATCTTGGTGTTTTGTGAAATCAACCCCAGGTGATATTGTAGGCAGTTCTTGGTTTACAAAACTTTATCACTATACGAATAAGTAACCTGTACCTGGTTGCTATACCTTTGCTCATGATTAAGGAACCAGCTGGTTTTAACAGCCACAAGCTGGGTGTAATCTGAATGCAGAAACCAGGAACTGGTTATTTATTTACACAGAAGTGAATAGTAAGTTAATAAGGAATAAGGAACTAACTTTACTTTCTTATCTCATGTAGGCAGGCTGTTTAATTGCTAACATTGATGTACCCGATTGCTGAATGACACCAGGTTGACCTCTGTGACCTGAGTTGACCCAAGTTGACCCCATAGAAACCTAACAAGAAAAAGCGTCAGTCCATCTTCCTCTGGCTCTTCGCAAAATTAAGCAGTGTCAGGAAAAGTTGGACTTTCTGCCCACAAATCTGCAAAATAAAAAAAAACCAAAGGTATAAATTTTGTTTAACAACTTGTTTTGACTAATATTTGAGGTTTTACCTGCCACACAGGGCAATTTTTCTCTCTATTATATTGAGCCTACATTGTAGTTCTATAAATATCTCCCTGATTGTCATACAAAATCTCCCTGATTGCAAGATTCAAATGTTTGCAGTTCTGAGTACATTCTGATGTCCAGAATCTCACTTCTGCTTTGTGTTTCTTTGCTTTGCTGTCCTCTTTGCAATGCTCCTGTTAAAAAGAGGTAACTTTGCCACTCCCAGCGATCTTTTCATAACTTAAGCTGACAACATTGTACATGCATTACAAAAACAAAACCTTAATGTTTGCCTACGGCTGTAAGACATCAATCTTGAGGGTGCATTTTAAGATTTCCAGTAGAGGCTCTTTCAGATGTTTACCATGTCAACAACTTGATAATCTGGGGTTGAGAAAACTGAAGTTTCAGTCAGAAGGAGGTTTGAAACTTCAATCCTTCATTGAATGAGAAAATAATTTGTTACATTATTGGGTTGTTGTAAAAATACGAACATTATAATCATTTCTTTATTATGCAGATAGGCAACTATGCTTAGATTCTGTGGCAGCATAAACAACTCATAGAAATTCTTATCACTTGGCTTGATTCAAAGGGAGGGTACATCTTTGGTAAAGACCCCAGAAATGAATGACCACAAAAATGTACTTGGTAAAGAGCACTGGAGAGCTTGATTATTTTTAAAACAGTGCTAGAATCGACACCCCTTGAAGTAATGCAGTTTAAGAGAAAGAGGTAATTTTCCACCTAAATAGTTGAGTCTGAGAAAGGC
This sequence comes from Pisaster brevispinus, assembly GCA_023634235.1. NCBI lineage: Eukaryota > Metazoa > Echinodermata > Asteroidea > Forcipulatida > Asteriidae > Pisaster > Pisaster brevispinus. The sequence continues at coordinate 10,732,473 of JAMKCF010000007.1, forward strand.
TTCAGGCATGAAGCCTTTCTAAGGTATCTGAAACCACACAATCCTACACAACAACATGAACAAGGGCTGTTTTTGTTTCTTTTATTATTTTCATGCAACTTCAATGACCAATGGTGCCCAAATTTTCACTGGTTTGTCATTTCATGCACGTGTTGGAATACACTAAGTGAGAATACTGGTCTTCGACAATTACCAAAAGTATACTCCACCTTTAAAGAAGCAAGGCCCAGTTTTCACTGAAAATAATTATATTTGTTTTTTATATTTTATGTCTAATCGTATTTTGGCAGATGATGCTGTTTGAAACGAAAAACGTACAAACAACTTTCGGATATGTCATAAACAATGCATAAAATACATGTACATGTAGCATGCAAAATTCTATGTACATGTTTATCATTGGCATATTTTTCATGCAATACCTATGAAAGCTTGTAACTTTCCCGAATCTATAAACCTAGCTGTTCAAAACTTAAACCTAATTTTTTTCGGGTAAAAATTATCTGAGAAAAACAAAATTCAATAATCGTAATACAAGAGTCTTATATTACATGCACCTATAAAGGTAATCAAGGCACTTCACAAAACAACATATCAAGACCAATATATGCAGTACTGTGTAAGGGCTTTACAAGATGTTTTTGGAGCTGCTCCATTGTTCTAATCCTATAGGTAGATATATACACAATAAAACCAACCTGTGAAAGTTTCATTTCAATTCAAAAGGTGGTTACGGTTTTTAGATATTGCCAAAAATCCAGAGCAACAATGTCCAGCAGGAAGAAAAATCCCTAAGAAGAATACACAATCTGAGAATCGTTTCTGACAGAAACGTTTCTTAGATTCAAATATTTCCATAACCACATTATTTTGAATTGAACTGTTTCTCAAAATGCTATATACTATCGAAAGCTGCTGTACATTTAGCCAAGTAAGATTTGGTTGCCATTAATTTTTAGAGGGATTACCAAAACGTATACCTTTCCTCGACCAGCTTCTGCCAGACCAACGGAAGCAAACCCCTTCAATTATCAATATGTGTAACTGGGTTCTTTTACTTGTATTACACAACACAAAGGACCTATGGCTTAACAATAACGGTTCAGTGTCTTGCTTAAGGACACAAGTGTCCACACCAGGACTCCAACCCACTTTCTGCTGATCAGAAACACCAGAGCTTAACTCCAGTGTGCTTGACCCCTCTGCCACGACACGACATAGTTCATAAACTCATCGATGTGTTTCTGGCTTGATGTCGGAGAGTCAAGAGAAACGAGATTGAAACAATATTTGAAACATCATTTTTAAGATGAACAAAGTATTTTAGATACTTTTTTTTCTGAATGATTACGTCTCTTCACCTTTCAGCTGTTAGGCACCAGCAACCGCTCCTTTGGAACGAGATTAGATCTTCCAGCCGACTGACTTCAATTAGAGTATGTAAGAAGTATTATCAGACACTTGAATTGTCAATTGTCGACCTTAGCAACATACTTCAGTCAAGGATGGTAACACGGCACATGTAACTTATTGTTTTTTATTAGGCTAGGAATTCATCTAATTAATGTATGAACATCCACTATTTATTACTTATAATTTATCCAATTTGATAAATCATAAATTTACTGTGTTTATATGTGTTCTTTGTGAAGAGGGCAGAACTTGTACAAGTGTGGGTTTCTTGTCGGAGCTCCCCAGACTACTAATTGATGCTCTGTTTAGCTGTTTGCCCTTGTATCTTACCTGCCTTGTTGTATGAAAATAAACCTAAATTATACACCTACTCAAGGCTGTTTAGTTCTCTGGGATACCAGAAAAGGACTTGTACTCCCGAGTCCCTACTCCAGTCCTGATTTGGGTGACTCAGACTTTACTGAGGTCACATCGGCAAAAAACTCCACCTTGTATGGCTCAAATTTGAGACCGAGACTTACAAATCACACACTGTATTATTTCCCCCCAAATTAACTTATCAAAAGTTATATCAAATAGAGTATTTAAATGGTTACTGTTTCTATCATCATTGCGAGGAAAACTATATGGTATACCACAGGAAATAAAATTCACTGTTAATTTTAATTTGGTTAAGAGCCATTCAGAATAATCAACAATTAGAAATTTTGATAAAACTTGTTTTGACCCAGCCACCCACCCCAAATTTAGATTCATTTAATATCATACTGAAGAATAAGTATTGCCTCAAATGAAGCCGATATTTGAGAACAATGTTCTCCCAGCTCAGGAGTTTTACGATGGCTTTTCCTGGCTTCCTGCAAGCAACTTTGGAATTGTTGCTATCTAGCATCAGGCATCAGGAGGTTGGCTACTGAAACAAGGCTGACCAATAACAACACAGACATACAGTAACAGACTATATCTGGAAAAGACTGGTGAGTGAATTTCCCCTTAAACATTAATGTTCTCTCTTACTTTAAATGTAAACGAATTTCCAGTTATTTCTTTTGTCCCACTCACAATAAAAATTTCAAAAACAAGAAAAAGAAGAAAAACCTTGATTATTCCCCTTAAACATTGATTATTCTGAATGGCCTGTTAGTAATATAATGTTTCATCATCTCAATCAACTAATTGATTTAACTAATCTTGAACAGTTTAGTTATTTTTCAATTACTTGTTACTGAGACTCAATAAAAGTGCCTCTTGACTTGGACTCGACCTAAGTGACATAAAATTTGGACTATAAAAACCAAAAGACTCCTGACTGAGACTTGACTCAAATGACTTGAGGTTTGGACTAAAATCAAGTGAATTTTGTCTGGGAATCGACACAAGTGACATGAGACTGGGACTCGCAGACTTTCACCAAAGTGATTTGAGGCTTGGATTCAAAATTTTCAATTTGTTATACATTTTATAAGAAGTTTGATAAATTATTATGCTTCAGTATAATCCACTGGGAAGAAAATTCTCAAGTTTTATTACTTACTTACTTTTTATTACTTAATGGTTTTTTTGCAAGATTAAATAAAATTTGAATCTTTGAATCTTGACTTGCAATACCAGTGTGACTTGAGTATATTGGACTGAAACCAAGTGACTCATGACTGGGACCCCAGTGATTTGAGACTTGGACTTGGACTCGACCCAAGTCATTCATCTGCAACTTTGGGTGACGATACGTTCCAACCTATAACCAAGAAGGCTTATATTAAGTTAAATTTAACGATTAATTTTTTGTTCTTTGCGCTTCATTTCTCCAGGTTTGGGCAAATCTAATCACTTCCATAGAGCATCTCAACCAATCATTGGTTTGTGATTTATGGTTCGTGTTAGCGACAGGGCAACTTTTATCAAATTGAACACCTGTTCCAGGGAGGTGCTTTAACAAATTTTACCTTTTTTTTAGGATGGTGTGAAGGGGGGGGGGGGTAGGGCGAGTAATTGGGAGGAGTTAAACACTAAAAATTAGATTTACAAAGCAGGATTTACAAAGCAGGTTTTACAACCATTCAAGTTTTTCAAAAACTAGAAACTTGGAGCCTAATGTTCAGAGTTGAAAGTTCATCGGCAGTTGAACATAACATGTCATAACAATTAAAATTTATAAGGCGCTATATATAATTCCATTAATGATCAAGATCATAGTGCACAAAAAGCAATTAACATGGAAAAAGGTGAGTCTTTAGAGCTTTACGAAATGTAGATAAAGTAACAGAGTCCCTAATGTCAGTAGGAAGATTGTTCCAAATCATTGGCCCAGCTACACTGAAAGCTTTTTGACCAAGAACTTTGAAGAGCTACTCTTGTTCAATTCACCATTTTGGGGACACAAAATCCTGCAGTATAAATGACTCTCATGTTCAATCGCCCAGTGGCGTGACCCGGAGGGGGAGAGGGGGGGGCAGGGGGCTCAGAACCCTTGATGCCCTCTTAACCCCTCCCCCCCACCCAACGAGATTGAAAAAAAAGAAGGCACAAATGATTGGTTTGATACATTCAACAATACCCCCACCTCTGTTTCATAGTGAGATAATTGTGACCCAAAAGGTGGAATTAGCATTCATCGACTCAAAAAAGGACATCACAGTACAGCAAACAAAAGGGAACGCAGTTAAACGCAGTTCCCGAACTGGCGGCTACGGCTACAGCTATGACTGTTGCTAAGGGTGTTGCTGAGGATGTTCCTATATTTCAACGATGAAACGGCGATCCAGCCGTAGCCATAAACTCGAACACCCCCCTCAGTTTAAAAGATGACTGATTGACAAAGTTCATACTAGGAACCAATCCTCCAGGGATATATTTCCAGCAGAAATACTCTCCAAGTGGAGAAAATGATAAAGAATTTGAAGACCCCCCCCCCCCCACCACCACCATTTCCTAGCTTGCTGGCTGCAACTGGAACACATGCTAAAATCGTTCATCTACAAGCCCAAGATCATTGAACAGAGTCACCTGTTTTTCTTTGTTTTCGTTTACTACGACCACCTCATTTGATGGAAATTAATGCTCATATTTTGATTGGATGGCACGCTCGTTAAAAACTCGTGGATGGAAAAGAATTTAATCTTTTAAAAAAATCGACGACTTCAAGTGGGGTAGTCAAGGTTGAAACATAGAGCCCTCACCTAACCTCTGGTAAACCCACCACAAGCATCGAATCACACAACAACACAAAACACTTGAAAAGGAAAGACAGAGACTCCTGGAAGATAAATGATGCCCCGCTCCAAAAGAGTATCGAATGATCATTTCCCACTCAGAAATTAAATTCTTCCAACTCATCACCAAGATCAAAAAGAATTGCCCGCAATCAGGACACTTTTTTCCTCCCCGCTGCCGCCGGTAGACCGAAGCAGGGGTCACATACCACTCAGCCTACCGTGGTGTACATGTATAAACTCAAGAAGCCCCTCATCCCCGCACCAACGCTCTTGAATTCATCAAGGAAGCTGTGATTTACAAGCACCGCACACGTGCAGCTCACTGAAACCAACTCTAATCGTTTGATTTACAGGCCCAGACATGGAGTTTTTTTTTTTACTCTCAGCTCCACCACCGTGGGTTTAGCTCTCGCGGAGGGCTGTGAAACATTACGAGTCCCTCTGGAATGGTCAGGGTTTTTTCTTTTTTTTTCCGAGGGGGGGGGGGGGGGGACTGCTATGGATTGACAGAGATTAAACGTGGCATTTGATCCGTGAGGGTTTTTGGAGTTCGTAAAACAAAGTTGGAATGAAGTGCGCTGCTATGCCATGAATCAATGAAAAGTTTGTCAGAAATCGACAGAGACAAATGTAAATATGTGCAGAGGGCGGGTGTAGACATACATCATATACATCATACAAAGTAAATTGCTGAAACTACAGATACTTTCACTAAAAAACCCAACAAGAGGGACAAAGGAGATGGTGAAATGGCGCCCCCAAACCCCCAACCCACCCTAACCCAAATTGTTTTTCTTCATTTATTCGTTTCTTTTTTCTATTCTTGAGTTGAGAAGCATAACAACAAAAAACACTGAAAAACTCAACAATTAGATTAAAACAATATAATAAAAAAAAAAGAGAGAGAAAAAAGAAATTGAACCAAGCGCTTGTCAAGTGTTGGGTGCGTTTATCCATTTTGTCTGTCTGTGTGTTTGTTTGTTTGTTAATTTCAGTGGAGAGGGGAACAATTACTTTTGTTGAAAACAGGGTTATGGTAGCGGTTGTACTGCCAGCTTTTTCACCCAATCTGACCGACAACATCAGACAATAAATCTTACTTATGCCATTTTGTGAGTTAGATTCCCTGTGTGCCACAGTGCAAGGCGCGTTCCATGGTTCTAGTCGGCAAAAGTTCAGTTTAACACGCTCCATATTTTTTGTACATGCAATTTGACCCCCAAAACAGCAGACCATGGGCAGACAGTAGCCAGGTAGCTGCATGGAACATAACTGCAAGGTGACTATAAGCAAACTATCAAAATACTATCCTCTTCTTCAAATGAATTCCAACACAACAAATCAGATTTCAAAATGATAGAGTTTGCATGTTTTACCACTTTCTAAGTTTGACTTTGTTCCAAAAAAGTTGATCTTTGTGATATTCATTTGACAAGCCTGTCAGCAACCACTTCTATATGACAACAGTTTATGTAGAGTATTTGTATGCTACAAATACTCCTGCATTCCTTGCATTTTGTCACCTTTTCAGCAATAAATCTTGAAAAGTTTAGAGTTGAAACCCAAAGTGATACTAACGAGATCTTTTTGCAAAGTCTTGGTATTCATTGAGATGCCAGTGACAGTGATATCAGCTGCAAAGCTAGCAATTTTACCAGGGAGAGGTCCCAACAAAACAGTGGTGTAACCAGAGAGCTCGGCCATGAAACCCCACCCCACCGTTACACAGCTTAGCGCAAATGAAATTCCTTACTAACCTGTGACTACTCTTAGGCTAGCAGGGATTCTTCTGCCACCACAAATCACAAACACTGTTTTTTAGTGTTATGCTTATGGTGAGCAGAATCATGATATTGCACCCAGGTAAACAGCATTCATGCAACCCTGTCAACTCCTTAGGAGCATGCAGCCCCGCCTAGAAAAAAAATTGTCTCCCATCACAGGTACCAATTTACTACTAAGTGATGACAATTGGGGCCCCAAAGTCCTGACAAAAACTCATTTGTTTCTTTCAACTTATTAATACTTATAGATGAAATTTCATGACTTAGGTGGCATGAAATTAAATTTGATCTCTTTTGTGGCATGGGTGGGTAGTGCGTAAAGCGCTCCAGGGACCCTGGTCAAATTCCGGGTTCAGGCCATATGGGAGTTGAGTCCGCAATGGTTCTCTCCTATGCCTAAAGGATCCTCTTCGGGCCCTCCAGTTTTCCTCCATCCAGAAAAAAACTTTCGGTCTCTGACATGTTCATACATGGGTCAACCAGAATGTAGCCAATCCTTCGGAATTCAGCACCTCAGCTCTAAAGGATGACTTGCATCCAAAATTGTTTTTACTATTATTATCATTACTTCCTCGACTACATGAAAATAACTACATTACAAATTGTATCAGTCAATTTGGCAACAAGAAGATGCATAGATCTGTAGATGTATCTTTAAACAGCTCTATTAAAAAAACGCTGCCCATGTCTTCCAGTGTCAACACTATCTAGTAACTCAAGGTTAAGCGCAAAGTTTTTATTAAGGCATTTTAAGTGGTTAGAGGTCAGAGCTGTAACAATTTATATTGGATAAGTGTGGGCCTGAGATGTAAATGTGCAATTGTACATGTATGTCACAGATGTGTCAATTTGGTAGAAAGGAATTTTTTAAAGGTTTTGGGTCAGGATAAGTTTAAGACTTTGGCATGTTTTACATTTTTTTGTGTGGACGGGTAATAGAATACTTTCAAATTCAATTCAGCAGTCCCTTGGGAAAATGCTTTTTTTTTCCTTTCAAATTTCAATCTATTAATCACATCTAATTAATATATTTAAAAAATAATAATAAAAACAGTAAGCAAAATAATGAAAAAGGAAATTGGACTTGAGCAGCTGTCTTTTCTTATTTCGCTCGCACAAAAATGTCCCGTTGAGAAGTAATTGTGCCAAGTGCATGCATCTGATTTTTTTTTCACAAACTCAACTTTGAACAACCCTAGCATTTCTAGGACATACATGTAATGTCACATTGGCCAAACATCCCTCAGGTTCTAACCCAACTGGCAAAGGACAGAAATATGAAACATTAAACGGAGTTAAAAGATCATGAATAATCCCGGATGGGTCATCAACAGGGCCTCCCGATGATACCCATGGAAGCTGGGATAGAGGGTAAGAGAGGTCCCCTGGTGGTGTTTAGGGAGGCCAAGTTTGTCCAGAATTGGTACAGACAAACAGATGTTCTTAGGAGATAATTTATCTCTTTGATGTACTCAGCGAGCAGTGATGGTGTTACTGCACTGGGATGATACATCAGGGTAGAATTGAAGGCTGACATGTCTGATGAGCTGACGGTTCAAGTGAGTTTCTGAGATGAATGTTGTCAATTTCCGCTATGATGTTCACTTCAAAATTGACCATTCAATACATTAAATAATATCAATTCTGGAACAGTAAACTCTCCAGTTCTTGGCTTTACTGAACGAGAGATCAGTAGTATCAAAACTAAATTAATGACTGCGGTTTTTTTTTTTTTTGGGGGGGGGCCTTGCTTCTAAGGGAAGGTATACGTTTGGTAATCACTCTCAAAACTAATTGCTAATATACTTATTGGTCAGAAGCCTACAGCGGCTTTCGATAGTATAAAGCATTTTGAGAATCATTTCACTTCTAAGTAATGTGGCGATGGAAAAAGATATCAGTTTTTTGTCCCCTAAAATTTAAATCTGAGAAACGTTACTCTCAGATAAGTTTCTCAGATTGTGTACTCCAATTACAGACTATTCTTCCTGTGTGAACGTAACCACTCCAGACTTTCGCTGATATATCAAAAACGCGACCAAATGAAATGAAATTTTCGCAGGTTAGTTTTGTATATATACATTTATCTAGGATTAAAACATTGAACGTTTCCAAAAACCAAAGGTATACTTTGCCTTTAAGACAAGTATTACATCTTGAAACCTCTCAAAACTCCAAGACCTGGACTAAAGGGTGGTGAGACAGACATGAGATTGGGGTTGAGGTTGGAAATTAAAAGGGTGGTGAGACTGAGAATGAGATTAAAGGATGGTAAGTTTACAATTGGACTAAAGAGTGTAGAGATCGAGGATGGAATTAAAGATGAGTGAAATTAAAAATGAGGTTTCAGGGTGGTGAATGAGAAGACTCAACGATGGTGAGACTGAATGAGATTAAAGGGTGGTGAGATAAAACATGAGGTCCTAGAATGACAGACAAGAATGAGATAGTAAAGGGTGGTGAAGCTGATGAGAATAAAGGGTGGTGAGATCAAGAATGGGATAATACATGTAGGATATTGAGGTTGAGAATGAGATTAAATGGTTATGAGATCAAGAAACAGATTGAAGCACAGAGAGATCAAGAAATCAGAGACTAAAGGGTGGTGAGATCAAGGATAAGATTAAAGGATGCGGAAACGACAAAGGTGAGAGACATTAAAGGTTGATGAGATGCAAACGACAATTTATTTTCCAATAAAAGCCATAAGCAGCTTGTGTGACATTCCTGGCATTTTGGATGTCTGCCAGTTTCTGCTAAAAATAAGCAAGGTATTTTTGCACTAAGAAGGAGGGCCACTGGCTTGAAGAGTGGCTATGACCAGATTACCGGAACGCTGAAAATTCCTATTCTTCAATGTTGTCATTTCAGTCAACAGCCATAGCCTGAGCCAAAGCCACTTGATTCGGACATGGCTTGAACAGTTTTATTGGATTGAGTACACCAAATGGAGCTATGAGAACCCACAGGGCTCTGCACTGGTCTGGGTCTGTTAGGCAGAAAATATTGCTCATCACTTTTATTTGCCATTGTATAACATTTAGCAGGGTACCAGCGCACAGGGCAGTTTTGGCTGGTAACTGATTTCCGTTAAGCCAGACTTCTCTGTGCTTAGCAAACTCTTGTAGTTATTGGCTTTGTTTAATTGGGCACTGGTGTCGTGTACCTGAGTAAAATGCAGTTCAGACACCCTTTAAAAGTCAGGTGTTGAACCCCACCCACACAGATGCAAACGACGCTAACGATTACCTTTTGCACTTTAACCAGCTCAAACTGATAGCGTCGAAAATTTTACAAAACAAACCCCCAACCTCCTGATATCATTGTTCCTGCACTGTTTCCCATGGGGAGAACCCCCGGTAGTCCCTTTACAGTAAGTTGTCTCACGCACGTCAAATTAACCAAGTTCGGCTGCTGATTTACACTCGCTATATTTGCCCCAGCAGGCACCCCATACCTCCCGCGAGACGCACACTTGACATTGAGCTTTGGGGTCTACTGATTCTCCGGTGGTCATTAGCCACCGCAAGTTCAAGAAGCCATGAATACGCTCCAACAAATCAAACCATTTGTGTCACTCAGATTAAATGAATGTGAAAATGTGGTTTTTTATGATCCTATAGTAGCATGTAGACTTTGAATAAAACAAGACTTTATGAGATTTTCGAATTTTACTTTTTACTTTTTGATGTGGAGCTACAACGAAAACATTAGCTGTAATAGTTCAGGGAAGCTGGAGGTACATGCAGGAATTGATAATCCTCTTCAAACAGTCTACATGTACATGGAGGGAAACTTGCACCAGAAAAGGAGTTCCAAAGAGACGAAGCATGTAAGGAAAAAGAAATTGGAAGAGCTCTTTGTTCTACATCTCAGCAAAGACAGAGTGTATGGGTGAGAAAAAGCAGAAAACCTGGTTTCCTGCTCAAACATCCTGATAGGGGAACCAAGTTGGTTATTAACTGGTAGAACTTTTACAATAGAATTATCTGTAGAACAGACAGAGAATAGTTGCTACAGACCGTCATTTGTGATGTGATCAAGCAAAATGAGTCGTTTGTTGACCCAGCATGCCCAGGTCATTTTTTTTTTTTTATACACTTGAACTATGACTTGAGACTGTTGAAACCCCATGTTGATGCCACCTTTGGTTCAAAGTAGTAAAAGTAGACACACCAAGAGATGCGAGAGAATGAAACTGAGAAAAAGGAGTTTCAAGTTGAGTTGTTTATTGAAAATACATCTGGACATTTTCTTTCAATGCTAATTTTAACCCCTTTTTAATGTTATCTATCAGGAAGGAAGTTACCAATATAAAATAATTTGGGTTTGAACAAAGAAAAAATGACTGGAGCGGGACTTGAACCAACGACCTCCGGATTAACGTACCGGCGCTCTAATAATAAATAAGATACATTTTGGCATTCACATCTACAAAAACAATTTGTTTGCAAATGTCACCCCTGTTGGCCTGTTTTGGCTTGTTTCTCCACACTGATATTTCCAACAAAGGACTCATTTAGCTTGATCGCATCACATTTACGTGTAAAGGAGCTCTACAACACTGTAAAGTCCTGTTTTTATAAAAGGAGCTCTACAACACTGTAAAATCCTGTTTTTATAAACAGGTCACACTCTAAGATACGACTTTGAGACCCTTAATTAAGGTCAGGGCTAGAATTTGGCGAAAAATTCCACCAGACCACAGGGCTTGTAGCTCAAACTGTTTACTGGTCCAAAATGTGTTTTTACAAGACAAGAATCTTCATAAGAAAGAGCTTTCTAAACAGATTAACAAGTAATTTTTTGTATTTGAACAAGCACTAAGAGAAGATTATCTCATTTGTGTTTTGGGTTAGTAGGCCTATATTTTGATACTCAACGGAATTGTATTATCAGACTCAAAGTCAAAATTTGAACATCTTTCTTTCTGCTAAAGATAATAAACAGTGATGTTTTTCAATTAAAAAACACAAGACTGCTGTACTTGTCAGGTTATAAGTTTACTGGCCCAGGGCTAAAATCACTGGCTTTGGGCCTGCTGTCCAGAGTCAAATTTGAGCCCTGGGGGTGATAAAGGTAGTTATTACATGTATATCGTTGGTTTTTTAAGACGATCAGAAACGTTGAGTTGTCAAACCAAGAATTCCTCTCAGAACTACCACAACTCACAGAGAGAGATACGGTGTCTCCGCAGACTTCACTTGAAAAAAAGATCCTAAAATCAGGAAAACACCCAAGATCAAGAAATCCCAGACCTGTACCGATGCTCTTCATCTCTCCACAGACCTTTCTCCCCATCACTCAACTGATCCACCACTAGACAGACCCTCCTGAGGTAAAATTCTTTGGAAACCTGATTGCCATTTTAAACATTCACCTTGACAAACTAACCCAGCCTCCAGGCACTGGGTCATAAATCCGCCAACAATTCCGGACAGCCATCCTAGCTTTCCTAACCATCAATTTCGCTGCGATAAAAGAAATGCGTGTTCCTCAAGTCAGCCAGGACTTGATGACCGATGGCAAGGGGGCTATTTAGGGATGGAGGTTAAAGGGTAGAGACCAGCATGGTTGACCACACATGTGGGATCAGCCCCCAATCAACACTTTCCCTCCTTCTTTAAATAGTCCACCCCAACTTCAAAGCCTCTCTTGGGGTTAGAACCAAAATCTTTTCAAAAAAAGTGAGACAGACCACTAATCCTAACTGACCTGCTTGATTGAACAATACCATCAGGGCTCAAATTTGTCACTGGACCGCAGGCCCGCGGCCTGGGATTGTAGCATCAGGCCAGTAAACTTACGACCGTAAAAGTCCGGTGGTCTTGTGTTTCTGAATAAGAACACCTCACTGCATTTTTAATTTAAACTGATAATTATAAATATCTTTCAATTCCGTTGAGTATTGAAGTATAAACTCATAAGAAAAATAAGATAAATCTTCTCTTAGTGCTTGTTCCAAAAACAACTCAAAAGTGAGTTTTGATTCCGGTCTTGTAACAAATTTGTTGGCCCAGTCCAGGGCTCGAATTTGGGGGAAACACCCACAAGACTGCAGGGCTTGTAGCTCAAAATTTTTACTGGACCAGAATTTATTTTACAAGACCAGAATCAAAATGAGTTGAACAAGCACTAAGAGAAAATCTGTCTCATTTGTCTTACATGTAGTACTTTGATACTGAAGAGAATTGAAAATTGTTTATCAGACTCATAGTCAACATTTTGTTTTCACAAAAATGTTACACGATGAGTTAGCCTACTATTACTCAATAGAAAAACATAAGACCACCGACTTGTCTGGTTATGAGTTTACTGGCCCGATGCTAAAATCACTGGCCTCGGACCTGTGGTCCAGTGTTAAATTCGAGCCCTGCAGTCCAGTAAAAGTTTTGAGCTACAAGTCCTGCAGTCTGGTGAATTTTTTCCCAAATTCGAGCCCAGACTATGGATCTTATCATATTGTAGATTATCATATACGTATTAATTGTTCATTGTACACTTGCATTTAAACATTTTATTGTTCAATGTACACATACATTGGTGACAAAAATATAGAGGATGTATCAGAAATGGCGGCTACAGCTATGGCTATGACTGTTGCTAATGGTGATGCTAAGGACGTCTTCTACCTTAACACATGACGATGCGGAAATCTAGCCGTAGCCGAGTGGGCACCAGTCACAGCATCGTTAACTTTATGGAATATTGGCTGGTAATCTGTTTCTGCCAAGCAAGTTTTTTTTCTGTTCTTAGCAAGTTTCTGTGCTTACAGGTTTTATGACATTGGGCCCTTGGGCTGGTTTCACAAAGCACTAAGATCACATCTTAAGAAAGTTGTTAGTATTGCCATAGTGATTTGTATTGTGACATCACACTTTGATAAGCAATTAAGAGTGATTTGCAGTTAAGATCAATCTTAGCTCTTTGTGAATTTGAGCCTTGATCAGTTAAATCTGGCTTGAATATCAAAGGAAAAGTACCTTAAACATGAAGACTGTACACCAAGCAGCATTGCACTCAAGTGGCGTCCACAGATTCGGTGTTACTTGTTGAATTGCTTCCTGCATCTTTAGTTTCCTCCCGCTTACTACTGCCTTCCACACTGTCCTCGGTGTGCTCAGTCGTATCGCCTGGACCTTCTTTCGTCTTTTTGTCATTTTGGAGGAAGTCCTCCCATTTCTTGAGACGTTCTTCCCTCTCCCGGTCAGTTTCCTCAATCCTGTAGTCTGTCACGCCGTCCCAAAGCTCACAGGTCAATTGGCGCTTAGCAAACCACCTAATTGCACAAGTAGATTTGAAACTTTGGGATAAGTGTCCTTCGAACTACTCAGTTTATTAATTGTTTTTCTTACCCTACACCAGCGTGTAGTTAGGCTTTGTACGTACATTGTGTTTCTCCACAGTGCAAAAACTTAACAATTTAATTGTATAAAGAAATAGATCACAAGGGAAACTGACTGGGTAAATTTTAAATAATGTTGGGTTTAAAAGTTTAACAAATTTACAAGAGCAAGACTTGAACCTGAGACCTCCGGATTAACCGGTTCTCTACCAACTGAGCTATCTAGCCCTAATGTCGACAGTGTCCTTATTTTGTCAATATCTTTGTTATGGCTACAAGGAGATAGCTCAGTTGGTAGAGCACCGACACATTAATCCTGAGGTCTGAGGTTCCAGTCTCGCTCTAGTATATGTTTCTTTGTTCAACCAAAATAAAAATATCTTAGGAGACTAATTATCCTTAGCTTAGAAGCTGCATTGGGAAGGAGGTCTGTACAGCGTGTTTGAGACGCAGTCATGCAAGGGTGCCTTAGGCAGCCAGCCACATCGACAGATTCACCCATATGACCAGGCAGCTCAACCAGAGATCGACAATTGTTTGATTTTTCCGCAAGGAGGAAAACTGAGGGCCGGAGAAAAACCCTCATAGCAAAGGAGAAAAACTATTGCACAACTCTACTCACTGATGGCCCTAGACGGAAATCAAACCAGGGCCACAGTGGTAAGAGGAGAGTGGTTTACCCACTAGCTACCCATGCCACTCAAAAATAGATTACAGATGAGTAGTGTTCCAAAAAGTGATGTCTCACGATATTTAGTTTGTGGTGCCCCATAAGCTCATGGTTAAATGGACTGAGGTTTCGATGCTAGCATAGTCTTTCTCAAAGGCTAAATGACAACTACTTACTAGAGTAATGGAAGCGGTCAGGTGGAAAAGGAATGAGAAGAAAGGAGACGAAAGCTGTTAAGGATGAGCAACATCTTGAAAGAGACCACGCCGCCTCTAAAAGAAATTTACCCATGGTTGTACCCACAAGTTTACTAGTTATAGTTATTTGTGGTTTATTCTCACCTGCCGTTGAGTGCTGCCACACACAAATCAGCAAACTCCACATCTTTAAATTTGACGGATGCGACTCCGTCAGGATGCCTCTGAAAATGAATTAACATTGGAGAGATTTATACACAAACGCAAGGACTTACTGTTTAGAATAATACAGCAGAATGGTTCAGAGGTAAAGGGGAGGACCGAGAATAAGAAACAACGAAACCATGTTGAAATTCCCTGGGGTGAGAGTCCATGGTAAAATGAAAAAAAATCTGAAACTAGGATCCAAACTATAGGAGGTATGTTGACATGATGGCATTTCCACCTTTTGGTAACCCCTGGAGTTACAGATTTCAAGGAGCTTCTGGGAACAGTATCCTCAGTGCAAGAGAAGTAGATCAAAGAGCAGGATTTATTTCTATCTGGAGAAAATTACTGCATATTTTTTTCACCAGGCAGACAAAGAAGTCTGAGTTTAGATAGGGTCTGAGAATTCACATTCCGCAATTTCCCTGCCACTTTGGCTCCAGAGCTCATACTAGCACTTGGGGAGATTTGTTCACTTTAAATTCTGGCTTGGATCGGAGGACATGAGCAGATTGAAATCAGTTCTAAACAAATTTTGTTCTACTTTTCAAGACATTCCCTTTGATGCGTATATGTGATGGGCCCTACGAAAATGAGTCGCTTGTCGCACAGCCCACTTTTAAGTACAGGGCTGTTTAGTGTTGGGAGGGTGAAACAAAAATTGAAATTAATTTTTGTGATATGCGGTTTCTTGCTTCTTAAGGGTCTATAATTACATACTCAAATAAAAACTTTTTTTGTATTGATAAAGATGAATAAAAAAACAGGTTTTTCAGACCCTTTTGTTTCATTTATGACTTAAAAAAAAAAAAAGTCATAATCTGAAAATGACCCGTAATTGAAAAACAGCATGTTTTAATAAAAAACATCAAAAAGAAATATTGTAAAGTCATAACTTTAGAACCAAAAATGACAAACGTGTGTAAGATATGTCAAAATGAAGCTTGTTGTATGCTCTTTTCAGCCAAGTATAAAACTCACAAAAGTAAGATATGTCAAAATGAAGCTTGTTGTATGCTCTTTTCAGCCAAGTATAAAACTCACAAAAGTAAGATATGTCAAAATGAAGCTTGTTGTATGCTCTTTTCAGCCAAGTATAAAACTCACAAAAGTAAGATATGTCAAAATGAAGCTTGTTGTATGCTCTTTTCAGCCAAGTATAAAACTCACAAAAGTAAGATATGTCAAAATGAAGCTTGTTGTATGCTCTTTTCAGCCAAGTATAAAACTCACAAAAGTAAGATATGTCAAAATGAAGCTTGTTGTATGCTCTTTTCAGCCAAGTATAAAACTCACAAAAGTAAGATATGTCAAAATGAAGCTTGTTGTATGCTCTTTTCAGCCAAGTATAAAACTCACAAAAGTAAGATATGTCAAAATGAAGCTTGTTGTATGCTCTTTTCAGCCATGTATAAAACTCACAAAAGTAAATTTTCCCCAATGTGACTCATTTATACAGAGACCATCAAATAGTGTAAAAGTACATTGTGTTCTTCAGGAGTTACGATTTGTTGATACATGTATCAAACCATGAGTTTGTGCAGGTTAACACGTTGACTGCCAGTCATAGATTCAGAGGGCGTTCCCATTTGCCAAGTGTGGTGCGCATGCGTGCATACCAAGTAGGTAAGACATTGTTGGTGTCTACATGTTGTAATACAAATTCTCAGGATGTGTCCTCACCACTGCCAGAAACGTATTTGTTGCGTTCTCAGTGATGCCAGAGTATTCAATCCACAATACAAAAGCCTTTCATTCTCTACGAGTATACTCGTAGTGGCAGAATCCGTTACACCTGTTACTACGAATATACTCGTAGGCGGCAGTCAACGAGTTAAAGCCTGGTGATGTTTGAACTTTTATTAAGGAAAAACCTGCCCTCCCTTACCCTGAAAATCTGGGCCCAATTTCATGGCTCTGCTTACCGTCGCTTACGGAAGCAGGGAATACTGCCCTCACGTCAAGCGTATTTCACAGGTCAGCAGGGAATTTTTGCTGGTGCGCGTGCGTACTCCACATTACTAGACATTAGGTTACAACACAGCTAGCGCAGAAATGCGCTTGCACAGTAAGCAGAGAATGGTGATCGCAAGCGCAGAAGTCTGTGGTAAGCAGAGCCATGAAATTGGACCCTGATCAGAAAATGAAGATAATAATTCTGAACTTACATCAAAGACAATGACTTTCTTGACCTCCCCGTATTTGGAACATTCCGACTGCAGGTCATCCTTGATCTCATTAATAATCATAGCATCCTCCTGAGATGAGAACAACAAAAATATAACAATTAGGACCGGCTAAAAAAAATCCCAATCACATCATGCCATGATCTACGACTCATCATAAAACAATTAATATCCAAAAGAAACTCAATGTACGTGTCACTGCACAATTTTCAACAACAAAAAATAACATCAAAGGGAAAAATTAATTTGCGTCGTAAAAATATATCTTCCAAAATGTCATCAAATGTGGTATTGACCCACACTGTCTCCCTGGCAATTTGGTTCTTTTTAACTTATTGTGTCATCAAGCGTAGGCTATATTGTGCACATTTCAAAGTAAGGCAGAAATATTTCTTTAAAAAACAAATTGCAGCTTTTTTTTATTATACAAAATACAGGATGATAATTATCGAAAAACAAATTTTTGATTAGATTCAATCAGAAAGCTCAATGATTACAAAGTTCACACAAATACCGGTCCTCATGGAACATATTTCCATTTGAAATGCTTCAATAGTTCAAAAAATAAGTATTTAACCAATTATGACTCGATGATCTGTGTATGCACACACAACTTTTTTGGACACACGACCGGAAGTTGGGTAGTCCTGCCTTTGTACACACTTGAATACCGGAACATTAACACGCCCAGTCATTCCATTGTGTAACGGGCACAGGATTACACTCACTGTGCAACACTTCATTTCCCCATTACAAAGAGGGTCAAAAGAAACTGGAAATCATGCTTGAAATCTCCCTTTTTCCAGAGATTATTTTCACATGAAACACTACAGTCTTTGAGAAATGAGCAAAACAATTATTTTTCCTAAGTCACAATATGATGCTTAAAAAAAAGTTGATTTTTAAAAAAATATTTAGGGAGTGGGAAAAAATCTACTTAAAACAGTTAAGTGCTTTTTTCCTTTAATCTCTTTTCCTCAAGGATAGTCTCCAGACATTCAACAGTGCAAATTATTTTTTCAATTGAGAGCAAAATGTTGAACAAGTGTTGAGCTTCATTTTATGGGACCCTTTCTTTACAATGAGGGACAAGGTTAGGCGTAAAAAAACACCCACTCCAGACTGACCAGGGAACCTACTGCCAATTCAGAAAGAAGAAAACAAAAACCTGAGCAACATAAATATCCAAATGAAACTCGGAAATAGAAACGGTTATCTTTCATCAATAATTACCGCTGGTAACCGTCCGCACTGTCATAACTAATATATGGGAGTCACACCTGCTTAATAAATCTCGACCAATTACTAAGGTAGGGACACATTTACTGTGGGGTTATGTCGAATGACGGCGGGTAACAATCAGTGAGCGCGGGACAAATGATATAAACCGGGGGTCCCTTGTCAGAGCTTGAGCTTGTACCAGGGCCAATGTGCGATATCTTTTAAGACTTGTTGAAATGGAGGAAAGGTTAGGGGTTGGTCTGGATAGAATTGTTGTTTTGTTTACTATTTACCTCAAGGTTGAAACGATGTTGTGTTCATGTTAGGCCTATAGTACATGTACATGCACCAGTAAACATGGTAAATGTTAACTTGTGATTTATTTATTTCATCATAAACTGGAATGAGATTTTGTATCTTTCTTTTCTTTTTTGGTTTTGTTTTTTGGTTTTGTTTGGTTAGTTTTTGTTTTGTTTTGTTTTGTTGTTGTTGTTGTTGGTTTGTTGTTGTTGTTGTTGTTTTTTTTGGGGGGGGGTTGGTGATGGGCCTAAGGGCTTCCTCTCGCCCAGTCCAAATGATGGGGGGGCCGAGGATAAATCTCTGACATGCTTTGGATGTACATGTATGTCTAAAAGATAAAAACAAAATACATTTTGTATTAGCATGGAAGTTACTTATTAATCATTTATTTATCATTTATTTATCATTTATTTATCTATATATTTTGTTAGACATCCCACAGTGCAAGCACCAATTACAGAATGAATAGGAGATGATGAAGCAGTGTTCAGTTTTAGGTGTGGTAGGGAAAACCCCAATGGGGAAAACCCACGCAATCAGGCAGGGACTGAAAAACCAATCCACATATAAGGCTCCCGTCAGCGGTGGGATTCGAACCAGGGTCCACAGAGGAGAAGGGCAGAGTAACCTACAGTGTACCACTGAGCCAGCCTGATTGCCCTTAAAGACATAATCTGATGGAGAAGTCCTCAGTAAAGTGCAAGATGTAAAGTTTTTTCCTAATTTAAAACTGGTCAATTTCGTGTTTCAAGTATTGAACATATAACCAAAAAAAACCTGTTTTTTCGAATAATGTTTAGGGTTTGCCCAGAACAAGTTTAGTGACTACCCAGCAGGACCATTTGTCATTTCATTAATCCATCACCCTTTTCACTAGTCCATACTCCAAATTAAATAGAGAAGCTTTTCAACACTACACTAGGCAACCGGACTGGTTGGGGTGAATTTTTGACTGATCCTCTGGTGTTTCAACCAGCAGTCAGCCAGCAGACCACTGTTATTGGCGTGTCATAGCCGAGCGGATAAGAGCACCGGACTCAAACTCCAGAGTTTCTGATCAGCAGAGTGTGGGTTCAATCCCGGTCGTGACACTTGTGTCCTTAAGCAAGACACTTAACCATGATTGCTTCGTCCTTCGGATGGGACGTAAAGCCGTTGGTCCCGTGTGTTGTGTGACACACGTAAAAGAACCCAGTGCACTTATCGAAAAGAGAAGGGGTTCGCCCCGGTGTTCCTGGTTTGATTGGCTGCATATTGCGCCACAGCACCTTGTAAACCATTACATGGTGCTATGTAAAGGAGTAGGTCTCATACTTCAACGAAGCCCCACATACCTTGCAGGAAAATACTTAATGTTGAAGCCCCTTGAGCGTCACTGAGTGACGGATATGAGCGCTATACAGTGTATAAGAGCCACTACACCCCATGTATTATTATTATTATTATTATTAAGTAAGAATGCTGGTGTTTGCATTCCTTGCAACTTCTAAACACAACTTAAGAATGAGCAGGTAATATCTCAAGGCTAGCTTTAATCCTAAGAAGATCGTCGGTAATCATCCCTGCTGTAATTCTATCATGGAAACAACTCTTTAATGGCAATAAAAGCTTACTTGGTTAGTAGAAATACAGCAGCTTTCGAGAGTATAGAGCATTTTGAGAAACATTTCCATTCAAAATAATGTGGTTATCAGGTTATGGAAAAAGATACCAGTTTTTATCCCCCAAACATTTGAATCTGTGTATTCCTATAAGGGATTATTCTTCAAGTTCATGCGTGGACATACTCGCTCCGGATATTCGGCAATATCTGAAAACCCTACCATAATTTGGAATGAAATTTTCACAGGTTAGTTTTATTGTATGTATGTACATTTATATAGAATTAAATGGTTCCAAAAAACCAAAGGTATAGGCCTACTTTGCCTTGTAAAAGAACTCAATTGTGTCAATAGTTGCCAGAAATTATATGTCACAATTTATGAGTTTCATTATAAGACTGAAAGAATGAGAAACAGTGTATTGTACCCAGGCATATTTGGTCCTTGAAAAAAGTAGAAATACTTTTTCATGTTTATCAAGTACAAGGACTGACCTACATGTACAATTTTAATAGACATTTCAGGCTATTGAATCACAAATGTTTTCTGCTTTTTCCAAGGGCAAAGAAAAACCCACCCCAAAAAAAAAATAAAAAAAATCAGAAACCAGATCGAGACTGAAGTACATATAAATAGAATCATTGCGCGAGAAAACAATTGCAACGCTTAACACAACGAACTTTAAACTGCACATTTCCTATATCGATTAATTAAAAGACTGACTCAGCCTCTTTGTAGGAGGAACATCATGCCTGATTGCACCAAACCTGGTCCAATACTTTGATACTAGCTGAATTTTAATGTTGTTGTTAATTAACTAACTTTCACTGTACATTTTTTGTTCTTTTTGTTTTGTTTTCCTAAACCTTTTAAACCCTCATCGTTTTACTTGCAATTCAGCAGATGCTGTGATTTGTAATTTTTACAAATGAATCATTACTGAACTGAACATTGATACAAGAATACAAAAATATAATTCAAAAAGAAAGAAAATGAAAAACATAATCACGTATTCCAGGATTGTTTAAAACAACGTCAATCATCACCCATCATAACAGCGCGGCAAAATTACCAAATCATACTCATCTTCATGAATGTATGTCTCATAAGAAAATAAATAAAACTACCATTTCAGCTTTCTCCGCTTTTGAGACACCAATTAAAGTTTGGCCTCCCCCTCACACAGATAAACACACAAACAATTGCTCTGGAATGACAGTTAAACTACATCTGTGAGCTCCGCAAACAACCGATGGACAACACTAAGCAATCGGACTGTTTATATGTCTTAACCGGTGAAAACTGACGGGTGCTTTTCAGCACAGCCTGGTGCGGGGGACCGGGTCGACAAAGAGACCGATAGCGTGTTGTCATCACACGTCAATTAATCCAAAACTCCCACCGGTGCTGGGTTTGATATGATCAAACTTGAGATGGGGCTGTCTTTGTGACAGTCAGGTTGTACGATTTCAGCAGATTTAACTCCTTTACGTCCCTGAAGGATGAGGGTGCTGAGGGTTGGCTGTCATACTCCTAGTCATATTTCCCAGTTTTTATTTCTTTCTTCTGACAGCGGATTACAGCGTGAATTATTTCCAGATTTTGATTGTGGCCTTCGACGTTGGGGTGTAATGACAAACACGTACATGGGGCTGAATAGAACCAGTCCGAACGGATTGAAGCAGTACCATCTTACTTGTGTAATCAGCAGGGCTTGATTTGGTAACTAGACCAGGCCCAATCTCTTTGAGCTGCTTAAGCGAGAAATACAATTTTCTGCTGCAAGCAAAAAATTTGCAGTTTTTATGTTCAATTCCGATTGAGCAGTTCACAGATCCTGCCTGCAGGGAATCTATAGGTCCTTGTCACATGAGGTAACTTTTACAGGCAACTTGGAGGCAACCAACTGCAGTGCTAGCTACAGGACCACTTTGGTAGCACATGAGTAATTTGTCAAACAATGTTTTACGATCCCTAAGAAATGTGGACATTCAAGTGTGAATGCCCTTTCTTCTTGTTCATGCTTCATAACAATCAATTCACAAGGTCAACAGCTAAGGACAGATTCCAGCTCCCAAATCAAAAAATTTTAATTTGGGAAATAGGACGAAACGTTTACAACTAAAATGATGGTCAACCTAAAAAGTTAGGACAAGAGAAATGTTCTAATGAAAGAAACCTAAAGATGGGTGGTATAATAATTTGTGATCCCATACAAGAAGATGAAGAAAGAAATGACAACAACTACATGTCACTTAAGGAGTAAAAAAGGGGAAGAAAAAAAAAGCAACATTAAGCGACCTGTAACATTTAGTGTGGGGCTGGTTTGCTAGTAGGCAGAATCTTGTAGAAAACAGCCAAACAAACACCTGGACAAAACACACACCCTACGGACCTGTAGACAAACATTGGGCATGCCACACTGATACAGGACACATGACATAGATAATAATGGAGAGATAATTTAACGAAAAAGGCAACGGCCATCCAGGAAGAATAATCTGTCCCTAAAGAATAGTCTCTCTGAGGATAATCTCCCTTTTAGGATAATCTGCTATTCTAATAGATGTTAAATTTGCATCATGGATAAAGAATATTATTTTGTTTTACCCATGTCCCTTTACTTATTCCCTTTGCGAATCTCCTATTTACAAAGATCCTAACAAATTTCATACATTCCCTTTAATAAACGGAAGAAAGAAAAGCAAAAAAAAAAACAACAACAAAACAAAAAACCAGAGGGCATCACACACATGTAGCATTCTAGCATTCTGTTTCTGCTATCAAAAAAGTAAATCTAACGGAATCGTTTCCAGACTTGACTTTTAATATCCTTGCATCTTGATTGATTACTGTCAAAATATTTCAAGGGGGGGGGGGAAGTCTTCCACGAGACCACAATGTCTTCTAAAGATGCTGGAAGATAAATAGAAAATGCTGACTGAACCAACTTTTCCTTGTCTTAATTCCAAGGTTGATTGTAACAGATGGGTAACACCTGAGGTGTCCAGACAAATTGGCCTGACTGCTGCATTAAGGGATGTCCCCCTGGCCATATTAAAGGGGTGTGTGTAGTGTTTATCAGTTTGAAACCTTGAGGGATTTTTTACACCATCGGTGTGATTTCTCATCTCCCTCGTCAACAAAGAAAGATGCTTACATGTACAAAACCACAGAAGTCTGTTTACAAAAAGGTGAATTCAGAGATACGAGCTTAAAGGTAGTGTCATACATGTGTGTAGATCATGTAGATTGGTAAATACTCCAAAAAATAATGACCATAAAAATTTACTTAGTAAGAACATAGAGCAAGGAACAGAGAAGCACTGCAGCTCTTAATAGTAGAAGCAAACTTTGAGAAAGGATTCTCTTCAAGGTTATATGGTTTGGATAATTTTTCACCCCAAAACATTTGAGTCTGAGAAACGATTCATGCATGAATCGTTTCTCAGATTTCTTAGGGTTGACTGGAAATTGACTCGCAAGACGTGGATGGATTCAATGTTCTTGATGAAAATAGCCTGACAGTGTTTTGCTGTTTTCTCAACAAGTAGACACTGTATTCAGCTGAAACTTTCACAAGTGACTGTTATTGTATCTTTCTTGATAATTTTGCCTGTAGACTGTGCAAGTCTTGCGCGTATCGGAATGAGAAAACACGTCAAACAAAGAATTTGTTTTTCTGAAACCAAATCTTTCTTTTAAATTATATCTATGAAGATATCTGAGCAATAAAAAATACTCATTACAATTTTTCTAAAATGTGTTTTAGCTTATATTAAATACACAAATAATTTATAATTATTATTAAAACAAAATTAAAACTCTGGGACAAGGATGTTTATTTGATCTTAACTTTTTAGAAACCCCTTTTGTAAATTTAAGCCCGAATGTGCAACTACTAAAAACTGGTTTACACGCAGACGCGCGCTGGTCGCGCGGGCGTAAAACTAACGCTTGACACCGTTTAAAGAGGACGCTGACGCCTAAACATCAAATGAAAAGGCTATTCATCGCGCGCAACCAAAACAAGCGTTTACATATAAGTTTCGGAGGGCACAAATTCTTAATTTTTTGCAAGTAACCGGAAGATGAGGTCAAGGGTTTACTTTGTTATATTGTTGAATCGATTTTACTTTCATCACTTTTATCACTGAGTATTACAATCCCAACAACAAATTTAATTTTTCATGGTCATAAACTAGGTTAAACTTAAATAAATGACGAAACAAAATCTCTTCCACAATGGTCCCGGAAGCTTGAATACATGTACGCACGAGACTTGCACAGTCTACATTTCAGCAAAAAACAATCCATGACCCTGATGCCTTTAGTTTAAAGTAAATAAAGCAAGGAAACTTACAGAGGGTCTCCAAGGTCGACTTCAGTTCTGTGCTGCTACCATGTTCCAATCAAAGTGTTCTAAAACAATTTTACTAGTCTCTCACTTCACATT
This sequence comes from Pisaster brevispinus, assembly GCA_023634235.1. Lineage (NCBI taxonomy): Eukaryota > Metazoa > Echinodermata > Asteroidea > Forcipulatida > Asteriidae > Pisaster > Pisaster brevispinus. The sequence continues at coordinate 10,757,065 of JAMKCF010000007.1, forward strand.
AAAATGGTGCAAAATGCCACTGTATTTCGATACCTTTCCAGTTCGAGTTTTGGCAACATCCAACGACATCCTATGACATCACATTTCAAATAACGCGAGTCTACGGCTGAAACAGGCCTACTGCGACTGAAACAGGCCTAAGCAATGGTTTGGGGGATATTTCTCTGGTGACATGGAACTGGTATGAACTTTTATAATCAGTTAGTTTGCAGTTTGAAACCACTCTATTTTTAAGACAAATACCAATCCTGTATTTTGACTTTGACAGTTGAGAGTATTCCTACATGTCATGTACATGTATATAATCAAAATCAAGGATGAGAGTCACTGCTGGCAAAAGGGTCTGAAACAAGGACCCATATTTTAGGAGGTATGTTGAAATGACGACATTGCCACCATTTGGCAACCCCTGGAATTATTGATTTCAAGGAGCTTCGGGAATACTTCAGCAGTGTACATGACAGCAACTGAAGATGATCACAGCACAGGCACTGATCAAAACATGAAGTTAGTTGTTATATTAACCCACTGGTTCTTTCAGAACCACCACAATTCATAAAGACAGTTTTTATGTACAGTGTTACCGCAAACATTACTACATGTAGATTGTATTTTCACCATGCAAAGTTCCAAGTCTTTATGAAAACTTGTATAACTTTGATAAATAAAGACAACATCAAAACAGCGAATAAAAACCCCAACTTTCGAGACAATCACACACATTCGCTGGGGGAAAATAAGTTCAAAAAATAAAAATCAGAACAAAAAAACTGAAACCCCCCCCCCCCCTGAAGTTAACCAATACTATGAAACTGTACTTTCAATATCACGAGCATGTATTATAACCCTAACCCATTATAAGGTGTCTTTGGCTAGAAACCCTCCCGTATACAGTCCATCCAAATGTTAGATCCGTCAAACCCAAAACATTTTGAGACCAGGAAAGAATATCATCAATATTTGATAGATCAATAAAAGTGAACTCAGACAACGCAACCATCAGCAAACAGTTTTGAAGTGTCAATAAAGTCAGGTAGCTAATTGACTGGACCAACAACCCCAGTCAATACCACAAAGGACTTCCGAAGGAAGCTTCCATGACATCCAAACCCATCACTTGAAAGAGTTCACACTACCCTTGTGTACCACTTACACTCTGGTGTTTGCTCTGCTATTACACCCCTTAACTTCTGTCTATTTGCTACTGTGCAAGAGTGGGGGGCCCTTCCGACCCCCATTATGTACAAAGTGTCAAGTGATTGTTATTGATATATTTGCCACAACTGAAGCATCTATTTTTGTTTAATGTCTTAAAATAAAATGTTTGAGTTCCTTACACCCAAGGACAAAGTTGGGTGTTTTGGTTGTTGTTGTTTTTTTACTTTGAATTCTTGATCAAACCCCTCGGCCTTCTACAATGTCATAGCCTCAGTACTGGTTACAGACACTTCAGGCCCACGTTTCCGGCTTTTTTATTAAAGTGTTTCGACAAAACTTACAACTCTTTGAGAGAAGTACAGGCCTGGAAATACACAGCGGCCACAGCTGGAGCCTCTGTTGCCCTGGTCTTGGCCTTGGTGGTCCTTCAAAAGCTGCCCACAGACTTGAAGATTTTCACAAAGAAGTGTCCTTTGTAAAACTAATAATGCCTTACCCTCTTAAGGATGAAGATCCAGGCCTGGAGGTAGCCTTTACCAGGGAAATATAAAGTACCTTGCCCTTGAAGAACATTGTATCAGGCCTGCAACTTAAAAGGGGTATGTAGGCCTACATTGTTTTATTTTACTTTATTTGTTTATTTATTTATTTATTTTGTTGTTGTTGGAGAGTATGCATGATGTATAGGCCTAAATAAATTCCCATCCATAGTTTTTCAGGCCTGGAATTTTTGAGAGGGCAAGGCCATTTTCATTTAGCAACGGGCACTTCCATTAAAAGATCTTAAAGTCTATGGGAAAGTTTTTGAGGGGGCTACCAAGGCCAAGACCAGGCCAAAGCCATCACCTCCACGTGGCCTCCGTGTAAATCCAGGTCTATTATCAAATTACATGTTGTAGGTCTTCCTTTTTAAGAAAACAGCAACAACAACAGTTTGCATTATGTCCAGGATTTTGTGCACTTGAACAATTTGTAAAAAAAAACCACACCAATAAATTCTGTTTCATAATGGGTTTTTCAGATAGTTTGACTGAAAAAAAAAAAAAAATACAGTACAAAAAAACTACAATAGTGGCCATGTATGTGCGTATTGTGACGATTACACAGAACTGAATGGTCTCAGGAGGATTAGAGCATGTCACATATTATGCATTCAGCAGAATGGTTCCCTCGTGTGCCATATGTGTACTGTCTGGGCCCCAGGACCACGCCAAGCCACCAAAGCAAATTCAGACATAATTGCAATTGTCACATCTAGAATGTTTAGCATACTTGTTGTTATCCAGCTCAATCACTTGGCTGTAATGAAGGCATGCTGTGAATTGGCATACCCACATAACATGGATCAGTCACCCGGAAGATTAGCCCCACTGCTTGAAGTGTAGAAATCCCTGCAATATACTACACATTCATTACAACTTGATCTGTACACATGTTTATCCAGAGGTAAGAAATGATGTTTATCATTTCTCATAAGACCGTCGTGTGCCCGGTAAAAGGGCGTAAGGCTCTATAAATCCTTACGCCCTTTTACCGGGCACACAAAGTACTGTTTTTCAGTAATGAAAGGACGTACGCAACATAATGGCTCCTCTGACAAAAATGATGGTGTAAATGTTACATTTTTGTTGCTAGAATTACCCCAAAGACATGTTTTCTCATTCCCATGTAGATTTTAACACAGTATAATGATTTATGAATGGCAGAAAACCGATCAAACTTTCACGCTCAGTTTTCTTGAAACACAATTTTGCACATTAATTGCTTACGTCCTTTTACCAGGAACTTTTCGTTATGTCCTTTTACCGGGCACACAACGAGACCCCCCCCAAAAAAAAAAAAATAAATAAAAAAAATTTAAAAAATCTGTTATGTTAGTGTAACCCGACCGACCCTAAAATCACGGCCTACCTTGGGTGTTTCTTTTTTCTCTTTAGGGAAGAAAAATTATAATTAAAATCTATAGAATTTAGTTACCAATTTGTTTGAAACCATTTCTGACCGTTTCTCTTCAATTGTATGACGATGGCGCGGGTGGAAGTTTGGAGTGCACAATGTTTTGTACAACCAACATGCAGAAAATTGCGCAGGCTTAAACAATGTCATTAAAACATGTCATTTTGGTTTCTCGGATTAAAAAAACCCACAAAAAAAACCTACCTATCTATCCTATTTTTTCTAGCCCCTTTACGCCAACATAACATTTTTTTTAGGCCTTATTCCAAGGGTTTGGTACCTGTACTACCCTAATACAATGATAGAGATAGTCGTGTTAGTCTTGTAGATAAAACAAGAAAGGTAGTGGTAGCACTTAAAGACTAATTAATTATAAAAAAACTGCATGAGTTTTCCTAGCAACAACTACTTCATCAGGTCATCAGACATTGCATCTGATGAAGAAGTTGTTGCTACGAAAGCTTATTGCAGTTTTTGAATGTATTTTTACATGTAGTCAGCAGCGCTGTAACTAGGGTAAAATTTTAGGAGGGAACATGGGGGTGCATATTTTTTTCTAGGGGGGGGGGCACTTCTAAGTTTAGCCAAGTTTCCAAAATGTAACATTCAATAGTCAATAATTATTATTATTTTGTAAGTCGTCCAAAAGTGAAACTGCCTTAATGTAATTAACTTCTGCATGGTTTCTATGCCTGTAAATGGAAATTAGTTTCGCTATCTGCCTAGCAATCTTTTTAAAATGCTCTTTCAAAATAAATTTGTGGTTATTTTAGGAATGCTTGTCCAGACTCAGTTTTGTAACCTATACCTTTAGTTTCACTTTTAGCATGAGATTTAGCGCTTAATTTACAGATCTTTTAAGGAAGAGGCTGTGGGGGAAGAGGGTTCATTCGATCCAAATTTGTCCTGTTATCTGATGGGCGACCAGATGATTGTAAATATCATCTTCATGTTATGATAAAAATAATAATATTAATAACAACATAAGTTATTTTTGCCCTTATCGATGTGTATTAAGCACCGTATACTCAGTACTTTCCCGGAGTGCTGTGAAAAAAATCCACAGGCAAAACACTCGGTCGTGGGTTCGAATCCCATCCGAGTGATTTGCCTGTGAATTTTTTTCACAGCACTCCGGGAAAGTACTGAGTATACTGAGTATACAGACTTACTTAATACACATCGGTGTAAGGGCAAAAACAAATTATATTCTTTATTCCCGATGCAAAAATAAAAACTATTCAATAATAATAACAATAGTGGCCTCTTATTAGAGCTCAAATCTGTCACTCAGTGACTATCATGGTGCTCTAACATGGTCACCGGGCCATTTATTTCATTCCTTAAACCATCTCAGCTCCCTTGTGAGTACACAGCCTAAGTTGCCAAATATGTAGCACCAAGCTCAATCAAACACAAGAACCATCTCTGCCCTCAAAGGTACCCCTGTGTGAAGAGAAGCTACTCTATTTAATTGTCTTGCTCAAGGAAGGAATCATGACCGGGTTTCGAACCCACACCCTGATGACTCAGCCACCAGAGCTTGAGTCCGATGCTCTAAACTGCTCAGCCACGACACACCACAAAGCAGTAATGTATTAATGAAAAGAGAAAACTTTGGATTGTATTTGTTGATCAGAATATCTGTCTTCAGACCTCGACCCTTGTGACTTTGAGGGAAAGTAGGGTCAGGAAAACCACAGCAAGCAAGATCTTGATTACAAGTTTTTGAAAACAAAATTATCCCGCTGTACAGAATGAATCATCTGACCCCAGAATCCAGAAACAACCCCCTCCCCCCTCAAAGTCCTACGTAAACACCGCAGACAAAATTAACAAAGTCGTCCCGGTTTTCTCTTTCACCATGTGTGGGGTCTGCTGCCTCCTGATAGAAAACACTGCCTCAGTGCAAACAGAACACACAGGTAAGTTTAGCACCTAGGCTCTAAATTACACTAAACTAGAACTAACAAACCTCTCCTCTAGCTTGTGACTCTTCTTTTTTTTCTCTTCTTGTCTGTTGAATCAAAAGGTGTTTTTGTTTGCTCCGTCAGCGGGTTTTTGTAGACTCAGTGAGGATGGGGATGAGTAACGACGGTGAATTTAGGAACAATTGGGAGGACACTCCAAGCCGAGACAAGGCACTCCCTGCCAAAAGTGGATTTATTTGCTCTTAAAATAGATGAGAATGAGACGTGGATCAAATAAAAAACAATGACATGTTTGTACACCTTGATGTGTAACATTGATAGATTTTTGTGACAGGAAACTCTGCTGTAACCTGCAGAAACAATGCCATTTATAAATCTTCAAGACAAGTAACAATTTCAACCTCAAAAAGTCCCACACCTTCATGACTTTCAAAAAGATCCTCCAAGAAATAGGACTCCAACTACATGAACTAGGGACAATTGTAGGGGGAGGGGGTGAATAATAAGGGGGTGCTCCATTTTTCTATGAGGGCACTACTGGCCAAATTAAAACTATAGTTTCCATTTGCATTTCTTTAAAACAGGCCCCTTATCAGATCTCTTTTTATGCCATTTGCTATTTTTAAAAGACAGTCTGACCTGAAGGCACAAACAAATGCATTGTTTCAGTGTAAATGTCAATATAGCTTTAACAAAAATGAAACTATCAATTATTATAGAGTAAAATGTAACATTTAACTCTGGAGTTGTTAAATCTCAAAAGTCAAGATTTTAAAATGGAGGGGGGGGGGGTACCCGGGTGGGCATAAAAAGAAAGCAGTAAAAGCTATGGGGACTGAAGAAACTTGTTAGGAAAAGAGGAGAAGAGGAAAAGATTGGGGTTTAGATGTGGGAGGAAAACCTCAATCAGAATCTATTGGTGGGATACTCCCAAACCTTGACTGAGAACATCGAAAATCTCAAACTCAAAAAGGTTACCAGAAAACTCAAAAATAACCACGAATTACACTGAAGACATGGAGTCCATGGCCTCTGTTGCCCTGGTCTTGGCCTTGGTGCCCCTTCAACACTTTCCCATAGACTTTAAGATTTTCCAGTGGAAGTGCCCTTTGCAAAATTAAGATGCCTCATCCTCTCATCAAAAATGAAATTCCAGGCCTGACCTTACAAAGGAAAAACGATTAAGAGTGAGATAAGACTGAGATACCGATACAAAATAAAGGTCTTGAGAAAAATCTTCCAATTTTCTTTATCAAGGTGATGTCAGGTTTCATGACAAGATAAATCTCAAGTTAAAAGTCCTGAAAACTGGACAACAGCTCCCTCTTGGTGTGAAGATAGAGCACCCTGTATTTACAGGATGTTCCATCTTAGAGGTTTACATACTCCCAATCAATTCAATTAAATATTTAAAGGTTTGGTCATCACAATGGCCCAGTCTTTCATCTCTGATGGCAATTCTACCTCTTTCAAGAAAATCTGAAGGTGCAGGGAGACCAATGAAATCAGGAAACCTTCTGAGAAATCACAGGCCTGGCAGAACTCCCGAAACAGTCCATGGAAGTCCTGGGTTGTCAGTGGCAAGGGGGTCTATTTCTACCTCCATGGTCTGAGCAAACACCTCCCTCATCTTGTTACTATTAAATTCTCCTTACAGCAAAAAAGGTCAACAGTTAAATGACAAAATGACCAGTGTGTGGACTGTGTGGATTATCAGGAAGAATGCACGCTACACCTCAATAGGAGACAGCCTATTCACAGAGCATACCCTATGGCTATTTGTACACCAGTCTACCTGATGAGGGGCATGGGAGACCAATTCATTCATAGACTGATGTCACCTTCAGGACCTCCTCCTCACATGACAGTACAGAAAAATAAATTCCTTGAGAATTTCAGACGTTTTACCATCGTTGTCATCATCCCAATCATCATCTCGATAAAGTTAGGCTTATTCTTATCATCTGATTTCATTTATTAACTTCACAGGTGAGGATACAAAAATACAATGATAAAATCTATCAGGAATACACAAACTTACCAAAAGTAAAAAATAAATTTAAAAAAATAAAAAAATAAAGATAACACCCCTGAAGGATTAAAAAAAAAGTAAACTTAATTGATTACTATCAGGTTGATCTCCTAATGCTACAATTTAAGAAAAAAGACAAACATCAAGGGCATTAAATATAAAGTAATATGGCTTTGAGAAAAAATCAACAAGATTGTACAGATTATAATGACAATTATAAAAAGCACAACATTAAAAAAATTGACATCAAAAGGCCCAAATCAACTGTCACCAGGGGCATATTGCCATCTACTCCTGGGGCTAAAACAGGGTTACCCCCTTCACAGTCATCGTGTCAAATCTCATGGAGCAAGTTTGGGTGGCTGACTAGAGTCGACAAGACTTAACCAAAGTCGATCTAGATGTCACTTGAACGCTGCATGGTTGAACAAGCTAGTCCAACTGGATCAACCTAGCTCTGGAGCACTGTTTCTCTAGTCAACAAGTTACGTCACTTTGTTAAGATAGCGGTTTGGTTTCTGGCGGAGAAAGTTTGGTAAACTTTTGCAATAACGCAAACAGTTGGTAAATGGTAGGTTTTGCTCAAAAGATATGTCCAATATTAAAATTATAATTATCATTGCACTGTATTTTGCAAGTAATTGTTATACGAGCCAATGTATTATGACATGTATGACGAGTTGCCATATTTGACGAATCAATCTATAGATGCGTTGGAGTGAATCACAGACCACGCATGCATAATTGAATGGCAATATTGACTAAAAGGTTGACGTCCGACCTTGCTCACTAACCTAAGCGGGCGTTATATCCAAGCTTTATGCTATCGTAGTCTGGTGCCCCGATGTGGTGATCGCGTGGGTGGTAGTAGTAGACTGTTTGTCAGAGATACAGGTATTTTGAGCAAAAGTGATGTCATTAGTGCAGAGTGCTAAATCTACCCATGATTTATGTCACCAGCAGTGAAACTGGGGTAATTTTTTAGGGAGGCGGAAGGGGGGGGGGGGCACTGCTGGCAAACCAATTGCATGAATTAGGGCCTATAGATTCTATTTGTACTCTTTAAAAAACTGGATCTTGATCTACGTAATTGCAGGTTCCAAATGGGGGCACCTGGGGGGGGGGGGGGCACTGACATCAATTGGGGCGGTGCGTGCCCTCCCCCCACCCTAGTTACGCCACAGATTATTACACATCATTTTAAGAGATGTTCTCTGTTTGGTCAAGCTGTATAGTTAATAAGTTTCTCATATGAAATGAGTTCATGAAGTATTTTGATGGCATCGTTCAACTGTCAACAAGTCTCCCACTTCCCTTTTTTTTGTCGTTCTTCACATTCAGGACAAGATGATGAGACCACATGCAAAAAGTATTATCTGGGTTTAGGGATTAAAGTGCACAACTGTTACATATCAATGTTGGAATCGATTGTCAACCACTTTTTCATTCCGATTGGTGGGTGTGACTTTTTTTGTGTGTTTGTGGACCGCAGGGTTAGCTTTGATATCTCGGCTGGTGATGAACAACGCAGATGTTACATCATGCTTGGCTTCTGGTGCGTGATTTCAACATTAAAGGAATGAATGCTAACCAATGTTTTCAAGGTGTGATGAGTGCAGTCACATTGCTTTCTGCTTAGTGAGAATTTGCAAATTGCAAGGGATCGGTAAAAAAAACAAACATATTGAGTTGAAATGTCTCATTAGAGCGCCACCTAGTGGCAGAAGTAAGAGAGGCAGAATCATCATCCCAACATTGTGAGTTTTAAAATGTAACTAGCGGGAATAGTCCAGATTTTTCACTTGGAACATGATTCTACATCTGATCAGGTTGATCTCGCCCAATAGTCACTCCATTTCACGGCAAATCTATGCAGGTACTGTTATTGATTTAGTTTTAGTGTCAATCTGCTTTTTGCAACTCTCCCCCCTCCCCCTCCAATGCTTTACCAACAACACACTTTTGAATCCCCTATGTGGCCAAATGACTGCTCGTCATGCTTGAGGGCCACTTGTTCACTTCATTCATAAATATTCATGTCATACTTACTCATATAATCAAGTAACTACAAGGGAAACTGACTCGGTAAATTTGTAAAGTATTTGGGGTTGAACAAAGAAAAACAAATAGAGAAAACTGCCTTGGACACACATATTTGCACAGTAGGCTATTTTTTAGTTTTCTATTTTACACAAATCCCCAGAATTTTTGTTACTATTTTTTTCAAATCAGTTCATCCTCTGAGATGTTGCACGCCTCTTTATGGCAACAGAAATGTGAACTGCAGATTTTTTACAACTGTTTTCTTGACTTTGTGATCGTCATGTCTCCAAAGTAGCACCACTACAAGTGGCAAACCAGAGCCCTCCCCCATCCATCACAATATTTGGAATAGTGGAGGGCATTCCAACTATTCCTCCGCTTGGCTCCCTCAGCCACGCGACCGAGACATCTCCTAGCTGACAAACACACTGGGACCACCTATCACACAAAATACTCCAAATAGCACCAGGCATTCCAAGAAAGTGAAACTAGTGGAGGGACAGGGGTGGATCGTGCTGGAGTAGCTTCCCATCAACGGTTCCCAGTCGCTTTATAGAGGGTGGCTGGAATAGCGATTGCATACCACATTCTGAGGGCCGAGGATTGATTAATTTGATACATTTTTTTCCCGCTTCTTTTTTACAGTATTGAAGGCGATTTGAGTGTAAGGCATTGTTACTGATTAGGCTAATTGTAATTGGAATCGGCTCCGGGTAATTTGGATGAAATCATTTAAGGCCTTGCAGGTGCAAGCAATAACCCCTTCCTTGTGCAAACTTCTGTTGATAATAAGAAAGACTGTAGGCCCTATGTATAAGAACATCCAGATTTCAACATCTGTTGAAAATGTTGGGGTTGATTAAATTTGAGAAAAGGATTAAAAGCATGTGAATTCTTTTTTTTTTTTACAAATGTTGTACATCGTAGAAAGTCACTATATAAGAGGATCATATCATATGATACTTCATGGAGGCAACAGAGGCAATTACCTCTGTGTCTGTTGGCCACTGCCTTGGTGACCCTTGGCCATTGCCTCGTTGCACCTTGGCCATTGCCTTGGAGCCCCTTGGCCATTGCCGCGGTGCCCCTTGGCCAATGCCGCTGTGCTCGATGAAATGTTCCAGTACAACTTGCCTCATAGAGGTGCCCTTTACCAGGTGTTTACTATAAGGAAAAATTGCTTGCCCTTACAACACTGTTGTGTCAGGCCTGTAGGTGTAGACTGGAGAAAGAACACAGGCTTTCGGCCAAAACCCATTTCAAGGAAAGATGCTTTTTAAAGAACAAATTAAAACATTTTACAAATCCTGAAAATTGTTAATGGGCCTTCTCTTGGTCAGGTTGGTCTAGAACAGAACCTCCTGGACTTTCAGGGTTCTAAAAGAGGATTAATAGACTCTTAATATCATCACAAAGTGCAGAACTAGGGGTTTGGACACATTAGCCACCCCTCCCCCGCCCCACCCCTGCACATGACATCACAAGCTCAAACAGCGCCCTCAATGGTGTCAAAGGAAGACCTGTCATTGGTTGAGAGTTGTGCATGGCGCGTACATGTGTACAGGCAGTCACATTTCCATGGTTTGACCTCAGCGATTCATTGCAGCAAAGGGTCTACGGGGCTTTGTCTGTCTTTATGGTTTATAATCCAAATCTGTCAAGAAACCTTGAAGCAAAGGGAGATCTAAAGTAGGACAAAAATCCTGAAATCTGGGGAAACAAAAATTTTCAAATTCACTACCCAGCCCTCATTGACATCATACATACATGTAGATGTAGAATCAGAGAGCCATCCATGCCCAAGGAAGTAACCATGGCAAAAGATTGATGTACACTGTATGGATGAGTAGCACATCCGACCCCCCCTTCTCTCTCTTTCCTTGAGAGACTAAAGAATGTTTCGCTGAGGATACCTCGCATAGCACCTACATTCTTGAGGTAGAATGAGAAGGGTCACAATCACAACCAAGTGATTCCAAAGTGCCTTAAGACAAACCAGGCCTGATGCTTATGGCTATCCTACTGTCCTGGGACCAATTTCATAGAACTGCTTCAAAGCATACAAACTTAACAAAACATGACTCTGCTTCAGGGTGTAATTTTAGTAATTACTCCACAAGTTAATGACCATCAAAACGTATGTGTACTTGATAAAGAGCACTGGAAAGCTGTTGATATTATAAAACTTTATTTGAAACAATCCCCCTTCGAATTAATTTACTTTTAGAGCAAGAGATAATTTTCCACACAAAATGTTGAATCTGAGAAAGGCTTCAGACATGAAGCTTTTCCCACACATCTGAAGGCACATAATTCTATCATCTATGCAACAAGGTTTTTTTACTGTCATTATTTTCTTGCAACTTTGATGACCAATTGAGCAAAAAATTTCACAGGTTTGCTATTTGATGCATGTTGTTAATGTTGGGATACATCAAGTGAGGATACAGTGGTCTTTGACAATTACCAAAAATACACCCTGCCTATAATAAAAAGAAAAAGGTTAGGCCTACAGCCAGACAGCAGCCAAAATACCATGTCATATGTACCATTTTGGGACTGGTTTCCTTCTGATTTTGGCTTAGCGGCAAATTGTTAAGCATTAATGTCTGCTTAAACAGCTCAGTGAACTTAGCTCCTGAGCTAAATTTTCACAAAAATGGTAAGCAGAAAAAACTAAAGAAATCTTAAATCACCGGATCTTATGAGAACCACCACAGGTCACGGAGAGAGTTTTATACCCATGGTGTCTCGACTGTTTGCAGAAAGTAGCTTAGAACACAACAATTTGGCTTACCAGCCAAACTACCATTTCACTTGTACAATTTGTGACTGGTATCCTGCTCATTTCTGTTAAGCGAAAGTTGTCAAGCAGTATTTTCTGCTTAAAGCAGCTCTATGAAACTGGGCACTGTACATGCTGATTGCTGATTGCTGCGCTAGACATAACAGCATGAACAGTAAGCAAACCAGCAGTGAGGAAATCATCTGGTACTTTGGCTATATATTTCACATAGCTCAGTGGTGCTAGCGAGGCTTTTGTGTGCCTAACCAATGTTTGTAAACAGCTTAAACTGTTAAGCAGCAAATGGTGCTTAGCAATTGTTTCTGTTAAGTAGGAAGGGAACCAGTCACAAACGATCAGGCATGATGCTTCACGGAGGCAACAGAGGCACTTGCCTCATATTGCCCCCTTGTCATGCTTGTAGTAATTTACAATTTACTCCTAGAGGTGCCCTTGATGCCCGTTGCCCTTTCCAAAAAGGAAGCATCAGGAATGAACAATGTACATAAAAATATATATTATTGTGGCTGGTAAACTGTTTCCGTAAGCAAAATTTTCATGTGGTAAACAGCGCTATGAAAATTGGCCCATAGCTTGAATTCATTAGCTACTATGCACCCAAAAATAAATTGCTTTAATCTGGCACATTTATTTGGAGGCCGTAGGTTAAACTCCCACTCTATGCTAGTCAAGTTGTCCTTGTTCAACCTTAAAACTAATTGCATCAGGCCAAGGGTCAGGTAAGATAGTGTCATCTTTCCTTGCCTTCCACCTCTAGGACCCTGGTTCGAATCCCCGCCAAGGGCACTACATGTATGTGGATCGGGTTTTCAGTCCCTACCATGCCTACCTGATTGCATGAGGGGTTCCACTGGACTAATCGCCAGGGTTTTCCTCTCACATCTAAAACTGAAACTTCCTTCCTTTCTCCTCTCTTTCTCTTCCTTTCTTCTCTTCTCTTCTTTGCTAGTATAGTAAGAGTGATGATTAAGTTGGCTTTTCTGAGAATCCTTGGCTTCATAAACTATAATTAATTGCCAAGTAAATTAATCACAAAACTAAAGCTACAGTAATAGTCCAAGGCTCAAAAAATGTCTCCTTGAGTAAAAGACATTTGTTTTCTTCTGTGTTACCCTTACTCATTACTGAGTACTTTCCGAGTTCTGCAGGAAAACAATCCAGACTACTCAGATGGAATTAAAATGTAACAAATTTTAATCAAACAATGATAAAAATTACTCATCCAAAGATTCTCAGGAAAGGCAACTTAATCACTATACTAGCCAAAATCCCCATGGCAAGAAGACAAGGAAGGAAGTTTCAGTGATAGAGAAAAAACCCAAAGAATAAAATTTGTTTTACAAAATAAAATAAAATAGTATGAATGTTTATGTTGTTTCCCTTCGAAGGTTTAAATTTTTATACAATTAATTTATTTTCATTGCCCCATTACTTCCCTCTAAATTAAGTGCAGCCTTGTTGTGCAAACTCATTCCAGTAAAATCTAATACACAAATTCCTCAATAAATGTATTTGGGTGCGACAGATGTACAACCTAGTGCAAACAAAATACTCCCACGGGCACAGAAAGACCTTCCTCTAAATCCAGGGTGTTGACTTGACGAGAATTAAACCACAAACACCTCAGGAAGGCGTAGGTCAACAAGTTTTATGAGTCTTTGCACACTGCTAAGGCGTGACCTCCAATCTCCAGCCAGTATTGTTCAACGAATGATGCAGGGGGAGCAGAGCAGGAGCACAGGGCAGGAAACAGCTGTGGCTGGGAGAGCCACGGAGCTGAAAGACTTCTCTGGGACTCTATTGCTTTTGAGATTTCCCATACGGGGGTTGGGGTCAGCCGAGCCAGGATTAAGGAATTTCAATAAAGTTTGGGAGGAGAGATTGGTTTGAAAATAGCCGGCGGGCGAGAAAATCAAAATTTCGTGTGTGAAGGATGGGACGAGTCGAGGATGAAAGTTCCATAAAGGGATGGCTGCAGAGTGTTTTGGTGCCGGAAGGCATCTGATTTTCTCCGGTCAGAAAACTCTGTGTATACTTTTCAAATGTTTCATTGTAAAAAAAATTACTAGACACTAATATAAATATGAGAAAGTTGGAGGCCCGGTCAATGTATTTGACCACTATTGCTTCGTCCTTCGGATGGGACGTGATGTCCTGTGTGTTGTGAAATGCACAGAAAAGAATCCAGTTGTAAAGACTTATACTGATTTAGTGAGAGAAGGGGTTTGCCCCGGTGTGTCTGGCAGTGGCTGCTGAGTGCACCGCAGCACCATGTAAACCCTTATAAGGTGCTACATGCGTGTAATATAGGGTCTCATACTCTAAAAACTTCAAAACGTTGTCGTAAAAATAAATTTAAAATTAGCACTTTGAGATGCCCGTAGATAAAGCGCTATTGAAAGCTAGTTATGTATTGTTATTATATTGTATGCATTTACAGCTGTTCTGTAACCTGTTCACATGATGTTCTTCACATTGGTTCTTGTCGTGCTTGTCCAGTCTCTCAATTTTTTTCAGTTTTCAGTCTTGCAATTCAAGCCCTCAATCCTCAAGTCCAAGTTCTTTATAGTGTCTTAGAATCCAAGTCCGGAGTCGTTTTTAGTCGAGTGTCTCAGTCCGAGTCACGAGACTTAAAGGTTGAGACCGAGTACAGATCACCAGTGATTTTCAAATAATTTGAAGAAAAAAACCCAATCCAATCAAATCTAACAGTTACAAAAAAACATGTATAAGGTTTAAATTTAAATGGAGACAAAATGTGGGTTTTACTTCAGTCTATTATTTAAGCCTGAGGCATTGTGGGTCAAGTCTGAGTCGGAGACTCAAATGCCCAGTACAAGTCCATATCACGAGTCACTAGTCAGTTTTAAATTATTTTTGAAAAACTAGCCAATCCTGGTGGATACATCAAGGTTTAAAATTAAATGGAGAGAAAGGGTGTGCTTTAATTCTCATAAATCCTTACTATAATAAACAATTTGAAAAAACTTGCAAAATCAAACAATGTATATGGATGAAATGTAAATAAAACCCCTGATGCTCACGGCTCTGTTTTACGAGTTGCTGGCTTGGTCATGTTGGTTGGGCTTAGTTCCAAGATGGTGGATTTTACAAACAACGAAAACTGTCTGTTGAATTTAATGTAAAATTACTAACACTGAAGCAATACAGTCCAATAATGTTATTAAAGTCTATAGTCTAAGCTCCTTTAGGTGGAAATAAAACAAAGGCCGTATGTGTTGAACACATTAATTTTCAGAAATTTTTTGGCAGAAAATACATGGTTTTGGTTGGTGTAGTTAATTAAAAACTTGTTTCTGGTCAGGGCTGCAAAAACATGCCCCTGTCTGTACAATGTACCAATGTAGGTTTTTATACAGTAAATATTATTTCCTAGTACATGTAGATACATGTACATTACAACATTACGATCCATGCTCATTAGCATAATTTAAAAGATTCCTCAACTTTTCTCAACGACTG
Organism: Pisaster brevispinus; assembly: GCA_023634235.1. NCBI lineage: Eukaryota > Metazoa > Echinodermata > Asteroidea > Forcipulatida > Asteriidae > Pisaster > Pisaster brevispinus. Next base: position 10,772,474 of record JAMKCF010000007.1, read on the forward strand.
CCATTGGACGCCATGTAGAAAAATTAAATCATGCGACAACACAATACCAGTGACCAACGAGTTTCATACTGCCTAACTTTAATTGCTGCAGCCCAATCTATTAAACATCTGCCCGTCTTTAAAAAAAAAAAGTGATAAAATAAAAGCCTCCTCAGTTACTTCTGTATCTCCCAACAGAGGGCGCTATACCATTTACAAGTACCAGTGTACATGCAGATTAAACCAGACACACCACTTCACAGAGATAATGGAGGCAAGTGCCTCCTAGCCATACATTGAGGCCATATCTGAATTAGCGGCTACAGCTACGGCTAGAGCTAGGTTTCCTCATCATCTAAGTAGAAGTAAAGAATGTCCTTAGCAACGCCAAGAGCAACAGTTGTAGCCGTAGCTGTAGCTGCCATTTTGAATACTGCCTTTACTTTCCCTCATCCGGGGTCCATCATGAGGGGGAAAACAATATTTTTCTCTTACAAGGAAAGTACATCATTTCAATAAATGCATGTACATGTACTCTATCCAAACAACCGGAGAGCATTTCATATAAGTTGATGCTTATAAATGATTTAAAAGCAAACCCATACAAAAATGGTTTACCATTTGTCGAAGCTATTATACACGTGCTTAGCATACTTATTTCAATTGCGGCAAACAAAACTATCAAAATAAGGAGCAGTGACTTAAGGGGTCTTTAAATGCTGTGTCTAATATCATCGCTCGTACCACGAAGTGACCTAACTCGTACACAGTAAAAAAAAATGTGTTCGGAGAAAATCATGATTGAAGTTGCACTACTTTTCAAACTTCTGTTTCGGAGTCTGCTTACTATTTTTATTTTATTTTTTTATGACGAAAATAAAGCTGAATACTTATTCATACAGAACTATCAATGTGTTTTCATCCCTAAAACTATTTTAATATGTAATTAATTCCTAAACAGATAGGTCACTTTGTGAAAATGAAAATACTACGCTTCCCCAGTTAGATCACTTCGTGGTACGCAAATTCTCACGCGCGCCCGAACTGCGCGCGCTGTAGCGCATAGTATACCATTGGTAAAGTGGCGTATTTAGATAGGTCACTTTGTGAAAAGACAAAATGGCAAGTCTAGTGATACGTAGTTTTAACTAATTAGTGTAATTACGAAACTATTACATATTAGGCACTGAAACTTGCTGGAAATGTTAACAGAAATGAGTATGTCAATAATTTTGGACAAAAAATATTTGCAAAAATGTGTGATTTTAGTCAGTTAGGTCAGTTCGTGGTACAAGCGACGATATGTGGCTGTAATAGTCTCTTAACCCTAACCATGCTAAATGCAACAATATGCACCAAATGGCAATAGTTGTGATCTGTTGCATTTGGCAGTCAACTCAGATGTCATTTTTGGACTGAATTGTTGCATTCAGCAGTGAAGTGACTTCATATAGGTTTGGATGCTTCTATTGTATCTGAACAGAACAACTTATAATGGGTATTTCAAAATAGTTTTTATGGAAAAAGTATTGAGAAGTATGATGTAATATTTATTATTAGGTAAGAATCATAATTCAAATCATATCCAAAAGACTGTATAATAACAGTTAAACATTACACTTATGTGCATACTGTTGCATTTAAGCAGGGCAAACACCATTGCTCAGTCCTTTCACAAACAGCATGCCTGCACAATGCAACAATATCCCTTGTTGCATTTTGTTGCATTTGGCATGGTTCTCATTTCAACTGTGTAGCATTCTGTTGTATTTGGCAGGCTTTCTAGAGAGACCCTAATGGGGGTTAGGGTTAAAGGGTGAAGCCAACACCATGTTGAGGTCTGCAAGCATTAGTCAAAAAGGATGGGACGAAAATGCAAGGTGAACAGTAATAAAATGCAGAGTTTGTGGAATAGACCATGTAATGGTTAAGGTTTAACCTATACTTCTTGGGCATTTTTCCCTACAGGTGACCTCAATCGTCAGATACCCTTCTCTGCCATGTCACTCGACCCCTCTATGTTTGGACTTTGGTATGCAAGACCCAGTGACAAGCAGTTGTTATTTGGGCCTACAGCCCTCAGTTCTGCTGAATCCTTCATTTCGACAAAATTTATATAAAAATACACTGGAGAAGGAGTTGGGAGGGTTAGGGAGGGTCTCAAGAGTCTGGCTTTTTCTCGGCGCAAAAGAACATTCCTGATCGCACTCGCCCGCAATCCATAAACCACCAAAATGTTCGCTAGACCTCATCATAGCACCTTTATACAGAAGCAATCCTACCCAAGTAAAAAAGTGCATTGGTATTTTGAAATTTTCCAATAGAATGCTCCAGCGGTCCAAGAGAACAACCCATGTACACCCGCTGGAATCAAATCCAATCCATTTAGAACTTTCCTAACGTTATACTTTTGAGGCGCTCCCATAGGCCTTAAACAAATGTCGTGTGACCTACAGCCCTCCAATCAAATGACAAGGATCTACCTGGGTGACGTAGAATTTATAATAAGCAATGAGGAGGCGGGACTTACCTCAAACTCCTGGGGATGGAAGAGGTGTTTGATGATAACCACTTGCTCGTTCCTTTTGCGCTGGTGAAACTTCTTCTCGGGCCTCCAATCCAACAACCTTTTACCAACAACAAAGAAGCAAAATAACTAGATGGGGCGGGTTCAGTACAGGGCCCAATTTCATACAGCTGTTTAAGCAGGAAATATTTCAAAAATTTTGCTTCTTTAACCCTAACCATGCTAAATGCAACAATATGCACCAAATGGTAATAGTTGTTGTAATCTGTTGCATTTGGCAGTCAACTCAGATGTCATTTTTTGACTGAATTTGTTGCATTCAGCAGTGAAGTGACTTCATATAGGTTTGGGTACTTCTATTGTATCTGAACAACTTATAATGGGTAATTCAAAATATTTTTTATGGGAAAAGTATTGAGAAGTATGATGTAATATTAGGTAAGAATCATAATTAAAATCATATTCAAAAGACAGTATAATAACAGTTAAACATTACACTTATGTGCATACTGTTGCATTTAGCAGGGCAAACACCCTTGCTCAGTCATTTCCCAAACAGCATGCCTGCACAATGCAACAATATCCCTTGTTGCATTCTGTTGCATTTGGCATGGTTCTCATTTCAACTGTGTTGCATTCTGTTGTATTTGGCAGGCTATGTAGAGAGACCCTAATGGGGGTTAGGGTAAAGCAAAAATGAGCACGATGCCAGTCACAGACTGCAGACATGACACCGTATTTTGGCTGGTAAGTTCAGTCAGGTAAGCATTATTTTGTTGTGCTTAGCTACTTTTTGTGCAGCTCTATGAAATGAGGCCCAGGTCTTCCTCATCAAAAAACAATGGTGTACATACACCAATACTTTTAATAGGTCATAAATCTTGCACTTGTATAGGGTTTGTCATGGCCGAGCAGCCTAGTGCATTGGATTCAAGTTCCGGTGATGTCAGGGTGTCGTGGCGGGTACCGGTCATGACACTTGGGTCATTGAGCATGACACTTAACCATCATTGCTTTGGATGGGATGTCAACAGTCAATCAGTAAGTTGTGTGTGTGTTGTGTAACGCATGTTAAAGAGCCCCAGTGTTTCTAGCATGGTTGCCAGCAGCTTGCACCATATCACCTCAGACCTTGAACTTCGCTCTTGAAGAAGCATGGCAATTTTCCTGTGGTAAGGGGCACTCTATGTGGAAAATGTAAATTTGTATTGGAACTTTGCAAAGGGCACCACAGCAAAAGCACAGGGCACCACAGCAATTGCTGTGGGTGTCGTAGTTTAATTTGAGGCCTGCCACCTTATTACCCCTTACAACATGTACAAGGTGCTACATAAGCGGGTCACATATTCAAACATATAGGTATGACTACCTCTCGTAAAAATTATAAGCACTTAAAGATGCCTGTCAGGTGCGATAAGATTATCTAAGGATTTCTGAGTACAGTGGATGATCCTGTGAGTGTCCTTACCCTGTTCAAGAAGTAAATGACTCAACGTTTAATGTGCTTAGGTGCTAAAGGGTTCAGTTCACACAAGTAGACTTTTGATTCTTGCTCAACATTTCTCACAGGCGGTCTTCAGCGGAGCGAGAGAGAGAGTAGGAGAGAGAGAGAGAGAGAAATCTTACTTTTCCTGGAAGTTTTTCTTCTTCTTCTTGGGCTTCTTCTTCTTGGGTTTGGCTTTGAATTCGCCCTTCATCTGGAACTTTGCTAACTCCACATGGATCTTGCTTCCTCGCAGGTCCGAGTCATCCAACAGCTGGATGGCAAGCTCCACTGACTCTCTCTAAAATGGACAACAAATGGCACAGCAATTTATGAAGAGCAACGTCTTGAAATGTAACAGTTGCAACAGGCTGCAATTCAATTCAATTCAATTCAATTTAATTCAATCCTCTGTTGCCCCTGGTCTTGACCTCTGTTGCCCCTTGCATTGGCCTCTATTGCCTCTGGTCTTGGCAATGATGCTCCTTCAAAATGCTCCCATACACCAAATAAAGTTTTCTCATGGAAGTATAAGTTATTCCACCTCAAATTGCTTCAAATTTTTCACTGAAAATAACACTATAGGCGGTACCGGAAAATTGATGGTGTCAACTGGTTAAATCCAGTTTCATAATAAATCCCATTCAATAACTAAAGGGGAGTTCAAAGGTCAGCCTTTGAACGAAATAAATTGTTTAAGTCAACAGCACAGCCCTGGCTAGTTACCTTGAGATAACAACACCTTCCGTCACCCTTGACGTTGCCATGGTGATCCAAATACAACTTGATCTTGTTTTCTTGTTTCTCCTCGTCAAACATGATCACTCCGCATTTACTCATAAATTCTTCAAACTCCTTGGGGGTGATGTCATCGGGCAGACCGCTTACATAGACATTGGTGTTTTTAGACTCGTCCATTTGAAACCAGCCTGTAGCAAAAAGACAGAAAAATCAAAGAAGACTGTTAAAACTTTCTGGTAAAGTCAGAAAATGTCAACGATCAACATCTACATTTTATGTGACCCAACATGAAATATTAAACAAACCTGTGAACTTTTTAGCTCAATCAGGAGTGTGTTTTTGCGATCATAACCAATTACTGTTTCGGTTGACTTGGCCATTGGTTAATTACTGGTCAGTTACCAAAACAGTAATTGGTTATAGCCGCGAAAACGCACTCCAGTCATTAGAGCTATGAGAAAATAGTGGGGAAAAAAAACATTAAAACGATTATTTCACTGTTTTCAAACATATAGTTTATATAAGCTTATAAGTCTATATAAGCTTACTTCTAAAAACAAAGTAACATTTCAAGCAAAAGTATTTTATGGGAAGTTGTTTACTATGACCATCTTTTTGTATACCTTGTAAATCTTAGACATCTCACTGGAATTCAATATAATAATAATGGCTATTTTTTATATAGCGCTCATATCCGTCACTCAGTGACGCTCAAGGCGCTTCAACATTAAGTATTTTCCTGCAAGGTATTTGGGGGCTACGTTTGAAGTATGAGACCTACTCCTTTACATAGCACCATGTAATGGTTTACAAGGTGCTGTGGCGCAATATGCTGCCAATCAAACCAGGAACACCGGGGCGGACCCCTTCTCTTTTCGATAAGTGCACTGGGTTCTTTTACGTGCGTTACACAACACACGGGACCAACGGCTTTACGTCCCATCCAAAGGACGAAGCAATCATGGTTAAGTGCCTTGCTTAAGGACACAAGTGTCACGACCGGGACTCGAACCCACACTCTGCTGATCAGAAACACCAGAGTTTGCGTCCGGTACTCTTATCAGCTCGGCCACGCCACGCAGCAAAACTTGCACTCACTGTAAACAGTATTATACCCTAATTCTTAATAAGTTTCAAGCTATCACAAGAACTTGCGCAAGCCAAAAATGCGACCTTTCAACTTAAATTGGGGTGTGAAATTTGCATGGTCTGCGATAATCTGATAGCACCCTCATTTGACTCAATTTCACCAGGTCATGTTTAAACACTCTCAACAGTGGTTATCAATGTTGAAACATGTGATCTCCTCTTGACCAATCAGAAGGGATGAACTGTCCCAGGTATTTATGATTTTTATTATGATGAGGAAGTTATTTTATCTTACGGTACCTTCTTCTGCTTTCCTCTTCTGACCTGGCTTAGGCTTCTGCCCCTCTGCAGTTTCCTTCTGGGTGTGACTAGACCTTTCTTGTCCTCCACCTCTCTTACTCCCCTCTGGATTGTCATCGTCATCATCATCCTCGTCTTCCTCCTCACTGTCACTATCAGCCTTGGTCAGTTGCGGCTGATCTGCTGCCAGCTGGGCAGCATACTGCTCATAGTAGGATTTGACACTTTGCTCATCTGTATTGACACCGTAGTTGGCTTGATAGGCTGCTAGGAAATCTTCATCGACCTGAGTCATAAATAAATCACGGAAGAAATAGACCTTAATAATAAACAGTTCTCATACTGTACAGCACTTTATCACACCCAAGGGCGTACGTCCCTCAAGATTGTTAAGATCATTAATGACAGCATCTAGTCCACAGTGAAAACAAATCAACTTTCTTGATAGTGAAAAAAGAAATCCCAACCGGTGGGTGCATTTTATGAGAATGTTTGTTGTCTTTATTTTATGGTTTTGTGAAAACAATATTCTCACCAAAAACATTCCAGAAAATTGGAAAATTAATCCCACGGGTGAGCAAACAAAAATAATCTAAAACTGTTGAGCTAAGTGTTTAGTAGGAGCTGTGGGTCACGATCAAAGCAGGCCTGTGGCTGTACATGAAATTATGAACTCTCACCCAGTTTACTGCACGTGCACGCCCTCCCTGCTTATCAAATCTATAGAGAGCGTGTGCGCATGCAGGAACTGGGTGAGAGATCAACAACAAAACTGGGTGCAACAAAACTGTACTTTATTGCCTGATTTTTAAAACTGGGTTCTTACAATGTATATAGCGCTTTTATCACACCCCTAGGGGCGTATCAAAGCGCTCAGTATTTTTTCCTGCAAGGTATGTGGAGCTACATTTTGAAGTATGAGACCTATTCCTTTACAGCACCATGTAATGGTTTACAAGGTGCTGTGGCGCAATATGTTGCCAATCAAACCAGGAACACCGGGGCGAACCCCTTCTCTTTACAATAAGTGCACCTTGGGTTCTTTTACGTGCGTTACACAACACACGGGACCTTCGGCTTTACATCAAATCCAAAGGACGAAGCAATCATGGTTAAATGTCTTGCTTAAGGACACAAGTGTCACGACCGGGACTCGAACCCACACTCTGCTGATCAGAAAATCCAGAGCTTGACTCCGGTCCTCTTATCCGCTCGGCCACGACACGCCACAATTTTTGTCTGATGCCATTTTATTGGTGACAGCTTTTTACTACTGAAAAGTGTACTTTGTCTGTCCGGAATGAGAGCATAGAGCCTCATGCCTTTCCTCTGGGCACTAATTTTCCACAATGATAATATTTATTGCTATTCGTCGGCAACGTGTGCAGCCCCAGGCCTGCTTTGATCATGAGGACACAGCCCCCTTCAGACTCTACCTTTGGAAACCAAGCTTGCTTCTCTGAGTCCCATTCATACACAGTACCATCGTTGGGGTCAGTGTACGTGTAACCCTGCTCTATCTTACTCTGCTCCTCTTTCTCCAGCTGGAGTTGTCTTTCAAAGTCATCTTCCTCAGCCATGGCGCCGGGTTAAGAATAGTCAATGTTCCAAATGGCCTCTGTTTCTGTGATTCAAAATAAATGACTGTATGTTTTACTTTTATTTTCATTTAATCAAGAAGTACATCTACAAATGTATAAGAGTTCCCACTTTATCTACATTATTATTCAATAAAATGCAATCATGATAGGACCTGTGTTAAAAAAATATATAATAGTTTGTTCATTCATTTATTTATTTATTTATTTATTTATTCTTGGGCAGTTGGGGGATGAGATTTGAGGAAGGTGAACATTTCTTAATCAGTTCAACTTAGACCGGGAACCTCCAGATGATACAATTCGGGAGGTTTACAGACTCTGTGCATCCAACATGTCCAAGAAAAAGTACACCATACACAGCTACAGCTCAAGTTTAGACACTTAAGGTGTTGTTTTCTTTCTCCTTTTGGTGACAGCTTTCCTTTTTGCAAGAAGGCTTCAGCCAGGTTTGGGGAAATCATGCGATCCAAGGATCTAGGGTTTCCATACTGTAGGGCTGAAGTAATGATGGCATCAAGTTAATCAAGTTGATTATCAACTGCCAGGGACTGAGACTAAGCATAAACCATAATGGCAATCCAATCACAGAGTGGCTGTAGACCCAGTAACTGGGGCGCTGTACTCCTTTTTTCGAAATGTTGACATCTTCAGTCTTCGGTCGTACTAGCGCCCCAGCGACCCATTGTATACCCGTTTCGAAACCCAAATTTGCTATGTTTCTCACCACACCGAACCACCAAAAAATGCCCCAAAATGACAAAAAGACTCAACGAAAACCACCTACTGGCTTCTCGATATGTAAGATGCAACCTCGGGCATGAAATTGTACTCACAATAATTGTTTGTGCTCCAAATTGATGATTTTTTAAGTCACACTCAGTGAGACCATCCGTCACGACCGGTCCTACTAAATACCGTCAACACACCATCAACACAAACGGTACCGTCAACACACAGTCAACACCTCCAATATAATTTTAAAAATCGCCGAAAGAGGCGTAGAACTGTAAAGTATGGGCTAAGGGAGAATTTCCATTGGTTTGAGGTTACATTTCTTTTGTGAAAATGCAGTGTTTATACGCGAAAAAATTATCGCTAAGCAGCGTAGCTGTTGGACGCCATCTTGCCTTCTCATGGAGCTTGTACAATATGGACAACAGAGGGCGCCTTGCTGCAGATGGCTGGCTTATGGGTGGCACTTTAACCGTCCAAGCTCCTGCAATATGGCGGTCAGCGACTATGCTGCTAAAAGATAATTTTTTCGCGTGAAAAAAACTCCATTTTCATAAATAAAATGTAACTTCAAACCAATGGAAATTCTCCTTTAGCCCATAATTAAAGTTCTACATGTATGCCTTTTTTTCAATGTAAAATGTATTTTGGAGGTGTTGACGGTGCGTTGATGGGGTGTTGACGGTATTTAGTACGGACCCGTCATGACACATCCATCACTAATGTGGCTGACTGGTTTGTAATTTGGACGGGTGCCCTGCCTACCCCGACGTTGTGGTGCAAGCGGTAGATCATGTACAGTAGCTTAAATCAACAGCTGTTTATAAAAGCTTGGTTATGGGCGCTGCAGCGAGTGCATGTGGTATGAGCCGGGGGGGGCGGAAGAGGGGGAGGAAGGGGGGCTGCCACCGAATGTCGGTCACTTCGCATCCATGTCGTTTCGAACCCAAGTCGCTTCGTACCCAAGTCACTTCGTACCGAAGTCACTTCGCACCCATGTCAAATCATACATGTACGCATATGATATGGCATACTTGGGTATGATTGTGTTAGTGGAGTTGTGAGCAGAATGTGTTTTTTTTTTTAAGCTGAATTGTGGGCAATTTAAAGATTTTTCTATTTTTTTTTTACATGTAAGCTGGAAAATTCTTTAAAAGCTTGAAAAAATTATTGAGTTGAGTATTGACTTGAGTCTTGAAACAGAACAACATCAATGTCTTCGGAAAGGCTTTTTATAGACATTGAAATGATCCAGCGTATAGTTTATTGTCAACCAATCATCAACCAAAAAATTAATATCTTTTCGATCATAGACAGCGCCGAATGACGGTGATTTTGTTTAATCAGGTCTAATGTCAAGACTACCGGCAGACAATTGAGGTACGAAGTGACTTGGGCCGGGTACGAAGTGACTTGGGTACGAAGTGACCGACAACACCGCCACCAATATTGGCCAATTCTGCATACAAAACCTATAACTAATAAGTAATTACTAGTAGTACCACTAGTAGTAGTACTAGTACTTAATAGTGATTCCGTAATAGTAGTGTATCATCATTGTGCAAACGGAAACGGTTATTAATATTTATAAAATAATAAACTTAATGCTTTTTATTTATTTTTTTGTGGCTTGTTGTGTTGAGAATCATTGCAAATTGGGGTTCAAATATGGGTTCACAGCGGTTCGCTGGACGCTAGAACGGCCGAAGATGTCAAAATTTCGAGAAAAAAAGGGGGTACAGCGCCCCACTGAATTGGGGTGACCTATTTGGCTGCAATTAATCAATGCATGCTACACATGTGTAGCCAAAAAGCCAAAAAAAAAAACCACCTACTGGCTTCTCGATATGTAAGATGCAACCTCGGGCATGAAATTGTACTCACAATAATTGTTTGTGCTCCAAATTGATGATTTTTTAAGTCACACTCAGTGAGACCATCCGTCACGACCGGTCCTACTAAATACCGTCAACACACCATCAACACAAACGGTACCGTCAACACACAGTCAACACCTCCAATATAATTTTAAAAATCGCCGAAAGAGGCGTAGAACTGTAAAGTATGGGCTAAGGGAGAATTTCCATTGGTTTGAGGTTACATTTCTTTTGTGAAAATGCAGTGTTTATACGCGAAAAAATTATCGCTAAGCAGCGTAGCTGTTGGACGCCATCTTGCCTTCTCATGGAGCTTGTACAATATGGACAACAGAGGGCGCCTTGCTGCAGATGGCTGGCTTATGGGTGGCACTTTAACCGTCCAAGCTCCTGCAATATGGCGGTCAGCGACTATGCTGCTAAAAGATAATTTTTTCGCGTGAAAAAAACTCCATTTTCATAAATAAAATGTAACTTCAAACCAATGGAAATTCTCCTTTAGCCCATAATTAAAGTTCTACATGTATGCCTTTTTTTCAATGTAAAATGTATTTTGGAGGTGTTGACGGTGCGTTGATGGGGTGTTGACGGTATTTAGTACGGACCCGTCATGACACATCCATCACTAATGTGGCTGACTGGTTTGTAATTTGGACGGGTGCCCTGCCTACCCCGACGTTGTGGTGCAAGCGGTAGATCATGTACAGTAGCTTAAATCAACAGCTGTTTATAAAAGCTTGGTTATGGGCGCTGCAGCGAGTGCATGTGGTATGAGCCGGGGGGGGCGGAAGAGGGGGAGGAAGGGGGGCTGCCACCGAATGTCGGTCACTTCGCATCCATGTCGTTTCGAACCCAAGTCGCTTCGTACCCAAGTCACTTCGTACCGAAGTCACTTCGCACCCATGTCAAATCATACATGTACGCATATGATATGGCATACTTGGGTATGATTGTGTTAGTGGAGTTGTGAGCAGAATGTGTTTTTTTTTTTAAGCTGAATTGTGGGCAATTTAAAGATTTTTCTATTTTTTTTTTACATGTAAGCTGGAAAATTCTTTAAAAGCTTGAAAAAATTATTGAGTTGAGTATTGACTTGAGTCTTGAAACAGAACAACATCAATGTCTTCGGAAAGGCTTTTTATAGACATTGAAATGATCCAGCGTATAGTTTATTGTCAACCAATCATCAACCAAAAAATTAATATCTTTTCGATCATAGACAGCGCCGAATGACGGTGATTTTGTTTAATCAGGTCTAATGTCAAGACTACCGGCAGACAATTGAGGTACGAAGTGACTTGGGCCGGGTACGAAGTGACTTGGGTACGAAGTGACCGACAACACCGCCACCAATATTGGCCAATTCTGCATACAAAACCTATAACTAATAAGTAATTACTAGTAGTACCACTAGTAGTAGTACTAGTACTTAATAGTGATTCCGTAATAGTAGTGTATCATCATTGTGCAAACGGAAACGGTTATTAATATTTATAAAATAATAAACTTAATGCTTTTTATTTATTTTTTTGTGGCTTGTTGTGTTGAGAATCATTGCAAATTGGGGTTCAAATATGGGTTCACAGCGGTTCGCTGGACGCTAGAACGGCCGAAGATGTCAAAATTTCGAGAAAAAAAGGGGGTACAGCGCCCCACTGAATTGGGGTGACCTATTTGGCTGCAATTAATCAATGCATGCTACACATGTGTAGCATGCATTGATTAATTGCAGCCAAATAGGTCACCCCAATTCAGTGGGGCGCTGTACCCCCTTTTTTTCTCGAAATTTTGACATCTTCGGCCGTTCTAGCGTCCAGCGAACCGCTGTGAACCCATATTTGAACCCCAATTTGCAATGATTCTCAACACAACAAGCCACAAAAAAATAAATAAAAAGCATTAAGTTTCACACAGCTCAGAGCTCTGCACAATCGAGTTGATCGACAGGATTGATGGCCAATTTACAATGTTTACCTTTTTCAACAGCAGCTAACCGTCTTTATTCTTACCAGTTCTCTTCACAATTCATCCAAAGGGAATAAACAGCTTTCATTGGCACTCCTGCTGATATCACATTGAGAGCTAAAACAAGCTAAAACCATAAAAATTTATAGTTATACTGTGTCTCGACCTCTTTCATAGCGAGCGCATTACAGAATTAGAAAGTGAGGGCGACCTCTAGAGTCCTTGCCTTGCCAGGTACTCTCAGATCGATCTTGAGCCGTATCATCCGAACACAGGCGGCGCTTTTTCTTGCATGACAATGACATTAATTTTTTGTCTCATCTTGACTGCCTGTCTGTTGTTTTCTTGTACTAATGGCCAAATAAAAATGGGACATCCAGTTCGCTTTTATTGTTTTGCACCATCTAAACTTGGTTCACACACGCCCCCACGCGGTCAATAATCTACGAAATAGAAACGCGTGTGTGTGTGTACACGTGCATAAAAAGAGAACCGTGACTCGTATTTAAATCTGAACCCGCTAACCTTATTTTGGTTAGAGAGTGTGACAAAACGTTAGAAATCCAAAATTTTGCAGTTTGCACAAAAAAATCCCTTGCGTATGACGCCACAAGACCAAACAGCGCCCCCACGTGGGGTCAATGACGACCCATCGTTGGCTGAGAGATTGTGAAATTACTACAATGCATCATCGAAAAGTATTGTACAAATTGTTTTTATTTTGTCTCAACTGTAATTAATAAACACAATACATTGTATCAACGGATAATAATACGGAAAAATTTAACATAGGTTAGAATAAGCCACCATGGCTGTCACAGTGCGCATGATCGGCAAGCAAAGGATAGTGGGTGAAATCTAAGTCCAAGCAACACCAGCAACCATCATGGAGCGTTGATTTTGAAGCAATGCAGTAAACAACTGTACAACCTAGCTTAGTTATAATAATATTTATGTCAACGACATCACTGTGTCCATCTGGGCCTCTTGGTCTATTTTTAGCTGTACTCGGTTTCCCAAGACGCATTGCGGTATAAATTTTAAGATGGCGCTTGTGCGTATATGGGCTATAGTGATGGAAGGAGGGGGGGGGGGTGAGAGAGCAATCGTTTCGACCATACTTGAATCAGTTATTCTTCACAAGAGGAGACAAACACATTATTGAGAACTTTGGGTTTTTGTTCAGGGAAAAAACTATTAGTCTTAAAACCTATGAATCTGATGACAGACTCATTGGAATTAGTCACTAAAAGGTAGGTTGTGAACTTTTAACTTTGTCATTGATTTCATGTGGTATATAGATCTTTTAATCGATTGTAAATGGATATATCGACGTTGTAATCAATGATCAATGTATTATTGGATTTTGATTTGGAATTCGATACAATGTGGACTGTGAACAATACCAATATGTTAACTTTATAATCGGTAAGTAGGCCTAATTGGATTGCAACCCTGAAATTGATATATTATCAAGAGTTTCAAAATACCTTGTTTCAGAAACCATATTTCCTTTTTCGCTAGAAATGACAGAATAGGTAATATAAAAAGATAAATAAAAAGGAGTAATTATATATATGTTATTGTAGCTAACAAACTATGAAACAGTATTCAAGATTTGGAACGTTTGTTTTTATTGTCAACTTAATGATGTCTGTGAAATTTTGTCCAAAATGAAAAACGCTATATCTATTATATGTTTCAAATAATATGTATAAATTTGTTTGTTTGTTTGTTGGGGTGTACGGGAGGTTTGTTTGTTTGTTTTTTTCTTTCTTTCTCCTTTTTTGTTTGTTTTACAAAGTAATTGTTTTTTATGCCGCCCACCTTATTCAGGAAATAACGTTTTGAATTACGACTACGGTGAATAGCGTCGCTCAGGAGGCGGGAAATGTGAACTTGATGTGACGTGCGTGGCATGTTAATAAAAAACTCGTCTGCATCCAAACAACTCGAATTCAAACTGCTAATATGTTTCGTCCGCAGAGTAAACTGATGGACTTACGAGGAATAACTTCTGGCAGAACAGGTTAAATTCATCTGCGGAAAGGAAATACACATATTTGTAAATCTTGCTTGCTCAAACTCATCTTGGCATAATTTTATAGAGTTGCTTGCAGAATGCTTTTATAATTTCTGCTGAGCAGCAATAAGCAGGATACCAGTCACAAATGCTTTATCGTAAAATGTTTTTTTAGATGGTAACCTTTTTTTCTGTTCAGCATAACTTTTTTGTGCTTAGCTATTTTTGTGCTTAAGCAGCTTCATGAAATTGGGCCCAGAATTGTATCCCAAAATACCGAAATCGTCAACAAAAGTTGTTTAAAGCTTAGGCTCCAAAGGGCTGCTTAGTGTTTAAGGACACAATTGCTAAGCATGGCTGGTGTAAGTTTTTACCATATATAATGGCATTCAATTGAAATAAATTAAAACAAACATATACGCAAAATGCTAAGTCAAATCAGGCAACCCGTATAATTATTTGAAGGTCAAACGCGAAACGCGTGTTCGTGTTTCTGGATCCCAAGTAGGGAGACTAGCTTATGAAAGTCAAACGAAATCTAAAGGGATATTTCATCAAAAACAAATCTAGGGGTTTTATCATTTACACAACATTGAACAAAAGTCCCATATAGTTTATTGCTATAACAATGCTGGCCTAATGAAGGATGCATCGGGATACAAACAGAGGTATCTTTTATAATGTGACAAAAACTGCAGATCAGGTTTGACGTCACCATCCCATTATTCCTTTCACTCACTGTGATCTATGGCGTTGTACATAAAATAAGACACCAGGAAGTTGACCAAAAAAAAACACTAATTCCCCATTTTATCCAAAGGCTGTGCCTTCGGCACGCGAGCGTCCTTGGAAACTAAGCAAATCTGGTACGAAAAATTCTTTTCTCTAAGCATGATGAACAAATTCTTGTAAAAACAGGTTTCCCGCCAAAATGCCGAAGTTTTTGAGGAACACTTACCCATAAAGGGGAGCTGCCGTTTGCCCCAGATGAACACAGAGTACACAATGAGTCCTAACGCCAGTAACAGGATAGCGTAGAGGTACTCCAGGGTAGGCTTGGAGATGAGGGGAACCAACACCAAGAACAACGAACTCATCGTTGCTAAGACGGGTACCAGGATGTTGACCTGTAAACGCAATCGTTATACGGTTTTGTTTCTGTAAAGTGTTTGTTTATTTGTTTGTTTATTTTTGCTTGTTTGTTTTATGACATGTTGGGGGAAAGAAAGTAATTGCATTTCTTTTATCATCCTCTCTATTCAATTAATTAATTAATTAATTAATGTACTTATTTAAAATTAATTCATATCCATAGCAGTGATGTCTTGCCTTAAACGCTCGGGGTTTGTGCGGGTACTTCCAACGCAAAACCAGCAGTGCAACAAAAGAGGCTCCTTGAAAAAGACAGTTGACAATGCCAGAGAATTTGATGATAGAATCAAAGTCTCCAACGATGATGAGGATTATCCCAATTAATCCCTGGTGGCAGAAGAAGATGGATTGTATTACAAATAATCGGGTTATACGACCGTGTCCGAATCGGTGGCTGTTGCTACGGCTGGAAGCCACGTCAAGATGCTTATCAACACCCTTGGCTACAGCCGTAGTTGCAGCTGCCGAATCGGCACGGCCTGATGTCACAATATAAGACCAAGCATAGTGCTCTGTGGTCCCGATCTCATTAATCACGAATCTTGAAATGAGCAAGTTTTATAGGCAGTGATTAAATAAACGGGTCAGAATTGAACCCGGATTCCTGGTCACTCGGGGCCAGACTATTCCCGGGTCAGACTGACCCGAAAACTGGTAATTCAACTTGGATTCTGTGTCAGTCTGACGCATTTCGATGTTATTTTGACACAGATTACGGGTCATATTGACCAAAAAAGGGTCAGCCCACGGGACCCGGAATCCGGTCAATTTTGACCAGGGAGATTTTAGAGTGTATGCAAATAGCGAAAACTCAGAAAATATTTTAACCGATGATTTTATTTATTTTTTTGCCAGACTCTCTCTAAATTGCGTCCTACCTGCAACACAATTGCCGGAAGTGGGGTCAATCTCTTCACGGTGACCATTGACATGACCTTAATCATGTGACCTTCTCTCCCGGCAGCAAATGACATTCTGAATCAAATCAATTCAAGTTGTTCCGTCACTCACAAAGAAAAAAATTAATCAATAAAATGAGTGAGACACCCCAACCCTCAAAAATAAACCAACAAACAAGCAAACAAATAACAATGGGGATACATAATCACTTGGTGAAGAACGGGGAAACATCTTAAGAGTGGATAAACTGGACTAAACCAAACCAAACCAGAACGAACCGGAGTAAACTAGAACTAACCTGGGGTTGGCCAAAAGACTACCGACGCAAGTGCCTGAAGTTGATATACAAACTCCAAGTGGAATCAACCATGCCATTGGGCCCAAAGTACGCTCAGCAACTGTCTGAAATGTCAGCAAATTTTAGCAGTCAACAGCAAAGTTTCTTTCTTTCCTTTTTCGGGAGAAATATTCCAAGTTCAAGTTGCTTTTAAATTTATACCTCGATGTTTCCATTTCTACCTCCAAGGCTATAGATGTTTGTAAAGTATCACCTGGCGTAAGGTTTCAGTAATCGTGCTATAACAATAATGTGCCACCAGCGTGTCAAACCTGGTTCCTTCTCTATATCAGGATGTTTGAGCATGAAACCAGGCTTTCTGCTTCTCCTCACCCATCCACTTTTGCTTTGCTTAGATGTAGAACAAAGAGCCATTCCAACAGCCCTTCTCCACGTACTGCATCTCTTTGGAACTCCGGTATACGTTTCCCTCCATCCTACAATCTAGACTGTTTAAAGAGGAATATCAATTCCCACCTTCAGCTCCCCTGAGTTATTTTCATCTTAAATGTTTTCTTCTTGTAGCCCCATACCGAGAGTGGCTGTTAGCCTTTGTTTGGGGTTAAATTGTATTAAACAAAATAAATATACAAATAGGTGACGTCATAGACCTGTACTTACAACTGCCACTGCACTGGACGCTAGAAGCTCTTTGGGTGAGAGGACGGCAAAGTAAGCGATGTTAGTAAGGAGATAGATGGCGGTGACTGAGGGCACAGCAATGCATATAGCCAGGGGAATATTTCTGTCAAAAAGAAAACACAAACACATCATGTCTTTCAGCTGTGCTTGGTTGGGACTTACCCATCAGCTGTAACTACACCTGCTGATACACCTACTGGTTTTGCCTGTACTCAATTCGGGACTGGCCCAACTTTCTGTGCACATTCCACATGTAGATAAATGGAAATGAGTATAGATTCCCAATGGACGGCATCTTTACGGGCAAATTGCATTTTGGCTTGCAGGCGCGTCAAGCGCTCAAATTATTAACGCAGCCGCGCAGTTTACTCACCAATCGTGAAACGAGTTTGTGAAATGTGCGCGTGCTGCACGCTGTTCTCGCGCAAAACGCATGACTGTGTGTTCCAAATTGCCCGTAAAGATGGCCGATTGACGTCATATTGCAACTATCTATGGCTGTGCAATCTAAACACTTCCAGATCGGAATTGACCCGGATTCCAAGTCCCAACGGTGCCTGCCCCGTTTCTGGGTCAGACTGACCTGGAATCCATGCTTAAATGACCCAGAAATGGGTCAAACTGACACATAATCAGAGTTAAAATCCCATTTTGAACCCATTTCTGAGTTAGCCCCTTGAAATCCGGGTCAGGAATCCGGGTCAGTTCTGATCATGCAGGGGTCTTTGTGTGTAAAGTATACAGACTTGTAATTATCGAGAAAAAATACCCCTCGTTTTAATTCCATAAGACTCATTCTGTCATGATTTCAAGGTAGAGGAAACAGCCTGTGATTGCTCCCCCAAACCATTGATGCTTTAATATTGATACTGCAACTCGATCACTCTAAAAACTCCCGTGTCAGAATTGAATCCAGAATCCGGGTCACGTGAGCCACACCCGTTTCTTGGTCAGGCTGACTCGGAAACTAGTTCAACAGTGGGAATAGACCGTGCAAGTCTCGCGCGTATTCGAACATAATTTTTGGATTGAATTGAAAAAACATTGAATTGAAAAAAAAAAAAATTGAATTGACTGTGGTCCCACGTACATTGCTTTAACGCGTTAAAGAAACAAACTCATGCACTTTAACGGATCCAAACGTTCGAATACGCGCGAGACTTGCACAGTCTATCTTGACTCTTCAGATTCTGCATCAGTATCTGCATCCACAGACTCCGGGTCAGTTCGACACATTCCGGGTCATACTACCCCAGAATTGGGTCGGAGCCCCGGGAGGTTTTAGAGTCTACTATATACTGAGCACAAAATCCGGACAAAACATAACTCCGTTTATGGTTGGTTTCTCTTAAACTTAATCGCCTGCTGATTATAAGGATCACAGACCAGTAATGTCGTTAACCTTGCACCTATATACCGCAAACATTAGTTTCTCCAAGTTTCATGCGAGTAAAACGACATTATGCTCTGCGGTGAAAAAAAAAAACAAAAAGCAAAACAAACTTTGGTGAACAAGACGTACAATCAATTTTCAATTAGCTCGTGCAGAGATTCAAAAATACAAACCGTTGTGGGTTCTTTGCCTCTTCCGTCACGGTGTTAAGAATTTCCCTGCGGTAAAAAAAAAATTGCAAAAGGCTATTTTGAAACAATTTCCCCTTATATGGAAAAGATGTACTTAATGAAAAGGGAATATAATTTAGATGAGACAAAATATAAGACAGAAGCCATCAAATCTTCATGCATTATGAAAAGCTGGCGCCGAGGGGTCAGATAGGGGAAATATTTTGGTGAGTTATGCCTTTGATGGAATGGTACACAGTCGGAGTATGTCATGAGAAAGATTGCTATAGAGAGTCATCGCAGATTTGTCATTTGAAAAAGTATATGTAGAGTAACAAGAAATTATCAATATTTTCAAAACAGCTGCCCCTTTTCCCCCCCTGCCTGATATACGGCCCTGGGGTCGAATCACAAAGCACTAAGATTCATCTTCTATTATTTTAAGATGAGTTATCAGTATTACCATAGTGATTTGCATTGTGACATCACACTTTGTTTAGCAATTAGGAGTGATTTGGAGTTAAGATCAATCTTAACTCTTTGTGAAATCGAGCCCTGGTCAAGTATCTTTCTCATGACATATAATATGACTGTGTGCCAAATTCCATGCTTGTATCATCAAATGCAAAAATCTCATTAGACTGGTCCCCTAAGACAGGCACTGGTCTTACAGGCCAAATGATATCAGTGGATAAACTTGCAGTGACGAAAGCTTTCAATTTCTGCGTTCAAGATTGGTCTGCTCCGAAGTGACGTAGCATGTCAGCTACATACACCCGCAGTTAACTCTACTTTCGATTGCCTGCTGCATTCTTCGTGTGCATAATGTTTGTTTGTATGTATTAATCAATGTAATGTATGTACACGTGTGAATGGATGCAAGGTAAAATGTACATCTGACAGGATCCAGCCAGGTGCTGAAGGCATCTGGCGTTATTCCCGAGCCTCGGAATGTGACGTCAGAAGCTCGGGCTATGTTCTCATCAATCTGCCGTATAGGGCCTAAATCAGTAATGATTTCTGACTACATTGCGCAGTATGAAACAAGTATTTATACTGTCTATGTTATTCAAACTTCTTAAAACCTATCTTTTTCTTAGCCCAGACTTCTTGAAACTAGACTGACCTACATATACACGTGCTGGTTTACAACTTGACAATACGAGTGCCAAATCATGTGAGTATAAATATAATTTCTTTGAGGCATTCGAAAGCTACTCATCGAGTTACCATTGACCTCATACCTCAACAGTTATTATGGATTACCAAACTTCCACGAACGTCTAGGTGTATGGTTTCTGTACGTATAGCCATATGCTACATCAAATTTATATATAACACAACAGCTGTGAAGATTTTAAATAACTTTATCCACGTGATGGAACAGAGCAGCAGGTACAGTGCATTAGTAATATCATGACGATCGGTGGATCTTTGTATAGGCCTGAACAATGTTCAATCAGAACGGTCATTTTTAATATAAACTTGTATACCGTGATTGATGCCCTGAAAAAACATTTCTCTTTAAAATCGAGACGAAAGCTCCAACATACATATGGTAACGTTGGCATTTAGTCAGGCATGCGTGGCATCCACAATATGTACATGTACACATCCAGCACCCAAAACAGCCATTGGCAAATGCGGCTGTTTTGCCTTATTATAATAACAGCGACTTGACGAAAGACTACTCACCAACCGGCATAAGCCCAGAAGCCATTGTAAAGCGCAAAGCCGTAGCTTCCGATATCAGTCGAAGTACCCTCGAATGCCACACTCGGGTTCAGACTAGTCGCACCTCCTGGATGAAACAAAGGTGACAATGAGAGGACGTTAGGCAAAGCTTCAAGTCAAATCTCGCTACTTCACGTCGTTAACATTAACGTCACGTCCAACAAATTGAAATTAAACTTTACGGCTTTGATTCCAAATATTGCTGTCAAAAAATACGTCTGTGTGATAAATGGAAGACGTGGAAATGTTACATTGTTTGCCAGACGAATGTTCTGATTTACGTGTTATTTCCTCATAGATTATGACAACCTGTCAGTGTACCTATTGGGGAGGGGGGTTTGGGGGGGGGGTTGTAAGGCAAATTCAGCACAAAATTCATGTGTAAGTTTGAGATTCCCTTCTTACTTCAGAGCAAAAGTTGATAGAAATTGTGTTCTGCCACTGTTAAAATGGAAACATAATTTCAATACTATATCGTGCAGTATGTTCAAGTGCAATGCGAAACAGTTTCATCAGTTGACTATCTTCATCCAGAACCCCATGTCCGTTTAGTCTATGGGTTTTTTTCCGGTACAACTTTAGCAGCAAACTTGCAGGTACAAGCATGAATGAAGTCTCTCTTGGGAGAAGTGTTGGTTCCGAGAAAAACCGGTGTGGTTTCGACGTTTCGTGCACTAAGCTCGATACTCATCTTCAAGAGAAACGTGGTTGACAAAATAAATGTATCACCAAAATTACATACTGTTCAACACATACAGGTATGGTTTAAAACCGTTAAAATAATTATTAGCTTCGTACAACTTTGGCCTTACCTACCCACCTTTGCATAATTGGACGAGCCCGGCGACTATGATGATGACGAGGGCCATGACCTTTGCACTCGAGAAGAAGATTGGCAAGCCACTGGCGACCTTGACGCTCATGCAGTTAATGTACACAATCAGCACTAAATAATGCAAGGTTATTATAGAAAGTGTTTTCAGTATAGCATTTTGGTAAGTGATTGAAATGTTCCATCTCGGTGGGAAACAATCTGGGCTTGATTTCTCAAAGCACTAAGATTCATCTATGGCTGTGAGGTCAGTTTTACCATAGTGATCTGTATTGTGACATCACACTTTGCTTAACAATTAAGATAGATTCACAGGTAAGATCAATCTGTTTAAGTGTTGTAAGTGTTTTTTATTATTTGTTTTTTATTTCTTTGTAAAGTTGAGCCCCGGATCTAAATTCTTTACAAACTCAGGAAGTTGTGGTGGTTCTAAAACATGAATACCTGTGGTGTAACAACTCGAAGTTTCGATCAGTTACTTATGGTGGCCCTGAAGGGACATCAAACATATATATTTATGTGAATATTTTATGTAAATATTGACGGCTTTTGCCCCAATGCGCAAATATTCACGTATATATTTTCGTAAAAATTTGCGATTGAGGCCAAAATCCGGAATATTTACGTAAATATTAACGTAAATATTTGCGATTTGTACCCCCATTCGCAAATATTTACGTAAATATTTACGTAAATATTCACGATTTGTGCCCAAGTCGCAAACCCAGTCACCGTGAATATTTGGTTTCTTTCCAGCTAGCCGCGCACTGGGCCGAAATTTCCAGCCGCGTATTCAGGACAAATATAATCCATGCAGTTCAAGGAGGTAATACATCTGTCTCCCCTTCTTTTTAATTATTTGAACGATTTAAAACAAAAATCTTTCTTTGTCGGTATAATTTATTCACTAAGCATACTTGAAGGTAGAATTAGATTATTCGGCTGATCAATTAGTGAGTAATTAAACACCACAGTTAAGACCTCATCATCCCGACTATTGTACACAGCTGTTGAAAAAAATGCGCTCACCTGAAATTAAGTACATGTACCCTTCACGTTGTTTAAAAGAAGTTTTTGTTTTAATTCCATACTGATAGACCATACCACTGATCGGCACACATAATGTCGGAGTCGGTGAACTCAGATCATTAAGTAATAATTAACTGCTAAAACACACGCAATGTTATATCATACGTTATCGAATGATTTGGTCATTTTCATGCCTAAACCGCTATTGGTGATCCAAATTAGCCAACTCCCAAATTAAGTGTAACCAGCGGTATGGTCTGTCAGATTATAGAATACAATTTTACTTGTATGCTAGGTAAAGGGTACTTACATCGGCGTGAATGCTATGGTCAGTTTTTGTCACTATTTTACCTTAACCGTTGAATATTTGACAGAAAATGCCTTGTGTTCTTGTGGATAATTAGGTAATAATTAGTGATTAGAAGAGCCACCTTCAAAATCAAGTGTGGCAAGTGATATGGTTTATCAGACTATGGAATACAATTTTCTTCTTTTTTGCAACATAAGGGTATACATTTACTTTTGGGTGAATGCACAAGTTTTTCAACAGTTGTCTATTATGGTCTGGATGATCGGCTAAATACTCACCAAATGGTCAGCCAAATAATTGTATTCTACCTTTAAGTATGTTCAGTGATTTTATAGAAAGAATTTTTTTTTTTTTAATCGCTCAAACTAGAAAGAAGGGGAAACTGAATTGTTACCGCCTTGAACTGCATAGATTCTATTATTGTCCTGAATACGCGGTTGGCCG
The DNA here is from genome assembly GCA_023634235.1 of Pisaster brevispinus. Taxonomy (NCBI): domain Eukaryota; kingdom Metazoa; phylum Echinodermata; class Asteroidea; order Forcipulatida; family Asteriidae; genus Pisaster; species Pisaster brevispinus. The sequence continues at coordinate 10,795,734 of JAMKCF010000007.1, forward strand.
GCCACGGAATCCACAGATAGAAATTACGGCCCAATATGCGGCTAGCTGGAAAGAAACAAAATATTCACGGATGACTGGTTTGCGATTGGGGCCCAAGTCGCAATAATTCACGTGAATATTTACGTAAATATTTGCGATTGGGGGAACAAATCGCAAATATTTACGTAAATATTTGTGATTGTGGGCACATATCGCAAATATTCACGTAAATATTCACGTCAACATTTGAGATTTGGGGACAAATCGTGAATATTCACGCAAATGTTTATGTGAATATTCAAGTTTTTTTGCCCCGATTCGCAAATATTCACGTCAATATTTACGTAAATATTCACGATCTGGCCCTCAGCCTCAAATTTTTACGTGAATATTTACGTGAATATTTGCGAATCGGGGCAAAAAACGCGAATATTTACGCAAATTCACGTAAATATATATGTTTGATGTCCCTTCAGGGCCACCATAGTATCTGGATCGTCTTCAGGACAAAAAGCTAAATTGTGATTGGTCAATTCGGAAGGGGCGGGGATAAAAGTATAGTTCTGTCCAATGGGAGTATTGCATTAACGTATCGTATCTTGGACACTATTCCGGGATGCAACAATGGTTGGATGTGGTAGTCTTTTATGTGCAGTGGACAGAGTGACACAAGAAAAAATTCTAATAAACCCCATTCTTAATTTGTCATTCAACGTTGGAATGAGCGTTACGCGAGTGGAAGGATAATTTATGTCATCCCAAGATTGCTGGTGATATTTGGTGAATGTGTTTGCCATCAGCTTGTTTTCTAAATCCTGCCCGTTTAAAAAGTACTTAAAAGATTAAAAGATTAAAAGATTTCAAGTTAGGGGACACTCTTATAAACAAAACTGTTATTATTTGATTGACCAATGGACGGCGTCTACCCCAAACTGTTCACGATCTGTCAAACATGCAGAAGTTAAGCGTTCTTGCTCAAAAGGTCAGCGATATACGTACTGATTGTCAAAATGGCAAATAACTGCACAGCTGCCATGGGTGGTGCGCAGTCCCCAGGGATGACGTAATCGATGACGTAGGTGGAGAGAGTTAACGCCAAGAGAGCGATTCCAGATGGTTTCAGGATCACCGCAAAGCCCCACACCACCATGAAGCCGGCCAAATCACCGAAAGCCATCAGAACATAGGTGTAGGTCCCCCCGGATTTGGGGACGAGTGTGCCGAGCTCGGCATAACACAGCGCACCTGCAAATTGTGTCAATAAAAAAAAAAATCAAACTAACGAAGTCGCAACGATTTAGCGTGCATTTTGAATTCGTTTTCACTGCCCATTCACGGATTCCCAATTCGTCAATTAACAATTTGTAACTAATAATGGACGTGAACAGTCTTCGTGAAAAATGCCAAGAAAGACAACAAGCCTCTGCAAAATGCGCGGCCACCATTCAATTTGGGGGTTCACTTCCTTTGAGTGCATTTTGACCCCCGCAACGGGAAGATGCGCATTTAAAGGGAACGTATACCTTGGTTTTGGGAGCCGTTTGATTTATTTTAATCCTATATAAATGTAGATACATACAGTACAACTAACCTGTGAAAATTTCATTTCTAAACGTGGTAGCGTTTTTGAGATACCGCCGAAAATCCGGAGCGGTTATGTCCACGCTGGAAGAATAATCCGTAATTGGAGTACACACCAAGACACAATCTGAGACTACGTAATCTAACAGTATCGTTTCACAGATTCAAATTTGGGGGGATTAAAACTTATATCTTTGTCCATAACCACATTACTTTGAAGTGAAATTATTCTCTAATGCCACCGAAAGCTGCTGTACTTCTAGCCAAGTAAGTTTTTATTGCCATAAATGTCAAGAGTGATTACCAAACGTATACCTTCCCTTTAAGCTTGTGACTACTCGGATAAAGTTTCAAGAAGTTATTGTTTGTTAAATTGGAGATTCGTCGCTCTTCTCCATAAAATTATTACATATTTTACCTCTTGTCAATTAGAAGTTTCCTCAGAAATAAACAGTTTCACGACCCTTTAAGTGTGCTGCGCGTCGTGCAAGGAGTCAATAGAGCAAAGCTGTATAATGTTTATAGTGTATAATCACTTTCTTACAATTGGCCCAATTTCATAGAGCTGCTGCTTAAGCGTAACAAATCGACACATACCAGAAAAAGGTCACCAGCCCAAAAACTTTGTCCTGTGCACTACTGTCTATTACTGCTCATTTTGCCTAGCAGAACTTAAACTAACTTGTGAAGCAATATTGTTTAATTAACCGGGCAGTTTTAAGAAATTTAGCTCTGGGCATTGTTTAAGGTAATTTACGTTATAATTGTGACGTCATGCACGCAGTCTACCTGACCTATAGACTGGTACCCAGGGATGACAAGCACTGGTCTTACAAACGCAATTATTTCATTGGATTAGACATAAATGCAACTGGCGCAGAAGTACCAGGCGATACTCTACACACGGTGAACACATCAAGATCAAGGTCTGCCAGCCGGCAAACAGCCGGTTCAAAAGGCCGGTATCTAATGCCTCTAACGTGCATCGAAATGTGACCTCAAAGGTCCGGGCTAACTTTGCCCTCCTCCCTTGGAATGATAGTTTCAGGCTGGCACCATGTGAGCTTTCTGAAAGCAAGTTCACGCATTCTGGGATACAAGGGGCCAGAAAAAGATGGCCGAGGGCATTATAAGTGCTTATTAAGGTTCTTACCCAATGAAGATACGACTGCGCAGAAAACCCATAAGATGAGACTCATCCCGACGCTCTGTGCCCCAACTAGAATCCCTTTGGGAGCTATGAAGATCCCAGAACCGATCATTGCCCCGACAATGAGGGCGACTCCCCGCACCAGACCCACCTCCCGCTTCATCTTCAACGTTCCTTCGGACGCCATCTTGCTTCCTGAGGATTGACTGACATTTTCGTAATCTTTTCCATTCCGGACCTAATCAGACACAAACAAATACTGTCATCAACTTTTGAATCCCCGTTCTGTTTATTTCTAGTCAAATTTTCTTTGTTCAAACCCAAATTACTAAAACATTTACCCGCTTTAATCGAGTTGTCCTTGTGTTTTATTTCTTGGCTTGGACAGCTTCGTAGAGCCGCGATCCCATGCGACTGGAAAGGGAAGACCACGTTTCATACTTTATCAATAATTCATCCCCCCAAAAAAACAAAAAAACAAAACAAAACAAAACAAAACCCGCAAACAAGTTGGAAAATGCCCTCGTGGCTTCGCGAATTGGCTCGTGGGCGTGTTCTCCCGTTCCAGTCGCTCCGCTGTTTACAAAGCTGTCCAAGCCACGAGGGCCTTGACAAAAGGCTACCCAATATCGGGCATGGTACAGGCGCCCAATGTGACCCCTTCGTCATGTTTGAACAATCAATCACTGAAAAACGCCACAAAAAAAACCGAATCGTAATAACGTGACATCAACACAAAACCCGGAGAGGTCAGACGACAAACTTAACCTCGTGTGTGACAATAGAAGCAGCAACAAAAGCTATAAATCCTCCAACAATAGACCTACTGAGCAGAAAGTTATTATTTTAAACATACATGTACTTTGTTGTGCCCCGGGCGCCCCAAAGTTTACGCCACTTGGGAGGTTTTCTAATGCCGTTTCATAGACTGAGGCAATGCAGTGCATTTCAGACGGAATATGTTTCTTTCAGGATTGAAACCTTTTGGGTTTGTTCTTCCCCTCAATAACTACCCGATCTGATATGATTACTATGCACCGAATTATGCACTTCCGAATACCGTATACACTGCAATATTGTTCTCCCATAAGCAACCTATGTCCAGTTATAACACAACATGAAATGTCTCCTGACGATGACTACAGCAAGCTATTCAAAACGTTGAGACAAATTAAGAACTCACTCCGCGGCAGTGAAGTTAATCAACGAGAATTCCCCTCGATCCGATCCACTATTAAGCTAAAGTAGTAGTCCCGGCCGATTTCCTACCCTCCGCCCAGGTAGTAGCTAATAAGCTGGACAGTTCTTTTCAGAACTAAGTAGTCTCCCGAAGTAGTCTCCCGATTTTCTAAAATCTGCTCCGCGGCAGTAGAATAAAAAGCAAGACCTAGTTCTACAAGAACAAATCTACAGATATACACATGGTGTTACCGCAAACCGAAACAGCATGAAATTGTCAAAGACCAGTATCCACACTTCCCGACACCCATTTATACAGTCATGTAGTAAAAAAAACCTTAAAAATAAGATCAGCGAGTCATCGAAAGGCAAGAGAAAATATAGCGAAAGACCCCATTATATTCACTGTTCTCAAATAACGAGTTTCAAGTCTCACAAGGTCAAAACCAATAGTTTACTCAATCCTCAAAAACTACACCATTTCACAGGCAGAGCTATTTCAAGAGAAGTTTCCCACCACGACCATCTTTACAAGCATATAATGTGAAAATCTGACATTTTGTTTACCAACTGGTTCCGAATTGTTGGTTAAGTTCTTGGAAATTACATAAGAGAGTATTAAACAAGCAGGGTTTCCACAGGAAATCTTCGCCTACCTTTGAGTCGTTATTCATGGCAGACATAGACTCTGGTTTGATGCCGTGAAATCTGCGGATGTTCTTGAGGATTTAAAACTCATTCGCTATCGATGTACACAGTCATAAACCAACTCAAGTTTCTGTACAAACATAGATCCAAGCAACCCGTCAAACGAGTTTGATGGGAGTTTCAGGCTGTTTGTTCGCCCTACAAGTCCCAGTTTTTATTTGCTTGCTGGAATCCGTGGTGGCAAAAAGTTAGGCCAACTCGCAAGGCTTGATTGTTGTGTATCAACCTTGACCCACCCATGAATAATGAAATCCAAACCCTCTCTAGTGCATGTGTGTAATGTCAGCGAGCAGAAAGTGTGACAAATCACTTTAGAAATTCGTTTTTTCTCGAATAGGAAATTTTCGCCAGAACAATGCAAGAGTGTGCAATGCATATTATTATTTTACCGGAAAGGTTGATGCAAGTGTAATTTGTGTGGCCCCTGTCTTTACTTGTTTTCAATCAATCAACCAACAGAACTATCGGTCAATAATCTGCTTTTGTAGAGCGCCCTCGCTCGTTCAGTTGGGTGTCGGGGGTTGTGTCCGAGGTGGCTGGCGGCTATGGTGTTGCTCTATGCGTCAACACTTGCTCACATGACAATCAAGCTGTAGCCGTAGCCAATAATTCGGACACAGCCTAACTTTGAATACTGGGCCTTTCCCAAACCTCGACTTTGAACCCCAGCTCCGCTCCGGTCTGACGGGAGATTCTGCCCCCCCCCCCTCCACCCCATATACAGCGAAATGTGTACAAACTTCGTCTGGTAGCGCCCTCTTTTAATCAACCTCCCCCAGCCCATGTTAATTTCCCATATAGGGGACAGAATCTCCGGGGCACAATTCCATAGGACGCCGGAGCCCAAGCCGAGGTTTGGGAAAGTGGGAAAGGGCAGAATGTCAGAAGAGTACATTAATTTTGCTTATCCCTCTATAATTTTCAAAAATAGGCCTACATTGTGCATTATCTTGTTTGGGGGTAAGAGACAGGTTATTGAAGGGGCAAATTGCCTTCAACTCCAAATCTTGGCGTTTAGAATTTCTCATTAACATTATGTAAACTTGTCTTTTAATACAAACAGCGGAACAAAATGGTGTGCCTTTATGTGGAATCAACAATGTTGGTTATAGCGGACCGTGTTATGCCATGAAATTACACAAAAGCAACATAATAGCGTTCCTGTGTCCACTGCGCATGCTCAGCGGACACTCTTGGCAGTTGGCACGCCCCAAAGTTACCCCCCCCCCTACGTAACAGGACGTGTGAGTGGGAAATCCCGATGAGAAATAGCATCCACCTTTACTAAGGAACAACACTCGATACAACTTACAAGTGAGCTGAGGCTGTCATAATTCTGGCTCGCATAGAAACTCATTTCAGGAACCTATTCGAGGCTGCTTCGGGAAAATGTAAGTAAAGAACTCGAGCTCACTGTACAGAAAACAGCTGTTTTTCTCCACTAAGAGATAGAGATGAAAGTGTCCATGTACTGTACATGAACATAGAGCAAGGACATGACATGTATATTATGTACACGTGTGTGTGTTCTAACGAGTGCATTGTGTTGTGTACAAGCTATGGGAACTTTTATTTATTTTTTAAATTTTTTGCTGTTTTGCTACACAACCTCTCAAAAACGTACCATTACCTTTCGCACACCTCCCCCAGACTGCGGAGGATTTAAGGGGAAATCAATTTTAAAATCATTTCCCGTTCCCTTGAGAAAATGTTTTGTTGTGGTATTTGTTTCCTTTGGCTTTTCTCTCCCCCCCCTTTCCCCAGTCTTCTCCTATGACCTTCCCTTAGATTTCTACTCAGAAAATGCTACCTGTTATGGATATCGCCACCATTTTGAGGAATATTAACATCAAAGGCTTATAAATACGTGCATAAAGCCCATTTTTTAAACCGGGGTTTTGTGGTACGGTGCTGAATGAAACAGATTAGCATGTTCTCGGAAATTCCCGGGTTGAGCAATAAGATAGGGACTTCCCCCGGCGTATGCGGCTCATTGTTTTGCGCCCTGGCGTTATAGCCAGTGTATTCTCGAAGTCTTGATTGGCGACGTTCATGTTGTTTTCGTACTCTCCGATATCGTAACACGAATTATGGTCCGCAACACGAATTACTGGAGAAGAAGTATTTGTATCTCACAAACGTCTGCAAAACGATCTGCTGTCCCGGTCAAGATAATAATTATAGACTTGCCCAGTCGGCGTCCAAAAACAGTCGATGTAGCGCCATCTACCGGTGGCTAAAAAAACCCAAAAAAAACAGCGTCGCCAATCAAGACTAATATTCCTGAGGCGAGAGAGGAAGTCAATTTCACTATACATGGAGCTATTAACAATTAAACATTGTTCACAGGTGGACAGAATATGCCCAGCAACACAGCATTAACTATTGACAGCAAACTTAATTTTGACATTTTGAGGGATGCTCTTTGAGCACTCAATTTTTAAAGTGTTTCTCATGTAAAAAAGAAACAAATCTGTAGGACTTGGTGAAACAATAAGCTCAAGTTAGAAAGGGACAGGCTGTTTAACTTTAATTTGAATAATAAACGGTTGGTGAGATAACTTGATGTTTATTTTTGTTATTAATTTTTTGATTTTTTTATAGATTTGAAACAACGTAAAATGGGCAGCAATCAAAGCAACACATCGACTTCAATCAGAAACTCGTCAAATCGGGTTGAATTTGAGAATGACTGGTTCGCTCAAGGCGCCTCGAGACGAGCCTATCGCGGCAGGTACTGCGCAGGTCCGAAAAAAGGGCGACAGTGTGTTGTCAAGCTGTATAAGGACGAGTGGTGCAGTCACCTCAATGAGCTTGCGTGGAAAGCAGACGCACGTGCGTCTGAGAAAGCTCAGGAGATGGCCGTCTCGTTTAACCGAGATTGTCCCACAAGCAAACCCATCAAGTTCGTCATACCAGATATAGCCAATGTGGACAGCTCCGCGGGCTTCAACCTCCTCTGGTTCATCCCGATAGCATACGACGTGAAAGGAAAGCTTCCGGGTACCTCTGAGTCCTCCTCTACGATGGTGCCTGTGGGCGCCTCCATCGCAATCGAGGAGTATCTCAGGGGTGAGTTCATCAAGTTTAACAGCAACTCGTCCTACGTCAATCTTGACGTTGGGGCGTATGGCCCAGGTGCTTTCAGTCACTACACGTACCACAAGTCGAGAGGTTCTCTCCTCATTAGTGACATCCAAGGCATCCGTCATGCATCCGGGTACCACTTCACTGATCCGGCCATCCAAAGCATGGAGGGGGTTAGTTTTTATGGTGCAACTGACCTGGGTGTCTTCGGCATCATAAAGTTCTTCCAGAACCACGAATGCAATGATTTGTGCCGGCGCTTCAGCAAGCCCGACTTATCCAAAATTCCAAGAGACGCACTGGCTGACGTGAAGCGCGTGCTGCAGGCTATTCAACAGAGGCACAGCTCGACCTACACGTACGAGTTAACAAGATCTGGGTTACCAGACCACCGTATTCGACAGCTGCAAATGCGAATTCCTCAGTCCATTGCTGAATAACCAAATTTCAAGGCCGTTTTCGAAGCCTCTGATTCGGGCTTGGACTCCGTTGGTAGAAAGCGTTCACTTTCCTTAAGGGGCTTCAAACAGACGAACGGATCCTAAGCTGGTGGCCTATAGTCCAAGTCGTGGTTTCGAAACGGCTCCCAAATCCCCATACCAACAGTAGTTTCCGTAAATATTTTCTAGGAAACTGTGTGTATGGTATGGGCGGGATGTTTTTGAATTAATTGTGGCGCGAATAAGGGCCCAACAAGAAATTATACATTAATTTTGGTAAATAAGAAATACTAATAACAATTTGCATGAACTCCCTAAAGGAATCTGTTTTTGTAGTGTTGTCTTTTCTCTTGAAGTATTCTTTAAAAGTTTGTATTTTACTTTTTCTTTCTTTATATTTTGCTTATTTTTAGTGTCGGTTTATCTAGAGAGGCTTGTAGCGACGGATGGGGTTAGGGAGGGGGAGGGGCTAGAGGTGGGAAGGTGGCACAATGGTGGCCGAAGAAAAGAAAGATTAGGGGGACGAGCCTGTGAATAAAACCCAACACATGTCCACCTCTTAAGTAGTACAGCGTTTCATTATATGAAATTTAGTATTTCCAAATAAGTCATACTCCACACGCACACGATCAACATGATTGGAACAATAAGAGCCACCCGCAATGTATTGTCACACATTTTATATCATGGATGTTAAAAAACAAAAATAATGTAATATTAGACATAAGCAGTAATAATGTGATTTGTGATTTTGCATTTGGTGATTTGCATATTCTCAGGAAATGCTCTACCTTTTTGTGTTTTCCGTGCAGGGGGCAACTTTTATCAGTGTTTTTGTGTAAACAGTTGCTCTAAGTTTACTTACGATATTTAATGACTGTGTAGTTGTCATTATAATCATATCCTTAAATCATGCCTTATCATTTTACAAGAGTCAAGGTCTAGTTGACCCATATTACTTTTTTGAGTATTTTGTATGCTCTTGCATGCATGGCGCAATAATTTTGTGAGAAGCCCTCCTAGCGAAAAGGTTTTACTATTACTGCAGGTGGTGGGATTGTCTCCAAAAAGGTCACGGGTGTTAGAGTGAAGATCTCTCGAAAATCATGTGTTGTAATTTGTATGAAATTATTGCCAGTATTTTATTGCCACATGCACCCACATCAAATGACAATAATCATGTAGAAGTATTCATTATGGACCCCGGCCCACACACAACGTTTTTCTAATTTGTTTATTAAATTTTGGTCCGATTATTAACAGTCGGTTTTATTTATACTGATGCTACACAGTGTGGAATAAATTAATATATCAAGTAAAAACTAGTGTATTTAACCTTGCATGAAGCCGTCGCTCACTTATTGGTGTCCGTTTTTATTAATTAATACACTGGATGCTAATCTACACTAACTGGAGCAACGTGCCCCTTTTCTAATGGACACGTGACAAGATAGATCGCTCCACTCTAAAGACTTCCTGGGCAGAATTGATCCAGATTCCGGGTCCAAAGGGGGCCTGGCCTGGCCCACTGTCAAACTCACTGTCAAACTAACTGATGCAGAATCTGAGTCAGAATCCCCACTTTAACCCGGGTCACGCGGCTCCCCAAAATAACTCAAAGGGGACTCGCGCCTCATCGGAAGCCACTTTTAAATATAGGGTAATTAAGTCTGTCTGGGTGGATGGGTGGTGGGGGGGGGGGTGGGTTGTTGGAGTGGGCGGGGGAGACAAAACAAAGTCCCAAGGTAATTCCCACCTAGAAAGACCTGTGTTTACAAGTGCATAGGCAATCTGTAGTGTTTCAATAGGTGTGTACAAACGAATGGGTTTTTGTATGTAAACATGTCAATGGGGAGTGCCGTCGGCAAACTCCAAAGGGTCATGGTGACCTTTTAGGGAACTCAACCCCATGAATGACTACACTATCTCAAAAGAGGGGTTCTAGTAGAGGATTACATGTAGTAGGACCGGATTTGACCGAACGGTTCTTATGTTTAAAAAAAAAACACCCCTCCCCCCCACACACACACACACAAGTTTCTACACACAAGTTTCTACTGCCATCTAGCGTGACGCTGGGTTTTAATCAGTTTCCAAGTCAACCTGACGTACCCAGATAATGGGTCACTCCCCTCCCCCGTCGGACCCAGAATCTGGGTTAATAACCTAGAAGATTTTTATGAGTAGGGTTGCCCTATGCTATTTTATAATAACTAGTCCAAGTGTTGGGCCTATGTGCAACACAAATCAAGATTGCTTTGCACAGTGGCGCAACCAGCGGAGATGGGTGTACCGTATACAACGAAAAAGCATGGGATGAACTTTACTTTCACGTGATAACCTACGAGACGAAATCCACACACAAAGAAAACTCAACTTATGAAGAAAAACTCCCACGAACGCACGCAATTGCTATAAGGAGAAAAACTCTACTTATGCAATGATAACGTATAAGATCAAACCTTACATGATAGGCTATAAGGACTTATCCACAGATTGGCGGCGAGAGGTACGCCTACGACTGTTGCTAGGGGTGTTGCTAAGGACATCTTATCACACGCTTGCAATCTTGCCGTAAGTGCGCTCTATCATGGACTGGACAGCTTGGGCAGACAACAAAACTTCTTATCAACACTTAGCCTAGACTGGTCCCCTGTCTTTATCTGGGTTATTCACAAGCGTCGAAGTAACTGTGACGTCAGATGTTCGGGCTCATTGATCTCTATAGTAGAGATCAATGTTCGGGCTACACAAGGTCAGTGTCTATTTCTATGCAACGGAGGATCAGTCCAACCTGGGCTAATCAACACTTTACCTTCAAGTTTTGTCTCTTTGCTGGGGTTGCTAAAACGGGTTTTCGATGTCGGTACCTCTTGGCGAGCTAGCTCTAGACCGTATCTGTATTGGCAGCTACAGCTCAGCTAAGGCTGTTGCTGGAGGTTTTGCCCATTGATCTCCATTATATTGACTATCAATTGGAGATCAATGGTTTTGCCATACCAGCTTCGTTCCCAGGGGGTGACCGATCTCTCGAACCATTTTTCAGATCATGCCTTGCTCACCCATAACCCTGGAATTTGTTTAATGAAATGTGCCAGAATCTAGCACATTTCAATTAGGCCTGTGGCCGATCCACTCTACGCGCCCGCTCAAATGACAACCTGCTGCAAAAGAGGTATCCAGTCACTCATTCTTCTTTGATCTTGTGATATGTCAGGTTGTATGCAGTTTAGAGGTGACCGTGTAAAAACATGATTTATTTGACATGGTCGCATAAAATACTTGCAAATGAACACCGCCGTACCTACAAGTCTTACAAGGTGCTCGAAAATTTGTAATAAGCGTGCCGGCAAAGCAGTCACTTTTGGGAGCCAGGGCAGTCAGCGCTGTTTTTCAGTACATCCCTACCACCAGGCTACCAGGGGTTAGTGACGAGAGGTTTCGATACGGCGCGCTGCCGGTGTGGCAGGAGATTCTGTCCCCCCGGAGATTCGGTCCCCCATTCGGCAAACTGTGTACAAATTTCTTCTGATAGCGCCCTCTTTTGAATCATCCTCTTTCAGCCCATGTTAATTTCCCATGGATGGGGGACCGAATCTCCGGCGGACAGAAATCCCTGGGACACCGGCTCATGGTAGCGAGGCTGCGGCGCGGCACTCTGAAATGTTTTCTAACTACAGAGGGCGCTTTGCACTTATTTTTCTTTGGTTTGGCGGTACGCTGGTGGTCGTTGCGATCAAAATTCTAGTTAGTTGCCGTTAATTTCGATCTAGACTTCATAAATAGTATAAACTTTCATTGCAAAATGGAACGCTGTATTATTTGCCACCGAGTGTTTGGCAAAGAGCATAATAATGCTAAGAAAAAGTGTTCTTTAAACCGTTTCTTTAGCTACCAACCCGGTGGAGCGTTGGGAATAGTGCTTCATGAACTTATCACCGAGTGCACTGGTGTCGACTTGGATCCATTGAAACAGAAACAGAAGTCTAAACAAAGTAAAACCAGTTGTAGACACACTTGTCTCATGTGTGCTCATGCTATGTTACATATTAAAATCAAACGTAATCAGTTGTTGGTAGCTAAGGAAAAGCTCACAGATCTGTTAAGCAAGGAAGGTAAGTAAACAAACGACACCTGCCGTAAACGATTTTGATTAATTTTAAGCCGGGGAAAAATGTCCGTATCCGGCAACCACAAAAAATAGTAAACTAAAATGCTGAAAAAAATAGCATCTTGATTAAATGGGATATTGCTTTTGTTGTTTAATAACAATATAATGGGTGAAAAATTGGTGGCCGGGTACAGACGTTTTCTGTCTGGTTCCGCGTCAACAGTGTCCTGACTTTTCAAAAATCACGAGTTTTAGTTGAGAATCAGACCATGAGTTTTGGACTTTCATATCCCTAAAAAAAAATCCTCGGAAGCACCTATATATTATTATATATTACAACAACAGGCCCCACAAGCCTGAGTAACAATGGTCACATAGGAACTGTGAAGAATTAGAAATGTTCGATTATAATTACTTGTGAGGAAAACCCCAAGTCTCGCGATCAGGACACAATTCCATGGCTCTGCATATCGCGGAATTCTTCTACCGGAGTTATGTGTTTTACCATTTAGGCCACTGGAGTGCAAAATTTAAGGGTTTTTAAGGCAAATTTTTGGCATCTTTGGCTGGTACTTTGGTAGTACGTCCGCGGATGTCAATATTTCTTTTAAAGGAGTACAGGGTCTAACCATCACCATGGAGCTATATAATGGAGCTGCATGGTCTAACCGTATGCCAACCTAATCACTAATTTATGTTGGGCTTAGGCCTAACTCTTTGTGGTACATCAATGAACCATAGGGCCTTACTATGTTATCACAAGAGGGCATTATCACTCAAGAAATACTAATTTTGACTTTGGGATGTACCAAGGCAACGTAAACCAGCAAGATACATTTTGTTCAATGAGAAAGACTTTTTTATGCAGAATTTCAACAACAACAAAAATGCTCGGGGGGCATTTTAGGTTCAAAATGTTTTTTAAAAGCGCGTACTGAAAGAGTTTAATGTTGGTTTATGGAGGACGACGTGATGTCATCCTAAGCTTTATAAGAAAAAAAGTATGATATTTATTTTTTTGACGAACTCTATTTATTGATAAGATTGATAATGATAGAAATCTTTTTATTGGAGAGTTGGTTTACTAAGTGAGAGTTTATATCTGTGATGTCTAGGGTTTGTATGTTCAGAAATGGTTTCTTCAGGACCATCGGCCAAACGGAGAGACAGTGGAGGGTTGAAGCGCCCACATCCCGATGATCCTGTTGCACTGGAGATTCAGCATTTGGCCCCAGCCCCAGTGTCATCCGACGTGCCGAAAAAAAAGAAAAAGGTAAACAGGTAGTAAGGGTATTTAAAGAAAACACTGTTATTTGGTAATCCCCGCTTACACTGGTACCGCAGACTGCCACAAAGTACCATGCAATCCAGGCTAGCATTGAGTGCATGGGATTCTTCTCTCTGTACAGCTGGTACAAATCAGGCAACCCCATAGCTTGAATACTGTGGACTTGGTCTCCACAGTCTTCTGTGGTGTTTTGTGGAAAGTTCCAGTTGGACAGGAGAGTGCACAGGTACTGGCAGACTGCCACAAAGTACCATACCTTCTTGGCTAGCTAGCATTTGGTATTCATGAGTTTCTTCTGTCTAGACAGCTGGCATCGTGGAAACCCTAGCTTGTATACAGTGGACTTAGTCCCCACAGCCTCCTGTGGAATTTTGTGGCATGGGCCATAGGCCATTAAACAAACTAGATATAAAAATATCTGGTATAGAATAAGAAACAATTTGCAAAATTTGCAAAATGGCTTCTATTGCTTGTTGTTCTACACTACATTTTTTCTCGAAGGACAAATCTGTGGTCCCCCTATGGCCAAATACATTTCTCTTGAAATACTCTGTGTGCCAAATCCCTCGATAAAGGCACCATACCATCACCAACCTGCTGTACTAACATGGATTTTTGTACTTATTTATCTTTGTCTTTGCAAAAACCTAAAGGTTGGAATCAGAATGGGAGCGTGCAGAAACATACACAACTGCAAGTACGGACGGGCTTTCAAACTTGCGTACAAGATGAGCAAGAGGGCAAAAAAGCAGTTGGGAGGGGCCATCTTGGAGTTGGTGAGGAAAGAAGTGAGTCAGTTCTTCAAGGTAAAACCAGCCATTTTAGATGGGAACACTGACAAGACCTTCCAGTGGAACCAAATCCTGAGAGCATTCAAGAAAAATCTTCCGTTGCTATATTCTGCCTTGGAAGGGGCTTTGACAGGACATAATGACAACAGATTGAGACTGTAAGTCAACTCATCAGGGCTTTGCCAGTAGCTTACCTAAGGTTGAGGAGGGGGCGCACTAGCCCCTCCCCAATTAATGATAATGGTCAGAACACCCCCCTCCCTCCTCCCCCCCCATTTGAAATCTGGACCTTTGAAACTAAAAGTAAAAAAACAAAATGAATAAAGCATTCACCAAGTAGTCGACTCTCGTTATGACAAGATCGCTGGGACTGAGCAAATTACCTCTGTCTGACAGGAATGTCGTTATACAGTTATAAGAGGACAGCAAAACAAAGAAACACAAAGCAGGAATGAGATTCGGGACTTCAGAATGTACTCTTTATAAGCAGAATTTCTTTATAGCGGTGCTCTTTATAACGAGGGTTGACTGTAATTCCAACCAATGTTTTACACAATGTGTTTGTTTTTACCTCCATGTCAGATTGTCTTGAAGTAAACATGTATATTAACAAGAACGCCAAACAGGAGTTTGTTTGAGAAAAAAATGCAACCGGAAACAGCAGTTTTATTTGGTCGGTGACTACTCCATAGACTGACCTTTTTTTAGCCCGCAAGCCCAAGTGCTGCGCGCCGTCATTGCTGGGATGCTGGCAGCGCAAGGTTTTGTACACAAAGACACTGGAAAAACATACGCTTTTAAATTGTTTACGTAAATTGGGTGTCTTTCTCACCGATTAACACAGATTCCCTGACATGACAGCAAGTCCTATACAAAATTACATAGAATGTACTTATTAAATAGCAATGTGAAACTAAACAGAAAGTGAATACTGAAATTCTGTCAAAAAAAGCTTGCTGATGTAGCACGCTTTTATACCAGACAGTGCAGTTTTTGTGTAGTATCACACTAAAACTAAACTATTGTCTGCACCGTTATTAGGATTCAGTGTCTGTTTAGTTGCAAATATCTATGTTCAGTGTTCTATACATCGATATGGTATGCTGTCCCGTCTGGGGAATTCTGTAAATCATTGAGAAAAACACCTAAATCACATACAAATTTAAAAGACTGGGCTGGATAGCTCAGTTGGTAGAGCGCCGGAACGTTAATCCGGAGGTCATTGGTTCAAGTCCCGCTTCAGTCAATTTTTCTTGTTCAAACCCAAATTATGAAAGAATTTACCCAGTCAGTTTCCCTTATGGTTTATTACTTGATATTTATGATTGAAAAGTCGCATCCCCTTAAGGTGATCCCGTGGCTGCCGCTTCCCAGGTTGTATCGTAAACTTGGGTGTGATCCCTGGTGACACGGCAGCTAACAGTTGCATGGCTTCTGACTGGCACCCCCGAACAAAGATATTGATTAATAGGGAGTCCGCCAACATAGGGCTGGATAGCTCAGTTGGTAGAGCACCGGTACGTTAATCCGGAGGTTGCTGGTTCAAGTCCCGCTCCAGTCAATTTTTCTTGTTCAAACCCAAATTATTAAATTAAAAAGACACCAGTTTTTCCTAACTTGACGTATAAAGCCTTGCATTGCCAGCAGCGTCCCAGCAATGGCGGTGCGGCATTCAGTATTTGTGCGCTTTGATTGGACTGTAATCACTGAACACTCAAATGTTTGGATTTGGGTAAGATTGGTATGCTTGTTCCAATGGTAAGTTGTACTAGCAAGCAGTACTAGATATCTTTCAAAGTTGGACAACTTACTGAAAAGGATTTCGCAGGAAGTACGCAATTTCCGAGTTGGATTTGGATACTCTCTGGTACTATGACTGTCTAAGTCACAAGAAGCATTTCCATTGTGCCATACATTTGTTCAAAAGTGTGTTTGGGTGTTTGCCATGTCTTACCTAACTGCGTAAAAGCTTGCCTCAAATCATGTGACACAGTAACTGTTTCTATAGGTAACTAAGTACGTCGATGTACTAGACATTTGGCAAAATGGTGAATTCTACCAAGTTCCAAAGTGGCTTGTGCTACTCATGGGTCGCATATCTGGGCTTTTGTATTAACTGGATTTCTCTTTAATTAACATACATTATCCAGCTTATGCAAATCACCCTCATCATCAATGATCTGAATCAAATGTCTCAACTGATCATACTTGGTTCAAGCCCAAAACCTAGTCTTCACATTCATTGACAATTGTAAACTTTATCTGGAATGATTCTTGGTCAACAATTCTTTGCAGGTGCAGCGATGGAGAGAGGATTGGTCGACTGGTACCCGGACTGGGTGTCATTCTCTCATCGATTATCAGGATGAGGAGCCGTAGTCTGATACCAAAATTGGGCAGAATTACCACCCTAATGGGACAGTTTTTGCAGAAATATGGCACCGCCTCTAAGGTAAAAATGTTGGGCTGAGAAAATTTGCATTGTAGTGAAAAAAAAAGAGAAAAGAAATTGGTATTACTATTGATCATTATACTGTCCTACCCAAAAGCACGTACCACAAAATTCCCCAGGAGACTGTGGAGACTAACATGACTAAATCCATAATACAAGAGACATCGGGTTTCCACAGAATACCTGCTGTATAAAAAAAAGTAACCCATGAACCCAACGCTGGTCTGGGAGATGTGGAAGTCTGTAGTGGGTTTCCTGATACATGTAATACCAGGTGTACAAAAAAAGCATGCACCCGATGCCAGCCAGCCTGGAAGGTATGGTACTTTGGGGCAGTTTGTTGTACCAGTGAAGGATTAACATGTATCTAGCCAACGTTTTATTCCTAGACTCACATGTGGCTGCCAAAAGAATACATTGCATTTAGTATGGAGAGTTTTTTAAAGTTTTTTTTAGAGCTACAAGGTTTTTGCACTGACTTCTAAAACAAAATCAGTCAGACATTTAGGGAGGGGCTTCAAAGTTCACTTACAATAGACCTTATGCACATGACGTCATTTCAGTAGGGCGCCCTCGCCTTGAGGTCAAAAGGAGGTTGTTCATTGGCCAATCCTGTGCGCTGCGCGTACAAATCTGTGCGTTTCGATTGTTTTGTCACCGTTTCACCTCTAAGATGGCGGCTGGACGACGTCAATGCATAAGGTCCATTGATAGAGTTCTTATGAATACGGGAAAAAACCCAAGTTGGTGTTAAAATGGTGTAAAATGCCACTGTGTTTTGTACCCTTCGTGTGCAATTTTGATCAGAATCCATGAATTTTCATTGACGTCACTTTTAAAATATATGGTCTGTACACTTTTATAGAGAAGTGTTAAATTAATTCCGGAATTTTGATGATTTAAAAAATGGCATTTAATTCGACTTCTTGATGCCAAAATTCCCCCTTTGGAATGTACAGACCCATTTCGTTTTTGATGTTCGATGACGTCATGTTTCAAATTTCACTCTGAAAGAGTATCAAATAAAAGGACACTTTGGAGACTTGTTGGGGGCTTGAGAGGGTAGAGACTTGTAGCCTGTTGGAAAAGGACTTTATTGGAAAATGGATGCGTAACACAACTCAACTTAGCCTTGGGAACCCTCTCTCAAGGACGCTTCTTGGCAGTAGCTTTACAAATGGTTCCCATTGTTAAAAAAGTCAATGCAGCTCAGCTGCTCAGCATTCCTGCCATAAAAGCAGATGAGCACTTTGATGTTTTCAGAAGATAAAATGCTCCAAACTTGTTATGTCTTTGTCACAGAATCATAAATTGGATCTTTAATTTTTCTATTTTGTTCGTAACTCTGAATAATTGCTATTCAGGTAATGGATGCCCTGAATCACTGTGGACTTTGCCCGACAGCAGCAACCATGAGACGTTTCGATAGAAAGGTTGGGTTAAACTACAAATACGTCAACATACTTGCTTTCTCACAAGAAATAATGGAAGAAAGTGACGAGGATGAACTAAGTGAAGAGGGGGAACAAAGTGAAGATAAGGAACAAAGTGACCAAGAAGAACAAAGTGAAGAGGGGGAACAAAGTGAAGATAAGGAGCAAAGTGATGAAGAAGAAGAAAGTGATGATGAGCAAAGTGACCAGGAGGAGCAAAGTCACAAGAGGAACAAAGTCAAGAAGAGCAAAGTGAACAGGAGGAACAAAGTCAAGATGAGCAAAGTGGTGAGAGGAACAAAGTCAAGATGAGCAAAGTGATGAGAGGAACTAAGTCAAGATGAGCAAAAGTGAACAGGAGGAACAAAGTCAAGACAAGCAAAGTGATGAGAGGAACCAAGTCAAGATGAGCAAAGTGACAAGGAGGAACACAGTGAAGATGAGCAAAGTGACAATGAGGAGCAAAGTGACGATTGAAGAAGAGGAGGAATAGACCTTTATCATGCTGCTACCATCTTGGTCATGCTCCTTGTATCAAATACCAGCAATTGATAATAACATTTATTGTACAAAAAGGAACCAGACTGTTTCTCCTTCCAGCCTCGGTTTTGTTACATTGATTTGAATGGGAAATAATCAAAATGGCCGCACCATGATAAAGGTTTATAAAAGTGATGAGGAGAAACAAAGTGAAATTAGGGAGAGCCTTTGCTCGAGTACAAGCAATCCAGAGGGTTGGAAAAGAAAGTTACCTCCCCCAAAGCACTAAAACAACAAGTTGCTGCAAACAATGTGGTTTGTGGACTCGTTAAAAGACTGAACCAAAGGTTTAATAATAATACTGTATATATCTGTATTCTAGTGTCACAAAAATGGTAATTGAAACAAAAAATCACAACATACATGTACTGCAAATATTACTTTGTCACTTTCAGTTTTAATGTAAAACTATGAAACAACATTTGCACAAGTTTTTAAGCAGATACGGTTATCCAAAAATCAACCTATTAACTGAACCACTTAACAGTAAAAGTGCATTTAAATGAGAGAATCGAATCAATCATTATACAATTCATTTAAATTGGTACCAAACGTCACCAACATTTGCTCAGTTCTGAAAACCAGAGTTTAGAAAAACAGGCAAAAAGCAGATTACCGGTACAATGTAAATATTATTATTCTGGACTTGGCATGGAGCCAGTTAATCCAGCAATTTTACATACCTGTACATGATACTGAGACTGTTCTGTTTTGGGCACAATGAAGCAAATATCGAGTGAGTAGCAAATGGTGATTTTTTTAATACAACTGAGTCACTTTGTGAAGTATATTCTTATATGTACATGCACAAGGGAGGACACTCACTGTGGGTTTGCCGAGAAAGCAAATCTGGTTTCGCGAGTTTTAAAAAGATTTTAAAGAAACCTCTTTCCTTTTTTGCAATCATTGTTTCAGGACCCCAATTTATACAGAGCTACTAAGCAGAAGATTCCCAGCTTGTCAAATATGAACAGAGTACTACTAGTTACATGACATGGTGTTTGTGGACGGTAAACCTTGTTCTGCTAAGCAAGAATTGTTTATGCTTAGCAAATCTCGGAACTTTGTGCATGGAATTATTACAAGCATTTTTTCTGACAGTAAAGGGTGTCAAAAACATTGGCAAGACTTAGAAATATTAACGTGCACAATAAAAACAAACAATTGAGTTTTGTTCACAATTTATTTGTGACCCTGACGACTGCATAAAACCATATGCTGGTTTTTGCAACCACTAATTTCATCTGCGATCTTTAAATGAATGTCCTCCAATCAAAGCTACTTAGCGCTATTATGGGGTTAACTCTACACGATACTGTGTTACCCCTCTCAGAACACACCTGGGTTTAAGAGAGGCAAGTGGGGTTAAGCAACTTGCTCAAGGGCACAATGTTCATGGCCGGGAATCGAAAAACCCCACTCCGACGATTCAGCGATCAGAACTACAAATCCAATGCACTCGGCCACGACACCCTAAGTTATATGACAACAGTAATACCTTAACTATGACAAACGGCAAACCTTTTGTGCAGGCAGTATGCTCAGTGTCATGATTGTGTACTACTACTAGCCTTACGCAGGACCTCTTCCTTTGTGCTGTACACAGACACAAGAGCCCTAGATGTGAGCGTTCATTTCCAGGACCCAATTTCATGAAGCTTTTAAGCAGAAAATTCTGCTTAGTAGAAATGAGCGGGGTACCAGTGGCAACAATGTAAACTTAATGGAGTGTTGGCTGGTAACCTGTTTTTGCTAAGCAATATTTTTCTGTGCTTAGAAAGTTTTTTATGCTTACAGGCTCTATGAAATTGGGCCCCGGTGGAAATATGAGGAATTTATGAAGCCTAGAACGCACCACTAAAAATGTATTGACTTCATGGAATGTTAATATGTACAGTGAAGTTAGTACATTAGCTTACCACAGGTAAGATTTAAATTATGGTGCTCTGAAAATTTACCCAGAAATGGACCCTCATATATCCAGAATTCATTCAGTTGTATAATTTTTATTTTTTTAGCATGAAAGTAAAAGGCCTCTAGGCTAAGTATGTACCTCAATCTGGTTTGTAGCAGTTAAAAATACTTATCCTTAAATCGCTTTCCAAGCAGTTATCAATGAGCAAATCAGGTACATGTGTATTTACTTATAAAAAGCTAACTCTCATCGACGTGCAACTCGTTAAAATAAAATTAAAAGGGAAAACTGGTGACAAGTAGCGATACACAAGCAAGCTTAATTCAATGTGCTTTAGAGAATCAGCAATAACATACTTTTTTGATCTGAGCTGGCCTAACCCAAACTGACTTTCACAACACTGTATAACCCCAACTACATTGTATTTCTACTATGGACAGCTACAAATTCCAGCAACTTCTTGAGTTCTACTATCAACTACATTGTATTTCTACTATGGACAGCTACAAATTCCAGCAACTTCTTGAGTTCTACTATCAACTACATTGTATCAACTACATTGTATTTCTACTATGGACAGCTACAAATTCCAACAACTTCTTGAGTTCTACAATCAACTAAATCTGAATGAGGGAATAAAAAACGAGACACCTTTTAGGCAAACCATTTGGGTCACGTAAGCGTGCAGCTTAAACTATATTATACTGTCTTCAGCCTTGACAAAGTTAGTCTCTGTCGCCCGAGTGGCTGCGACGAGGCGGGCTGTTGCGGTAGGAGGGCGAACGGCTGGAGAAAGAAAAACACAAAAAGAAGAAAAAAACAATTAACAAAGTACACTGTGCAAAATGAATTTGTTATATAGGAAATTATAGCATACCAAATGGAAGAAATGTATTCAATCATGACATCGTAATGTTAACATAAGTTGATTTTTTTTGGGTTTTATTACTGTGAGCATGTAAAAGGTTGACAGTATGCACAGCTGCAGGGATTTGTGTTTTTGTTTACAGCTTAAAATTACAGATTTATTTCTACATGGTAGCCTTAAGGACCATCAATACAACCACAAAAATAATGGAATAGTATCATTATTGTTATTGCTCCTCTGCACCAGTGTAGCGCTACTGTTTCCCTCGCTTGCCATTTGCAGAGTCAAAACACACATTAAGTTATGGTGAGTAAGTAGACTCCATGCTGCATATAATGTGCACTACACTGTACAAAACCTAGACGTTAAATCCAAAAATAGTGCAACTAAGATTACTGTGACCATGCCATCAGGCCCCAATTTTTATATAGAGCTGCTTAAGCACAAAAGGTAGCTAAGCACAACAAAGGTTACCAGCCAAATTGCCATGTAACATGTCCCATCTGGGACCGGCATCCTGCTCATCTGTGCTCGGCAGAAAAGTGTTCAGCAATGTTTTTGTGCGGAGCAGCTCTATGAAACTTGGGCCCTGGAGAATTGGTTCAGTAGACTAATAAAGAAAGACGGTTTAACAAAAAAAAAAATGTTGAAAGTGAAGGGATAAACAATGTAGGCCTACCAAAGTAAAAAGTTCATGATAAATAAACAAGCTGCCTAAAAACCACACAAGAGAAAAATGAGTCAAATAGCAGATATATTACAAAGTTGTATCTCACTGTATAGTGTGCCAACATGTGTAAAGTAAATCAAACACACTGTAGGTAAAAGTAACAACAATAATAAATACAAAAACTGCTTTCCGTGTCTCATCGACATCACAAAGCGCACAATCAGGTACACATGTACATGTATAACAAACAAAAGCCAGAATAGCAAGATGACAATGTATTAAGACCCTTAACAATAAAAGATCAATCAAATTATAAAATGAAAGAATGTAAAACACTTTGCACATGGGGTAGAGTAAAGAGGAAGACTCCATGTGCAATTAATATTTGTGACAATTTATAAAAGGTAAACACAGACCCAATGCTTCATTTTTGAAAGAACAAGGGCACCAAGGCATTTTCTCCTTGGTAAATGGCATCTCTAGGAGGAAATTGTAAATTTCTATTGAGACATTCAAGGGGCACCAAGGCAATGACCAGGGGGCAATGGAGGCATTTGGCATCAGGCCTGTTCACACCTTGGAGAGTGTGGATTTTATAACCACAACTAGCCGACACATGGAAATGCCCACGACAAATGAACAATTTTCACAAGGATCTTCGCAGAAATCCTACCCACCATGAAACCCTGTCAAAAAAGAAATCTTAACACACCAAAATCACTAGACAACAATATTTATAATTCATAGGCTGAATTGTAAGAAATGGGGTGGAGGGTGGGTTTGGAGGGTGGGATGAGATGGGTGGGGGTAGAGGGTGGGATGGGAGCGGGTGGAGGGAGGGGTGAGATGGGATGGGGGTGGTTACCTTCTGCTTCTAGAGCGGCTACGATAGTTGCGACTGCGGCTTCGGCTCCTACGGCGGCGTGGCGAAAAGGAACGAGAACGACTTCTGGAAATTTAAAAAGCAAAAATATCCAGTCACAGTGAAGTGGATGAATGGAGTGAATCTTTCATCATAAAAAGTGAAGAAGCTTTAACAGTATTCATTAGTCATAACTTTCCACAATTATAAAATGTGATTTTACAGGATTGATATTTGATAACTTGATTTACGTTACCGTCGTGGCATTCACCACATAACATCGTCAGTTCAACCAGGGGCTTGTTGTTTAAGATTGGTTAAGAATAAAATGTTGAATTCATCGCTGTACTCCCTTAACCCCAAAATGAGCAGGGGAACCACTTGCATTCAATGACATTACATGGTACTTGGACTGGTTACCAATTTCCACTAAGTAAGACTTGTCGGTGCTTAGCAATTTTTTTCCACACATGACAAGGTACAAACTCCTCAAATGATCATGTAAAGTAGTTTCATCCACAATTGGTAAAGAAAGATGCAATCTATCTTGGTTTTTAAAAAAATAATCTTTTTACTAGAGAGGTTGCCCCACCAAAAAGACCTCAATCCTGACAGGAGACATGAGTTTAAATGTCCACTTAAAACAGGTTGCCATCACGGCCAAATTTCACAGAGCAGCAGAAAATATTGCTTAACAATTCGCTGCTAAGCAAAAATAAGCAGGATATTAGCAACAGACTGTACATGTGGCATCACATTTTATGGCTAGCATAAGTTTGTTGTGCTTCAGCTGCTTTTTCGCACTTAAGCAGCAATATAGGCCCTAGATCTGGCAAGTTCACTTCGCTTTTGGCAAAAAGCAAATTACAAACCCACCCCACCAAAGAAATGAAATTTAGTCCACAGTTTCCCTGTTTCATGCATTACATGTTTTGGTTATTGCTTCCTTGCAATGGTTAGGGGATGTAAACGAAAACAGATTTTAGCAGGCATGTGTGAAATGTTGATAATATAATGTACACATGAATACTTAAAATGACAGATCAAAACAAATTTGAAAGAAATCACACACACACACAAAAAGAGAACAAAAACTTTACACAGAATGACCGATGCTCAGATTGAACTTGACTCTAAAGGCTACTGCACAATCGTTAAGTTTGGTATCTGACCATGATTACAACTTGACAGTTGTTTCAAATTGAGTTAAATGTAGCCCTTTTGTTTGTTAAACAGTTAAAACACTGGAAGATATCTAGGGCCTAAAACCGCAAAACCAGAAAATGAATGAATAGTTAACAGGTTTTTGTATACACTCGGAACCCCCCCTTCTTTTTTGCGAGGTCAACAACAGGTGACGTGTTAACAACCCTGGACGTTCCATTGTGTAGTGTGTACAGTGCATGCACTCACTGTGCTACGATTCGTTTCCTCTTTGAACAAAGAGGGATAAAGGGTACTGGAATTCATGCTCCCAATTTCCCTTTTTTCCCGGGGCTATTGTGTAATCCCTGATTCCAGACCTTTGTCCTTGTTTTGTACTTGAAGCAAAGATTATCAGAGTATTCCTCATAATATGAGAGGCAAGGCTGAGATCTCAGCATACCATGGCTGTATATCTGCCATGGCTTACAGCCAAGGTTTGGCTGATTCCTATTTTCTCAAAGAATATCATGAGACCGTTTGCCGTCTTTACTTGGTTTAGACATGGTTTCATTGTGAGATAAATTTTCTCAAAAACAAACTATTACAAAAGTTCCCCCAAATTTGTCCCCTCTCTGTTCAAGGACAAACATTTCAGAATCCTGGCACTGAGCGTTTTTTAAAAGGCAACATAACAAAATGATTGAAAAACACACAAAATCCAAATAATTCCAATACAAAATTCTTCATCATCAGCTTATCTCCAACATGAAACCTTTAAGACTCCATCGAGACTAGTTATGTCTGGCTCAGCGCAAGAAATGGCTGGTTTGGCTACATGTACATGCAAAACTGCACCAAGCCCAATTGTGGGCACAAATCAGAAAGGATTTCAGCGGAAGAAACACCAGTGAAGAAAACATTTTTTTTAAGAGACAGATGAGATTGAGAAAAGAAAAACAAAATAAATAAAAAACATGAGACAGACATTACATAGATGTCATTTGTGCTCTTTTTTCCAACAAAAATTGATACTAAACACACTTGTTTACTTTTGTGTTTTCTTCAAAACGGAGTATGTTGATTGGTGGGAATTGAGGTATTAATTCTCTTCACTGATGTTGGTAACTGCCGTGAAGAATGTTCATGTGTTGGTCATGTGGACGTGTCATGTTCACCACATGTTGATCACATGATGGTCACATGTTGGTGTCATGGTGGTCATGTGTTCAGGTTGTTGGTCGAGCTAGCTAGCTGTTTGGCTTGTTGCTAGCCAGTTGTCTAGCTGCTCTGGGCCCTGGTGGGATATATAGCTGTCTAGCTGGTTTTAGCTGACTAGCTGGTTTAGAGTTGCCTAGTCGTCTTTTAGCTGACTAGATGGGCCAGCTGGCTTAGGTGGGGTGTTGGTGGTGGTGGTGGTGTTGATGGGGGCTCCTGCAATGGGGTTGAGTGTTAACAAAGTGTCAATAGAGTCAAACTGTGCAAATAAAAAACTCAACTGCTTTAACCTCTGGGATAATACTTGACTCATTCCGATGCACCATGAGAAAATCTCTTATTTTTTGTAAGAGTTCAGCGTCACTAAAGGCTTGTCGGTTTCCTCTGAGAAAGACTGCATTGTTTGCATTTTGCTCCCACAGGAGTAGAACTGATCCATGAAATGGTAATCAATTACTACTCTTGTCAGGCATGACATTTGGTCCTCGGGAAAAACAAAAAGGAGGAACATTTTATCAAGTTCATAGCCTGGGCAACATGTACGTACACATGGTGTAGTAGGCTTTAACAGACTTTTCAAGCTATTTAATCACATTTTTTTCTAATTTTTCCCAAGAAAACGATCCGAAATCAGACTTAATAAGTAGGAAGAATATCATGCCTGTCTACAGTGATTTCTACATGACAGACCGGCTGCAAAAACTCTCCTCCATTATTTCCTGCAATAAATAGACCGTTTAGATTTAAAGACAAAGCAGTATCCAAATGATTGCTATACATGCCTTTTGTTTGTTCACAAATTTACTTTACTCTAAGACAGGTTCTTGACAGTGGCTAACATTCTCCTCAGCTGCCGTCAATTGACTGCTTTTTGTTTTTGTTTGGTTTTTCTTTTCTTTCTAAAGATCTTTGAAATTAATGGAAAAAAAACCATGATCATTCTGCCCTCTGTTTTTAATTTTTTTTATCAGGGTTTAGGAGGCTCACCTAGATCGAGACCTGCGCTGACGACGTCGGTTGTGGTGGCAGTCCCGTGCGAAGTGGCCCCTCTCTCCACACTCATAGCATTTCTCATCGGGTGGAAAGCGGCGGCCCCCGCGACCGCGGCGTGTCTCCCCCGACGACATCTCTACAGCGATTCTTCGACCACAAATATGACTGTGTGTAACGTAAAAGACAAGTTCAAATGCAGTTATTGTTGTTATTGTTTTGGAATTTCATATAAGGGGTGGTTTGTCAGGTAACTAGTTCAAACAAAATCAAGATAGCTGCTGTCATTTCATATTCAGGGCTCGATTTCACTGCGATCTAAGATTGATCTTAACTGCAAATCACTCCTAATTCGTCATATTTTTGACCGCATGAGGGCGTACAGGGACCAATTTCAAGTTAACAAACGTTTCTTTTTTTCATTTTTGTTATTATTATGTTCATGTATTTCGTCATTGATGCAAGAAAACTACATACAGGTAGTTAAAATAAGATGAAACTGTAATTGTGATGCAAGACATTCCCTGATAAAAGCGCCCTCATGCGGTCAAAATTATGGTCAATTGCTAAGCAAAGTGTGATGTTGCGATACAAATCATTAGGGCAATACTGACAACTCATCTTAAGATGAATCTTAGTGCTTTGTGAAATCGAGCCCAAAGTTACCGTTATAAACCTTTTCTCAGACACAAACATCACTCAAAAATTAAAATTTGATAAAAGTATATAAAATGTGTTGGAAATTCTGGTGGCCAAATCTGCAAAACATCCCACACTTGGGTATACATGCAGACCAATCAAGTCAACACATGTCCAAATTTAAAAGATCAAGTTATAAACCAGTTGTGTGGCTTCTGACTGGCATCCCCGGACAAAGATATTGACAAAATAGGGAGACCACCAACATAAGGCTAGATACATGTAGCTCAGTTGATAGAGAGCTGGCCCCTTAAACCGTTGGTTCAAATCCCGCTCTGGTCAATTTTTCTTTGTTCAACCCGAAATAAAAAATACAAAATAATAAGCTTGTTACCGGTTGTCCATGCCATCCACAGCATCATGGGCATCACGGCGGTTTGCAAACTCCACAAAGGCAAAACCTGGGGGATTCCGTGCAACCCAGACGTTGGTCAGCTCACCATAGGCACCGAAGGCATCTTCTAGTTCATGACGACTGGCGCCTGGCCCTAGGTTACCAACATACACCTTGCAATCGAGAGATCTACTGAAGCGCGACATTTCTCTTCAGCAAGGATTGACCTATCATTTGATTTAAAATATAAAGGAAAAGATGCAAAATCAGTCAGCCAATTTTAAAAACTTATCAACCAAATACACATTGACATTACAGGAAAGCCTCATTAAAGAAAGAGGCTAGAATGAAACATCCTTATCATCTGACAACTAACACCTGTCATCTCCATGTAATTCCTTTTCCAGACAGTGGACTTAATTAGATCATGCACAAACCAGTAGTGCTGCTGACTGCCCCAGGCAGATTAAATGCTCATCCATTAAGTTTAATGACCCAAGTAATTCAATGTAAACACACCCACTGGTGAAAAGGATTAACAGTTTTCGAGTTTTTGTGGCAAAAATCGGAAATGGAGCTTTCCCGTAATGCCAAAGTTTTGCAAATGTTTTGATGCATTCGTTGTCCATTGAGCTCTTAGTCTTAGGTCTAAGGGACATATTGAAGAGCCATGACTAGCTCAACTACCTCACCCTACACCTACACAAATACAACAAATATGAAATACATTCTAAATATTACAAGTGAAACATAAAAACAAAGATCTTCACAATAAAAAAAAGAGCAAAAAATTACTCAAAATTACATTGTGTAATTTAATAATAAAACAATGCATTAATTAAACCAGCAAATAAAACTTGAGTTAAAATCCAGCTGATCGAATTAAAACAAAATATTATGCAAATAATGGGTTCAAAAATCATGCAAACAAATAACAAATTAAACAACATCATCATGACATTATTTACATTTTATAATAAAAGAACTGTGCACAAATTTACCATTTATTTTATTAGGCCCCCTATACCTGAATTGAATAAATACAAAAAAAAACTGCAAATTTTTTTTCAAAAAGAAGTAGGGCCTATACCGGACACTACAAAAAAAAACCTTGAATAACATTTACTTTGTTATATTTTTGTAATTGTATTCAGGATCAAGTTAAGAGCACATGGAGGGGTATTACTTTGCAGAATGCCAGTGAGATACGACATACGTACATTGGTACAACTGTTGGGCGCAATCTTTGAAGATGGCCTTTTAAAAAATCCGCGCAAGCCAATTTTAAAATTTGCGTGCACAAATTTTGAACTCAAGTTTGCCCACACAAATAAAAATTGTGAGACTGAGGCACGAAATTGACACAGGCAGCTTCTACATCATTGTTGGTGCGGCTGTCGTCATCGCCAGTCTACAAATTTGTTTTCTATTTTAACAGATTGAGATAGTTTATCAACAAATTATCCCACAAGGGAATCTGCCAGCGCGATTGTCCTGTGAAATTGAACTTTACATCCCCAGCTCATGAGCAGACCTATTTTATAGTATTTTTCGCCATTCTTCCCAAATTTTAGAATGAAAGTATCACTTCTGACAGAAGTTAAAATCCAGCAGAATACTACTTAGTACTTTGAACTTACCCTTTTATTTTTAACGTATAATCCAACGACATGTGCTCTGGCAATAAATGCAAAGGTCGTGGGTTCAAATCCCACCAGCAGAGTGATTGCCTGTGGATTTTTTTTTTTCACAAAGCTCGGGAGAGCACTGGGAAAAATGTGTGTATCCTGCCACCACTTTTTCACTCATTTTTACCCAAAGGAATATCTCATTTGAGTAAATTAGATACTATTTAGTATTTTATTTTATAACGTCAACGAATGAAAAAGTGGTGGCTGGATACGGAAATTTTTCCCAGTGCTCTCCCGAGCTTTGTGAAAAGAAATCCACATTTTTCCGAGCAACTGACTCAAGGACTGAGCACTGAGTTTACAGTGCTTAACATCGGTGTACAGTAAGGGTAAAACCAAATTTAAAAACGTATATTCCCTTTATAAATAGCGAATATTTCAAGACAAAATGGTGATTAGTTGAACGACAAAGATCGCGCGGTAATCAAAGTTTGCGCCCAGAGCTATCCAGCGCAAATTTTAAAAATCATGCAAGGAAACAAAGATTGCGCTGTCACAAAATGGCACACTGCGCGAATTTAACAAAAGGACAACCTCAACGATTGCGCACAGTACTTTTCTAAATTGGTTGTGACTCCATTCACGCTGTAGTTTCACAAACACGTATTCAGCTGTCAATGTTGTAAACTGTGGTTCAGCTTAATTATGATATATACAACTTTACTATTAATATTTTTTTCATATTAACACATGTTTTATTTACCTCAGAGGAACAAAATCCAACTTACCTCGTTTCTATTCGATTTCTTGCTTTGTGGCAAGATAATCACGCTCTCTGTTTCTTCACTGCAGTTGCAAAGCGGAAAGTAGTCTGGCTACCATACCAATGTGGACGCAAATCATTCTTGTTCCCGGCGACGAAGAAATAACTAGTCCAGGTCAACGAGGTTGAAGAATCGAGAGCGGCCGTGAAGGGGCGGGTTAGGGTGAGGTGGGGGGAGGGGGTGGGGGGGGGGGGGCAAATGGGGAAATAGAAATTAAATCAGTATTTAACAAGAGTTGCGCAATAAGAATATTTTGAAGCTATTGAAGCCTGGCATGATGTGGATAATAGGAAGTAGGGGGCCTTGCTAAATGGGACGTTTTAGACAGAAACTCACTCTAATCGATTGAAAGAATTTGTGTCTAAAACTTTAAGAGGGTCACCGTAAATGCTCTTTTGGGAGGAGTGTTTGCTCTCCAAGACCACTATTTTGTTTCCACGTTTCGAACAGAATCCCATACGCTTCTTGGGATCTCCGGGCGAGTAAAGTTTGTTTGTTGAAACACTTGCAGTATGAGCCGCTGTCTACTGTCTAGATGATGCTTAAAACTTCTGAGGTCAGGACCAGAAGAAAACTTTGAGTCCCCTGTGTGCCCCCTTCTGGCACTAATGCAAATACACAAACTTGACAGTTTTTAAACTTTAAAATTGTTGTTGTTTATAAAAATATAAATCAAATATTGGTGTGTTTCTTAAGCCGTGTCTTACCTAAAACCTTTTAATTGTCTATACCGTTTTTGCGTTTCGTCTGTCAAGTAATTTATAGGATCAGATTCGTGAAACTGTTTATATTTGAGGAAACTCCTCCTAATTGACAAGGGGTAGAATATGTTATATTTTGAATAATGGCGAACCCCCAAGTAAACAAGCAATAATTTCTTGAAACTTTATCCGAGTAGTTACAAGCTTAAAGGAAATGTACACGTTTGGTAATCACTCTTAAAATCAATGACAATAAATTTACTTACTTGGTTAGAAGTACAGCAGCTTTCGATGGTATAAAGCATTTTGAGAATCATTTCACTTCGAAGTAATGAATGTGGTTATGGAAAAAGATATCAGTTAAAAATAAAAATTATTCTGAGAAATGTTACTGTCAGTAACATTTCTCAGATTGTGTATATGCCAATAAGGATTTTTCTTCCTGCGTGGACATCCCGCTCCGGATTTTCGGCGATATCTCAAGTACGCTACCATCTTTTGAAATGACATTTTCACAGGTAAGTTTTATTGTATATATCTACATTTACATGTGTATATAGAGTTAATATGATCGAACGGTTAAAAAAAAAAAAAAAAAAAAAAACAACAAGGGTATACGTTCCCTTTAAAGAAAGACCAGTTTAGACAAAAGTTTGCACAAGATTTTGTTAATTTATTACAATTACATTACATTATGACACCGCGGTGGCTGCAGAAAATGTCATTCTCTTTATTTAATTAATATTAAACAATTAAATATTTTTATTTAAATATTATTATTTTTTTTTTCTTTTCTGTTGAGCAAAAATAAAATTCCAACTTTCACAATATAATTTTGTTTTTTGTCCGCGGTGCATGTTCAAGCACTGTATATTCAGTGCACTGCCATTCAGGCCCTGGAAAAAAATGCATTTGTGGGAATTGAACCAATAACGCAACAATTCTTTAATGTATGCCTTAACTCTTTCCACATTTGCTCTAGAAATGTGGAAGACTGTAGGTTCACATTCAACCGAAGGTGTTTATGAATTTGTATACAGTGATTAAAGGGCCACATTGCCTTCGGATAATGGGTGCTTTGGGTTATAAAAAGCGCTTGTTATGAAATGAATATGGTTAGGAAGATGTCTTTAAAGTAGACTATAATGATTCATCCCTTCAATTCGTGTGTCTTTAAATGTAATTTCATGACAGAACATGGTCTGCTAATTTTTAGAACCAAATATAGGACTCCAAAAATGGCAAACCATACGTTCTGCTGGTTGTATTTCCAGAGGCCAATTTATGTTTGTAATCACTACTCACTAACTACAACACACTGTAGGTATTTTAGTGCATGAACAGCTCTAATTCCAAACAGCAAAATGTTGAGAGATTTGAAGGCAAGGTGCTTCTCTAACACTCGGGCAAAGCCCACTAGCACCCTGGTCTAGTGGTTTAGACTGCAGGACCTGCAATCACAAGGTTTTGGGTTTGAATCCCGTCAAGATAACCAAGCTGATTTCACCATGAGGAGAATAAGTATTGTCGTCTAGTTACTGAATCATAGTTTATCAATTTGCTCATTTCATAATCATAGACATTAAACCAATGTTTGCATGATAGAGATTGGCTGCTGCCAGCTTGGCGTTTACATCCCATTGTGGGAAGCTTCGCTTAAGTTCCCTTGTCAGGAAGAACAAATAAACAAACAAAATTACCTTGTAAGAGGGGAATTAAACCCTTTAAAAAAAGTAAAATTTCCACAAAATGTTTTAACTAAGAAGCATTTAAAATAAATGTTAATGTTAATTTCAAACATTATTGAGATGTAAATATTTTTTTAACTACAATGACTATAAATATAAATAAAATATCTATTTCAATCTGTTTAACTGTAAGAAGCTACCATAGTTTGACGTTGCACTGGGCAATGGAACAATGGCAGTAAAAGAAATTAGCTCTAAATTAATAAGCCATTTTGCGGTATGGTGGACACAATGCTATGACACTATTTGGTTTGGGGAAGTCTTTCTGTATACACCCAAACCAAATGGTGCACTTCTATAGTGCCCACCATATCTCAAAGGTTGATGAATTAAATACCACAAAATCATTATACATACAATTCTGAATCAACAATTAATGACTGGATACAAATCTTACTTGATAAAGTTGATTAATTTAACATGTACCGTTGGTAGATACAAAGAATTATCACTGTTGATTGATCAACCAATTATCTATCAGTTTGAGCAAATATTGATCATCATGAAAATAATATGAATTCACCAGATAATATTGACATCTCGAAACAACTCAAAAGACGACCCTTTTGGTCGAGCACTGTGGACTGGACCAAAAAACAAACAAACATGAACAACGCCAATTATTCTACTGCCCTCTAAAGTGTAGAAATTCCACGGCCCAATTTCATATTTTCATTTCAATTTCAGAAACTGGTTACCAGCCAAAATATGTTAAAGTTTACCTTGTTGCAACTGGTGCCCCACTCATGCTTTGCTTACAAAGAAATGCAGTAGTTCTTGCTCAACACCTTTATGAAGTTGGGCCCAGCTGGCTCAATGTGAAGTTAATGTTGTAAAAAGTTATTTCAAAAACCTCAATTTTAGCTTTAAAATACTGAACAAAAAGGATGGACTTCTTTTTCAAATGAAAAAAACCCAACAACACCAGTTAAAAGTGTTGAGAGTATACAAGGAAAATCCGAATAGGATTGGATACAGTGTAAAAAAACTATGGCATTCTGGACATTGGCAGTTGCGCTACATGAATATCACAATATTAACATTCCAGGTGACATACATGTAGCCTGTCCTTGGCAATGTGCTCAGTTCCATCACCTCATCCAAAGCCGCTAGGATGAGCTGACAGATTCACATATGCATTGGACCATTCCCCCTCTTATCTAATAACCCCCAGTCACCTCTTCCTGTTCACGAAAGATTACACTATCATTAATAATATAGCTCTATTGTGTAAATGCATTGCAAATAAATATTGTCATTCTTTTCCGCTGAGGGCTCGATCGCAACTATCTTCTTTCTTTGTTAAAAAATATAATATATTAACACTAGCCAAGGAGCCTCATCATGTGTGAACATGTGATTGTGCATGTTGCGTCGACTGCTGTACCACCGTTCCCATCATGCACCACTACATCCTGAACAAAAATTTGTCCATCCGAGCAGTCTTGGATGAAACCGGTGGGGCTGAACGAATACATGTAGGACCTATATGCATGACAAAGATGGCACCTACGATGTAAATTTTATGCAATTTATAATTGTTTCCATTAGAACCCAAAATACACTAACATATTTTATCTGGGTAACTTATCAGGATAATAAAAGACATCTTATCATATTTTAAAAAATTTACACAATTAAGTAGAAAATCAATATACATGTAAGACCACACTATGTTTACATACAGGGTAGACATTGCTCCTCGAATATGTATTACGGTAGCATAGAAATATTATTCTTAAACCACACACTTTCGCAGTTTGTTCACCATCCATAACAAGGTGAAATCTCACGCCATTATGTGCGTACATCAAGGAATGTTTCGGAAATGAACAACCTACACACAGTGGCAAAGCTAAGAGGAGCAGGGGGTACATGTCTCAGAGTGTGATGCCACCTTAGGGGGGAAGTTCAGAATTGCATATAAAAACTGTTGTATTAATCTCGACAAAAATTCTAAGATTTTCCAAGAGTGAAGGGGCAGCATCCTGTAAAGAGAGTCTCCAAGGTTAAGTTTTGTGATGCACTTATTTTCCAATAGAAAGAGTCCTCATGAAGGTTGGGAATGGTGTACTTGAACTTGAATGTCCTTTTATTTGACACTTACAGAGTGAAATTTCAAACGTGACGTCATCGGACAGCAAAAACAAATAGGTCTGGAATTTTTGCGCCAGTCAAAATGTCAAATTCAATGCTATATGTAGTAGGACTGAACATCAACCTTCCGGAATGAACTGGAAATTCTTGTCACAAAAATGTACAGACTACATGTATATCCTTGAAATGTGACACCATAGGATGTTTTTGGATTTTGAAAAAAAAATGCACTCAAACACAGAGGCATTTTTAAATTTGTTTTATGTTAATGCGAGATTAGAGGCTTGTAGTTTTTTCCCCATTTCATAAGGACTCTATCCATTAGAAAATGAGTGGATCACAAAACTGAATTTGACTTTGAAGCCCCTCTTTAACATTTCCGCCGAGCACCAGGAACCCTAGCTACACCACCATCAACAACAACTACAAACAGTTGTAGTAGGCATTCCTTCAAGTAGAATTAGTTCTCAATACCGGCCCAGAAGTTACTTTTTGATTTGGCGGAGCACTTTCCTCAAAGTGAACTTTGATCAATCAAGGCCAGAAACAAGACAACTAAACCCAGAAGAGGCCCTCTTTTTCACCATAAAAGGTTCTGGGCTTGATTCCACAAAAAGCTAAGATTGATCTTAACTGCAAATCAATCAGAATCGCTAAGCAAAGTATGATGTCACAATACAAATCACTATGGTGATACTGACAACTCATCTTCAGATGAATCTTAGTGCTTTGTGAAATGGAGCCCAGGCCTGTATTTAGACAGTGGAATCGGACTATGTATTCAATCATCAACTAATGATTCCTAAACATTTTTAGGAAGAATGTTCTCAATAGAAACTTACCTACATTAAGAATTGAGATTGATTCACCCATAGTTAACGATATTACGTGTTGTATAGTCATGCAACAACAGACCAATTATGTGCACCTACACCCTACAACTATTTAACACCGATTATTCTTAGCCATGTATGTACAAACGAAACAAAACCAATAGCACATTTAATATTGCACCAATGAGATTTGGAATAACCGTCACAGTTGAAAACTTGAAGTTAACAAAACAATAATTTCCTGTTGAGCAGTGGCGTAACTAGACATTTTCATTTGGGGGGCAAGTGGGGGCAAAGATTAAATTTGGGGGTGCCAAAGAAGTGCAAGGCTATCATTAAATATGTTAACTGATTTATATATTATAAGAATATACTTTTCTGTGATTTCATATGGGGGGGCACGGTCCAGGGGCAGGGGGGCAACTGCTCTCCAAAATTCCAGCAAAATAGTGGGGACAATTTTGACATAACAAGGAGAAAAATTTGAAAGAAAAAGCAAAAAAAAAACCGAACTTTTTACCAGGTATTAGAAGCTGGTACTTTCAATCTGTGTAAAATTTCTTTTACAAAGTGTTCCCATACACCCATGTGTATTAGTTTCCCAAAACCGGCCAAAGTATTTCAGTGAGAACAATAACTTTGCTTTACGCAGTGCCCCCCCACAAAAAAAAAACCCCCAAAACAATAACAACAACAACAAAAACCAATAACATTGACAAACAAACAGAAATGCTTCTTACACTGAAGACAACATTTAAGCACTCACATCTGCTAAGCATAGAGAAGTCTCGCTAAGTAACAGCAGGTTACCAGACAAGAGGGTCATGTAATGTTCCATCTGTTGAGACTGGTACTCCACTTGTTTTGACTTGACAAACACATTTCATTTTCTGCTTAACAGTTCAATGTAATTAAGATCTTTTCCTAAAAAATGAGAGTTAAGTAAAATTTTGGCAAATGAGACACAACAAAGATAAGTTGCCTACTTCTAAGAGAGTGACTTACT
Source organism: Pisaster brevispinus (assembly GCA_023634235.1). Lineage (NCBI taxonomy): Eukaryota > Metazoa > Echinodermata > Asteroidea > Forcipulatida > Asteriidae > Pisaster > Pisaster brevispinus. Next base: position 10,832,012 of record JAMKCF010000007.1, read on the forward strand.
CAAGCTGTATCAATTTTGGGGAACATTTACGTAATTTGCAACCCAACGTGTACGAACAATAACATCAGAAATGGCGGAATCTCCACTCAAAACGCTCATTATTTGTTCTACAAGGTACACAGAGCTATGTTTGAGATATAAGAGTAGATCCATTTATTTACATAGCACCATGTAACAAGGTGCTACTTGGCGCAATCTGCATCCAACTATACCAAGAAAAACTGAAGTGAACCCCTTCTCTTAATGATAAGTGAACTGGGTTCTTTTATGTGCATTACACAACACACTGGACCAACGGCTTTATGTCCCATCCGAAGGTTAAGGACACAAGTGTGAAGACCGGGACCCAAACCCACACTCTGGTGGTCAGACACACCAGAGCTTGTGTCCAGTGCGCTTGACCGCTCAGCAACGATACGGGACATGTTAACTTAACTCTCATTTTTTGGAAACTGATCACATGTAGTAAGCATATTAACAAGTCATGAATGCTTTCACCCATCTATCAGTCAGCGCCAAACAATTCTTCCCCCTCACCAGGTGACTGAAGGCTCTGTATAGCATTGGTGCTCACGTGGCCCACGCTCATCACTTTCATCTCGTTCCCCTGCTCGGGCGTCGACAGTGAGGGCGCCCCATCCCCCTGTAAGAGTGAGGCGGCAGAGGAACGCTCTGACGACTGGCTCGACGTTGATTGCATTGCTTCATGAGATGACATCCTAGTATGTGAGGATCTCGCTGGCTTGGCCGGGGATGGCGTCTTGGGGTTAGTAACTCTGGTGGCCTTCTTTGTGGGAGAATGATGGGCGGCGCCCCTCGGGCGGGCGGAGGATGTGGAGGGGCTGTTTTCGTGAAGGGGCGTGGCTGATGTACTAGTGGTGTGTGAGCGGGTGGGGCTGTCTTCACTATGATGTTGATAGCTCAAGTCTTCTTCACTTTCATCATATAATGCATAGCTGGAAAATGCAAATTGTGGAAGTAACATTTCAATGAATCTTATTGCAAAGCCTCAATTGAAAATTTCAAAAATTTAGAGGGACATTAATGTGACACTCATTTATTGGGTCGGTACGCTATTCTGTGGTACGGTAAATATCTCCATTTCGAGATATCTGTGTAATGAAGACAGTGACAAAGAAAATGTTAAAAATGTCTTCATGGAATGGAATTATTGGAGCGCGCAGAAACTTGACCTGGAGGGCACTCGATTTAATTTGAATATTAAACAAATTAGTTGAAATAATTGACTGAGAAGTTTATTAAAAACCGAAAATTAACAAGGGGCATGTTTTAATTACCTGTCACATTGATAGGATCACCATTAAGAAACTTTGGATAGGCATAAACATATCATTTATATTTCTCTTTCCAGGCTTTTTGGGCAAATAGTGCGACTAGTGTCAAAGTCGCAACTATTGATTGCTATGTCCAGCCCCGACTACCGCTTTGCAACTAACCGGTTAACCGCGGTACCACGACGACTGAAAAAGTAGTCGCGACTAACTGAAGCGGAACTAGTCAGGTAGTGAATGTCACGAGTCGCCCAAGCCTAATTGTCATTGTCTGCTCTGATATATTGTTGCATCAATAGACTTGCTGAGTGCAATGGCGTCCATTGCAATGCATACTTCACATTTCAGCCCAAATTTTTACCACCAATCCTTGGTTTTGAAACAGTCGCGACTAGAGTCAAAGTCGCTACTAATTGAAGCGGGACTAGTCAGGTAGTAAATTTCACGAGTCGCCCAGCCCTATTGGGTACGGAGGGTGAACATGGACAAAAGAACAGCTGTATAACAAATGGACTTTGTGCTCAGGCTTGAGGGCTTTTTTTGTGTAGTACAGGGCCACTTGTCAAGAAGAAGGGGTATGAGTGCAGTTGAGAAAGTCGTATAGTATTAAAGGAAGGGGTGAAGTACCTACCTGTAGCCATTCTCATCAATGATCTCATCATTATCATCATCACTGTCTGAGTCAGGTGCAACAAACTGAACCTTCATGGTTATCTCACCATTCTGAAAATAAAGCAAATACTTTGATATAATAGGTAGAAAAAGAAAAAAAATGTCACACCACCATGATTGTGAATTTTTATTGGTCCAGAATCGCCAGAACATTCTGTTGGAACGTTCAAAATACTAATGCGCGTGTTCACTTATGTAGGATTGCTCCTGTACTTCGGCACAATGATGCGGTCTAGCCGAACATTCCAATGGATCGCAGGCGTGTGGCCAAGGGAACGTTCTTTCGCGTCTAGAATGTGCCCAACTTTTGAGATGCTGACTGATTGGGCTTACACCATTCAAGGCTTCTAATCTTTACCTGTTTACATTCAGCAGTGAGCATTGATCTTTATTTTTCGTCTCACGAACAGGGAGGAGAACTTTCGGAGAGTTGGCACTTACCTGTTGTGAGAGGATATCTACGGCCTCAGTGTGTTTAGCATCTCGAAGGCTTATCCCATTGACTGAGAGGATGGCATCACCAACGTACAGACCTTGACTACGATCGGCTGGGAGACCCTCGTGAATCTCAGAGATGAGGATGGGTACACCGTGCTCCTTACCGCCCTGGGGGGAGGTCAAAGATCAAGGTTAGGACACCAAAAGAGAGGCAAGACTTCTTTTCAAAAGTTGTGCAGTATATAGGACGTGTTCAAGCAAAGGCTAAGTCTACTACAAGTACGGATTAACAAGGACTATTCCCTCATTCTTATACAAGGCTCGCCCTTAACACTAGCTCGGCGTACATTGTCCAGTGAAAATTTACCATAAACTAAATAGCACTGACGTTATGTGCGAGTTTTAATTGTCAAAACTTTGTATCTCACTTAAAATAGCATGGATGTACACACAAAACAAGTACGCACCGAGATACAAAGTTTTTGCACGGCGAATTTTAGTGCGAGATATGTTTTTGCACTTACATGATGACATGACCACCAGGAAATGAACTGAAATGTACTTGAAAAAAAGTTACATGGTCGATACATGTAACTTGTCTTTTGGCATCCTGTTTTGATATTTAATATGGTTCAATACATGTACATGTAGCATGGACGATTTGGACATCCCTTTTCCAACATGAACTCCCGTATCCATTGTTAACATCCATACAAAACATGGGAGCTGCGATTATGAGTTACGTGAACACACAAAGTGTTGACGTTTCCATATCCATATATGTATCCATACGCTTGCAAAACCTCTCATTATGTCTTTTATTTTAACGCCATCTGACTACACCTTGGGCCAGTTTATTCAACTCTTTACCACTGCTACCCACAATGATAGAGCACTCACCGTGATTGACATTCCAAGACCCTCATCTTCCTCTTTGACGACTAACACTGACCGAGTTTCACCGACGCCTCGATGGCTGATTGCATCATCCTGCGGCAAAACAAAATGAGACATGCCTTAAGGAAGTCTACCCAATTATTCAATATGAGGGAACAATAGTCAACCGACAAAAGTTACCCGACAAAAGTCACCTAACAAAAGACACCCCAAAAAGTCACCAAACTAAAGTGACACAACAAAATTCACCCAACAATTGTCACCAAACTAAAGTTACCCAACTAAAGTCACCCAACAATAGTCACCCAACAAAAGACACCCCAAAAAGTCACCCAACAAAAGATACCCCAAAAAGTCACCAAACTAAAGTGACCCAACAAAATTCACCCAACAATTGTCACCCAACTAAAGTCATCCAATAATAGTCATGCAACTAAAGTCACCTAATCTGAGTCACCCAACAAAAGTCATCAAACTTAAGTCACCAGATAAATACCCAAATAAAGTCACGCAGTTGAAGTCATCGCACTGAAGTCGCCCAACAATAGTCATTCAACTTAAGTCACCCGACGAAAGTCATCCAACTAAAGCCAACCGACAACAGTCAGGGGCAAACCCTACATACTGTACATGCTGGGTAAGCAGATGCATACAAGCTAAACTGATTAGTTTCTAAAAAAACACTGAGGTCGAGTTTCTCAACATACATGGCCTGGTGGTTGGGGTAACCTATTTCTGTAGCCCTGTCGACCACGGCAAGCTCTGATGACTGTCTTGTGGCGGTGGAGATGAATTTCTGCTTCGAGTTGATTCCAGAGTTTGTCATGTTCTGGCCCTCGCAGGTCTCTCCCAAGGAGCTGGATCTGTTGAATTCTGAAACGAAAAACAAACATTTCTTGTATCGTTATTGGAAAACAGTGCGTACTAATTGTTTTTGCATCATGTTCGAAATCAAGTGAAGTATCAACAATGCTTTAAGGAGCATCTCAACTGTCTGAACGATAGGAATGCTCTAATTGGATCTGTTAAGTATTCCAATGGGCGTACTACATGGACCTATTCTTTGGACTATCGGAGCGTTCCACTGAAATGTTCAAAATGACAACACATAATTTACCCATGGAGGAATGTTTCCATAGTATGGCACAATGTTGCAGTCCTGCAGAACATTCTTGCAGTCTACAGGATTGCTGGCGTATGCCTGCAAAAATGTTCCTGTTAACCCTTCAAAATATCCAATGCCAAAGCTGCCGTTCTACCCAAAGTTACTAAATTCCATTATATACAGACAATTCTGACAAAGCCTACCACTCACCTGCCCGCCAATTCCTTGTCAAGGTACTTTGCAGCTAGTCTTGCTCCGTAGACTTCTCCTTGTAACGCCATGATGTGTTGCCTCAGCTCTGTGTTCTCTTTCTGAAATTCTTTGAGTTCTGCTTCCATGCGTGCCTCCTTGATGGCATCTGACTTGAAGGACTCCATCTCTTGCTCCTGGATAAGAAAATAATCAGACGGTCATCCCAACTGTAGTTGGGCTTGTCGATAGCTGTACAAGCCCAACTGAAGTACATAAATTGTACATATAATAGATAACTTAAGTTAGGACAGGCCCAACTATAGATGGGGTAGCACTCAAGTCAGGCTATTTATGAAAATATTGAGGATACTGAGAACAAGGCAAACCATCACAGTACAGTGTGACTAGAACAGGGCTCGGATTTGGGGGAAATACAATGTATCCACAAGACTGCAGGGCTTGTCGCTCGTAATTTTTACTGGACCAGAATTTATTTTACAGGACCAAAATCAAAATGAGTTGAACCAGCACTAATAGAAAATCTATCTCATTCGTCTTGAGGAGATTTTAAAGTTAATTATCAGACTCATAGTCAACATTTTTTCACAAAAATATTAAACAATGAGTAAGCCAATTATTACTCAATAGAAAAACATAAGACCACTGAGCTTGTCAGGTCATGAGTTTACTGGCCCGAGGCTAAAATCACTGGTCTCGGGCCTGTGGCTCAGTGTTAACTTCGAGACCTGTACAACAAACCTCACATTATAACTAACAACAAAATTTAACGATTTATCAGCCTGGAACACTTCTAGGGTCATTATTATATCTTTTTTTCAGGTTCAACTTTAGAAGCGATCTATTTGTTGTTTCTCTCTGTTTATGGAAAGAGGCAAGGAATGCCGTGGATGGATTACATGTACATGGACCATGCATGGGCCACAGGGAGAGGACATACACATGTAAGATCAGTTGCCAATCCTTTATCTTGAATTTCCATTAATCCCCCTATAGGTGCATATTCTAAGATGCCTAAAAAATCTCCCATATGCACACAACGGTGAAGTAACCCTTGTAGTTGTATTTGTATTGCCACAACTTCCTTTCATTATATTTATAATGGTCGATCAGTGCCACAGATTGCCAACTGCAGAAATTGACCAAGGTTGTTAACCTCATCTCTTCCAATAGTGGCTCAAATTGCATTGCAATTGGGCACTGCTGGTGGCTTCTCCAGTTACCACTCTCATTGAACCGGTCACTTTCAGCAATGACTCTCAATGCTCAAATTTTATACTAGACCACAGGCCCGAGGCCAGTGGTTTTAGTGTTGGGCGTATAAACTTATGACCAGACAAGTCCGGCAGTCTTGTGCATTTCAATTGAATTATAACAATACATTTACCTCACTGTATATTGAACAGTAAAAATGTTGAGCTACAAGCCCTGCAGTCTTGTGGATTTTCTCCCAAATTCGAGACCTGGCTCTACTCTCTATGTGTGCCTCAATATGCCACTGTTGTGGCATACATGTAGCAAGGTATAGGTTGGCTGTCTCCAGAAACACACTAACAAGTAGGAGGGTTTTGAGTGGGTAGATTTGCTAGAAATGCTGCCCTAATCTTCTTTGGCATTGCCTCGGTGATCCTTATGGTTAAACTGAGCAGTGTAAAACTAAACCAAAATCCGGAATGACCTGGGAATGGATTGTGGAAGATTTAACAAGATTAAAGGTTAAGATTTATTAAATCCACCGTACCAGTCTTTTCTTGATAGCATCTGAGTCCACACTCTGACCAGTCTTGGCATGCAATTGCAGCTGCACGGCGTGTAGCTGAAGCAGCTGGGTATGCAGTTCCTTTTCCAGGATGGATTTCGTCGCTCTCACCTCACAGACGTCTGCTCGGAGATTCATCACTTGTGCCTGACATGAAAGATTAGATCCATAAAAATAACACTGTAGTTTGAGACCATAAAAGATGCTTAGAATGATTTCTTTAAATGTATTAAGAACTGTTAGTCCCTCTTAAACTTTGGATTGGAAACACAAACAATGTATGACAGAAAAATTGAGTTAATCATTAGTCTTGATGATATTTTAATAACAACATTTCAGCCATTTCGCATGAATACATGCACCATTAGGCCCCCCTATACATTGTAGACATTGTGCATTTAAGTGCAAAAACGTTGTATCAGGCGAGAGTTTGAAAGTGGGTGGAGCGGATACATAAAGCAACCATTGCAATGTTCGCACCCTCACTCCGCCCACAACCCGGCCTGCCGGGGACGTCGTGAATTGATTGGCATGATTTAGATCAATCAGAAGAAATTATTTCTATATCTCTTTAAAAAAAAAATTTTAAACATCCAAAACACCCAGGTCAAGCTAAGAGGTGAGTGAACACATTGAGCTGGTTTAAACCACCGACCTGCCCGTAGGGAATGCGCCTTGAATTTTTCATCAGTAAGCTTAAGAAAAAATAGGTCCGGACGTGTGGCCAAGGATTCAGCTTGGCCACACAAGTGGGGCTAGCTTGCCCCCTCCACCAGTTACAAACTCTCTTCCTTACAAAACACCATGACAAGGTCCCTCCCCCCATCCCCACCCCGTTTTGTTTAGGCCTATGATTATCCTTATTACTAAAGTTAGGTTTTACATCACACTGAGAGACCTACCTGTCTGACAATGACATTCTAAATTCTTAAATCATAATTATTTAGAATTTAGTATACTATTTATAACTATTACTATAGTATTATTTTATTACATGTAACTAAATTTACATTTAGTGTAATTTAGTACCAATCATGATCATCATGTATGTAAGTCTGAGTTAAACTGGACACAACACCGCCTTTTTAAGTTACATGATTGTATTTGGGAATTAGGCTATCTTATTCTTAATTCTAGCACCAGATATGTCCAAATCAAACAAATGTAAAAAGCAAAACATTGTTGGGTTTTGGGGTTGGGTCCTGTTAAGTGTAAATCATAAATGAGTATCTCCGACGATGTTCACTAGCAACCACTACCAGGCAACAGCTCCTACATATTTCAATCTGTCAATCAAGTTAGTTTTGAGTTTATGCTAAAGTAAAGCTCTTTTCATGGATTTCGGAGCAGTTTTTTGTAACCTCTCTTTTTGCATTTATTCGTTACGTCCGCTCAGCTCAGCCCTATATTCCAGTAAATGTAAATTTAGTTACATGTAATAAAATAATAGTAATAGTTATAAATAGTATACTAAGTAAATTCTAAATAATTCGTTACGTCCGCTCAGCTCAGTCCTATATTCCATGTATTCGTTCAGGTGGCTATAAAAAAATGTGTGCACAAATCAATGCAATGTTTACCTCAAGTTTTGCGTTGTTCTGAAAAATGGTCTGCGCCTTGTGACAAAGTTGAGCGAAAGCGGCACTCAGTGCAGTCATTTTCCTCCTCCCTTCGTAGGTGATTTCACATTGGTCCGGATCAACTTCTCCGAGAAGAATATCCAAATCGACAAATGCTTTGTCGAACTCCTTTTCGAGAAGGTCAAGCCAGTGAATCGCTGCCATCTTTTTGGCTGACATGTTGGCGTTTGGATGTATTGTGTCGCATGGTGGCGCTCTAAAGATTGACTGGTGTGTGTGTGGGGGGGGGGGGGGTGCACCCACTGATCTCTATTATACATGACCTAGTCCTAATAGCATTTATGTTCAAAAATACTCGCTTGGAATTTTTGCTAATTACCCCAGAAAAAGCACCCCGAAAATGTGTTTTTTCCCAAACTAATTTGCTTCCAGTTTTCGTGAAGCACTTATCCACTTCTCAAGTCAAAATTATAGGACCAACTCTAAAGCCTATTAATTGATTAAAGTCTCCTCAAAAGTTGAAGCACAGAACCCCCAGGTTTTTGTGGTAACTTGTCAAAGTTATACAGTCTATCACTCAGTTGCATGACCCCAAAAACTTTATTATTCAATGCTCATTATGCCCATTATTTCAAAGCCCCTAGGCAGTATCCTAAATGGCGGCTACCGCACAGCTACGGCTACGACTCTTGCTAAGGGTGTTGCTATGGGACGTTGTATACTTCAACGCATGATGACGCAGTAATCTAGCCATAGCCGTATCTGCCAATTCAGACACGTCCTAATCACTTAAAGTGTTCGCTTTTTATCAAAACACTATTTTTATTCTCGGCGGACTTTTAAAAGGGAATTTGATCACCTTATTTTTGGTTACAGCAGGGGGCAAGGGAACTTTTAGTTTTACTGATGCATCATTTTCATAAAAGGATTATCCAATCTGCTGCATTTCTGTCAAAAACAACAACAACAACAACAACAACAACAACAACAACAACAACAACAACAACAACAACAACAACAACAACAACCCCACTTGGTTGCGGCGGAGTCATCACTTGCGGAACTTATCATCCATTCCCGACCATATCTGCGGTTACGCCACTACTGCTGGACAGGCAGACGGGAGCCACCCCCTCTGAACCCTTGCTCCCCGCCCCCGTGATGTCCTCGAACAAAAGCGGCCCCAAATTCTGTCTTCTTAAAAATGGAAATGTCTAATACGTCACTGCAGCCCAGACACCTAGCCCACCTTGCCCATAGCCATTATTTTAATTGTCCAATATTTAATTATTTTATTGTAGGCCTATCAAGTTTATTTCTTACAGTTCCTGGGAGCATTTTGGCGCTATGGATTTTAATTTTATAAGGTCCTACTATGGTTAAATTGTATTACCGCTGAATTTATAGTACACAGTCTCGATCTATTATGACGTAACCGTCCAAGTTGGCAACATTTTTTCAGGTTGTACACATAAAGCAAGTACTACTTTTGAGCCCCCCCCCCCGTAAAAAAGGGTTCATCTAGTATCAACATTGTTCTTTCAAGCTGATGCACACAAACTGTTATAAACATTTTAAAGTCGCACATGGTCATTTACGGATCAATTCAGTTCAGTGATGTTTTTGATTACAATTATTAACCCTTCCCATGAAATATTCTAATTATACTCACACTATAGACCCCTTGCATTGGCCACCAACCATCGTTGATGAAACGTGCACGCGTGAAAGGCTATTATTGGCTGAGAGAGTCGCACGCAGCGCGTACACGCCTGCACTTTTCCTATTGTTTGACATCAAAGATGGTGGCCACTGGCGTCATGTGCAGTCCATCTATTAGTTGGCAAACGCCATAAGAGATGTGCACTAAGCAGACGCACACGTGCGAATGCGTCACGCTGTGAGTAGACCTAAAGAGGGGACATTGGCGGTACCCAGAACATAATTCCTAGGGACCTCTCTGAACTATTTTATTCGGCACATTCTTTACAATAAACAGCAAGAATCGAAGGCCCAATGATTCAGTGCCGCTGTGGCAGGAGAAACCCCTGGGAGGGAAACACTGAAAATCAATGCTGATTGGCTAACCAAAATGTACTGCTTTGCGTGCACGCTTGTTAAAACATTCGAGCGCTTGTAGGACGCTTGTAGGACGCTTGTCGGGCGCTTAGTACGCGCGTGTAAAAATGGATGTATTTCGACGCAATACGTTTCAAATGAATCATGTTTTTATATGGTCATCCTAAACTGCATACAGTTAGACGAATCACAAGATCGAAAAAAAATGAGAGGGGCCAGTTGCTCCATGACTTGATGCGTCCTTTGACAGCGCGCTCTGCGTAGTCTCTAACACAGAATGGATCAACCACAGGACTAATTTAAATATCCAATATATTTGGATATTTTGAAGTCACACTTCCAGGGGTTACAATCGAGCAAGGCATTCTTGGAAAGAAAACAAAATGGCGCGTCGAGATCGTACACCACTGGGAACGAGGTTGCCCCCCCCCCCCCATACTGTGAATTGTGTACAAACCTCTTCTGATAGCGCCCTCTTTTGAATCATCCTCCTCCAGCCCATGTTATTTTGCCATAATGGGGGTACAGAATCTCCGGGGACAGATTTCCCATTGACACCGGCAAACAGAATCCTTCATTGTGGAATGTTTGTTTATTTTGTTTTTTGACTGGTTCCCCACTTATCTTTCATCAACAGACAACTTGTAGTACCATTGCATCCTCTAAAACTTTGGTAAACAGCTGATCGATGATCTATAATTTTGACCCGCATTGCTTTATCTATCTCAAAATACTGAAGGCATAGTAGGCCTACAGGGGTGTAAAGAAGCCACACACAGGAGCCTCCGAATCAGGTTCAAATTATCAGAACCAAAATGCTTTTCATAAGAACCAACTTCGAGAGTGTCTTATGAGAATTCAACCTATTCTTTGTGGAAAGAGCTTATTACGTGCTCCATGAATACGGCAGCAATGTCATGGAGAGTCGCTGGCAGGGTCATCCTATGAGGTAAGGTCGTGTGGGAGGAAGAAGCGGACAGTACCAATCCGAACCAAGGCCCACAACCAACGGTGATGATGGCGCAGGCAGACAACATGACTGGGCGGTGTCGGGGCTGCATGGATGAAGGCTGGGGAACCGGACTCCAACAGAGGGCTGTCCCCCCCCCCCCAGACGTCAGGGCGCCGTCATCACTGGGCCTGGGCCCACCCATCATCTGCCAAGGACCGCGTCTCTGCTGTCTGCAAACGCATTCTCAGAAGAATAGCACGGGCATCGAAGCCACAGTTGTCAGCTTGTTTGGATTCTCGTCTCCCGAAACAAGTACTCGTTAGTAACCTCCGGGACGGATTCCGGTCAAGAGAGAGGGGGACACAGGAAACACCTCAACGGACACAATGAATCCTCAAGGAATGTACTACGTGAGTGTGAGACCCTCGCTCTGGAGCGACCTATCTTATAACACTGTAATAACGGGGGTGTTAAAATTGACACCATGGATGTTGACATGCAGACAAAAAGAATCAAAATTTATACCACTTGGTGTTAAAAAAAAACACTACTTTCTGCCAAAACCATTACATTTTTATTATTTTAAGACATGATGTTAATTTTGATTCTCTCTTCGCTATCTATATGTGACAACACCCATGGCGTAAATTTTAACACCCCAGTTTTGCAGTGTTGCGGATTTTACTGAACGGAGGAGAATTGAACAAGCACAGCTGAAAAGGAAAAAGCGAAAACAGGCCCTCAGAAAAAAAGCTCGACAGAACCCAGCGTCAAGTGCAGTTCCTTCAGGACTTTTCTGACGTGTGTGTGCGGCCACGAAAGACGTGTATGGAGGAGCGGAGTTATCAGTCCCTCAAGAGTCCATAGGGCACTCTAGCCTCTACTAGTCTTGGTCAACGATCGTATACGCATTCGCGATTGATCACTGACGATGGGTTCAAGAGCAGGCTAGACAATATTTAAAAACATTCCCTGCCACCGAAATTGTTCAAGAAAATCTCACTGAGAGATAATAGACCTTATGCACATGACGTCATTTCACTAGGGCGCCCTCACCTAGAGGTCAAAAGGAGGTTGTTCATTGGCCAATCCTGTGCGCCGCGCGTACAAATCTGTGCGATTCGATTGTTTCGTCACCGTTTTACCTCTAAGATGGCGGTTGAATGACGTCAATGCATAAGGTCTATAATAACCGGAGTCTACCAATAAGGTACTCATGTCACTTGAACAAAAAGAAACATTTAAGAGAGATCACTTTTAAATACCCCCATGTCGATTTCCATGTGCACCCTCTCTTGAGTTGTGTGCAGTGTGTGTAGTAGAAAGAAAAACAAAGTGAGTTTATTGCTAAACCTTTACTTGTTTACTTGTAAATAAATCTTCATGAGAATGCGTCTAAAAATGAATAATACTTTGAAGGACATTTATTTTTTAGAATCTATATTTTTATTTTTTATATGAATGTTACAATGTTAGGTTTGGGGAAACTCACGAGAAAGTCGAGAATATTCAAGTTAAATAGTGACGTCACTTTTTTTTAAAGGAAGTCTCAATCGTTCAGTAGTACCCCCATGACGTGTTTTTTTTATCATTCCAACAGAAACCCTAGCGTTTCCTTCATCACAAGATTGTTGAATTACTCACTGACGAATACTACAAAAGAGGACCCAACATCTCAAAGACAACCGACATACCGTGTCTGGACCCCCATCTCATCCGTAATCCCACACCAATCCCTTGTGTCACAGACTGTCATCTAAATTATGCAAGATCACAGTCTGTGGAGATTACTAGGTATCTGTGGAAATGGGCACTCTTCAGATACTGATAAGAGCTCACTAAAGAGGGTGCTTGACCGTCCATCTTGATAAATCCCCCCGTGTCATCAGGCAGGTTTGCGGTATAGTCCTCGAGGCTGTGCTCAGTCAGAACGTACGCCATGTCGATCCCGAATGTGGTCGCGATTGGCTACTAAATTGTATAGGACTATTTCAATCAAACTAACAACAAAATCCTGACGAGACTTGCTGACGATTGATGTTGTTTGAACACTAGACAACCCATACATTCTTACCATAATAATTATACAAAAACATACATTTGTAATAAATAATTTGTAGAAGAATTTTACGGTGTAACGAATAAAAGGCTTGCCAAGCAAGTCGAAATATGATTTTTTTTTTTAAATATGAACCAGAAATAAAAAAAACACATAACCACCATCATGGTCGCACGTCGCACTTCGCAAACAGACGAACTTCATTATTATTGCAATAACTTAACACTCATTATTCACCGATATTTTGTTTCATTGTATACAACAAATTCTTGATAAAACTTTACATCTATTTCTTTATTAAATTGTTATTTTAATTATAATATAATAATTCTCGAAATGATTTGACTAAAACATTTCATAATGTGTCTGAATCCCCTGACAAGACGTCTTGTGTGTATCAGAAAACGACAGGATGAAAAACTTACACAACTCTTGATAAAACTTATTTTAAAAGAATTATACATTGCTGGACGTTAAGATCATGAAAAATGCAATATTTACTTAACCAAATGAAGATAAACAAAAATCACAGTATTATTATAATTTTGCAAGCATGCGGGCCTGTAAATCATACCAATACTGTAAGCTTTATTAAAAGCATCTAATAAAATTACTAAGCACCTAAAACAGCATGGAGCCCTATGATAATGCCGTTGAGCAGACACAAAAATACCATCGCTAATGAAGGGAATTGTTCATAAAGTAATACGAAGTTCGCTAAACTTGAATTTCCAACTTGGTGAAGAACGTCGCCATGATTACGGTAAAAGCCGTTGCGACATTGAGTCCTTGGTGTCTTTCAAGTCGTAAATGATTTCCCAAACTCTCAGATCCTTTCAGAACAAACTACTTAGTTTCTGCCTTATAAATACGTTTACACGGCACTAAGGCACAAACATTGCTGCAGTCGAAGAAAGAAAGAAAAAAACACCCCCTTTTTTTTGGGGGGGGGGAAGGTGAATTTTGATGTGAACCAAAGAAGCTGTGATTGTTTTCTGAAAGTTATTCAACAAAATTTATTCCTGACTACATGATTTAATACAAATCAAAGTAGACTCTTAAAAGTCTTCCGTAAATGATTGAACTTTCTTCTTTCCACTTCATCCATTTTTTAAAACAAGAAAAAAAAAAAACAGTTTTAAAAAGAGATATGTGTTTCAAGTTCTTAATGAGAATGGCCAGACAGGATCATTAACTGGCAGCAAGTATCTAAGATCTAAAAGCCATGTCACACAGGACACTTTTTTCCAGCCAACTTTGAGGCAACCAACTGCACTGAGTGCACATGGAACACTTCGGCAGCGGAAGAGACGATGCTGTAACACGCTATCCCATAAAAAATAATGAGAAAACTGAACTGCGAATGTTCTTATTTTATTGGATATTGCCTGGACGTGGTTGCTCATGTGACATGACCTTACATTAAGTATAACAATGCTCTGTTAACAAACATTTTACAAACCTTAGAACCCATGTTTTATTCCATCATTCCTGGATAAAGTTTGTGGAGAGGTTTTCAGAAAAGAAACAGACAAAAAAGTCCTCACACAATGAGTAACTTGGGAAGATTTTTCCACACTGATGCAAGTTGAGAAAGAAAGGCACAAACAGTAGTTAGTTGCATTATACTGCTACGGTGGTGAGTTGTATTAATAATTATAGGAAATTTCTGAGCAGGGCGAAAACACCTTTTTCCTCCTGCTCTAACAAAACTAGGACAAAGTTCCCGAAACAATGTCTCTTTAAATCCTATAAAGTAATATGAAGTAATAACTGTAATCAATTTGTAAGAATGGCCAATTCTGCATCATCAGAGTGTGGGTTCGATTCCCGGCCACAACACTCGTGTCCCTGAGCAAGGCACTTCACCATAATTGCTTCTCTTAACCCAGGTGTGTAAATGGGAAACTAGAAGGGCTTAGACAGTATTGTGTTCGATTAACCCATTTGCGCTAATTTAAGCAGCTTGGTGTTGAATGCTTCCCAGGGAGTTGAGACAGTTTGAGGAATGGTCTAAGTATGCCCGATGAACAGGGATGATAATGTTGTAAAGCGCCTTGATCTAGAGCCAAGTATTATAAGAATATAAATAATTTTAAAGCTAAGGAAATTTGTGGAATTAAAAGAAAATCCACTCTTTGTCCTATTTTCGTTGAGAATCAGGTCTAAAAGAAAAAAAGGTTAAGAAATTACACGTAAAACACACTGCTGCGTGGAAGGCTTTTTCTTGGACTCCTTTTTTTTTTTCTTTTTTTTTTACAACTCAAAGTAACCACATCTCCCGCTTAAGTATTTCGTCTTCTAACTGCTACTTTTTAGAGAGAAACAAATATTCACAGTTTATCTTTGAAATGAAGATCAAGCCGATAGAGACTGTACTTTGACAGTTGGATACTCGAATGAGGTCCACTCTCTCAACTTTATGCAGCCATTTGAAGTAGAAAGTGGACCGTTGTATATTATCAAGCAAGCAGTAACAATGTGACTCTTAGTTTTGACTCTCAGGTTCCAACGAGGAAACCGCGTACGGCGGATATTAATTGGGTGTTTAGAGTGCATTGTCATCATGAGGTGAAACCTGGACTATTCCATTTCACGAGGCTAAGCCAAGTGAAACGGAAAAGCCAGATTTCAAGGAGTGATCATTTTCTTCGAAAATACACGAACGAAATGCGTTCAATGTTTTATATCACTTGCAAGATAAATCCTTGTCGTTTGATTGACTTATTTATTTATTTATTTTCAAAATAAAAGCAAAATAGACACAGAAGCTCGTCCACCCTACACGCTGGAAATTCAAAACTCCCTTCCAAACAACATGAACGACTCCATGAAGACATCAACCTTGTCCTTTCTGACTATTTTGCTTAGGACAAACGGGCGGGGAACGATTAATTTGGGAACTAAACGCTGCGAAGGCCGTATCCGAATTGGCAGCTACAGCTACGGCTTCAGTGTTGCTAAGGACGTCCTATACTTCAACGCATGATGACACGGCAATCCAGCCGTAGCCGCAGCCGTAGCTGCCAATTCGGACCCGGTCTTTATTCAAAATTGGACTAAACAATGGATGACACGTGACGCGTGTTCCACCAATCAAATGACAAGGATCTCAGTGTGTGGTAAAATAACCCACTTTCTCCTTTTTGCCCAAATGAAAGCTGGACGCACACACTACGTGTACATGGTTGATTATTTCCATAGTGTAGTAGCTTGAAAATTATGCCGTCAAACGTTGGATGATCTTATCTCAGGTAGCGTCCTCAACGGTGTGTTCTGACCAGTTGCCAGTTCTTCAAGCTTAGCCTCGTTCCAGACAGTACAAGGCTGAATCGTATCTACTCGTTGGTCAGTAAATAAAACATGTCCGTGAGTGTTTGTGACTAGAGGTGTCTGACGGGTTGAGCTCTCAATCGTTGATGGCGCTCTATCGAAGTCTTTTTCGGTTTTTAGCTCAATCAGCTCGACAGGTTTGGTAACTGGGGAGGTGTTGAGGTGCGGAGGCGACGGCTGATCCTCAATACACTGAGAATGATTTGAGGGTACCAGATCTCCTCCAGAGAAAGGTCTCGCTTGTAAGGAATTATTTGATGTCGGTGACGTCGGTGACACCGAAAATGAGGAGATTGTTGATGAAGTTTTTAGCGGGGTACATGCATTTTGACGGCATAGCACCTCCGCCGATCGCGCAAGCTGCTTGCGGTGTTTCAGAGAGTGTTTACAGGGTGGTGCACTGCAGAGAGCAACGCCTGGCTTACCCTCCAGTGAGCCCTGTGAGCGTCTCCGAGGTAAAAAGTGAAATGGGTTCGAGCCTGGGCGAGGCAGGTCCGGACAATCGGACACGCGGCGCTTCGGGTTGGAGGCAACGTCCAGCGAGTTCCTCATCTGTCCGACTTGGGGTTCCGAGAGGTCCTGGTTGCTGCCGTGGAATGACGTAACAATTTGAGGAATGTCTGTGTGGAGTTTGCCCGAATGTCTCTTTAGAGGCGACGCCCTGGAGTCCGTTAGGAGCGGGTGCCCGTCGTCATTCGGCGGGTCCTCCACGTCAGACTCGTGGGGAGTCATTGCAATAAAGACACTGTCCGAAGACTTTGCAGACTGCCTCCTCTGCTGAACCTCCTCAGTGCTCGATATGCGGGGTACGCTCCCGCTCGAGGAGTCCCTAAGTGCACTTTCTCGATACACCTCCTTTAAGGTTGTGGCTGTTTGATCGGTGTGAGGGCGCACTACAGCTACCTGTGGACTGGACTGCGACGTCCTTCCCGAGGACTCCTCACTCCTTTGATCGGAGGCCCTCCGGACTCCATCCTCGTTCTCGGGTTGATCCCCACTCAGTCTCTTTGCCTGTGTCTCCGTGGATGAAGAGTAACGGTACACCGGCTGGCGACGTCTTTGGATTCTATCCCGTTCTACCGCTTTCATCACCTGATTGTAGCCCTGCTTGCGTCGTCGGAGACCGCCGAAAAAGCCCTTTTCTTTAGAAGATCTCTTTCGGTTGAATCCTGGGCTCCGGGCACCTCGATCCCTAAAAAGAAGAATGAGAATTCCTAAATGAAATCTTCGCCAACAATTTCTTAGGGCAAATGTAATGATAAAAGGGGATTGCAAAATGATGAGCCATGATCAGAATGCAACAGATTGGGTGCAACAAAATATTATATTTCCGTAAAAATGGGGCACACACCTCAACATTTTCGATATACGATCTGCGCTTCAACAGTACCTTCATTGTACTCTGTTTGTCCGCATATACGTTGAAACAAATATCTTAAGTTCAAGCTCTGTCTTGTATGGTTTACAGTTTCTTGATTTCAGCTGTTTTAAAATTAAACAACTCATGTTTACCTTGTTCTTTCGAGTGTTCCGTTCGCACTGTTGCTCTTCTGCGATGACAACGGAGCCAACTCGCTGAAACTTCCCACGTGCATGCGGACGAGACTCGAGGTCTTCATTGAACTCCGTCTATTCCTCTCCGGTTTAAACAGCACAATGTACGTTTTGGGAAAGAAAAGGCACCCTAGCGTAACCGTTGCGCTCAGACTCACCGCGAAGCAGACGACAATCGTTCTCATACCTGCGTTCCCGCCGAAATACAGCGGTATGAACGCCAGCCAGACGACACACGTGGTGTACATGGTGAACGCAATGTATTTCGCCTCGTTGAAGTTTTCCGGCAGATTGCGTGTCTTGAAGGCATAGAGGGTGCACATGATGACGAGTAATGCGTCATAACCGAGTGGCGCCAAAATGGCCATGGTGGTGGTGTTGCACACCAGGGTCACGCGGTTTAAGTCCGGGTAATCGAAAACAGCCGCCGGTGGCTCGATCAGCAGCAAGGCGGTTATAATCCCCACTTGGGCGGCGATCACCAGCAGAGTCATCACGACCTGCGCCGTGCTGCTCAGAAAACGCGGTTTCCGCGTGATGATCTTCTTTTTGGAGCCCGCCAAAATCCTGGCCATCCGGTTAGTCCGCACCACCAGTGCAGCGTAACAGATGCAGAAGCTGAACCCAAGTCCGATACGTCGGATATAACACACGACGGTGTTCGGTACAGCGATGAAAACAAACGTCATAGAGAAGCACAACAAGATTCCAACGAGTAAGATATAGCTGTTCTCGCGGCTTGATGACTTTACAACGGGTGTGTCGTTGTAGTGGATGAAGGTGACGAGAACGAAGATAGTGAAGCAGATACCGATGCACGAGAAGGACAGGGCAACCACGGCCTCGATGTCTCTCCACTTCATATACTCAACCTCGATCTCAATACAAGCTTGAAGGGAACCAAGGAAAAAGTACAAAATAAGTTCCATGGAAATTCACAACTCCAAATGTCAAAGAAAGTCACAGACAAAAATTGCAATGCTGTGATAGACAGTATAAATATAAACTCTGCTTTGTAATGTTTTCCCTACATGATTGTGATGAAGAAATGTTGGGTTAGATTACCTCATACGTTTTCAAAGTAAAAGGGCCCAATTTCATAGCTGCTTCATAGCACAACAAAATTATGCTTACCAGAATAAGGTTACCAGGCAAGCTACCATGTCACATGTACAATTTTTGCAATATTTGTTGCAGCTCTATGAAATTGGGCCCTGGAGTGACATTTAGAGTTGCAAAATTATGGGCGAGTAACGGTCCGTCAGTGTTGTAAAATTAACATATTAAATGTTTAACCCTAAAGGTTGGCATGCAATCGACTGCTCAATGTGGCTCTACAACTTGGTTTGGCAATTTTTTGAACCGGGTTTTTTCCACAGTCACTCGCGTTTCAAGACCGCACAATCAGAATATATTTGTCTGCGTAATTTGTATAACTTCGTTTGTTAAGATTTGTTAAGATCAGTACCGAATCTCAACATATCTAGATTTCAGATTCAAATGGTAACAGAGGCAGCTCAACTCACTTGACTTACCAGTAAGGTCATCATTGGGCCATTTGCCTTGCTCGCATTTCTCGCACGTGAATTCATCCAGCATGAACTCGTTGGGTTTACACGGTACGCATGCCCAGCAGCAGTCCACGTTGTCCCGGATGTCCTGCAAATTGAAAATATAACTATTGTTGGTTTTTCCCAAACATTTCCCTATTTCGTATTCTTGTTGTCCTGAGTTTTTATCTTGTACCCTAAGTAAACAAATACTTGCACCATACATGATTATGACATCCACTCTGTGCAGACTTGTAGTCGTGCGAGGGGAGGGGACCACACGCACCTAGCCTTGGTTGGGGTTTAAACCAACAAACGTCCGCATTGTACGACAGATGTCTTAACCGTAAAAGACCTAGTTTATGAGCGGTGACGAAAGCCAGACACTCTGCTACACTCCTGGGATCTGGGGTCATTTGGAGCCTGACCCATTTCAGTATGACCCGGAATCTGTGTCAAAATGACACCGAAATGGGTCAATACTGGCGCAGAAACTGAGTCAAATTCCACTATTTGACCCTGTTTCCGGGTCAGCCTGGTGCAGAAATGGGCCCAATGTCATGGCTCTGCTTACCGTAAGCAAAGAATCGGCGCTTACGGAAGCAGGGAATTCCACACTTACGTCAAGCGTATTTCACGGGTTAGCAGAGAATTTTTGCTTGTGTGCGTGCGTACTCCACGTTACTAGGCATTCTTCGCAATACACAGGTAGCACAGAAATTCGACGCTTGCACAGTACAAGCGGCGAATGGTGATCGCAAGCGCAGAATTCGGCAGTAAGCAGAGCCATGAAATTGGGCCCCGGAAATGGTTCAGGCCCCTTGTAGACTTGATTTCAAGTTATTCCTCTGCATCAGCCACGAAAAACGCCCCCATAGATTAGCTATCACGCGCCCCAACTCGCAATCTCAGACTTGACCCCCTTGCGTTTATGTATATTCATGTATTCAAAGATAAATGTCAATAATCAAGAGTACGCCAGGGAGCTGGCCAATCAGGAGACGGCAAAAACATTACTGGCAGCGTCTATTACTAACAGGCTGAACTCGCTTAAAATTGTTGCTTTATGTTCATTCGATATTAAATTTGTATAGTCCTTGGTACGTATACAGTTTTTAAAATACATAGATAAGTTTAATGAGATCTAAATGTAGTAAAAAACACATAACAAAATACATGATCCCTACTCCGCGATAACAGTTGCACCCTACAGTTTAAATGGAAGAGCTCACAACCTATCCCGTAGATGGTTTTGTTTGAATATTCATGTTATCGAAGGTTTTTGCAATTCCGACCAATCAGATTGTTCCGTCCGCTTTTGGACTAATTCGCCATAGGGTGTGTACAAACCGTTGAACAATGGTCACAAATCTGTGATCGTAGGCTAATGACGGAGGTTAATCTACAAGAGGGCGCTATTTCAGGCAATAATGTATTGGCTATCGGGTCGACTAAAAGCCACGATCGCAGACTTGGAACCAAGTCTAGGTCCCTTGTGACCTGGGAGCCCGGTCAATTCTGACCAGGTAGTTTTTGGAGTGTAGCTTTAACGCATGTGCCTTTATTACCTTAGCATGTCCCTTTGGGCAGGGTTCACTGCAGAAGGACGAGGCCGGACTTGATGAGGCGTTGTTCCACATCATGGCTGAGTCGTTCATGTAGAGAGTTCCGTCCGACCAATCACCGATACGGACGTACTTGTACTGGCCGGTCGGTAAATGCTGGTAGTTGAAAATATCGTATCTGAAACAGCATGACACGATCGAAGAGAGGTCAGTTACACATCTCAGAAGAATTAGATTGTGGCAATAAAGGAAAGAAGACCCTAAGAATTTAGGTCATTTGTTACTCCTTTGGTCAACTGTGGTAAGAAAAATAAATTCACAAGGAGTAATCGTCTGATATTTGCAAAATAACTTACCATCCCCCATTCCGAAAAATGTAATAACAGAAGTTTGGGTTTCTATAAGTATCCATAAGTTTTATTATTATTTATAAAAGTATCAATATTATTTGAACGTTAAAGCAAGACTTTCTGCGATATGCTGTCCAGCATAAAAAATACCAAGTAAGCAACAATCAGTGTTGCTGGCTTACCACCACAAAACCAGAGGAGAGGGGCGAGGAGGGGTGGCGCTGGAGGCCCCTCCCTATCAAACACCTTGCCCCCTCTTACCACCCAAAGTGAGATTGAAACTACCCACAAATGAATGGTTCGGTACATTAGATAGCCCCAAATTATGTCTCGTTACGACACTGCTTACCACGTTTAAGTACATTATGTAATAATAGAAATATATAATTAAAAAGAAAAACGAAGCGATACAAAATTAAATAACTGGGAACTTTGAAAGCATTGAGAAAATATCCAACAACATAGGCATTTCTTCAATTTAACTTGTATATTATGTATTGCATCCAACCATAGAGCAAAGATGATCCAATAAGCTTGTTTCCGTATGTGAAATGGAAAGGATTAGTTGAAATAATTTAATTTCTAAAAATAAAAGATTACACCAAGCTAGCCAATGATAACCATCATCAGTCTTTACAAGAGAACGTGGTCAAAACTGAGGGCCCCGGGTGCAGCTCTACGAATCCCAATCGCAGGCCATGAGAATCATTAGCATTGGTTAATAATAATGTGGGACGCTTCAAGCTATTCGACCACAGAGGGCTACACGTTCCATTAGACGAGGAGTTCACAAACAAAGGATACCAAGCTGCAGTTCGGCTGGAATGAGGTCACGTCAGAGCCTCCTCCAGGGAAAACGAATTACATGTTTCCAGCTGGCTCTTTAAATATTGATCATTCCTTGGACAGTGGCCCCAAAATGCATGACCTGTCAGTAAGAATCATCACGGAGGTTGAATCTTGACAGTTACGGCTTCCCAGGGCTGTGTATTTAGGGAGCTGTGACAAGGAGGGATCGGTTTTTTGGTCACGAGGTTGCTGGACGCCATTTTCGTGTCCAAAATTGATGGCAACGGCTACGACTACGGCTGGATCGCCGCATTATGCTTTACAGTGTAGGATGTCCTTAGCAATAATCGTAGCCGTAGCCGCCAATTTGGACACGGCCTAACACAACCCGAAGTGCAGTCTAGTCTGGAACCCAGTGTGCGTGTTTTTATTTATTTTTTTTCTACCCAATAATCGCAAGTCTCTCATCACACAGCTCTGGGTTTTCAGCTTGGATACCGCCCCTTTCGGAAGACGCGCCTGGTAAAACGTATTTCTGTAATATCACAATTTAAATATTAGGCAATACAAAGGAGCTGTTGTTAAAGACCTTTTAGAAATTAAGCGCCATTTTATGTTTCACCCATTGTAATCAGTGTAACCAGGGATTACATTATGGTTCGAGTCCATGTGGCATTATTGTACCCTTTTCGAAACCGCGGTTTGGGCTTGGGCTGGGCTTTGGCTCCGTCAGATATTTATAAGACGTGCGCTTTCCTCACGGGGTTTTATCTAAATGACGGCCGGAACCCAAGCCCCAAGCCGTGATTTCGAAAAGGGCCTATGATCATGACAGACGCTAAATTATGAGCAATTTTTGTATTACTTTTAATCCAGGTTCAAATTGTTATTATTATGATGAAGATTTTAGGTTATACTGTGATTTTGGGCTTACATTACGTAGCGTACCATTACGGGCTTACATTTTCAGACCTGTTTTGATTACAGTATGGTCCAGATTGAGTTTACATTTTCAGGTTACATTATATTATGATCCAGCAAGGTTATTATTTATATGCATCTGACCCATTCTACCTCAAACCCAAATCAATATGATCCCCATAACACTTTGAAGAGCTAGGCTATGGTTTGTTGCTCCTTCTAATCAGTTTAAAGCACTTACTTAGGTTTGAACAAAGAAACATTGAACTAACGACCTCTGGATTAACGTGCCGGCGCTCTACCAACTGAGCTATCCAGCCCTATGTTTGCGGGCTCCCTATTAGTCAATGTCTTTGTTCGGGGTGCCAGCCAGAAGCCAGAAGCCATAAGTTTTAAGCACAGTAAGTGTTTACAACTATTGTTTATAATCGGGTACATATTTTTTACAACCACCATGACTTCAAAGAATGGTTTAAGATAATGATAAATTGACTATAATAGAAGCAGAGCACACACACTTCACGAACTTCAGTTACTACCTGCCAGTGGGGTCGCCGTTGCTGTCAAACTGTATCCGGTCCCCGGAAACCCCGTCAAAAGACACATTGAAGAGATGCTTGAGGAAGACTCTACCGTCAACTGGATTCATCTCTGGGCAGAGACCCACCGTGTCCGGAGGGCACACGGCCCGGTGCATGTCGTGGAGGCCGTGGGCCATGGTGTAGATGGCATTGATGATGAAACCCATCTTGGTGTCTTGATTGTAGTCGTCAGCGAGGGACTCTGTGCCTGGAATGACAAATGGAGTCTCATTGGGGAACGGACGAAAGACAAAATGGCTCGTGGAGAAGTATCAATCATAACCGAGTTCAAACATTTTTTAACAGGATGTTGGCCTGTCAAGAATTTGTTGCAAACAGTTTTCCTGAAATTGCTGTTATTTTTCTACAGGGAAGAGATAGCGATGCTATCCAAACAGTCAAAACTGGTGACAATTATCTTCAACGAACATTATTCTTAGGCCATAAAAAAAACAACAACAAAACAAAACATGTAGGGTTGTGAGAGGTGTATTGGGAAAATTTCAAGTTTCAGTTAATGCTGTTTTGTTCTGAGTTCACGTTTTTTCACCTCTGTATAATACTAGGCCTATTGTGTACATCTCAGCGTTTTGTGTTGTGAAAACCTCGACGTTTCGATCACCAGTAGGCCTTTGCTTTTTAGGTCTTCAGCCAATTTGGTTCATTACGCCAATGCTTTTAGCAGAACTGTTTGCTTACAGCTGCCGAAACATCATTATTCAATGACTAATTTTGCAATGAAATATATGTAAGTTCTGACAGAAAAACTGTAGATTTCTCTGAAATTAAGACATTGATGCACAAAATCTGTACAGTAAGTATCAAACTTGACGAAACGAAAAATGTTAAAGTTGAAAACTTCACACATTAGCTTTCAGGGGGAAGACTCTAATGTGGGACGATATGCTATTAATCTGGCCCTCGAGAAGTCTGAAGTACAGGAAACGGCTAATGGAGGTTCGAGAGACCACTGGGAGTAGACACTGACGCAATGTCTGCGTCCAAGATAGATAGAGAACATTGTGACCTCTGACACGCAGACAGGAAGATTCCATTTTATGACAGGTATACACTTTGAGAGGAGAGCTTTCGTGTGGAATTTTGCTTTCATAGATTCAGTTACTGTTTTATTGCTTGTTTGGTCTATATACTGACTTTAATGTTTGGTTTTGCTTTTACTTTCCACAATGAACAATTTAAACGGTCGTGTAATTTTTATTTGAAGAAAACGGCGAATAGATCACCTCAGCATCGACACACTCTTGTAGAAAGTAATGATTTTGAATTTTCAATTTTTAAGAACTTTTAATAAATGGGTGATAATTTCAGTTGAAACAACACACTGAAAATAGTTTTAAAATAAACTGTTAAAAAGAAACATGTTTATAACTATTGTATTGTTCTGTTTTGTCAACTTCGTTTTTTGTGGTTGATCATCAGTGAGGACACAAAATGGACAGGTATTACACTCTAAAAAGTATTTGGGTCAGAACTGACCACGTTTCCAGGCCCAGTGAGCTTGATCCCTTTCGGGGTCAAATGTGAACTTTTGACACTATTCCTTGGTTACTTTGACACGGACTCCGAGCGGTCAAACTGACCCAGAAATGGATCATGGCCCCGCCGGACACGGAATCTGTGTGAATTCTATCCTGGGAGTTTTCGAGTGCAGATCCAACCGTGAAAAAAAATAATAATAATGTTTTTGAAAAAGTCCGGTCACCTGTACAATTCTTGGCGTACTCCCTTTCATCCTCGTGGGGCTCACTATCATTACTCTTCGGTAGCTGGCACTGGAACCGGTGCTGCCAGAACTCCCGGAACCAGGGGTTCAAGGTGGAGTTTTCCGGTCTGAGCGAGAAATAGTGACGGTCGAAATCGTTGATATACGAGGTCTTTGGCTTGATTGTGATGCCGCCGATGGCCTCGTGCTCGACCCCACCAATGATCTCGTAGCGGTTGGCCCACCCATCACTGGAAGTAAAGGAAAGAAGGTTGTATTAATTCTGAATCGGTGCAGTGACGTACTCAGAAAATACCCGGCTGGAGAGGAAGAAAGAGGGGATGAGAAATTATTTATGTTTGGGAAGGAGGTGTGGGACGAGGAGCTTCAAACAAATTCAAAGTAAGACACGATTAGAGAACAGCAGGTTTTGGGGCCTTTTTTAGTGCCTTAATTGAAAGTCGTTTTGTTAATAATGTACGTTTACTTTTTTTGTTTTCTTGATAACCAACAGACAAAACATTATCGACAACAATATCGGCAAGCCAGGGGTTGGGGAGGGGGAGGGGCTTGACCTTCCAAGTTTTAGTAAACAGCTATACGCCCAGTTAATAGGAACATGAATGTTATTTTCAATGGCATAACGACTGGACTTTATTAAAGACTACCGAACTAGAATTGCGTAAATAATTGGCAGCACGCACGACTCGCTTAGAGATATCTCTGTACAATTAGATGGCTTTTAAAATAGCCGCTTACACAGTTGGTGTGCACAAAATACGGGACGTGGCTCCAATGAGGCTCGGTGCCTGTTGCAATATACCTTATGCATTGACGTCAAACAGCCGCCATCTTAGAGGTAAATCGATGATGAAACTATGGAAAACGCACAGATTTGTACGCGAGGCTCACTCGACTGGCCAATGAACAACGTCCTTTTGACGTCTAGGTGAGGGCGCCCCACTCAAATGACGTCATATGCATGAGGTCTATTTTGAAATACCTTAATTAGCCGCACAAAAGGAAATAATTATTAGGTGTTATAACTGATCGGATAAATTTTTTTTCTTTTTTTTACATGTAAATTATAAAAACTATTTTTACGGGAGGCTCACTCTAAAAAGTACTTGGTCAGAACTGACCGGAATTCCGGGTTCCGGGCTCTGATCCACTACTGTATCAGGCTGACCCGGAACTGCTTAAAATAAATGTGCTATTAGCTTGGATTATATGTTAATTTGACTCATTTTGGGGGGTCATTTAGACACAGACTCCGTGTCACACTGACCCAGAAATGGCTCAGACACCCTGGGACCGGGAACCAGAACCGGATCAATTCTGACCCGGTTTTCTTTTTTAGAGTGTGTTTGATAGCAACTGAACATATCTTTTAAGAGAGCTGATAATGTAACGACTAATGAAATGAGGTGTTGCCCGCATTGCGCCCCATCTTTTTATTATTATTATTGGTTTATTAAAAATACTCCTTGCAGCCCAAAGGCTGAATTGCACAGTGATTGTACGTGAATTAAAAAACATCAACAACAACAAAATAAATACAGAGCAAACATGCCATTAATTTTTGTTTAACTTTAAGACAAAAACAACAGCAATACACTCTAAAAACTTTAGTTCGTATAAAGATAAAAATATTACATTCATTTGTTAAATAATCTGGTGAGGTATGGCACAGGACTGTTTTTAAGTCTGTTTGAGGTGAAAGAGTATTCATTAACGATCCGGTTTGGTCTAAGGCTCATAGAATGGAAACTTTTAGTTTCAGGGAACCATTCGCAAATAAATTGAAGTCATTTCACAACTGACTAACGAGCAGAACCCTGATCAGTAAAGAGCAACTGTTTTGATGGTGGCTCCAGGAGCTATGGTGGGCGTGTCGAACAACAACAATGAATTTCAATTTTCGCTGTGTCAGAATTCAACAATTTTTATATCAATCAGGATAATTTCCAGCCAACTAAATGGCAACCTTGAAATTTGCAATCAACCAGAAACTCTCCGGGGAATGCCTTTTGTTGCAGTCAGCACTCAGCAAAACATAGACCGACATCTAATACTGGGCGTTTTGTATTAATATTTTAATAAAATGATAAGCAATTAACCGCAACAATGATTTCCTGATTGAATGTTTCTTCAATCTAGAATTTCCCTGATCATACTGAGCATGAGTGTGGTAGCAGACCTCACCAGTTGGTCCAGAGACTAGAGCCATAGATAGGCCTTGAGCTACACAGTTCAATTTTCAAATTGTATATGGTGTCCATGATAGTTAGTCAGTGGCGTAACTATTTAGGGGTCCCCAAACAATACCCGTGCCTCCTCAAGGTGCCCCCATTTTAGATCTGGACTTTTGAAGTTGACAAATTACTGGAGTAAAATGTTTTATTGTATCAGCTTTTATGTGATAATTTCAATGTTTTTAAAACTATTTTTCCATTTAAACGCAAACATGTTTGTCTTTACACTCACGTCAGGTTTTCTTATAAAACAAATAGTAAATGGTAAAACAAGAGTGCTGATGAGAAGGGGCTTGTCTAACAGAAATGAAACGAAAACTATACAGTTTAAATTTTCTAGAAGTGCCCCCTAAAAAAATGGTTCACTCCGTCTGCCCCAAATAGTGATTAACCTAGTGTCGGTGTTGTTAATTACTAGTCCATTTTGTAAGCGTTCGTGCAGCAGCGTGAACACCTCTTGCTTTTCAATTTTGTATACCATCACTCGAAGGGAGGATAGCACTTGACGCTGTCAATATTTTTATACTATGAATCTTCAACCATTCGTGAGCTTTCACTTCTTCATCAGGGTACTCGAATTTCGCAATAAGGGTAGAGTTAGCGGTTCCAGGACAACACGCTAGAATCGCTTTCATTTTAGAAATGAAATACGGCAATTACATCACGTTACCTACTCCGGTTCCGATTCTTACACTCATCGAAAAAAGATATATTAACCGATTCCGATCTTTGTGACCTAATTGGCCTCCCAATCTAACTGAAAAAGACACAGAAATCAATTCCAATCTTTGTAAACTGATAGGTCTACTAATCTAATTGAAAAAGACACAGGAATCGATTCCGATCCTTGTAAACTAATATGTCAACTAATATGGATACCAATCCGAGCAGTTAAATGAAAAATCGATTAGAGTCCACCATCCAGCCCAAACTTTTGAAACGGTTATACGAGAATCGATTTCTACCTGGTATCGTAACTAAGGCATCTCAACCGCTGCGCATTCTCGTCAATCCAAGCTCATCAGACAACCGCTGCGCGTCTCTGACGAAATCCAGCCGCTCTCACGATCACCAAGATCAGATCGGAAATAGCACATCACGACCGCGTCCACTATTTATTCACTTAGGTCGTTATGCGAAGATATGAAAGTCATTTACGGAGATTCGTAGGTGCGCCGCGGTGGTGCGTATGTTCCGTCCTCTGTGTGATGTTGGACGGGGGAATCGGGGGCAAAATCACGGCCTGCATCTCGGGTAGAGAGGTATGACAACCCGTTGTCGAAATTACAACCCGGAAAGTCACGCTAGCTTTTAAAGATACTATCACAGGCTGTAGTCGTCCTTGGTCTGGCACCAGTACACGGTAGCATTCAAAACAGCGGTGCGCAAGCGAGATCAGACTATCGTCACTTCCAGCCTGAAAAATTTCAACAGATTACATAACTAGCTACACAAAATAAATGTATACAATGAAATTTTCACGTTTGCGAAAGTTTATTAATGTTTACATTGTTTCTTCAAGTGTTTGAGGCTTAACTGATTCCAGTAATTGTTTCCCCCCCCCCATATCTTTGTACGAAAGGCTTCTGATACAGAAATGCCAATAATATTTAAAAACAAATATCACATTCAAATATTATATTATATATATTTTACTACCAGGTGCATAATTTCAAATAACAGATAACCTGGGAATACTGCTTAACACCTTTGTATGCCAACAAAACCTAGGGGGCCTAGTACTGGGAACCAGTCAATGATAACAATTTCGATTGAGCATTAATTTGGTTGGTAACCTGCTCCTGCCAATCCAAATTTCTGTGCCTTTCAACAAGCCTGTGTGTGTGCTCAAGCAGCTGTAAAAAAAAGAAAAAAAAGAAAAAAAGAAGAATTATATATTTGTTTTTACTTTTTCCCAGCGGCTGATAACTCCTTTAAAACAGCAATACGTCCATACAGTGCAGAAACTTGGCGCATTCCAAATACATTGGTGAAGCCAGGATATCTCGTCTCTTATATCCTCTCTCTAATAAAATAGCCACAATTCAAGTTGCTTATTTTATAAGCTGATAACATCTCCCTATGTAAACCCGCGTCATCTCTTCACCAAGGTCGAACCGGTAACTTGGGGGTGCCTTTACGTCAATGCTTTCTCTGCCAATACCTCCAAAAGGCAAACGAATGTGGGTGGAAATTTCGAAGCCTCACGGAAGGGACAGAAGAATATGGGGCAATTCCATTTATGCTTCGACGGGATCCTCTGGAAGGAATTGTTGGTGTGGTGCTTCCGTATAAGTATCTGCCCATTTAAAACTGAATGGATGGTATTTACGACATTGCTGACGTGACTGTGTCCGTGGGATGGTACCAAATAACTGCGTGGAAAAGTAACACTAACGCTTTGTTCAAGACGAATCAGCAAACCACAGGCCGGCAGCAACTTGGTAAACAAATTTGCTTCACCTTAATTGAGTTCATGAAGAACAAAACTAGGCCTACTAGTACATGCAGCGACAGTTTGATGAACAACACAAAGTAAACGTACCTTATATTAATTCAAGGAGGGTAAGCGTGTGCCAATAACGGACGTTAGGTCATCTAATACCACACCTCATCTTAACAATACCATCGCCATGCAGAGCCTCAGAATATAAGAGAGTGAGCAAGCAGCAGCTTTCCCTACCTTACCAAAATGTTGTACATTATCTTTGTTCAAAAAGAGTAAGCATACAGTAGCATGCAGTTCTTCCAATAAATTACCACTACAGTTACTTTATCGTGATTCAAAGATAGTTCGCCTACTAGTAGCAGCAGCTTTCCCGACATTACATAAGGCTGTACATTATCTTTTTATCAAAGAGAGTACCAGTTAGAGCAGCTCCAACAACATTATCAATCCTTATTACAAAGAGGTACCATTGTAAGCAGTTTTGCAAACACTACCAATGCTGTACATTCTCGTGATTCAAAGAAAGTACCAGGAAGAGCAGCTCAAACAACATTACCAATCCTAATGTGAAGGGGTACCATGGAAAGCAGCTCTGTCAACACTACCAAGGCTGTACATTATCTTGATTCAAGGGGAGTAAGCGTTACAGTAGCAGCAATTATTTGAGCGATACCAACACTGTACTTAATATTGATTCAGCGGAGTTCACATAACAGTTGCAGAAGCATATACTGCTGTACCTTATTGATTATAAGGAAAACTATTAAGTTTCGGTGTTTCTGACCAGGGTAGTATGGGTTCGAGTCTTGGTCTTGACACTAACCTTAAGGAAGACATGTTAACCATTATTGCTTCGTCCTTCGGATGGGACGTAAAGCCGTTGGTCCCTTGTGTTGTGTAATGCACGTAAAAGAACCCACTTACACTTATCACGAAGAGATGGGGTTCGCCCCAGTGTTATTCCATGGTCGGCTGCAGGTTGCACCGCAGCACCTTGTAACACATATGGTGCTATGTAAATAAATAAGTATTTATATTTCAAACATAGGTCCGCTTAACTTGTAGAAAAAAATACTGAGCGCTTTGGGACGTCCTGCTTTAAAGAATAGAACTGCTTATTGTTACGATTAATTTCCATTCTCACAAAAGGACAATTTCAAGCAAGCCACGCTTTTGAATAGTGTGAATCCAGCGATTAATCTTTCGTAATTTACACCGGTAAATTGATAGCGTCGACGGCAGAATTTCTGTTCCAGGATGCACCGTATGCCTTTCATTCACCAAACCGCGTAGGCATACCAAATGATGTTAACACGAGACTTGACGCGTGAAGTTGAACAATTATTCTCACACCGTCTTTATGTAGAATGAAAGGCAATTTGGGATGGGCAAAGACGATAACGTTTTGAATGTCCACATGGGATTCAACGAACGGGTAGTGAAAAGAGGATTTAATTTCAGGCCACTCTTCCTTGAAGTCAATATCTTAAATTGACAAACGGATAACTTGCCATCCTAACTGGGGTTTGGTTGTTAAGGGACATGGATTCAAGATATACGCGCGCATTCCCAATCGACGTCAATAGTTTTGACGCATTAGCATATATACTGGGGACTGTGGGAGTTTATGTCCTGAACAGAAATCATAGTGGGACCTTTCATAGCCACAGACTACCAAAGGCCGGTCCAAATTGGCGGCTTCAGCTAGGGCTACGACTGTAAGGACGTCCTTTACTTCAACTCATGATGACGCGGGGGTCCAGCCGTAGCCGCCAATTCTGACATGGCCTAAGAAACACAGTTATGGTATTAAATTTGGTACCCCGACTCTTCTTATGCCGAACTCACCTCGGTTCGACACACTGAAACTGGACAGATGGCAACCTCGATCTCAAATCTGGAATCGACCTCAAGCCATCACTCAACCTCCAAAACGTCGGTGAAGCCAAAATAAGCACTTTAAGATATTATTATTTTTGACTTTCATTAATGTATTCTTTTAAATTGTTTATTCTTCAAAACTTAATTTGATACCCCGGGAGTGTGGTGTACTACTAAACACTATGGCCCAATGACTGCGCTGAAATTTGTTAACAAAAGGTACTTGATTAATGACGATCGAAACAACTGCATTGTCAAATTTGCATCTTAATTTCAAACTGGTTATACTTTAAGACGTCTGTTTTAGATCCTAGTTTGACGTCTGTTTTAGATCCTAGTTTGACCGTTCGTGTTTCTTAGCATTGGGGGGGGGGGTTGTTATAGCTCACGTCTTTGGAGGAATTTAGGAAACACATTCTAGATTGTGTTGAAGTGTTGGGATGAAAAATGCGTTTAGAATTGATTGAGTAGGTGCTATGTGATGCAAAGCCAAGACAGGAGGCCTATTAGTTTGTAAAAGGGCAGGTCGATCTGTTAGGAACTTTTTAGTTATCTTGTTTTCAGTAAAACCTTCCGCGTGCAACTGATATCAAACTTGATGGTCATAATTTTTGATGAAAAAAAAACACAAAATCGCGTTTTTCCCCGGGGATTTGAACACGATCATTTGATTTTAGGCAAACAACTAGAAATAACATATTCTCAACAGCTTAATCTTTCATTTGTATTATTTTTTACTTGATTATGTTATTGCATCTAATATACAAAAATATCGTTTCCTAATACGCGTTCCTTTGTTTAACCAGCCTGTGAACAAACTATTTCAAGAATAAAACATCCTGCATTTACTTAGAAGATGAATACGACCATTAAAAGTCCGATTCAAGGGGTGACATCTGTGACTGATACCGCAAAAACCTCCAGGGTGCTCGCCGTGTAAAAGGTGATTAGTACCCACCAGCAGTCCACTCATGTGACGATTGGGGTTTCGAAGGAAGTCGCACACAGGAAACATTATATTGAAACGGGACATAACATTGCGAGGTGCTCGGAGCTTTATTCTATGATTGAGAGTGCCTGATACCTGGCGGGGGTTGATGCCAAGATTCAATCTGGATTGATCGGAAAGGATTTGGATTTGCCTCTTGGACGCGTAGAGACAATTCTATTTCGAAAGAAATTGATCACCTTGACGGGCTGTTTACTTTATCATATAATATTGAGAATTGTAGGTTATTACTAAATTTTGCTTTGGGTTATGGCCTTTGTCGTCAGTGCTATCCGTTACATCATTTTGTCTCTGGATGGAAGAGTCAATTTTACCATATCTTTTAGTTTGCAGTAGACTTTGCAAGTCTCGCGTGTATTCGAACATCGCGGCCCATTAAAGCGTGTGAGTTTGTTTCCTTAATGTGTTAAAGGGCCATAGATTGGTTTTTGTCACTCCGTAATGCTGATTTATATGCACATTTATAATGAAATATTATAAAAGTCACATGTAAAAGTTTCAGCTAAATACAAAGGCTCAGAAAACTCCAAAAGACTGTGTCGGTATTTTCTCAAGATCGTCGAATCCATTCACGTTTAGCGAAGTGATACCGGGTACCAAACGCATTACTGGTCGCAGCATTTGTAAAACGAAACCAACTCTGACAAATCTGAGAATCAGATTCAAATGTTTTGGGGTGACAAATTATCCAAACCAAAACAGCAGAAAACTGTTAAGCAATCATTTTTCTCCAGAGATTTACAACCTCTGCAAAAGCGCTTTAGAAGAACTCGTAAAGTATTCAATAAACACACAAAGCAAATTGTAAAATGAGGCACTTCTCTTCCTTGTTTGGGAAAAAGGTTGTTTTCTTCTTCCGTGTGCCTACAAGTCGAAAGTCCTCCTTAACGTCCACATCACTTAAATATTTCATGTTTCAGACGGAGTTTAATGGCCGAGTTAAAAAGGGTATTATGTGAGTGAGTACAGCCAAATCTCAAAGCAGAGCGTAAGGCCATCTCATGCGCACCCTCCCCCTTACCACTTAACGGGCTGCATCCGGAGCACCGAAGCCCCCCTCGGCGTGAGGTTGCAGACTAGGAGGAGGAGGAGGAGGACATTGACAGAAACGGCATTCGATATTCAGACCCAATCGACATCTCATTCAGCGGATCGTATATCCCCAGGGGGTTACAGGGAGGGGGGAGTGTCGCAATTACTCTGGTGTTTTCACGCCGAAGGATTTCGCCCAGAGTCCCCGGAGGCGAAGCTTTTGGTATCTCCGCTTCGGTTCGTGTCACGCATACACCGTGCCGGAGAATGTGTGCATAATGCTTGATGTAAGAAAAGGGTCGGATTTAATATCAGTCGATTTTTCCCATTCCAACTGGACTTATCTGGTTTACAGGCAATGTTTATTCGAGCAGGGTTCAGAAATCATCGCGGATGTATCTTCTCAGACTGATTTGGGGTTGAGTGTACATCCTCGAAGAGGTACTGGTCATTTATTTTATAGATATATCAACAAATTTCAAATATTATTTTCTATCAAGTTTCGATTAACATAATTTCCTCTTTGGGGTATAATAGTTTCAGAAATAGTGGATTGATAGAGGATATATTTCGGGGAATGAATAGTGCCATTGGTGATACAAGAATGGAATTAATTGGGCACACAGTCAGAGTGTGTCTTGAGAAAGATGTCTGGCTTCAGAGCAATCGCAGATTTGTCCTTTGAAAAACTTAGTAAAGCAAGCAGTTTTCGAAGTTTTTCAAAAAAAAATTAAGGACAAATGTGCGATGGCCCTACAGCCAAATATCTTTATAGTGGCATACTCCTGACTTGTATCATCGAGGCACAGTCACATCAACTACGTCATTCTAAAGTATCTCGATCACCAGCCCTCGTCAATATATAAACGAAAGTACTTGATGTAACATTTACTTTTCGAAATTTAACTGTCATTTTGTTTTTGTTCGAGTATGTTGTGGATTCAATTTCCATTGTATACGTCTTGGGTCGGCGTGAGGCGAAAATTGTTGTTATTGGCAAGGAGTTAGTCTGCTATTATTTACTTTATATTTTCTTCTTTAACTTTATAAGTATCTTTTTCTAACTTGTATCTTTTTTTCTGGTGCAATACTATTCTTAACTTTCTCACCTGCCGATGAAGAGGAACCGTCCTGACACACCAAGTCGCCTTGTAGCCTTCAGTAGGTTGGTTACAGTCTCCCCTTCGCAGAAGCAAACCACCACCTTGGCAGTGGGGGTCTTCAGCAGGTTCTTGATCACCTTGTCAAACTTCTTGTCAAACTTCTTGTCAAACTTCTTTTCGGACGGTCCGCCAATGATGCTGTCTGCCGTGGCGATGCAGACGCCGGCTTTCTTGGCTAGCGTCTTGAAGGCCTCCATGCCACTCGCGCCGTAGTTCCCTGAAGTGGGGAGAACATTACAAATGTCAGACACAGGAATGGGTTTCAAAGTTGAATTGCAGGTTTCTGAAAATTGCGATGGAATTACAAAGAAACTTGTTCAAGATTTTTGTATGACAACGGCATTTTAACCTCAATATGTTTCGGGAAGACGACACCATGTTGTTTGGCTCCTCATATAAAAAAAACACAACAACAACAAACAAACAAACAAACACCCCAACAAACAAACAAACAAACTAAAACAAAAACCTTATACTATTTCCCTTACAGCATTTCAAAGTGGCCACAAGTGAATACCATCCAAATAATTAGAATCCTAGACGAGAAAATTCAAAGAATCTTCAAACAATGTTCATGGAATCTCCTGCTTCGAAATTGGACACTTTGCCATGTTTGGAACCCTGACGTGCAACATATGTGTACTTGTTATGTTTACTGTGTCTAGCTGGTCGCTACAAGGGTTATGTCTTTATAGGTTTTACCAGTCAAATTGATACTCTAAAAAGCGAATACAATTCATTTCATCCTGGAACATAGACAAGCCCCAGTCCTTCCTGATGCAGTAGTTTATTTTGGTCACAAACCTCTTTTGTTGTGATTTTTTGAAAACTTGAGAGACTTTTGAACTCTGGGTGGACAAAGACATACCAAGTACATTTCTATTGTTTACATATTTCTCAGCATAATCTGATTTCCAAGAACAATGGATCCAATTTACTGGTCTGCTGCCACCTAGCGTCGATAAAAGTCTCACGCACAATCTGTAATTTGAACTGAATCTCATAAATTGTCTCTTTATCTTTACAAAAACAAGTAAAAATGATAAGTATAAAAGCATTCTAACAAAAATAAATGATGTCTTTTCAGAAACAATTCCATGGATTTCAAGGTTTTTTTCCAAGCCTGTTTCAAGCTAGAACTTTTTACAAGAAAAACACGCTGTACCTGAAAAAGAGGGCCTGAAAAACCTGATGAAAACAGAACTGAACTCGGCCCAGCCATTCCTTTAAAGTAATCCCGAAGGAAATCAAGAGGAATCCACAATTAGCACCAGCCAATACGGCCACCCCAAGGTCAGTGCCTCCTGCGATCTCTTCGAGGAAAAAGAAAAAACCCAACACAGTCACAAAGAGATGACTTTTGCAATATAATTCCCTCTCAAGAACCCTGCGAAATGCACCGGTCCCCGTGGAGCCTCCACGTGTTGGAGGTGACATGTCAAACAGCGCGCGGCATGGGCAAACTCACCGCTTGACCGAATTCCGTTTGTCCGTTGTTATACACGGGCTGTACGAACGTGGACTGTCAACGTTAAATTCCACGACGCGTGGATGTGTTTTCTTTGCGTAATTACATTTTCTAGTTCGGCAGCACCTGTGAGTTTGTGGGTAACAGATATCTGGAGGTCATTTCTTTTCAAAAATAAAATAATAATAATATAAACAATCTTGAATATTTTGTGCATGCCTACCTGACTGACCTCTGATTACGGTAGAAACAATATACAACCAGGTGCACACTTTTTTTTATGTGTACCCCGGCGCAATTTCATAGAGTTGCTAAAGCAGTATATATTGCTAAACTTTTTTCTAATAAGCAGAAATGAGCAGGATATAAAGTCATTATAGTACATATGACATGGTGGTTTGGCTGGTAACCTAAGTTGTTCTGGTAAGCATAATTTTGTTCTGCTTAGCAACTTGTTTTTGCTATTCAAATTAATCATGGAGAAATCACTGCAAGTTTACATTCGGAACCCTTTGTTATCAGCAAAACCAAAGATTTTCAAATATGTAATATTATTGCATTGGAGATAATGAGTAGTGCTTTTTGTTCTGCAAACACCAATATGTGATACAGCACGGTATTCTTTATGCTTTCTGGGTGGGGGGGGGGGGTGAGACATCAAACACTTTTCGTGGGTATCAAAACTCACATACTCCAACCGGCCTCTTGTCAGTAGGAGGCTTGGACTCAATGTTGTCCAAGAACTGCGGGTAAACCATCCACAGGCTCCTTTAGCTGGGATTCGAACCCACGAACCGTTGCAGAACACTATAAAAACGTCCGGGTCAGACCCGGATGCCGGGTCCCGTACCTGGATGCCGTGGGTCCCGTGGGGCCTGACCCATTTATGGGTCAGTATAACCCGGACTCTGTGTCAAAGTAACCCAGAAACTAGTAAAAGTTATGCAAAGTCTGAGTTTAAATCACTTTTTAAAACAACTTTCCGGATCAGATCCGGGTTAATAATTCTGACCCGGGAGTTTTTACAGAGAAGGTCATGGGTTCGAACCAAAACTTAAGCGCCTGTGATGTTTTGCACTTGCAGGGATCGGAAACACTAAGTAGTAACACAGTGTTGTTTTCGTACATCGGGGCTGGGTAAAAGACATTCAAAAAATTACCAGTTTCGGCTAAGATTACGCGGGGTTGGCTAATCACACTCCTGTATAAATGTAAACATGTAACCTTTGTTTAGAGTGGTCGACCATGTACATTCCAAGGCATTTCCAGGCAGGCGAGATACTATACCGGTCACATGCAAAATTTCCATCATAATTTCCACATCAAATTAAGAGTTTATATGGGTGTATAACCAGAACAGTGTAATCTTATGATTTTCCCCCCTGTGCTGTATACTTATTCTGCCTAAATGAAGTCCAGGCTCTGTGGTTCGTTGTAAGAACTGTTCTCTGGAAAGTTTGTACTGACACAACGTTTTCTAAAAAGCACATTTTGAGATCAAAAATATTCTTCTTTATTTCTTTCACTTCACTACGGAGAGTGAATGATGTTTATATCTAATGTTGTACACTCCCTTTAAAGAATCCACTGAACTATTTATTTAGATCGAGAGTTCATCCATCCATTGATTAAATACAGAGCTTAGCAAAATGAAAATGCGTTCAGATTCAGAACACCTGCCAAGGTCGAGCACATAATTATAAATTAACATACTAAATGCTTTTCACGGTTTGCTAAACGAGTTAATATGGTGCTCATGTGTGTTCACGCCTTTTACCCTCTCGAGACTTCCGTACATGCCCCCTTTATCACTCGAAGAAGATGAAAAAAAAAAAAAAAAAAAACGTTAGGTAATTTAGTAATACATATAACGAAGTAACCGATCTACTAACGCGGGCAAAATAATACAAAATAACTTTTAAAAACGTGGGTTTATTCAATGCTTACTCCGACTGCACGTCAAAGCATAGAACAATATTGCTTTGAATTAGGTAACCAGCTGAAATGCCAAGACAGTTACATTTTTATGCCTGGTTCCCTGCTATTTTTATTTATTTATTTGAGTTTTCAGTTTCACTTTCGTTGTTATTATTATTATTTATTTTTTCGCTCTGCATTTTAATGAAAACGAGGTTGAATCTCAACGGATTTATTTGGGGCAATCTCATCAATGTATGGTCGGCTTCATTTTAAAAAGATTAAAAAGAAATAAAATGACCCATTACTATTCGTCCTTCATAATTATTATTATTATTATTATTATTGTCACAGATTTAATGGTACAATTTCTCAAATACAACGGCCGTCCTAATTAAAGATACATCTATAATCACTGTGATTTGATGTCACTTTAGAAACACCGTACAATATAGCTTTACATCCCCACCCCCACCCCCACCTTTTTGTAATCTCCATTAATTTACAGGTAAACCACATCTCAAGGCGTTCTGATATTGAACATCTGGACAAGAGAAATTGCTACCAACTGCAAATTGTTACCGACACACGCATTTCATTGTGAGTAGAAGACACTAAACGAAAACGTCAGTTTGTGCTTATTTTAATTTCTGCAGCGTGTACCGTGCAATAATATCGCACCATTATAGTCATTCCACTGTGGCACATTGTTAATGATGTTGTACATCATTTGGTAATGTTCCAGAAGGTACAACTGTCTTCTTCACTCACTAAACCAGCATAGAAATTATAATTAGATGTTATAAACTGCTTATACCAACCTTAATGACATAATCGTTTACATGAACAAAATAAATAATAAATAAATACATTTAATGGCTTGACGTTTAGACCATAGCAGAGACTTTGTCGAAGGCTAAACAAAGACTCTGCCAGGGTCGATACGTCAGGCCATTATCTATGTTTTTGCATTTAAACCAGATGAGTGTATACAGCATTGATAATACCAGTGATTATGTTTTAATTTCTTTGAATCAAGATAACGCAGAACATCTGAAATACACTACTGGCAGAACTGTTGCTACTGCGCCTCGTACTCTTGCTCTCTTTGAATCAAGATAATGTAAAGCATTGGTATCGGACGGTAACCCAAGCTGCTGCTACTACACTCTAAACACTGCCGGGTCCATTATGTCCCGGATTCCGGGTCCTAGGGTGCTCAACCCACCTCTGGGACCGTCTAACCCGGAAAGAGGTTACAAATGTGATTTTAGTTTGGATCCTGCGTCACTTTGACCCAATTTGGGATCATTTTGACACAGATTCCGGGTCATACTGACCCGGAAATCGGTCAGACCCCACGGGACTCGGATCTGGGTCAATTGTGATCCGTGAGGGTTAAGAGTGTACATGTAGTAGTACTTTTTTTAGTGCTACTCTTTCAAACCAAGATGGGGGTAAGTTTGGATGAAAAACGGGAA
Source organism: Pisaster brevispinus (assembly GCA_023634235.1). Classification (NCBI taxonomy): domain Eukaryota; kingdom Metazoa; phylum Echinodermata; class Asteroidea; order Forcipulatida; family Asteriidae; genus Pisaster; species Pisaster brevispinus. Next base: position 10,872,076 of record JAMKCF010000007.1, read on the forward strand.
AGCGTACTATTTGTTTCCCAAAATTCTTACCGCTGTTGCAAAAAAATAGTAACCAATATTGCTGGTTTCTTTATAAATAACGTGGGGGCAAAAATTAAAATAGTATAGAAACAACAACAATAGCCAAAAGATTTAGTTGTTAAAAAATTATTTGCCAACCAGTGTTACGATTCTGACGTGGAAGTGTCTTTGTTATTTGCCTTCAGTGTCAAACCCCCGAAATTTCGCCTGGTTCTCAATGGACTAAGAAAATGAATGTGATTGCTGTGCCAATTTATTTTCTTCATCTTAGAGCAGAATAATTTCACTTCATAAACTGATTTATTGTGTCCATGTTTGTGGGTTGTTGTTTTTTCGCATGTGACCATCTTTGAAGATTGCTGCCTTACCTTAAAATAGTTACACGTAGCATAATGGGTCAGCCTTTGGTCAGCCGTCACTGAAGATTTGTTTTTCACTTCAGAGCGAAGATGGGTCAGTTGCTATAATATTTTTTATTTTGTCCTTAACACATCTGGTTTATCACTTTCTCGTCCAGTCTTAATGAAGCAGTTTGATAATTGGACTTCTAAATACCAGGGTTCCGGTTCACCAAAGCAGAGATTGTTTAATAGCATGTCATCAGAATCCTTTGAAAAAAGAGAGTTTTTTGAATGAGTTGTGAAATGGCCACGGTGAGGATTAACGGGATTCAACTACCCATCTAGTTTTTAGGAACATAACCTTATAAACTAACCTATGTTGTCATTAAAGTATGACCACTTTTCAAGAAAAGAGTGTAACAGGTTCATTTTTAATTACAATTTTTCATTTTTCCCTTTTGTTGGTAATATTTTGCAACTTTTCTTTAAGTTGTTTTCAAAATGTTAAAATCACGCTGTTTTTCTTCATAAAATATTGCTGGAGGAACAAAGTAAGAATCGGGTGCACTTTCAAAATATTTTTATAAGTCTTTTTATTTATACCTTTTTGTTAGCAGAAAAATGTGCAAAATGTTGTACTCCAAACTATTATTGCATTATAATATCAAAGAAAAGTACGTACATTTTTTATTTACAATGTATACTTCATTATTGGGAAAGCTGACCAAACACAAAAGAGTTTATTTGTGGTTCGAGTGGTAATAATTTTAGTAAGGGGGATAGAATTTTCTATCCCTTGTTGCTCAAACCCAGCCGAAAAGAGGAGGAATAGAATTTTCTATCCCTTGTTCCTCAACTCTAGCCGAAAAGTGGAAGGGTTAGATTTGTTTTATCCCTTGAACCTCAAACATGACAAAATGTGCAATATATTGATAACAAATAACTGGAATTTATCAATTTTTAATTTGTTAGCCTAGAAAAATTTGATTGATTCGTAAAATCTGAAAGTTCTTCATTTAGACAGTCGTACATTTTGATCCCCGTTTTGAATTTCTAAAAACACTTATTTTACTCTAGCTTCTTGAGAATTCTAATGACATTTTAGTGTAAACAAAAATACCTTAGGCTAGTTCTGGGGGTTAACATAGACTAACAGAATTTCAACTATTCAAGTACCTGTAAGAATGACAAGATAACAGGAGGCTTCGTACTTCATGTTCCAAAAGCATTTACCTCTTGCATGTTATCCTTAAGATGTCCTTAAGACGTGACCTCCTCACAGGTGATTGAAGTGTCATTGCAAACAGCCAAAACAATCACAGATTTCCATGCGATTTACATGTTAATTTAACACATTGTCCTTCGGTATAAGTATAGATTTATTACCCAGAATAATGGTTGGGAGTGAAAATGAACGGGAGTTAGCCTGTAATGCAAACAAGAGAGGGCGTTTTCGCTCCCAAATTGAATGTTCGGTACATTGTTGCCTTTAAGATGTGTTGAGAAAACAATTTAGCAAAAAAAAAAAAAAAAAAGTTTTGCAGTTGACATAAATTCACCGTCCCGGGGGTTTGGGGGTACGTCGTCGGTAGCCTCCTCTGATTGTCATGCTCGTTCTCCTTGCTCTAATTCTATACCTCTATTATACATGAATGCCTGACAGCTACAGGCAGAGAAACTCAACACCAGAAACGGCAGCCTTCTTCCGCGGAGATTTGGGGCCGTTGGACTTTTCGGGTGTATCATGACTGAAACTCTAGTCATATATTAATTTAGCAAATAGCTTGAATAATTGTTATGGCTTCGTGTGATTGTATGTGGTTAGAGGTGAGGTGAAGACCGGTATTTAAAGCTGTTGGCATTGTGTGCTAAGCGATCACTTTTCAAATCAAAGGAGCGGCTTCGCAAACGACTTTAAAGGGATTTTATTTTAATGTTTTTACAAATTTTTGTTGTTGTCACTTTGGGGGTCAGTTTTTAGGATTGAGTGAAGACAAGCTACGACAATTGATTTGGGGGGAATTTTGTCAATTTTTCTTTGCACTTCTAATTGGGTTTTTTGTTCTGGTCGTCAAATGCTATTTTTCTTAAACTGAACACTTCTCAGACGAAAATATATCTCGGGTACGGGTTTGACCCTTGTGTATTTTTTAACAGTAACTTTCCAGAATGAAACTTAGAAAACAAAAGTTTTTCTCAGCAAAAACTGATCATACTATTGTACTTTGTCTTATGATCCGTTTACGTGTTAATACTTGGGGTCGAAAAGAGGATATCTGAGTGATGCCGATGCACCAGCTTTGTCAATACCAATTCCCCTACTTTGGATACACTGTCCGCCCGAATAAGAGCACTGATTCCCCTGCATTGGCCACAATCGCTGAGGTCAAACAATGAAAACGTGCACGTGTACACGCAACGCGCACAACTCTCAGCCAATGATATGTCTTCATTGACCGCAGTGAGTGAGCTGTTTATGCTTGTGGCGTCATTATGCAAGGGGCTTATTAAACTAACTTTGTAAACAATAATGAATTGACTTAAGCCCTATATTAGGCTAGCGACCAATTTGTTACCTCTAAATTGATAATTAGAGACATAAATGCAATAAAAATGCAAAGACCGGTAAATAAGAGTGCACAAAGAGGAAGGGATAAGCACAGGGTTGACTAACAACACAACAAAGTGGATTATAACATGAGCCATAATATTTTGCTAAAAATAATCGTTAAACAATTTATGCCGCAGCTCATATCAGATGGGCCCCAGGCATGTTCAAGATATAAATCCATTTGTTAATAAAAGGTATTGTATGTTGCTAAGCAGGAAACCAGGCAATGGGCGGTACGTATGGTATCATATTCTGGCTGGTATCTGAATCTGATGGTAATAAACAAATTGTGCTTAGCCAATTTTAATGCAGCAGCTGCCTGAAAGTGGAACCTGATAAAAGCTCGTTCTACTATGAGTTCTGAATGTAATTTAGGCCCCTTTTTAGACAACTCTCTGCTAAGCAGCATTGAGCAGGATACCACTCACAGATGGAACATGTGACATGGTATTTTGTATGATAGCATTAAGCTGGTAAGCAACAACATTGTGCTTAAGCAGCTATAGGGCCCAATTTCGTATAAACTGCCTATAAGCAGCAATAGTGCTCAGCAAATAACAAGCAGGAAACCAGTCACAATCCATGGTACATGTGACATGGCATTTTGGCTGGTAACCTTATTCTGGACAGCAAAATTATTTTGTGCTTAGGCACAATGTTTAAGCAGCTCTTTGAAAGTGGGACCCGATAACAACTCTTCCTGCTTAATTCTGAATGTAGGCCCGAATTGCCTAAACATTCTGTGCGGCCAGGCACTCACAAGTGTTATATAAACGATACCATTCATGATAAGCCGTTTTCTATAGGCGATACGTTTCTGTGCTTAGCATTTTGGGGTTCTTACACCCCTAAATCGTCCACATCGGTTAATAACATCAATATGGTATCGACATTATTGTAATACGATCGTAATCCTATCCAATCGAGTGAAACGGTTATTTCGGCAATAACACTCCATACAGCCGCACTGATCACTGGGCAATCTACACCCTGAACGGCAGCAAATAAAGTTCTGCCGACCCTACTTTGCATAATTGTCCTAAGCTCTCTGGGGTAATAAAAAATGCCTACAGCCATTCTTACAAAAAAATAAAGGATATTTTGAGACACTCGTTACGCGTATACCACATGCTTGTCTGGGTTAGCTCATGAATATTAAATTTAACAATGAATATGTAAATTCGTTCTAATGTGGGCTTCTGCAGTGAAAATTACCAGCAGTCCTTCCAAACTAGCTGCTCTCGCTATTTATAGAATCTAATACGATTTGCGTGTTTAATCCACCTTAGCGTGTATGAATACGGAATACAACACAAAATAAAAATATTCAATAATGGAGCCGAATGTTTTCTAGATCAGTGGACCTACTTGTACAGTGTTAATTGCACATTCCATCCGCTATACTGATAAGTATTTCTCAACCCTTTTTGTCATGTTTGAAAAAAACAGTCAAACTGAGATGAGCTCAATCGTAAAGGCTGAAGCTATGGCTGAACCAGTGCCCTATAGCCTCCCCTGCCCCCCCCCCGACAAAAAAAAAGAGTTTTATAAAAAAGCACGAATGAATGTAATTCTGTACATCAAACAGACATTCTCCAAATATACCCACGTATGTACAGATAAAATAGTCATCTACTTTGATCTCCTTTTAAAAGAAAGTAATAATACATTATTTTACTTCAAGAAAATTTATCCCCATAGTTGAGAATTAGGAAAGATACGTCCTTTCCAAAATTAAAAAAAAAATTAATTATGCGTAAAAATCAATTTTCAAAGTGTTAAAGTTGTCTTTACTGGTAAAATCATTAGGCTTTGTCGCATACATATCTGACTTCTAATATCTGCAAACCATCTCTGTCTGTACCTTACCTTTAAATAATTGGTCAGTTTTTACGGTAAGGGAATGAAGGGTACGAAATGTGTTAAGTTCACGATCTATTTTTGTCAATATTAACACGACTTGCGTGTGAACACTTCTGATGAGGAGGGACAGCTGCGAATAAAAAGTCCCGCCAACTTGGTGCACTGATTCCCTTTTCCCGCCATATCTTTAAAAAAAACAAAAAATCAATTATTCAGACGTTCTGCAGGCTGCGAGCGACTGCGAGACTTTGTTCATCGAAACACGATTTGATATTTACCTTCTCGACAGAGTAAATTACTGACTGCTATTCTGAAGAGCGTTTGTGACGATTTTCTTAGGAATTAATGTTTACAATCTGTGATGAATTACAGTTTTGGAGAAAAGTACTCGCTCCCATCGACTAGCCTTTCAAAATGTCAAGACCTTTTTTTCCTCCTCACCATTGCTTGGTTTAACCTCTGGCAATGTTGGGAACACATCACTGAATCATACTCGAAACTCGTTCCCTGTATTATAAATTAACAGTTTCGTGTTAAAGTGCACATCTGATGTCAAAATGTCGAAAAGTGTACCCAGAGTTTGTACTTGCAACGTACATTTTCTTACTTTTTTTCTACTTATTTCTGGTTATAGCAATCAACTTGAAACTGTATCAGTTATACTTTTTGCCAATTCAATGAGCGGCATATTTTGACCGGAACTGTCCCGCTCATACACTTGGGTGGGACTGTCCAAACTGTGAGATTGTATTAATTCGGACTGTTCCACAATAGACCTTTACCTTGTTACCACAATTCGTGTCTTGTCCCCTGTCCACCGTACAATGATTACCGATTACGTCTTTATGTGACCTGACTATTTTCCTTTCAGCCTCAGTTTGGTGACGTTGATTTGAATGAATGGGGGTGGGGGCAAGATGGCTGTACCATCATAAAGTCTATAACTATGCCAATCCTGGTTCAGACTGAGCCAACTACACTTTGGGAACGTCCCTATTATAACATATATTGCCAACAATACCATAGCCTCAATACCATAGCCTAGATGCAGCTCCTACTGCAATTGGGGCTGATGCCCCAAGTTGGACAGTCCAAGTTGGCTGGGGACTGTCACAAAATAACATAGCTGGGACCTTACCAACTTAAGTTATAACTGTCCAATAGATAGGACAGTGACAGTTTCCGTAGGTGGAATGGAATGTCAAATCAGAAGCACGTTACAATAATTATAACATCAATTAATCAGTGGTGGACATTTTCATTTGAGGAGGGGGGGGGCAGCACGTGGGGGCAAATGACACAACTTTGGGGGCTATTAAACCATTCACTTTTGGGGGAGGGGCAAGGGTTCTAAGCGGGGGAGGGCTCCCGGTTCCAATCAATCGAAAGTCATCGGCTACTTTTTAAAAAGCTTCGGCTGCTTGGCAAATACCTGCACCTGGATAGAAAGATTCACATGTTGTGACCAATTGGTAGTTTTGGCATTTGCAAACGTCTCTATTATTAGGCCTACAACGAGGACAGCAGGCTTGCTGCACTAATCCAAGGATGTGTAATGTGCACAAAATCAAAGTGCAAACACTTGACACAAATGTGCGATGTGTACGAGTTAGAGTATACAAACGTTGAATATGCGATGTATACAAAATCAAAAAATACAGAAACAAGATATTGACAATTTTTGTAAAGTCCTTATCACTATGGCAGGCGACATAATGTGTATTACTTCAACAGTGACTGGAGTCATTATGTCCGTCCGTGCCTCGGTTTGGCACCAATGTTGGACTGTGGGGAAACAACAGAGCTACTAAACTACAGAGAAGGATATCGAGTGTGTGGTTCCACATACGAAACAGGTGTGCATTCACTTGGAGCCCGATTTCATAGAGCTGCTTAAGCGCAAACAGGAGCTAATAAGCGCATAAACAAAACACCATGTCACACACACCATTTGGACTTAATTCCTGCGTAATTTTGCTCAGCAAAAACACTGCAGTAGATAATAACCACAATTTGGCCACGACAACTGCATATACTGCAAATCTCATGTACAGTTCCCGCCTCTTTTTTAAGTGTTTCGGCGCCGATATTACGCGTTGTGAAGCACACAATGCTGACACCAGACTATTTGGAACCACTGGCATCTGCTGTTGCGTAGCCCTACATCAACATCACCATAAAAAGCGATTATAATATTATGCGTAGGCCTAGTTTTATGATTAAAATACCTCACAAAATGGCGATCCACATATTTAATTATTCAAACAAACTGACATTATCGTGCTGACATTTTATAGAGCAAGAGTTATATAATGCATAATAATGACAAACTGTATAATTATTAAAAGCATATTACCCTTCTACGGAAATGTTTGTACAATCGCTGACCGTAGGCTGGATAACAAACTTCTCCTTCGGAACAGATAGTTGGTGATAAAAACCAAAACACGTTTCGGTACTAATTGGGACACTGTGTGTATACGTTGCGCTCAAATCAATTACAACAACACCGAGTAATAAATTGTTGCTCTCGTGTTGTGTCAACAGCGATGTTTTCATAAGTGTTCGAGCGGTTTCAAAAGCTTTATAGGTGAAAGGGAGCTTTGGTGTCCGTAAACATTCAGATAAAATGTTTACCGTTTACGAGATGCTCTGCAACCGGTAATGAAAGAAAATTGGTTGTTTTTGATATTTGAAATGTTAGCGTTCATTCAAGTCAATCACTTTGGACAAAGTATACTTTAAAGTGCAGAACTGTTAACTACCGATAGGAAATATACAATTACGTTCTGAAAGACCGCATATTATAAAAGTTATACTAGCTACCAATAAGCAGATTGTAAATCCCTCACCTACGAACAAGAAAAAAGGGGGGATTAAAGGACCAAAACTACCCCAGATGAAGGTATAGCATACCGGAATATTAAGTCTATGTGTCCTGGCATGAACGACGACGATTTAACAATAATCAACGACGTCAATGTGTTTACGTAGTTCTGAGCATGCGCGCATTACCGAGAACAATGGATTTACCTACAAGTCTGCTGCTACCTAGTGTCCCCCAGAAGTCTCCCATTGAAACGTCGAGGGTAGCAGTTGAAGGTAACCCCAAATGGTAGTTGTTTGTTTGTTTGTTGGGGTGTTTGTTGAGGTGTTGGGGTGTTGGGGTGTTGGGGTGTTTGTTTGTTTGTTTGTTTGTTTGTTTGTTTGTTTGTTTCGATTGCCGCATTCGTATACACACGCTCACGAATACCCTAACAGAACAGACCTCGTGCATTGACGTCATCACGCCGCCATCTTAAAGGTAAACCAATTATACAAACGACGGAAAACGCGCGTCTATGCACCACGCGCAGCGCACAGGATTGGCCAATGAGCAGCCCTTTAATTTCGTTTTAACTGAGAGTATTCGATTGCAAAAGCTTTACCCGTTCACTCATCGCCACTCCCGTGATGCTCTTACCGATTCGATTAAATAAGCCCACCCTTATCGGCTGAGCGTGTGCATAGCTGTAGTTTAGGGCCAATGCATTTTAAATGGATTGACGGCGAAAGAGGGGCGTTTAACCGGGAGGTTAAGCACCGATAAGCCACAGATTTCCATGTCTGGTGTAAGATTCTTTCACGATGCCCGTTAACGGATTCTCAATTCGTCAAAAGCAGGGGGGACAAATCAACGTATACATTTGCAGTCGCACACGACGTGGTGGTCATTTTGTTTTAAGTGCAAAATTGTGCCCGAGCGTCTCATACGAAATGTGTTCAATAAATGCTAAATGCCAATGCCAAAGGCGTTATAAATAGGACTACAAACCCAAAGACCCCTGCTTAACTCTCAGATGCATATTGCTCGATGATTACAAACAGGGGAAAAAAACGGTAAAAATGTATTTTAAATATAAGATAGGTATTTTCCTTTCGTCCAGGATGTTGTAAACTTTCATTTGAGATATTGAACGGCTGAATAGTTTATAAGTTGTGAGGAATTGCATGGTCAGGTATCATTGTTATACATTCAGTTTGCCATTGAATATATTGTTCTTGTATATTTTTCTTGTCTTGCTATTTATTCTACCTCAGAGAAGATTTCGGAATTCGGAGGACTACTACTTTCTTTTAGTGGATCGAGAAGAACTTCTCGCTGAGTAGTTTACAGATATTGGCCGGGACCCGACATTAATCTCTCGTAACCGGCAGCCATGTACAGCATTGTGCGTGGCTTCCGCGAAAACAATTTTTTTTTTTTAGTTTATGAAAGCATCACTCTTGTCAAAATCCGTTCCCTTCTAAAATTGTATGGGGGTCTTTCGGTAAACTCCAATCGGGCGGTGCAGCTTTAAGCAGTGTGCTCCTACTCAATCTCTCGTGGGACGAGTATCTTTCAAGCAATCAACCCCAGTGTTTAAGCATTGACGCCGACTTTGTGAAATTAGAAACCCCACCCAAACGAGGGCATTGACTCTTACAACATAGTGGAATACGTATGTACTCAAGTTGTTTGCGAGTGATTGTATATAAATATGGAAGATTGCAGTTAAGTGAATAATTTACCAATTTTAGAACGAATAATTTAGTAATTGAGTGTATCTCTTGACGCCATCGAAGGTCATTTGTACATATTACAAAAATCACAACATATTTAATTTGTATATTAAGATACACGTGGTGTTTTTTTTTACTAATGTTCTCCGCTGATCCAAACGCATTGCCCTCAAATATGACATTATTTCAATTGACCAGCGCATCTGACGTCATCACACGATAAATCTTTAGTCGCGCCATTTTGGAAGTTAGATTCCCCGTGTGTGTGCCGTGCGCATTTTAGACGAAGCAAGTGCTGTTTAAAACACGCACAATATCTTTACATAATGCATTGACTCCAAAAATGGCAGACCACTAGCAGACAGTAGCCACCTGTGACGTCAGTGCATGGAGCCAATAGAAGTACATTCTTGCTGAGGAGTTGTTGTTATGGCTGGGCTCGATATTTCACAAAGTACTAAGATTCATCTTAAGATGAGTTGTCAATATTGCCACAGTAATTTGACTAACTCTGACATCACACTTTGATGAGCAATTAAGGTTGATACACAATTAAAATGGGTCTTAACTCTTTATGGAAACGGCCCCTACAGGATTCATTAGGCAGCCCATGGTTTATAAATAGATACCATCACCAATGTTTCAATGAAATACTGACAAGAACATTCGAGACCCCTAAATCTCCATTGTTATTTTGATTGTCGATTTAAGAATAACGTGCAAAAATTCCCTAATATAGCATGAACGAGTTTTCACTCAGTGTCTACCGATTTTGTTGAAATTTTCACAGGTTTGTGACACGTATTAAAATGAATTTGCTTTTAAAAAACAAGTCATGTATACGTTTTCCGGCCAATTTCAGCAAAACCGCATTCAGTTTCACTATTAAAACCATTAAAGCTGGAGTAATTTTATTATTTAGCTACCAGAGCATTCAATTTCGTTTTTGTGCACATTTTTGAACCATTCTTTTTCAACAAGATATCAAAAACATTTCTTCAGCTGAATCTCATTAATGAAGTTGATTGGTTGATCAGCCTCTTGCTGTTGGCTTTAACGAAATTGTCTGATCTTTGCGATCTAATGAATTGGAACGATCTTGTATTGAACAGTGATTGCTCAACTGTTGAAACTGATTTACTCCGTTTGACTGTTAAATGCTGATGCAACGGAGCGTTTATATTAAAACGAAATTGAACAAGCTGAGTGTTAAATTTCATGTTTGTTTGTTTGTTTGTTTGTTTGTTTGTTTGTTTGTTTGTTTTTGGCTGAAATTAGCTGGGAGAAACGATAAACCATTCATATGAACACTATTTTGATGAGCTTTTGATGAATTTGTCACATACAGTCGTTTCAACGCTGTTTTAGAAGACGTTGTTGAATAAGTTACCGCTCGTACTTAAAAAAAAGGTCGGTTACTTAGGACATCGCCGTTAGCAACGTGCGTGGAGGGGGGGGGGGGTACGGAGAGATACAGTAATCATGGTCTCGTCACCGTCTGGTCCCAGGGGACTAGGTGTACAATGACTCTCTCACTAATCGCTTGCAATTAGTAGTTGCACGTATAAGCATTGCAGACAAGGTGCCATTATCTATTTACACTTTACCCTTCAAACCGATACATAATCCTGCTCCTCGCTATCATTGCAGATGAGACTTAAAGGGACTGTATAACACTTTTGGGGGTTTTGGCTTTCAAAGTTTGGTACATAGGTTAAACAAACTGAAGACACTATATGGTGGCTTTAAATGTAGGATCCTAAATTGGTTTTTGCCAACGTGATGCTGATTTGTAAGCACAATTATCAAAAAAATACTATTCAATAAAAGTCACATGTGAAAATTTCAGCTGAATACAGCGTCTAGTCTATACTTGTTGAGAAAACGGCAAAAAACTGTCAAGGTATTTTCTTCAAGAACATTGAATCCATCGACGTTTAGCGAGGTGAATGGGTACCAACCACATCTCTTGCCACAGCATTCACAAATGGACACCACAAAAATTTGAATCTCCAAAACTCGCCTTGAGGCTAGTTTTGGAAATTCATTTATTCAACATTCGCAAGATGTTTACTACCATTACAATTTAATAACAAGTCTTGAAGGCTTTCGGATAGAAATGGCACAGACGTTTCATGGTCATTGCCAAGAGTATATGACCCTACCTTAGGGCACCACACACGTCAACATTGAGGCCAAACTACACGACTTTGGTTTGAAGTTCAAAAAAAATGACGCCAATATTGACGTCATATTATTTGTGAATTCTATATGAAAAGGCGTGGAACTCGATATCACAGTTTTCCTCTGAAGCCACCATTACAGTGTCACCTAGTTTCTTGCGACAATGTGGCAAAGGTCGTGAAAATTTCCGTCCATGTTCTCTCTTTCTGTACTAAGTTTAAAGTCTGTATGTACCGTCATCAAGGCCACCGTACCATTACTCTTCCAACCCGTAAAACAGACTTGGCAAGTTATTTATACAAGTGGCACATTCATGATAATTAGATTTTGCAATCAGCGTGGTGCTGAACTCTTCTTTATGTTTGTATATAATCACTTTATAGCGGGCAACATTCTTCCAATGGAATGTGTTTGTATGACTGCCGAATGTCATGAAATTACTGTAATGTGACATACAGAGATTGCTCCAGTATTCTCCCTACAAAGGAAAGTGAAGGTGTCACATACGAAACTGAAATGAAATCATTTCTAAATATAGCAAAGGGAACTTTTCTTTAGCAATATCAAACGCTAAAGGACGCAACAAAAGTCGAGCATTTTAACTTGTTGCAATTATTAGCTATAGGTACAAAAGAACGATCAGTATCTCATATTTCAGTCAGAAAGGCATTAAAAAAAACTTTTTGAAAGGTAAACCCGGTCACAGATCAAGATTTGATCCTAATAAGATATCTGATCCCTGAAAATCGATATATAAAATATCCACTTTCGGCTCTTTCTGTACTCGAGCTCATCCGAGTAAAGTCTGAAAGCATAACCGAGGATTTTTGAACTACATCTTAAAGGTACGGTTATAGATTGGTAAATACTGCAAAAATGAATGGCCCTAAAAACTTGTAGTCAGTTGAAACTTTCACAAGCGACTTATGTCGCTTCTTTGTTGACAATTTGAACGACAAATCAGCATTATGTTGCCAAAAACCAATATACGGCAACAAAAAACCAATCCAGGTTTGCTAGGACTGACCCCAAACTGTCGCCATGAATGTGTCAGTCCAACCTGGGTATGAATATGAACAAATTACAAAAAGTGTCAGTATTCTTCGAGGTAAAATACCGTCTCAGCACTCGCAGGTTTCCGTCGTAACACTTGGTATAAGAGAAGCAATTTATGGTTAAGTGTCTTCTTTAACGACACAAGTGTTACGGCCGGGAATTGAACCCACACATTCCGATGACAAGACAATCAGAGCTTGATTCCGATTCGCTAGACAGCTCAGCCACGGCACGCAAATGTTACTCCAAGAGAGAGAAAAAAAACCTCCTGCACAAAGATAATACAGACAAAAACTTTGGTGTTTCATCGAAAACTAGACCTCGTGATGGAATGTCCACAGGTTTGGTTATATGACGGGTTTAATAACAATCTACGAAGAATGGGAATTGAATGTAATTGATTAATCGTTGATTATTGATTATTGATTTTTGGTTAAAGGTCAACTGAATAACTAGGTCGGTTTTCCCCTTCTTTTTAACAGGAATTCAACTTGTATATAGCTTTAAAAGTCAAATCTAAAGAAAGATAGATAGCCATACACAATCCATACTTCCTTATACAAGGCTAATACGTAATAAAGGCAATGAGCAAAATTGTTTCGCCATAATAAAAACCCGGAAAAGGTCAAAATGAAAATATAAAGTGACGGATACAGCCGGTTTTGGGGGAAAATAATTCAATTGTCACTTAACATCTTAACAGTATCACTGAGGTGAAAATGTATGGGAGTTGAAATGTGATATAAGTGACTGAAAAGGTAATTTATTAGATGGATGTAATGTACACCAAGCAATTATTACAGGCCGGTCATTTATAGCTTCATATGGTGCATTGAAAGTATCGGGCATTTCGTTTCGTATCCACTTACAAAGTAGGGTCAACGGAATAATGGTTGTTTTTTAAACCGAAATTCATCCCCTTCCATTTGTTCTTCTTTTTCTCTTTGCTTAATAATATTTCTATGAACGTTTCAATAAAATTTTAAAAAATCGAACTAGAGGTCTTAGCTAAATTGGTAGGGGTATATATACTTGCATGCACAATGTTTTCTTAAACCTACATTTAAAAATGTAAAATAATGACTATGGAATTAACGAAGTCCTGATTAGCCCCCCATAACTTCATAAAATCAATTTTTTTTTCTTTAAATAGTGACATCTGCCGGCCGTGTGCGATATAATCAGTGGGGTCAAATTTTGGTCCTCGTTCATTGTGATATATCGCACACTTTGTAGACTGGACTTTCGGTGGCCATATTTATCCTATTAGGTCTATGCGGGTTTCCAGTGGGGTTTTCAATAAAACATTGTCTGCTCTGATCTTCGAAATAAGGAGGTCTTCAAACGCCGTTATTTAGATGGCAGGTTTTTTTTGTAGTCTTTTTTCTTTTCTTTTTTTTCCTTTTTTTTCGGGGGGGGGGGGGTTTCGGGGTGTTTATTTCTTGTAAGGTTTGTTCTGGACATTGGGTTTATCTTTACCATCTTTATGTACGGTGCAGAAACCTCCTACGGAGTACACTCAGACACTTTGGGTTGAAGCACAAACAAACTGAATGCAGGCAACCATGCGATAAAAACCGCGGCAAACTCCTTCTCTTAACGATTGTGCTGGGTGCTTACACGTGCATTACACATCACACGGGACGTACATTGTACGTCTTATCCGAGGAAGGAGTGTTGCTTATAGGGCCACGTTGCCTTCGGATTGGGCACTTTGGGCTATAAAAAGCATTTGTAAATGAATATGGTTGGAGAGATGTTTTAGAAGTAAAATATAATGACCCACAAAAATATACCACAAAGTTGTGTTTTTTTTTTTTTTTTGTAGCACCAAATTAATGACCCCACAAAATGGTGGACCGTGTTTGTTCCCGAAATAAAAGAAAAACCACATAGTTTCGAGGGATATTTATGTGAATCATTCTTGTACTTTTGAAACATCTTTCCAACCATTCTCATTTCATAACAAACACGTGTATAGCCCAAATCATCCAATCTGAAGGCAAAGTGATAAGACCGGGATTCGAACCCACACTCTGCTGATCAGAAGCATACAGAGCTCGAGTCCGGTAAGCTTGCCCGCTCAGCCACAACACACCACAAGCTTTCCGATTGAACCTATATTCAATCCATGTTTTACATTAATATTTTTTAATTAATACTGTGCTTTATACACAGGCTACTCATCTTCAATTCCCAAGTCTGACATTCCTCTGCCATTCACACTCCCCCCCCCCCCAACCCCAATCAGCGAAGGAGCAACGCAAAGTCATTGCACTATCTCAAAAACCAGACGCCAACCTTGGGTTCGTCATTACGGAAAACAAAACCGCGTCCTTTGCTCGCCCAATGGCACCTTACTCTGACGTCATACCCATTATTTGAGCAATTTCATTTCAATAAGCACCCTTGTAAAGCAACAATTTCCCCTTGAATCATCTGTAAATGGCAGTTTTGTTGGTGGATTTAGTGGATACAATTTACCTAATTACATCTATTTGTTTACTAATCAGTTGAAACGGATCCAATACACAATGTTGAGCTTCGCCCACATTGGGAATAACGTTTGGCAGCTGAAGCAGTGAATATCTAAGAAGAGACATTGTGTCGGGCGGGGCAAGAGGAGACGGCCATTCAAACTGAATCCCCCTTCGCTGTATATATAGCCTACCTGTCGGTAATTAGAGTTGGGAAGAGTACATTGATCCAAACAAACTCTGCGGACACGCACCCTAAAGAGATGGTACATCCTTAATCACCAATGCTATAAACGACACAATGCAACCTTCTTCCCATAACTCGTGTACTCTTACAATTTGATCAACCCACGTCGAAACCCAATAGAGCGTAATGATGCCATTCACATTTTAATCGTTCCCACAATTTTCCGGCTCAACTATAAGACATCCCCCACTTCAGAATTAAATAATAAGAAGAGATACCTCCCCCGTAGTAATAGTATCAAATTCGAGTCAATAATCATCGTCCAACCCTTATCAGTAAAACACTAGTACGCCTATACCAGCGTGAGAGCCTGATTTATCTCTTCACTTGTCAATGCTCTGCCTGGGAAGACACCGTGAGTAGTCTGAAGGACACGCCTGATTTCATCCACAATGGGATTATACATACGCAGCAAGCGTAACCTTAGTGTATTTGTTTTTACTAAAGTGATTGCATATTATTTCACGGTCGGCATAATACGTGAATTCATTTTGTTATCAGAATTCGCATAATTAATGATGTATTTTTGAAATTTTTACTCAAGTGCCAATATTAACTCAAGATATGAGACATGGAGGAATAATGTTAAGTTTTTGATGTTAGGAGACACTTCGTTAAATGTCATTTATAATTTTTGGTTGTGAAACCAAGGACTCTCAGAAAGAACCCCATGGAGAAAAGACAAGGAAGGAAGTGTCAGTTTAAGATGTGGGGGAAACCTGCGGGAATTATTCCAGTGAAAACCCGCCAATGTAGCTATAGACTGAAAACCCAATCCACACTGTACCTCCGGTGGGATTCGAACCGAGTCCTGGAGGTGGAAGGTGAGGAAAGAAACCACTGCGCCAACCAGACCGGCGCTGAAGCGGAGGACACTTAAAAACAGAGGGGAATCCACGCAGACATGTTGGGACTGAAAACCCAGTCCACATGCAAGGCTCTGAGTGCAAGGCTGGATTTGAACTGGTGTCTACAGAGGAGAAAAGACAGAGAACTAAACCACTGAGCCAATTGCCCCCAATACAGACTTATTCCGGTTTCAAACACATTTGCACCTTTAACATCTTGCCACTACAAGCACCACGCAATTAAAGTCTGATACTGAAAATGTAAATGCTTTCTTGAACCCCAACATCAGGTTTACATTTCGAGATGTTCATCAAAAGACTCATTCCAATCAGTTATCTCAAGTTTCGGAGTAATTCTCGTCTCGGGAGCATAGTCCAAACCCTTGTCCAATTGATCGCCTTTCGGAGCTGGTTTTTTCCGAGTCTGCGTCTGTTCTGAACTTTGATATCTCCATTTTGGCTCACATTCCTCAAACACTATTCAAGACCGATGATGACTCTAGCGTCAAACAACTTCCAAGCCTAAATTTCTTTTTCTTGTGTCCACGGACGTCCCAGCCCGACTGTCTATATATTTTTCTCTCCTTTTTGCGAGTTAAAAGTCAGATTTAAGCGCAGAGAGACTGCGTGTGAAAATAAGTACACATCGGGATGGGTGTGAAATTAGGAACACATCGGAATGGCACATGCAGTGACTGTGACGTCATCAGGAATTGTGTATAACTGGTATGGATGACAAAATCGACAGCATTTCTTAATTGCGGGCACACAAGCTTCGTCACTCCTTCCTCACATGTAACTGGCCAGACATATTTTTCCAAGGCTGGTTTATCATTAGACCTAAGAAGCCAGACCATTATTTATATCCTGGGTCTCATGAGTAGCTTAACGAGACACCAAAGGTCCGTACTCGAATTGGCTACAGCTACAAGGGTGTTGCTAAGGGTGTTGCTAATTAGTACGTCATGTACTTCAACGCATGATAACCGTAGCTGTAGCCGCCAATTCGTCCACGGCCGTATTGATCCAAAAAAGTATATACATATAATGGTCTCCGTGAATCACAGCGTAAAGAGCTTTTATCACAAATTGGTGCAGGTCAAGTTAATTGTTCTCAATGCTTGGAGGTGGACCGCTGTGAAAGCACACTCTGACAAAAACTCCCAGGTCAGCCTTGACCATGATTCCGGGTCCCAAGGGGCCTGACCCGTTTCTGGGTCAGTCTGACCTAAAAACTAGTTTTAAAAATGGTGATTTTGACTCAGTACAAAACAGTTTCGGTTCAGTTTGACACATATTCCAGTTCAAACTAACCCAGAAATGGGTAGGCTCCCCAGTGTGACCCGGAACCCAGGTCATATCTTACCCGGGAGTTTTTAGAGTGCGATACCTCGATCATACGACCCTTTTCAGATGGAGATAGTAACCTGCATTTATCAAAGGTGGTACACCCTCTGAGTTTCACATTCTTGATCTCCCGCTTGAAAATGACTGAGCCCTCCATTACCTCAGGGTGCGAGACGTGCAAGATACTCGATTTCCATCCAAACGAGTCTGACGCGCCATAATGTGTCAATACAACTGTTTCCCAATTAACCATCCAGGCCCTCGGAACAACAGGATCCCATCAGAGCAGCACGGTGTATCGACACTCTGTTTGTCACGCAAGAGTCGTTGGGCCTTCTTCGACTGTTCCTCCTCAAGAATACGTCATAACAAGTGTCTCGGCTAAGTTTAGAAACCGTCCAGAAACAATAATTCAAACTCATCAGGGATCATTTTCGAAAGCAGTGTGGTTCTTGAAATGTCAGTTTGCGCTGTAGAATTTTCCTGTGCTGAGCGAACTAGTGTATCAATGCTTTAGCAATGTAGAATGCCTACCAGCTTCAGTGTGAACAGATCAATAATGTCTAGACAAAAAACCTACTGTGCGGAATGCCCTAACAAACAATAAAAAAAATATGTTCTCTGGTGTTGTCAGCAGCAGAGTGTGGGTTCGAATCCTGGTCAAGACACTTGTGCCGTTGAGCAAGGCACTGAGCCACAATTGATTCGTAAAAAGTTAGGAAGGAAGTGCATTCTGCTCTATCAGCCAGGCTCCTAGTGGATGATACCCATGCCTACATCCTTACTGACTGTAAAGGTGGTTACCCTGTTTCAGCCCCATGAGCTGGTGGCAACGTGGCCCTGGCGACAGTTGATTTGGATCGACAGCCCAAATCCCAGCCCAAGTGTAGCCCAGCCCAAGTGTAGCCCAGCCCAAGTGTAGCCCAGCCCAAGTGTAGCCCAGCCCAAGTGTAGCCCTCTCCTTGGAGTGGCCGTGCGGCCTTGTAATGTTAGGCGATAACTCTCTCAAAAAAAGAGGAACAGAAAAAAATAGAAATGTATCTGTTTAAAGAACATGGGATCATTCTGTGTTGTACAGAGTGGTGACCGCAGGAACCAACCACATCTCTGGCCACAGCATTCACAAACGAAATACGGACATTTGAATATCCATTTTTTCGCCTTTCGGCGACCTCTTGAGATTCCCTTTTTTCGACACACTATTATAGATTTCTATAGTCAAACGGGGGCATTTCAGAGGAATATTTTCGCTGGATTTTTACTACCAGTACCATCTTTATAACAAGCAGGATTATTTTTTTTAGATACACTTAAGTGTTTAATATTCATCGGTTTAAGGGTAAAAACCAAATTGTGCGGGGTCATTACCAAAAGTCTGACCCTACCTTAAAACCCTGTATTATAAAAAATGGCGACTGTATGAACATGAGTCATTTTTGACCTGTGTATTCTATTTTCAAACCTTTCCTGCTAAGCCGTTACAATGACCTTTCCTTGTATAGGATTTTGAGGGAATTAACATCAGACAATCCAGTTGCTCAGCCGTTACAATGACCTTTCCTTGTATAGGATTTTGAGGGAATTAACATCAGACAATCCAGTTGCTCAGCCGTTACAATGACCTTTCCTTGTATAGGATTTTGAAGGAATTAATATCAGACAATGCATTTGCTCAGCCGTTACAATGACCTTTCCTTGTATAGGATTTTGAAGGAATTAATATCAGACAATGCATTTGCTCAGCCGTTACAATGTCCTTTCCTTATATAGGATTTTGAAGGAATTAACATCAGACAATCCATTGTCTTATGTTACAATGACCTTTCCTTATATAGGATTTTGAAGCCGGAATTTACATCAGACAATCCATTGTCTCAGCCGTTACAATGACCTTTCCTTATATAGGATTTTGAAGCCGGAATTTACATCAGACAATCCAGTTGCTCAGCCGTTACAATGACCTTCCCTTCTATATGATTTTGAAGGAATTAACATCAGACAAACCATTTGCTCAGCCGTTACAATGACCTTCCCTTCTATATGATTTTGAAGGAATTAACATCAGACAATCCATTTGCTCAGCTGTTACAATGACCTTTACTTATATAGGATTTTGAAGGAATCAACAACAAACCAGCCATTTGACCTGAACTGAAATTTCCCTCGAACATAATCACCACAGAGGCGTTTATCTCCCGATGCCATCGAGAACAATTGGACACAAAAAAACCCTGTAATTTAGCGCCACGGAAGAAATAGCGATTCTCACTCAAGACAAGTATTCCATACCCGGATTCAATCATTCAATAACAACAAACTGAAATCCTCAGATGTTGAAATCAGTAATTCCCTGACATATCTACCCCTTTGAGTACAGCCACCAACAGATGTTTCCTTTCATAAGTTGTCACCAATGACGGATTTGCACTGGAAGTTTCCAATAACTACTGTCTCTACAGTCATAAGACTTTCATTCAAATTTTAACCCGGGGCCTCTGCGTCAGCAGATCGATATTTTGTTGGTTGTAAATTGTTTCTAAGACTTGGAATTAATTGCTCGCGTGTCGTAGGAAGATGCCGGCAGCTGCGAAAATGGCATCTATATTTTAAAAGTAGGTATTTTTGGTTTTGATTGTTACCTTCCTGACATTTATACAGAGATTTCTTTACAGAAGAGACGAGAGTTCATTTTAAATTTAATAACGTCAGACGAAGAACATAAATTTGGCTGTATTTCATTCAAGATTCCACCTGTTATTACCACAGTTGAAGATGACTTGGTTTAGTCTTTCACGAATACGTTAGTCATCCAATTAGTAACGTTTTCAATTGGTAAATTCAAAACGAAATGACTAATTGCATTGGTAAATCAACAGTTTATCAATTTGTCAGAAGAAAAAAAGTGTATTAACAGTTGACAGTTTTGAAAAAAAAAATCAAATTAGACAAAATGTCTTCAATTAGCGTCAGTGATATTAAAAATTAGCCATTTTCTGCAGGACTAACTGTTTGTTCACGTTTGACTATTTTTTAATAGATTTATTTATTTATTTATTTATTTATTTTTTATTTATTTTTTTCTTGAAGTGGAGTTAAACTACTCCGTTTATTCAACAACAACATCAGCATCAACATACATCAAACAAAACACACTTATAAGCGCTCCAATAAATACTGCTATCATATAACAGATACAATGAGCTACGGGAGGTAATCAAAAAAAATAATAACAATGATAACATAAAACATTTATATAAAAAATACAAAAATATTTATATATACATTTTAGCGTGACATAATCACGGTGTTCGGGAAAAACAATGGGTTGAAATTACTTCAGACAAATAGTTAATATTTATTGATTTATTTATTTATTTATTTTTAAATTGATAAGTGATATTTTTAGTGCAACATCCTTTGCTGTAAACTGTTAAGTCTGGACATTGGAACCCTGTTCTACGTACAGATTTAAGTGGTGATCACTCAAACAAACAGTTTTATGTCGTAATAAACATTAAAGTAAATTCTTATAAAATGGGAACAATTTTAAACTGCTATTTTTGAATGGGGAATTTAAAGTAAAAACCAAATCAAAGTGCTTTAACGTGTGGTTTTTGTGTGCACACCTCGAATTAACAAAATGCTACTAAAAATATAATTTATACAGCCCCCAAATTTATAAAAATGATGATAATACTATCATTGTACTAGCTTGTCACTTTTATGATGCGAACATAATGAAAAGTTATTAAGCTTTATTTTAAGAAAAATGTGGTCCAAGAATTTGGCCGACCAATGATCAAGAAAAGAATGACGGACATCAAAGGAAGCGTTTGAATTTTAATCTTTCAATTTGTCAACATTATCGTATACTTTCAGCATCGCACTTTAAGCAAAAAAATAACGACACCAACAGAATTGTCAAAGTCTATCTGAAATGAAATCTGTCTATAAAAAAAATACGAAGACGAAAATAAAAACGTTGAACATGGTGATCAGATTTGAAATCAATACCAAAACTGCACTTTCTTTTTAGACCAAACAAGACAAACACACGTATTTAGCAAACAAAAAACTGGCTTTCATTTGACAAGTGAAGACGGTGGATGACAAGATAGCCGGTCTACTTAACGGGTAAATGTTTTCATTCCCCGGTAGGACCTTTGTTCATTTTGCTTGTTCACTGTGCAACCCGATCGATTGTGAGCGTATTGAATCTCATCAAACGCTGGCGGCAAGGCGCGTGTGTGTTACCCTCTGACAGGTTTCATTGGTGCTTGGTAATGTCGCATTCGGGACCCGCCTTCGGGCTGCTTGGGTAAAGTCACATCTTCACTTGGGGTATCTCCAACTAATTGTTTAGGGTCAACTACGGTCAATTTACGCGTGGATTCCAGTCATGGTGATGTGGTTCAATACATTGAAGGGAATAATTTGCAGTTTTATGGTGATGACGGGATCAATTTTTGTGTGAATCTTTACAAAGTGGTAGACATCAATTTCAGATTCGAATTCCCATTGGCATTTGTAAATCAGTTTCGCCTTCAGGCGCTAATTGCTTTTCTAGCAATACGTTGCGACTCACTTGTGGGGATATATGTACGGTACATTTGTTTGATTAACTTGTGTATCATAACTTGTAGTTACGACATAATCAAATGACACTCTAAAAATGTGTGAGAGAAAAATAATACCTGATCTTATTTCTTGTATAGCACCATTATGTTCAATGGCTTCAAGTTGCACGAAAAGTGGTTCATGGTCAGGACAGGACGAGCAGAGGTTGCCCATAATGTAAACTGGATTGCGATGAGGATTCCCTTATTGTAATACGGCAAGTAGCTGATGGGATTGCGTCTTTGACAAGCATGGAATTTGACATACAGTCAAAGTATGTCACGAGAAGGATATTCGGCTACTCTAAAAATTCTTAGGTCAGAATTGACCCGGATCAGTCCGGAGCCCACTGGGCCTCATACATTTCTGGGTCAGGCTGACCGGAAAGTGGTTAACAAATGGGATTTTACCTAGGGTTCTGCGTCATTTTTACCTCTTTCTGGGTCATTTTGACACCGATTCCGGGTCATGCTGACCCGGAAGCTTTTAGAGTATAGTGATGTGTGGATGACTCCTTCACCCTATCAAGTGACTGCTGCAGATAAAACAGCCCAACAAGCCTCAGACAATTTTCTCGGCGTGAGTCTATAGCTGCTTCGTCTATCTTCCTTCTAGAAGGAGACGAAATAATTGATAAAACATTCCCTTTCTTTTTAACCAAGGTCGCGCCATAAGAGTCTTCAAAATTAAGCAATTAATAAAAACTATTTCAAACTCATTGCCACAATCACAATTACCCCAACAGTGAAACCTTGATAAAACATAATATTTTAAAACTCCCCATGAACAATATCATTTGTTGCTTAACATTTTAATGACATTTTCAAGTGTTCGTCAGCAGCCGAGTTAAATTGTCCCGGCTCGGCCACTCTAGATCTTCCACAAACATCCCTAGTGTGTGCCTACTGCAGAGAGAGCGCCAGAGCTTAATTATGTTGTATGAGCATCTTCTTTTATAAAGGAAACCCCATTATGGTTTTCAATTAACCCCCAACCTGTAAACTCTACCGACTCAATTAACACAACTTCCACTGGGGGTATTGTTTAAAGAAGCAGCTACAGTAAGTCTCTGTACACTAAGAACCAAATGTTTTCTTTCCAAAAGGCCTGCAGTTATATCCACGGTACAAATGCAGTAGGAATAACTGGGTGGTTTTATCGAGCAAATACTTAGAGTAGGCCTAGAGTTTTTAAACATACACTCTAGTAAAAAACTCCCGGACCAGAATTAACTCAGATTCCGAGTCCCAGGAGCCTTGACCCTTTCTGGGTCAAACTGACCCAGATAATGGTTAATAAGTGGGATTTTAACTTGCATTCTGCGTCGGTTTGACCCATTTCTGGGTCATTTGGACACAAAATCTCAGTCATACCATGGAGCAATACTAGTTTATTGCTCCATGGTCATACTTACCTAGACAGTGGTTAATAAGTGGGATTGTAACTTGCATTCTGCGTCGGTTTAGAGATAGAGGTAAACTCACTTCGAATTATCTTTTTAAAAGACCATCAGTTTGCTGATCACCAAAAAAGCAATAGTGTTTAGAAATGGTAGGTCAATAACAAGTATGAATTTTAACCTGTAATGTCTTAAAGACAAGTTAAGTGCACTTTACATTAATTAGTTTGCTTAATTCTGTCGTGTTTGATTGATGATTGAACACAGGTGTTCCCTTCGGACAAAATACCTTTGATTTCCTCACATGGTGTCTTACGATTGAGTGATAAAACAAAATAAACATTAGGGCCTATACGGTTATTTTATGTATTTGAACAATGCAAAATAAACCATAAGACCAGGCTATAATCTAATGGGGGGGGGGGGTCTTCCTTCTCTCTTTGTTTTATGCAGATGAAATCACAAATAAAATCACAGTTAAAATCACAAATGGGTTATTCGTTTGTTTTATTACAATCGGAATCATGTGACCATGCTAAGGTCTCACAAGAGGCAATTGTTTTGGTTTTTATTGCAAAGGAAATCATGTGGCCATGCTTAAATTACTATTGGGTTATTTCTTCTGTTTGAATGCAAAACAAAAGCACGTGGCCACGCAAAACTTTTTACACAACAAAAATCTTTTTAAAATGATATTCAGTGGCTAAATAACAAGTATAATATGGTCATTTGTCTTTGTATTTTAATGGTGAATATAAATGAATGTGGCCAAGCTAACAGCGGGGTAATTGTTTATTCCGAGGAAATTCATGGCCGATTAGCATTTAAAGTATTTTATTTTATTTTATTTTTATTTCGTTAACAAAACCAAAATATATGTATGCCTATTGTCGAACTTTAAATAGGATATGTTCACTGCCTAACCAAGGTTGTGATAATCACGCACTGAACTAACCTATTGAAAACGATATTGCCTACCTCAAAACGGTTGGAATTGATTTTGTTTACTAATTAAGTTTCCCACTAAGTTCTGAAGTTTCAAAACATTTCAATTTCCCTTGCCGTCATTCTAAAAAAAAAAGGGACATCATTTTTGAATCGCTATAATTGGAAATGTGAAATGTCAACTTGCTTTGTCAACGGTTAGGTTAGTTAAACCAGTAAACGGTGACCCCTGTTTATTTTGAATGGTTTCAAAAGACTGGGTACATTATTGGTAATTTGACTGTTGGTAAAATGAGCGATGGCTTAAAGAGATATTCACGTAAGTTCGTTTTTGAAGAGTAGATAAGTTTTTTCATCCACTACTTTTAAATAACACGAAACACTAGGATGGATGTGTGAAACATACATTTCTACAAAAATAAAAACATTTCATTCATTTTACCATTGTTACATCAACATGAAACAAGATCAAAAGTTAACAATTCTGGCTTCATATTTGGAACATTAATGAATCTTAGCTTGCCTTGCAATGTGATATCCATAAACATTCTTCATGGTTATTTAATTTATTTATGAACATCCAAGGTCAAATAAATCAATTTGTTTTTGTTTCGTATTGTTTTTACCGGTGCATCTATCGGTTAATCTTGAGGAAGTTCTGAGTATAGTAAGAATGTCAACTCTCTGGGTTTCCGCTTTAGACTTAAAGCAGGCATACATTCCAATGAATTAAACATTTTGAAATTCCTCATCAGGGAACAAGTAAGTGCGTCCATCTCAACATTCATCAGCTAAGTTTATTATTAAGCAGGCAGAGAAGCATTTGCACGAAATTAATATATTTATAGGCTCACTACAGATACCATTTTGTAGAAATAACATTTCCAAATTGAAGAAGTCCGCCCATGTTTTGCCTGAAAATGAATTCACCATACGGCGAAGGTGGACGTCTTTAAGACGCTGTAATCGAGTTAAGCTTTAAGACCGCGATTGTTTTGACAAGCATGCCGTGTAATTTCATAACACTCACATGAACTGGGGTGGGGGGGGGGTGGACAATCACCGACTAAGACTATCACTTCGAAGACGTCTATGAAATGCAAGCTGGAATCGGGACGAGGATGGGATTATATTAACTCATTCATCATGCTACAACCATTTTTTGTCAAGTTTATATATGTGCGCAATCTCAATTAATGACAGTGAATTTCATCATGCCGAAGAGAAGCCAGACTATTTGTGCTTCCTTTAAAACCCCGACTCGGTCTGGTTAGATTGATAATCGGAGATATACAAATGACCGCAACTTGATACTTAAAAAAAAACTACGGATCCATCCATTTCGGGGGTTTATTTTCATACGACCTGTATGCCTGACAGTGTTTCCCGCCTTCACTGAGACGCTTTTATGCTCATGTAAGCGTTAGGCGTAGGCTTAAAAGTGGCGTCACCCCGGCGTTCTGCAAAGTTGCGTCAACATAATTGGTGGATGTGTAAGTTCGCCCCAAACAGGACAAAACGCCACTCTTGGTAAGGGGCTACAAGAAGAAAACATTGAAGATGAAAATTACTCAGGGGAGCTGAAGGCAGGAATTGATGTTCCTCTTTAAACAGTCTAGATTGTAGGATGAAGGAAAACATGCACCAGGCAAGGAGTTCCGAGGAGATGAAGCTTGTTGAGCGGTACACAAAAATGAACGCTGTGCGTATTTGCGTCCCAGCAATGGGGGGTAACTGGTAGCTGGGCTCGATTTAATCAAACACTAAGATTCATCTAAATATGATTTGTTATGTTGCAAGTGTTGCCGTTGTATTGTGACATTTGAGATTGGTATACATCTTACGATCGATCTTTAGCTCTTTCTGAAATCCACCCCAGCTTGGACATCCCAATTGTAGGATTATACATGACAGAACTCTTTAAAAAAAAAAGTGAATTTATTTTATTATGAAACTAAACCGAACACATTACGAATCCTGGAATCCACAATGTTCTTCACAATCGATGTGACATGTTTTGTAACTAACTTTCCTCTTTTCTTAAAAGCGTTCTGTCAGGCTGCAAATTATTCCATGTGCAAGCTATAAACAAAAGCATTTAGCAACAGCCCTAAAGACAAACCAACTCTTTGGCAACAACAGAACACGACCAAAAACAAAAACAAAACCAACCCCTTTCCTCAAGAAAATTACTAATTCCAAAAATTGTATTTCCTCAAACAAACATAGGATCTGGGCCAATTTCATACGGAAATAGTAAAGCACAACAAAATTATTATTAGAAGAAAGTTTATAGACAAAATTGAATGTCCCATGCATACCATCTGTAACTGGTCACTATCGCTTACCAGGAAATTATCAAGTAAATATTTCCTGCTTAAGCAGCTCTATAAAATTGGGCCGAGACGCCCTTGAGCCGGGTCGAATTTCAATAAGCTAATCAGAATTGTACAAACCAATTCTTTATAGCGCAATAGACCATGTGAGTGTCACGAGTACACGAACATGATTTTTGGGGGTCATCCGACTTGGGAAGCAAAACAATATGTCGCTCTTTATCGTGGCCAACGCTCGAGACTTGCGGGAGACAATGATGCGCGAAACTTGTGTCATTCTTGACGAATCACCATAGCAATTGCTGTGTTATACACGTGCAAAATTTGTCAAAAAGTTCTTTGTTCTCGTTTGTTTGTTTGTTCGTGTGTTTGTTTGTTTGTTGGGGTGTTTGTTTGTTTGTTGGGGTGTTTGTTTGTTTGTTTTTGTTTTTGTTTTGAGTTGTTTTGTTTTTGGTTGTTGGTGTTTTTTTTTTGAATTCGGTTACTTTTATACTAAAAGTGAACAATGCTGTTTGATATGCACAAGATAAAAGGCAGGGAACCAGTCACGATGACTGACAATGCAGTTTCGATGGTAGCAGATTTTAACAGATCAATGTATGTTCTTTAGAAACATGACCACTTGATGTTCTATTTCTGCTGCATTATGAACATACACTATATATATAAAACTTTTAATATTTTTGGATGTTTAATTCACAAAGCGAATTCACGTTGATTTTTTTTCATGTTCACTGAGTTCCACATTTCTGAAAGAGAATTCTACCGTCATAAGCTTCCAATAAGGTTAAATGTTGCCCCAATGTTGTACCATAATTATATCTTTAATTGAGTCAATTTACCCTCGTCCCGGTCTACGGGGTTTAACCTTTCCCTACAGTCGTAATATCTGGAGGTTTCATCGCGGGTTTTCCATTAGTCGAATCACTTGCTTTTTTTAGACCCACTGCCCGTTGTGCTAAGAATTGTTGGATTAATTTTGCATTACTGCACGCAGCGTTGTACACTCTGTGAGTATAGTGCAGTCTCCGTAAGTGCATTATTCCGAGTCTGGTGAGAGACATTTTATAACCGAGTTCATTTTTATGTCTTTTTTATGTTCAAAGGTAGGGTCATAGATTGGTTTTGTCAACGTAATGCTGATTTATAGGTAAAATTATAAAGAAAGATACTATAAAGTCACTTCTGAAAGTTTCAGTTGAGTACAGTGTCTACTTGCTGAGAAAACAAGGAGACGGTGGGTTACCGACTGCATCTCTGGCCGCAGCATTCGCAAACGGACACCAACCCTCAGAAATTTGAAAACGATTCATGCATGAATCGTTTATCAGATTCAACAACTTTTGGGGTGAAAAAATATCCAAACCATATACCTTTAAAGGGAATTATTTCCCAAAAATGTTTATACTATCATCAACAGCTGCAGTTTTTTCGCAACAAGTCAGTTGTTATGGTCTTTATTTTTAGCGTAATTACCAATCTATAACCCTACTTGTAAGCTCACCACCGACTTTGTTTTAGTTTTACGATTAATTTTGTTTGTTGTATACATTACTTGACAACATTCAGATCTTTGTGAATCGACTTTTGACCTTCAAACTTACTATGGGTCTTTAAGGAGATGAAAATGACCTATGGTGTGTAATCTGGGCACCATAGAGGAGTACGGATTGCATCCAAGCTTTCTCCCGACCGGTCTTAAGAAGGATGCATTTTGAAGGATTGTGTTTGGAAGGGTTGTGAGTTTTTTTTTAATCCGGGTCACGCGGAGTTTGGGTCAGGCATGCTCGGTAACATAAGGCCGGGTTCGTAACCTTGGCTACAGGCCTCAAGGAGTTCAGGTCTCCAACCTTGGACCCCCTTCTCGGATGAGTTCTTGTACTTGAGGTTTATCAACGCCACTCAAGGTCACTCAAGGTGCACCCAAGGTACGCTCAATGTCACCCACGCTGATTTTCATGAGTGGCTGGTTGGGATGTGGGTTTGCATGCAGTCGCGGACAATGGTGATGCGCTGACCCGACACCTTTCTCGAGGAAAACTTAAACTTCTTCCGTCACACGTCTTCTCTTTTATTGTTTTTTGCGCACGATTGACTTGAAGATGGTCTGACCATCTGTGAGACAAGATCGTGACCTTTAAGACAACTTATAAGTACTCTACCGGGGTGCAGGTTTTTATTTCATATCCAGGTTGGACTGACACACCTCATGATGACAGTGCAGGCACTTTGCTCATTCCAGGCAAACCTGGGCTGTCTTTATCCGTTGTTCCAGTCTTTTTCTTTGATTTTTTGGTTTTGTTTGGTTGTTTTTGTCTTGTCCTTGTTGTTCCTGTGTTCTAAAGTTCACGCTGGGCAGTTGATTTGTTTTGCTGAAGAAAAAATGTTCTTAATTTTTAAAAGTTTTTGTATTGCTCTTTACTGCCTTTTGCAGATACACTCTGGTGTTTTCTCTTTAAGGCTGATGCTTTTACAGTTTCTATAGTGTACATATTTTGTATTTTCAATTGAAATGAGTAAAGTTAATAAATATAATAACAATAAGTTGCAGTCGAATAAAATAATGGCCTTGGAATAAAAGAATGAATAAAAGAATTTAATTGAATGCTTCGTTAAATTTCAAGTTACAGTTAGAGACTGTCGACTTTAAAAAGCTTTTCTAGTCATTCATGCAAACAACCAATTTATTTCACTCTTTGCAAGAAAAAATACCTCCGCTTTAAATTGAGGAACATAAGAACAAAAATAACTTTTAGCAAAATAAAGTGAAAATAAATTACGTAAACAACGATGTAAATGCTGGTACTTTGAAATCTGCGCCTTTGTGGGATTTCAAATGATATTAAATTCATCAATTCTAATTCCATACCTGCTTTATTTAAATAAGGCTAGATTTGCTAGCACCAACACAGTGTAGGGCCTACTTCCTGTCAAGTATCAATTCAACTCAAAAGGATTGGAATGGGATTTTATTTCAACATTTCGTTGTTGCCCCATCACCTCAAAAACAGAAACTGAAAGCCAAAGTTATTCAAGGAAGTCTAGGCCCTATACCAATTACCCCCGTACCCTTTCTAACAAAAACAACCTAAATCTAGGGATAGACCATGCAAGTCTCGCGCGTATTCGAACATTTTTGGGACCACTGTGGTCCCACGTACATTCCTTTAACGCGTGAAAGAAACAAACTCACGCGCTTTAACGAATCCCAATGTTCGATTACGCGCGAGACTTGCACAGTCTATTGGAAATTCATTTATTTCTTCAAATTCCCAGGTTTGGTCATCACCTTAAAAATATCAAAATGGTCACAGTGAAATTGGATTGAATAAAACCTTCTCATAGAAGTCATTTAAGTGGAATTTTCTTAAAGGTTTTTAAACTTTATATAAGGCTTTAAAACCTCATTTGGCCTTCATCGATTTATTAGTGTATTTATAGTCACCTCTCAATAAAACCCGTGTATTCGGAACCGAGGCTGGGATAAAACAGTCTGACCCATTTTGTATATTAGTGGAAATCGTTATTCGTGATTGATATAAACCACAGGGAACCAAAGAGATTGGAATTATAATGTACATTGGTCCTTTGGTTAAAGTTTACCATCTGTCTTTCCCTGCAAATAAAAAAAAAGTCATTACGCTTGTTAGAAAACACAACCTCTTCAATTTTAGTCCCAATAGTAAAAGACTCTTCAGTAAATGTGCAATCTGGCCTACAAAGCACAACGTAAATTAATTGGGGCCCCTTTTCAGCACGGATCGAGATTAAAACGAATCCAAACACGACTTTAATTGGATTTTCATCGGTGACACTTTCTACTTCTGATAATGTTTAAGCTATCAGTCAACAACAAACTATCTTAAAGACGTGTCAAACAACCTCGGTCATAATCCAACGGGTTGTTACGTAATAAATAATGGAGACATAATCATAAACCTATAAACGGTACATATTTTTTGAATTGTAGACTGGGCAGGGTTCGACAGCATAAGGCAAGCGTGGAGTTAATTCTCTAATAAAGAATGTGGGTGGACGTGTAATTGGTTTCATAAAACTTAATGAGAAATTTCAGCGGTAACACGATAGCACACTTTCTAACACGTCACAGTTAAATTTAACCACGATATAATTCACAGATCAAGTTAAACGAGAATATAGCACACAACAGAAGCAAGAACACTGCCTGTATTGCTAAAAAATTGTTTGATGTAACAGGATCTTGTGATTGTTGTTTAAAAAATTGTTTGGTGTAACAGGAATTTGTGATTGTTGTTTAATCAAACCAAGCATACAGTCTTTGTTTATTTAGATCAACCACTCATACACAAATCAATAGTTTTCATATTTTGTTGACCATGTTATTTTCGGGTGAAGTTGTCTTGTAATATGGAATTTGTAAATAAATAGAGTGCATTAACATGGGAGAGTTTAACATAACATTGAACTCGGTAAAAACATAAATAAAATGTGTGGTCCCCCACTCCCCACCCTCCCCCTCCGACCAAGTCAACGCTGCTGCCATTCCATCTGACGTTTATTTTATTTAAATTTCTCCGCGTGGAAGCATTTTTTTTTTTTACCAATAATAATTATTCTTAAAATAATGTGTTCCAATGCAATGCCATGATCAAAAATAATTCTTTCCCATTTGGTTTGGACCCTGGACGGTATATAGATGTTTTTAAAGATATCCTTATCAAGCATGTATGTATTTTTTTTTTCGTTTTGAAACAACATCGTCAATGTCAAAACTCGTTCAGAGAAAACAATTCTTTAAAAGAATATTTCGGCGAAAATCGGGTTGTGCATCTTTTTAAGGGAAAGACTATACGTGTTCTAAAACGTGGACGGTTGTGGGTTTGTATCACACCCTTCGGCAATTATGGGTTTCCCAGAAATATTTGGAAGGCAATTAACATACAACAACGCTCATGACTACATAATCAAATAAAATGTACATATAAAAGCAGCGTACTTTGAAAAGGAAAAAAAGTCAATCAAACATTGATATTATTTGTTCTAATTAAAATATTAATTTGTTGCTGAGTTAACTGCAATACCTAGATAAAATATCAGTATTGATTTATTTTAGTATATTGTATTAAAACAACAATGAACGTGTTAAATCTTGATCACCTCCTGAACTTGTTTTTTTCCCGTCGTATATTACACTATATAAGATTGGTAATGATACAAAAATAGTTTCATCAAATCTGAAAGCTTCCAGTACAAATATTCAAACATAGGGAAAGCTTGTGTAAAATGTTTGAGGAAACATTGTTTATATCCGGGCCCAACATGATACAGCTGCTTGCGCAAAAATAAACAGGACACCAGTCGCAAACGGATCAGTTGACTTTTGGTTGGTATCCTCTTCCTGATCGGTAGAATTATATTGATGCCTAAGCAAACCTATGAAATATGGTCATGTTCTTATTTGAAATTCCTGGCCGGGCAGTTTATATAAGCATTTTTTTTAAACATCCATTACTGTTTTTTGTGGCTTGGGGTTTGTTTTTTTAAGTATGTAAACAAAAATTCTCCTAAATATGAGTACCAGTAATAATTCTCGTGAAAATTTGAATCAAACTAAAAAAATTCGATAGTATACAGTCACTAGTTTCCCAACAGTGAGTAGAATAGGTTTTATTATTTTTTTTAATATTTATTAATATTCGGCGGGGGGCTCACAAAGAAATATGAAAATATTGATAACTAGAATTCTTCAAAGTATTTTCATCAGGAAAGATCAAAACATCAATCATATCACATTCCATAAATGATCTAATAGGGCGTGACGGACAATGTTCACGATGGATTAGTCAGCCTCTGACCACGTGCACGACCCCTGAGGATCGGATTAAACAACCGGAAAATCCTGACTCGGAGCATGGACAATTAATTAGAATCCTTTGTATTGTCATGATTCTGAGGTATGATACTACACAATTTCAATGATACCATACTAGTTTTTTTTTTAACAGTCATTATTTTGAGGTATGACACTTATTAAACTGATACAATAGACCCTAATATTAGATTATTTTCTGAAGACATTTAAAAACGGATAAAAAATATAAACAGATAAAAGTACTATATAGAAATTATGTTTACCGAGCGCAGTTTACAAAACTTTTTGTGAATCTGAAATAAAAATACATTAAAAGGGGAACAAAACTGGCTCCCCACTTTCCATGAAAGTACTTAATACTGTCTAAACTGTAAAGGTATTATACAGGATAGATAGTTCCCAATAGACGCCATCTTTACGGGCAAATTGCATTTTGGCTTGCAGGCGCGTTAAGCGCTCAAATTATTAACGCAGCCGCGCTGTTAACTAACTAATCCTGCAATGAGTTTTGTGAAATGTGCGCGTGCTGCACGCCGTTCTCACGCAAAACGCATGACTGTGTGTTCCAAATTGCCCGTAAAGATGGCCGACTTACGTCATATTGCAACCTATCTATTGGTAGAGCTGACAAAATGTCGCAGACGGTGTCCATGTTTTGTGTGATTGACCATACACATGAAATAATAAATCTGTGAAAATGTGGGCTTGAATCCTTTGTGTGATTCAGGATAAAGCAGTGAAAAACATACAATTTTCAGCATGTAAAAACATTTTGACTAAAGTTTGGTTGTAACAACCAAAATCAGCTGTTGCGTTTTTAAAGTTTTCAGATACTGTTTTTTTCGAATATGACTTCATTTCATTAAAAAAATGGATCTAGTATAAACTGCCTAATCAAATATGATTCAGACAAAAAATTTAACAATGATGTTTTTATCCGTACAATCCTATATAATGCCTTTGATTCAATCTCCACAGACATACAGAAATAAGGAGTCATAATCAAGAGTAGGCCCTTCTCTCTAAAAGAAATGCTAATCCATGAAAACGGCACCTTCATGGTGTTGACTTTTGAGCAAGTTGCAATATTATGCCCTTGAACTCAAATATCGAATTTAACCACATCAGCTGTTTAAGGAGATCACCCTCGTCCCCGGGGAGGAAATAACAGGGGACGGGTCATGTGCATGGGTGAAAGGTCACTTAAGGTCACACATGGGGAGGCAAATAGTTTGAGGAAATAATAATCATAAAGTGTGCAGTGGAGTTGGTAACGTGTACATAAATCAAGTGTATGACACGAAGCAAAGTACCCTTCCAAGTTCCAACTGATTGCTTTAAAGCTTAGTGATACTTAGTGTAAACAGTTTGTTTTTTCTCTGTGTCAGGTACCACAATTCAGCGAATCTCTTTCGAAAGAAAGTGATTGAATAATACCTACTTTAATTTTTTTTTTTTTAAGTAGATGCAGAAGGAAACTCAAACTTGCTCTCGTTGTAGTGTATACGTTTTCAAATAAAAGTGAGCAATTATTTCAGTCAAGAATCTTACTTCAAGCCTAGACAGTGTTCAGTGGCGTATCTACTGTAGGGGGATGAAGGAGCACGTGCCCCCCCCCCCCCAACACACACACTGGTGCCCCATTTGATTTTGAGATTGAAAACTACAAGAATAAAAACAAAGTTACATTTTATCACCTTTTATGTGATAATTTCAATGTTTTCAAACAGTACTGTTTTTACATCCACGCTAGATTATCTTGTAAAAAATAGTAATAATGGCATAATAAAAGCACTGAAAATGTCTTTTTTTTAATTGGCCAGAATTGCCCTCCGGTTGTAAAAGATGGTTCACCCCCCCCTTGTGCCCACCTGGCCAGTTTTATACCTAGTTTTGTCGCTGCTATAAGAAACAGCGACAAACTGCTACAACGCACAAAATGTTAATGTACGATTGTATTTCTATCTTCCTTTAGTGATCAATAAGGCCTATCACATCGGGAAAAAACTGCATTTTTCTTTTCCCAACTTTTTCTAGCTATTGCACAGTTGCCCAGCAAGAGCATTATCTTAGGTGTACCTGCATGCTTCCAATCTTATATCGCTAATATCACAGTGGCATAACTAAGAGGCAGCACGGGGCACGTGCCCCCCCCCCCCCCCATTGATGTCCGTGTCCCCGGCTGCTCCCCCCCCCCCCCCATTTGAAATCTGGACCTTCGAGGTTTAAAATTACCAGAGTAAAATGTTACATTTTACAAGCTTCAATGTCATAATTTCAATGTTTTAAAACTATTTCTCAATGTACACGCTGACAACGTACTTGCGTCAGATATGGCAAACCGAGAGCGCTGAATGGGGGAATGCAAACGGAAACTACAGATTTAATTGGCCAGACGTGCCCCCAAGAAAATCTGGTGCACCCTATTGTGTCCCCTAACTAAAACGTTACCTTTAGTTTCGTCGCTGACAACACATTGTATTGATCATTATATTGTCCTCAGCGCAATGAAATGTGGGCTGAGCATCGCACTGTTCTTAATGACGGAACGCACTCTTAGCGTTGTGATTCCTAACAGACAATAATTAGCGATCGTTAGCTAAATTCTGTGCATTCTTTCATACAGTAACCCTGACGATGTGCAGGTGACACCCTTTAAATGTCGCTGACCCTTCTTGTGATAACACACGCGTACTTGAAGATGTTTATAGATGTGCAGTGTTCATCTAAAGTGCTTTAAAGGTGCAACAGCGGAATATTTCAACGCTTGAAATTATTCTAGAACAGCAGTCAGATAACTACACAATAAAACCTCCGGGTCAGACTTGACCCCGGGTCCCAGGGGTCAAGCTGACCCGGAAAGTAGTTTTTAACTAGAATAAGATTTTAACTCGGATTCTGTGTCATTTTGACCCATTTCTTGGTCGTTATGACACAAATTCCAGGTCACACTGACCCAATTATTGGTCAATTCTCAATTCTGACCCAGAAGTTTTTTTTACTGTACACAGTGTTAAAGCAAAGGCTGCCAAAATGGTAACCAATGTTCGTTAACTGCCACTTAAAGTATTTAAGGTTGAGAACAGACTATCTTACATTTGCGCGATTTCACTTGATTGCACACTATCCTTACGAAGAGTACATTGAATACGACGATTTCAACATCTTTGTTTGCGCGATTTGACTTGGCAGACAGAGTACAACGCTGGTATTGCGTCAACAGACGAGTTGTTAAACGTGTCCTTTTTGCGCGCTTCCACTGTGTACACGATTGAGCAACTTTTGGTCATTATTGTCAACTACGATTTGTATCTCTTTTTCTCTTAATCTAAGGACCGCATGAATGATTTGCTGACGTCATTCTTTATAATACTCTTCATATGTTATGGATGAAAGGACAATGGACATCAACGAAGTGAACACTTTTCTTGCTGTGTCCATCTCATATTCGAAAGAAAGACTGATGATACTTCATGTGCACGGTACTTGGTTTGATAAATAAAACAGGGATTTAAATTCACGAATTGAATACAATAGATTGTTAAGGTTTGGTAAAACAATGCATTTTGGAAGAGTATATTTAGTAAGCCCGTGTAGTTATTGTCAAATGTGAATTTTGAAATTTTCCGGCCATAAATATAGCAAACATTTTCTACAAAAAAAGCTACGATTGTGTTGCTGACAGATATGCAAATGTATTTCTATTTCCATGGTCAGTCACCATGAAGGAAGAAAGAGTCTCTCTGTGACTTCCTGGACAATTATCTCGATACAGCTCATTGAAATTAATAGACTGGTGCTTAGTCCTTCGACTGGGCTATTGTGTCATCTGCGTAATGAACCATACAAACCAAGGTTGATATAACTATTGTAGAAATAACTCACACAACATGAGAACAATGGCTGGTTGAGTATTCAAAGTGGGGGCATTTAAAATTGACTCTTCCCCTTCTAACCGCGATTTGGTTAAACTTTTACTTAGGTGGGGTTATACAAGATAGCCGCGCTATACAGCCAGAAAAGACACGTGACTTTCTGTTATCCACCAATGTAATCAAAATAAGGCTGTAAGAGTCTGGTTGGTCCCCCTTTAATAAAAGAAGACTGCAGGCAATTATGATTATTAGTACACAATGAACATGACATAGATGAGAGAAGTCTAAGGGGGGAACCGAAACTTTCATCGTATCGCAAACCAACTACAAAAGCAAAACATCGTCAAAACAAACCCTAAGGAAACTATGTTTTCTTCGCCAATCTTTTTTCGTCGATGAAAAAGAAGCAAAACAAAGCCCCTTGGAAAATACACATCTCACTTATATTTAGTTGTCTATTTTTAGGGGGGGGGGGGGTTCTTCAAAGCAACGGTTTGTCTACCGACAGTCTCAGCGTGAAATGATAACACCTGGAACTGCTATAATTGTCTCGGCCCCTTAGGTCTTTAAGCTATATAGACTAATTGTACTATAGTATGAAATGCAACCGCCAACAAAATGTGAAAATTACATTTAACCTTGTATAAGGATGTGGGTTAAACCCTTCAGCACATGACCCAATGGACCAGTAACATCACATGGGATGTTATCTTAAATTGACACCTGGGCAAAAGAAATAAACAACTGACTGCACTTTTGAAATTCTATTTGCCTTAAAAATGTTCAGGAAGTGCGGCATCCAAAAAAATAATTCAAAGGGCGGCAGATATGACAGGAGATTTGCTCTCACATTTAGTTTAAGACAAAATTTATGCTAATTGATTTAAGAGCGAACAAAACACCTCGTGATAGGAAAAAAAAAATCTTCCTTCACTATAAAATTTAATAGACGTTTGCCTGTGGATTGTGTTTTCACAGAACTCTGGAAAGCACTGAGTATACAGTGCTTACACATCGGTGTAAGGGTGAACAAAATGATATGGCATTTCAATTCTCGCCCACCGTGGTATGCAAACATATTAACCTACTTGTTGATGATGATTTTGTCTCGCGTTGTACTTTGTAATAAAACGTAATTCATAAAGAGAGCCACCGACATGAGGCATTATTATTGATTGCTGTCAGGGGGGATACCAGAAGGGAAATAGGACAACGATTCCACCCAAATGTAACAACTCTGTATTTATCTCCCCCCCCCCCCCCGCACATTTACCTCTACACCATTCAGGCTCCGCCCTTGTTGGGTTAGCAGAGATTCACCGCCCTATAAATTTTGTTTACAAAAGGAATGTCCTTGTTAATTCCATGGCATTTCTGGCAGGCGAGATTCACCACCCTATAGATAATGTAAACTCTGTTTACAAAAGAGTAACCTTGATCATTCCATGGCCTTTTTGGCAGGCGAGACACTACACTATATGTGAAACTTTACAAGTTTTGAGATGTGCCTCTCTCTCTCTTAATATTAAAAGTTGATAACAAATCGTACAGTGCAACATCCATGAAATATAATTGTTTTATTTTTTCTTCCATTTAGTGTGTATAAATTGTGCCTGCAGGACGTCCAGGCTCTGTTGCTGTAAACATGTGATGCCAAAGGTTACATGATTTATAGTTCCGGCACTTGTTGGGATAAAGTGGAAGTTGGAACTTACCCAATGTGTGGACAGCGGAAACGTAACTCCAATTGTACCTGACGACGATGTCCACCATGGCCTGGGCCTGAAGAGTATCAGACGGGCATACTCTGATGAAATACTCGTATAGTGTCTTGTCGCTTAAATCCTTACTGGTAGCCGAATAGGCCACTTGAGGAATGCTGAATAACTGTAAAAGATTCTGAACTTGTATCGCTACAGAACTCGATCCGGGTCCTATGACACCGACTATGGGTTTACGGGTGGATAAAGGGGTTCCAACACCACCTGGGAGGCACCGGTTTAAACCCCCCGGTGCGAAGGAAGAGGAGTCCCCGCCCGTGACGTCCCGGCTGCGCGCTGCTCCGATGTTATCACTTACGAACTCCAGGCTCTGTTCCAAAGCAACAGATGAGTACCAGCAGGAATCTCTGATTTCAAAGCCAATGGTGACATTAGGGAGGATGGAGGGATCCTTATTGATTTCCGCCAGGGTTTTCATCATCACCTCAACCCGTTGGATCCCGTACTGCTCCCGGATGTCCCCGCAAGTCCGATCCGTCGCTTGGCTCCCGCTCGGGGCCTTGTGGACGGAGAAGAGAGCACCGAGAATCACGTCGCCGTCCAGCCGGATGACTTTACGGTTGCGCACGGTCGCTGAGACGGCATTAACGCTGCTAATGAGGACGATTACCCACAAAAAGAGGAGGCACAACCCTCTCCAATCCGAGGCACGTATGCCAGTCATCTCTGCTAGTCCACGGGTCTTGGCTGGTCTACCACCACCCTTCAGCGGCACCACCACAACATATGAGGTTAAAGGCTCCCTCCCAATTCGTTGATCGGCCGTGTACCCTTGCGCAGGTCCGGTAAATCCATGGTGATGGTAGAAAGGACCGTGATGACTCTGCCACGTGCGACCACATAAATGATCGTCAGTCAACCTGGCCATGGTCTCCATCTCGGAGCAGGCCTACGCTCCAGTAACCTTCGCCTCCGATAAATCCACCTCTCCGGGGGGCCCAGCAGGG
This sequence comes from Pisaster brevispinus, assembly GCA_023634235.1. Classification (NCBI taxonomy): domain Eukaryota; kingdom Metazoa; phylum Echinodermata; class Asteroidea; order Forcipulatida; family Asteriidae; genus Pisaster; species Pisaster brevispinus. Next base: position 10,911,367 of record JAMKCF010000007.1, read on the forward strand.
TTGTGGGAGCTCACGCGATTACACCATGCTTGAATAATTAAGAGGAATGTTTTTCCAAGAGGGCCCAGCCACGCGACAGCGCTCTTGAATGTAGCGGCATTGCCACCATGCAAGGTCTCGTGACGTGGAGTGGTTCGAGTTTGATTGACTTCAACACAAATCTCATCTATACCCGATGAACAATAAAACACTACATGTATATGGACGACTATCACATCCAACTCTGAAAATCCCACTGACCGTCCACAGTGACTTCCTAAAGCGACGCGTTTACTTTCCAAGGGCCGACGCTCATGCGCAATAATACTTCCTCATGACGTCACCTCATTATTAGTAAAAGATAATAATTAGCGTTGCTACGTGAAATCCTTTCTCCATGTTGTTGCCAGGTGCATTGTGTCAGCACACAAATTTATTTAAGTGTGTACATATTTCCTTTCTCGTTTGGCTCCCCTGTCAGTGGCATTTCTTTTTTCATAAGTTGTATCATTTCATCCAGCCTCACTGCATCCACACGGTGGACAAACTGCGGATATTTCCCGGTCGACGAGAAGACGCGTGGTGTGGTAGTTTCAGTTTCAGCAAATAATCTCTCATGAAACTCCTCACAACCTGTAAGGATCTAAGGAAAAAAAATAAGCTGAATTAACACCACAAGCAGAACAGTGGAGAAATGTAGGCTGTCAAGAATAAATACTGCATATAGTGTAAAATTAGTTGGATATAAACTCTCAACACTCCCGGGACAAAATAATTTACCAAGATCCAGGTCCCGTGGGGTCTGACTGAGACCCGGAAAGTGTGTCAAAATGACCCAGAAATTGGATAAACTGACGGAGAATTCGAGTTAAAAATCCCATTTTTAACCACTTTCCCGCGGGTCAGCCTGACCCAGAAAGGGCTCAGGTCCCCTGGGACCCGGAATCTGGGATGAATCTGACCCGGGTAGTTTTTAGAGTGTAAATACTGGTGTGTCGTTTACAACAATGTATATCAATGTGGTATCCCTTTCTGGCTATGCAGTATTATTCGGTTGTAAACAAACTGCTGAGCTAACCAACAGCTTCAATGAAATTTGGGCCATGTTAGAATCTGGGTTTCGATTGGACAGTGGCTTTAAAAAAAAGTCACTCCGTGCATGACGACTTTACTCTTTGAAGATGGCCAGTTATGGATTCCTAATTTGTCAAAGGAACTCACATTAAATTTATAAGTATGTATTTAAACTAAAACTTGTTGGATTATGCTAAATGTCAATTGGAAGGCTGAAACGAATTCCAAAACGCAGGATGAAACAAAGTGCACGTTCTATGTTCCTGATTTTCTTAGTTGAAACTTCCAGCTAACACTACTTTTTGTGAATTATCTTATTATCTGTGGGCAAAGTCGTACTATTTGCGGCAAATGTGAAATACCATGTTAACCATGGAATACCTTGCCATGACAAGCATTGCACATTTTGCGTTCATCCAGACCATAATATGACGGGTAAAGATCTGATGAAGATTAGCCTACCCTCACCAAATGAGGGCGTTATGCACGATCGTATGGTGAATGATTATTGATTAATGAAAGAGCTCGGCAAATATGATTTTCAAGCATTGTAGGGGATTGCATTGTATTAAATAATAATAATAATAAAATAAAAAATGCAAACGTCAACCAGTTTGAGCTCTCCCCTCCTTACAACTTAAAATCGTCAAATGTCCATATTCCTAAACTACACGTCCCCATAAGTTGATTGTTCTGATTGATTTTGTAATTAAAAACAAATGAGTTGGAATTACTCAACCAGCTCAGGATATTTGTTACCAGAGCAGTGCATGTTTGGCATTTGAGCAAGTCTGTACAGCACCGTGCCACTAAAAGCAACTCGAAACATCATGTTAATTGATTTTAATGAAATTATAATGGGCATTTTTAATTGCTTGACGAAGCGTTGGATACATGTATAGGGGCTGGCTTTAATGGAGAAAATGTCTAGCAGGAGATTTGACCGTTTGCCTTTTGCCAAAGACCCCTGTAATTGCAGCAGCAGAAGATGATTGCTGACGAAAGCAACTTTCGTCACACCGAAATGACTTGTGTCAGACTATTTTTCGCTTCAAGCTCACTGCAAACATTTTTATAGTGTGGACCTAAATAATTATGCAATCAAAATAAATATTTCTGAAGATTGTAAGTGGAACCGGAGATCTCAACCGTCTGTGTTTACATTGGAAGCAGCGTATTGAGACCAAGTGACAAGCCTGTGGCAAAATGGCGACTCCCATCGATTATGTTCTACGTTTTTCATTGGTTGATCTAACGTGATTTTTGGATAGCATATTCTTCCATTACATAATAATTATGTGTCATGTGATATCATTTTGCCACACGCGCATAAAAAAACACGGCATAATAAAAATAGCCTCAACAAGTGGTCTCACAACTGAGTTGCTCCTATTGACTAGTCGGCTCGATGTTTTTCACAGCGGTGTGTAACTAAGGGGGGGCAACCCACATTTATGTCCGTGCCTCTAAAATTGACCTGGAACCCGGGTCACAGGGGGACTGACCTATTTACAGGTCAGACTGACCCGGAATTGTTTTTGAAACATTGAATTTTAACTGGGTCTGCGACATTTTTACCCTTTCCTGGGTCATTTACTCATTTTGACACAGATTTTGGATCAGGCTGACCTAGAATTTGACCATGCCTCACGAGATCCGCATCCGGGCCAATTCTGACCCCAACGTTATAACAGTGGGCCCGCCCTCTCCCGTTTAAAGAATGTACATTTGATATTAAAAGCTACCACAATAAAAGTTAAAATTTTAAATAGTTTTTTGTAGTAATTTCAAATGTTTAAAAAAAAAAATTCTTGAACGAAGACAATATTTGGTTTTACCTCCACGTCAAATTAGGTCTATCTTATGAAAATGAGGCCTAGTAAAGGACACAACAAGAGAGCTGAAAGGGGGGGGGGCTTGTTTATTAAGACAAAATAATTCAAACGGAGACTACATTGGTCAGAAGTCCCCATCACACCCCGAAGAAAATGGTGCACCCCCAAAATCTTACGCTAGTTTTGCCATTGGTTTTCTAGCTTCTGTTTCTCAGAGCTAACAGGCGTCGGAAGAGCGACTTCGGCTATACGGCTAAGGCAGTTTGCTATAGCAACAACATTTACGAATGTGTATTTCCAGCCATCTGGCCATAGCCACAGCCGAAGCTGTCAATTAAGATCCGTCCTTAGAGATTATGATAAGCTAATGAGTACTTCTCGAATGCAAATCACAATTATTACAAAACTGTTTTGATCGTATATTAATCGTTACATTTATGCGAATTGGCGGCTACTGCTACGGCTACGACTGGCTCGCCGAACCATCATGCGTGGACATATTATAGGATATCCTAGCCAACACCCTTAGCAACAGTCGTAGCTGTAGCCGTAGCCTAAAGGCTTCACCAATATTACAAAATAAAGTCAATTTTAAGCCAGCCACGACACTGTTTTATCAAGCTACCCCAAAACTGACCTGGCGAGGTTTGCAGTAGCACTATTGGTTCTGAAAAGAACTGCTGGTTGACAACTCAACGTTTCGATCAGTATGCTCTGACCGTCTTCAGGAGGAAGAAAACTGACTGACGTTAGATATGTATAAATATTTCTGGACATTATGAAATGAGCCGTCCACTTATCACAATGTCTCTCACATCATATTTGGGAATGCAAATACCACACATTGAATATCACAACATTGATTGTAAATGATTCCTGAGGAGCCAAGTACATAGCGTTATTTGTAAAGCTAGCCCCACCCCTATTATATTTTGACAGTTCATTATGCATGTTGCTGCACGCATGGCCTTATTCCAGGGCTCAATATTATTACCGGTACGCATGTTCGCCCGATGTTATAGGTTTTTTAAAATTATATTGTAAATAATATTAATTTATGTAATTCTTGCACAATATGCCTGGAGGCGTTGACACGTCTACGTCATGCTGCCAGTGCAGTATAATTCCATTTGCAGACATTAACTTGTCATTATACCGTAAATTGCGCTTGGTTTCGCCTGTCGATTAGTGAAGGAACAACGCGTTGAGGCACAAAAGAAACCAATAAGAAGTTCACCGGGGAAAGGGACGATGGTGGGACTGTGCGACGCGTTTTACGGCCGAGTTAAGCCAATCAAAGCCCCGGCTCGTGTCGGTGTCGGGGAAGTCTGTGTACGGGGATTAAACCGCGGAGTGATGTGTCGCTTGCTTGGAATCGAAATCCACGGCCAAAAAAAAATGTACATTGCATAAAGATGAAATTATATCGATCTTGCTGTGTGTACTCAAGTCGAGTGTGATGAGATTTGGACAATAACATGACTGTTTTTAACATCAAGAAAAGTACAGTACCCGGGGTAAAGTGGCTGGCACAGACTTCGTGAACAGATACTTCTAAGTGTTAGGGTGTGAATGTGCATTGGTTTGGATTACATTGGTTTAAAATTAAAATTGAATTTGACCAATTGGGTTACGTTTTATGGGCACGTTGAGACTGGATATCTAAATGTTTTCAGAACATTAGAACATTATCACAGTAAAGCCATTACATCCTCCCATTTGAACTAAAAAGTGATACTCAAACCGAGGTTGGAATCATATGAATTCTTGAATGAGATTGCATATTCGTAAAATGGTTACAGATCAAAAGGTGAGTATTTAGCGGGGTACATGTTATAAGTAATATTTCAGACTTCATTCCAGTCAGTCGTACCTTGTATTCCCCGTGTTGTGAAGCGGCAAGCACCGTCGACCTGTTAAATGTCTTTAAATATTGAACACGCCAGTTTAATGAGCCCTTGGATGTACACAATGTCCAGTATTAACAAGCTCCACCACTCAAAAATATTAACTATGATCAGTGCTGATATAATCACCACAAGTCATCAAATGAAACGTGCAGTTTGAAGGAGTAACGGGCAAGGTGCGTTAATACACGACTTCTTTCACCTGTCACTAGCCCGCAGTATCGATCCGACTCTCTCACACCCATGACAATAACTCATCAAGTGCCATTCAGGACTCCGTTTTGGAATCAATACCTGCTCTTTTAAGTTCCCATCTACATTGTACTGGTAATTGCCGGCGGGGAGTGTCAAGCGATTGCACTTTTTGGGAGAATCCTTGTTGAATGCGTGTGGCTACATACAGGAAATTCCCAATGTGGTTCCTGTAAGTTCCCCCTAAAAAAGTGTAAAAATGTGCTTTACGTTACACACTATCATCCCTGTTCCATTTCCCCCCTTTTTTAAATACCCAAATCGGTACAATTTTTGGTGAAACAAATTTTCGGTGAAAATTTAAATAATTTTTAGCAACCAAATCAACCAAATCAACCAAACTAAGGCCACTCGAGGATTTTTGTGATGCACTCTGAAGTCCCGGGTCAGAACTAACCCGGGTTCTGTGTCCCAGCGGACCTGACCCATCTCTGAGTCAGACTGACCCGGGAAATGGTAGCATAATGGGATGTTAACGCATATTCTGCGTCATTTTGGCCTATTTATGGGCCATTCTGACACATATTCCGGGTCATACTGAACCCAAAATGGTTCAGACCACACGGGACCCGGAATCCAGGTCAACTCTGACTCGTGAGTTTTAAGTGAGTAAGAAAAAAAAACAAGGGGTGGCCAAGATTACTGGAAAGGTTCTGTTCTTATTTGGGCCCGGATTTGCATCAGGTCGAAATTCTTCGAGGGTGCATTTTATAATTTACTGTAAACTCACGTAGTACCGTACACACAGATGAGTAATATTACATGTACAAATTTAAAGGGACCAATTAAGTGAAATTAAATGACATCTGGTGAAAAACGCTTTCATCTGGTGGCCCTTTTTTTCTTTCTCCCTCTCTCAGTCTCTTTTTTTCTTTCTTTTTTCCTCTTGCTTAGCTTTTGTTTTGTTTGTTTGCATGTTGGGGGTGTTGGTTTGTTTGTTTGTTTGTTTGTTTGTTTTTATTTGTTGGTGTGTTTGTTCGGGTTTTTTTTATTGTAAGTAAAAATACATTTCCCCACTTAAACTCTGAAATTGGGCCCTGAGGTCACCAAGGCGATACAGTCCCCTCGTCAAAAGCATATGACGCGCAGCTCCCTTTATACAAGGCTTTTTGTACATTAAAAATTAACATCCATGTATAATTTCTAACTTAATTTCTCTTTTGATTTCATCGACATCTTCAGGAGCAATCCGAAGATTTGGTTTCATTTTGGCGCCTCGAGGCATTAGTTGTAGAAAGATAATATCACGATTACTCGATATCTGCAATCATGCATTATTGGCGAGGTCAACGCAAGATTTACTCTCCTTTTTTATAATGCTAAAATTCCCTTAATAACGTCTCGATATATAAGCCCAAATCTAAAGAAATTGTCATTGTGCGTAATCGCTTTCATCTTAAATATATATATCTCATATATCCAATGAAATCGTCTTCTATCACAATTCACAGTGCTCGATACATCTCTGTAGAGCTATAACATGTTATATATCTCATATATACATAATTATAGTAGGGGAGATGGCCTTAGCTTTCAATCCAAACCGGACCTTCGTCAGAGGCATAAACAAGAACATACACAAACATATCCATTTATAGCAAAAAGAGGAGCAAAGGGTTAAGGGAGAGTATCCAGAAGAAAGCGAGAAAATATAGCCAATTAGAGTTATAAATTTACAAACAATGGGGTGGCTAAGAACCCAAAACGTAGTGAGAACAAAGGAGGGTCAGTGTCTCTGAACACGTGGAGTATGCAATAATACCATTGAAATAAAAGCGGAAGGACGCAGGAAAAGAACGGTCAAAGATCAGAATAAAAGGTTTCAAGTTGATTTTTCTTTTTTTAAACTTATTTTTAGTTGTCAAGAGCAGTTTAGACGGGTTTTTTTTTTAAATATGACCTGAGAAAATAGAATTGGCTGTTGCAAACTGCTTAACAACCAAAAGGACCTATGGTATAAATGCAAACAATATTAATGGCCTGACGTGTTGACCCTAGTAGAGTCTGTCTAGAATTGGCTAAAATCTAACCTAAATGGCTGAAAATGTTGTGATAGTAAGTTATGTTATGTGTTAGGAGTAAGGGATTGGAAAAGGGGGTTCTCCGTAGGACGAAAACTTCAAGAGAATCCACAAACACCAAGTCAAAGTCGTCTCTTCACATCTTTCCAAATGTATACTTTCTTTACTTTTAGCAGAAGCAATATCTCTCCAAATCAGTCAGTCATTCAATTTTTCCTATAGTTTACTTCTTCACTATTTTTCCCATGAGTCTTTTTCTAATACTCAACATTGTTAAAGTCATCTAGATCTGGAGGGCCCTTCTAGTTTTTCGAATAAGGCCGCGTTCGCGACTGCGGCTATGGCTTGATTGTCACGTCAGCAAGCGTTGAACATTGATCTCTATTATTTAATCGAGATCAATGGCGTTGGAGCATATGATGACCATAGCAACACCCTTCAGCCGTTTTTGTAGCCGCAGTCTGAGGCCGTGTCTGAATTAGCGGCTACAGTTACGGACATACGGCTTGATCGCGTCGTCAGTACATGCACTGAAGTATACATGTCGTCTTTAGCAGCAGTCGTAGCTGCAGCCGTAGCCACCAACTCGAATACGGCCTGACCAAAATAAGGCTGACAGGGGCCGAATAGCCTGACCCCTTGTGGTACACACGCGAAGGGAGCATGACAACGGTTTGAACGTAGTCAAAAGCCCATTTCCAATTAAGGTTGCTCCGGGCTCCAGTAGCCCAGACTCTCCGGAAAACGGGTGACCGACTTATGTTAAAATTATACTTCGCTATTATCTCACAATGCATGCATCTGTAACTTTATTTTGAATGAAAGTTTGAAGTCTATATTTTTGTAAAATAATTGTTTGAAAACTATAGATACGGAATGAAATTACTTAATCCAGGTTGTTAGTGCTAGGGCCCTCCTAAGTAAGGTTGGATTCTATTTTCATAAATGCTATATTACAGGTAAATTACGCGGATTTGTTTGACTAAAAAATGGCCAAATCTGTCGATGGGTTGTTTCATAAATCTACACTGATCAAGTCACTAGTGTCAAGAGAAAACAAGATTGCCAAACTACAATTTTCAAAATGGAGAGTGGGGAGACTCAATGATTTTAACAACTTCAAGTCCAACATTTAAGCTTACTTGAAGATGATAAGGTGATGAAAGTGTCCCGATCTTCCTCCAATCAGTCTAAACATAGAGCTCGTTGTTTATTAATTCTTGTGGGATATTTATGCTGTACATGTCAGTGATTCGTTCCAGTCAGCAGTTTTGTTTAAGTCATTCAGAACAGGATTTTAAGATATGTTTACATTATCTAATTGCTCAACGATCCAGACAATAATATTTTGATTTCTGGTTCACTTAGCAGGCAGCTTTGTTTATAGGATTCCTCGGGCTTGCGAGCTGCAGTGTTTAAGTTCACTTACAATTTTGAGACATCCTTTGGTTTCGTCAATATATAACAATAATTAAAACACGTGTACCGGCCAAAATAACGGCTTCACAACACCTGTGAAAAATGGCACGTGTAATATTATTTGCTTTTGATGTCTTATTCGGATATAGTCTTTAGAGGTATTGTACAGGATTGGTAAGGATAAATAAACATTGTTTCATTTAAGTCTGAAAACTTACTGATTATGAAGCTCACACTAGAACCATTTTTCCTGTGATATATTTCTCTCTGAAATGAAGTCATAATTGAGAAAACTGTTCCTGAAAATCTTCTCTCTTTTTTTAACCGCAACAGCTGATTTCGGTTGTTACAACCAAAGATTGTGTTTACTAGCTGAAAATTTAGCATTTTTCCCCCACAATTTTATCCTGATCGCACAACAGATTAAAGTTACCCAAATTTTCACAGGTTTGTTATTTTGTTGATCACACAAAAGCTGACCACTGTCTGCGACCATTTTGTCAGCTCTACCAATCCCGTATAATGCCTTTAAGATGTTAGTTCAAAAAGACCTCTTTCACATACACAGTATGATATCCTTTCTCTCTGTTAACCGAGCCGAGTAAACCTTGCATTGCTTTATGCTTAAACTAATTACCTCAGCATTTTAATGTGGACCCCCCCCCCCATAACAGGATTCCATCTATAAATGTACGTGAGTAGAACACTTTGAAGGCAACCCTCGGACACCTCCTACCTCGCCCTAAATAAAAATCAATATAAAAGATGCATTTTCATTTGAAATTACTTTTAAGAATGATGTTACGGTATGGAAGCTGTATTTAAATAATCAAATTATCTGCTATTTTATCTGTGAAAATGTGTCAGGGTTACGTGGAGTGTGCAAGTGTGGGAGAACGCTGATAACATTTATTAATCTCTAATTCCGAAATTCTATGGTATTAATGGGTCGATGACAAGCAATCCTGATCAGTAAGGTATTCTTGACTTCGATTCCGGGTCAAGCTGACCCACGAGATATTGGTCCAGCTTACCCCGCTCCAGGTCAAGTCTGACCATGGCGTTTTAAGAGTGATACCAGTGATACTATACTCTCAGAACTCGCTGAAGGTGAGTTTTAGCGATTCAAATTGTTTGACATAATTTGTATTTAGTTTTAATCAACGGGGGAATTTCAGACGAACTAGTTTCGCAGGATGCTTACCACCGTTACCATCTTCATAACAAGCATAAGCAGACTGATAGAAGTTACACATTTCTCAGGGTAATTAACAAAGTACAACCCTACCGTTAAGAGTTATTTTGTTTAAAAACAATTGTGGCCTGGAAATATCAGGAATATCAGGAATATCAGGAATATCAGAAATATCAGAAATATCAAGAAATGTACTCTGTCAAGATATCGTGAGAAAAGTGTGTATCGTAAATTTCTGGAATAGAGTACAATTATTCCAATTCTCTACAGTTTAAAGACAAAGTACAGGACTAGTCATTTTGTTGGGGGGGATGATCAGTTTCAATGTGCAAGCTCGCCAGCACCATACCAGATAAGTATTTCCGCCTTGAGTACTGTTACAGTTTACTAATTGTAGACGCCACAAAACAGAGTTGCTTATTTCGATTGCCTCGATCGATCCCGCGAAACGAACGTGCACAAAATCCGTAGCATTCTCTTTTCCGTTTCCATCTCACAAAAAGTGATGACTGATTATTGATGACGTTTTCTTAGGTTGTCTGATTTATTTATTTGTTTATTTATTTATTTTTATGCAATTTCGCCCCAAAGAAGGCTAAAAGCAACTCTTTGTGAGGGGCTACTAGAAAATATTTAAGGTGAAAATAACTCAGGAGGGCTGAAGGTAGGAATTGATGTTCCTCTTAAAACTGTCTAGAGTGTTGTATGGAAGGTAACATGCACCAGGCAAGGAGTTCAAAATAAAGCTGTTGAAATGGCACTTTGTTCCACATCTCATAAAAGCAAGAGTGTACGGGTGGAAAGATGCAGGAAGCCTGGGTGCACGCGCACGCTCTTAGTGGAGGCTAAAAGGTGAAGTATTCTTCCAAAAAGCAAATTGAAGTGATCTAAAAATGATATTCTATGTCCTTCTCCCATGAGATTTTTTCCAGCCGAAAGATTTCCCCTGGCGATTGGTGCAGGCACCAACTTCCCTTGAATACTAATTGATGATTTTTAAACAAGGTTTCTACCAATTCTTTAAGTACCTTGCAGTCTTCTCGAAACATAAAATAAGATCATTATAATGCGCAGTGCATTTTTTTTTTTTTCAAATAAGGCTGGGACCAATTCAGTGAGTACACCACACAGTCTTTTCTTAACATATAAGATTCTTTATGCACAACGCGTCCATTAGAAATGCCCATTATGCATAACACAAGATAACATCTATTTCGACGCATTATGAATGCACTCCAGGCAATTCCATTGGTGTTCCTTAGAGACGAATTTGAGGAGGGAAAAAATGAGCAGGATGTCTTTCCAGCGCACTTCTTGCTTCAAGCTTTACAAACAGATTAAACTATTTCTAAAGAAAGTGGGCTTATATCGTATAACAATGAGAATAATATAACAATATGGTATATTTGAATATCATTACTTAATTTAATATGACAGGAGTGCATCATAATAAATTCAATATGAGTGCTCGGTATATAAATAAATTAATAAAATAAAACAAAGCCGCATTCTATACAGGTTAACCATTTATTTCGCTTAGATGTGTGATATAAAATCAAATTCCAATCCATCAAGTTTTAAGTTCATTTCCGCCTGGGAATGAATACTTAAACAGAAAATGCCCCCATATTGGTTTGCTCCGTTTCCATTCCACATTATTTTTATTTTGTTACTTATTTTTTGTTTTCATTCATTATTTTTCTCAATCAGTTCTTGATTGTGTTTGATTTAAATAATTTTTCTATTATTCTCCTTTTTTGTTTTTACCAATGTGGAAATAAATGTTGAGTTGAATTGAATTGAAAAAAAAATTGAATTGAACAGACGGCTGGGATTCGAACCTAGAATTTTTGTTTGTTTAATGAATTACATAGACGGTACTTTTCAACTTGACGCTCGTCAACAAATGTGGGTTAAAAATGCAAGTCAGATTTGCACCTTGATATGAGATAACATTTCGAACGTGACAAGTTAAAGGGGTTGATGTCTTCAAATCTCTTCAAATTTTGCTGTTTGGAAATGCTCCTTATCCTTTTCAAGAGTTGTTCACGCACAAAAATACCTACAGTGAGTAGTGATTGCCTCTGGAAGTACAACCAGCGGAACATAAAGGCAACCATTTTGTGAGTCAAAAATTTGATTCTACAAAATAGCAGACCGTGTAACAGTTCTGTCCTGACATTAAGCAAAAACCACACAATTCCAGGGATATTTTTGTGAATCATTATATTATACTTTAAAAATATATTTCCAACCATATTCGTACGCCTTTTATAGCACAAAGCGCCAAATCCCAATGCACTTTTAAATTACATTTCCAACCATATTCCTTTCAAGACAAACTCTTTTTACAGCACAAAGCGCCCGATGCGAATGCAAGGTGCCCCTTTAAACAGGCAAATAGATGACATGCCCGCGTCGACAAGCTTGTAAGTCACAAAATCAAGATTTGACCTCCCAAATAACCTTTAGAGATAAAAACCCACTTAGTATTTTTTTAGACTAAAATGTAGGACAAAGTTCAATAGCCCTACATTTAAACCGATAAGTCATTAATAAATGTTTTAATGATAAGCAATAAATAAAATTATGTTGGGCCTATAGTGAAAAAAATTACTCATTGAAAACTAGAGGATGGGGACGACGAGTAACTCTTCTAAAAACAAAGATTTATTATCGGGGTAAACACTCCGGTGTTAAATTAATTCTCTTTGGTGTAACAACACCGGCACGGTGTTAATTTCACCAACGATATCGTAATGGGGAAACTAACACCATGTCGGTGTTGTCACATATAGGTACATGAAAGAATCAATTTAACACTCTACATGCAGTGAACCATAAAGAGAAACTGTCAGTGCCTTTCTCGAAGAAAAAAATTGAACTAAATATCTCACTTAGTGCTTAACTCGACCCGGAATCGTGACAATGTAAAATTGAGTGGTCGGACCTTAAAACTGTTATAGGAAATTGGGTCTAGTTTCGTTTTAATTGTGTACGACACGTCTGCCTGTTAAGATTTGAACAAATAACCCATTTAAACAACGAGATGCTGTCAACAGAAGATATTTGAATGGAAACACGTTAACGATTGTAAGTATTATGTATTATTTTATTTTATCTTAATTTTTATCTTTATGTTATTGTATTTCTATTAAAACAAAGCTGGTAATGTTACCAAAGTCTGTCGATGGTTAACTTTACTCGCCTAAAATATTTTGAGATTTTAGACAATTATATTTGAGTTCAATCTTTTCTCGCTTACCTGGCAGACTGAGAGAAAGTGGCATGTGTGATAGCAAAAATACAATCAAAATTGTTGATCAAAATAAGCAGATTGAAATAACATCTATTGCTAAGCATCTACATTTAGTTTTTTGGGTTTGTTTGTTTCTCTCTCCCCATCTCTCTCTCTCTCTCCCTTCCCCTCCCCCTCCATCTCTCTCTCTCTCTTTCTCTCTCTCTCTCTCTTTCTTTTCTGTATTTTCTCTCTCTCTCTCTCTCTCTCTTTCACAGAAATACACCATTAAGTTCAAAAACGTAATCTTCGCTGAGAATAAAAAATCAACTTAATCCACATGGTTTTTAAAATGTCATTAGTTCAAACACTGTATAACAAAGAAAACGTAATTAAAAGCACACTCACCGCCGTCCTGTTTTTCGTCAAAGCGCATTCAAAATTAAAACACCTCTGCAGTATAATACATTATTAGTACTACATTACGAAGATAAATCGTTCGATTCCTGGTGAGTGTCGTGACTGGGAAAATGCCGATAGGCTGTGGTATCTTTGTAGATCCTGCTACTGTAGTTTCAACCAAGAAGAGTTTGGCCAAGTAATAACGGGTCCGTCTTGCCTGAGCGGAATCACCTAGCATTATAAGCTTTACATGCTCACAGCCTCTCCGAGTGAGTCCAGTGAAGAAGGAGAAAAAAACTTCCTTTAACTCAATCTTAGGCTTGCTTCCAGCGCATGCGCCGTCGTCAGCCACGAATGACCGCGAAACACGATTTACTAGTGTTATCTTTTGCTAAAATCCTATTTGAAGTTGCCACGGGCAAATTTCTTGTTATGAATTCATACTTTCTCTTAATGGTTATTAGTTTCAGGTATACGCTTGTAATAATTTCAGTGTAAGGTTTCTTCAAAGAGATTAGACCTGATGTATAGGCGTCATTTGAGTAGGGCACCCTCCGCGTCAAAAAGAAGGAAGCTCATTGGCACATCATGTGCCGCGCGTACATGTGCGTTTTTCTATTTCGTTTCATCATGATTTAGAAACCATAAGTCGAGCTTTTGTTCTGTTCAGGCTGTGGCTAAAGCTTCGGCTTTAATACACAAAACTCATCGCACGATTGGTTAGTAAACAGCGCGGCTGCGTGAATAATTTGAGCGCTTGACGCGCCTGCAAACCAAAATGCAACTTGCCTGTAAAGATGGCGTCTACTGGGAACTATTTATAGCGGGGAGCTGAAGTTTAATTTTGGCCAAAGCGCTAGATCTGTCATTTTCTGTTACAGATGTTTCGTAATTTAATAATGCTACTCTTAGCACAAGTGTTGCAATTTCAGATACTCATACTTCAAATGTTTATTTACATTACTGACATTCCTTCATTATTAGCTGTGTCACTGCAAGCCCTTCATCACGTCCTCTCGCTTGAACGATTTCAATTTATTGCACTGATTTCAAAACTAATTGAAAACATATCTTAAAGGTATGTCATACGAGGGGAACATTTTTGTACTATTATGGTTTTTTTCACTTACTGTTATTGAATTGTCTTGTATGTTTGTCTGTTTGATTGTTACTGGGGTTTTGGTTTGGGGAGGGGGTTGAGGGGGGTGGGGGAGGGGTTACCGTTTTTAAACTTGATAACCAGTACCAGAAGCTTTTCCCCTTTCCTGTGACTCTATGGCTCTTGGTTGTCACACGATTTCATTAGCTAATGGAAAGTATATCAAATAAATATTATTTATAACAATTTTTGTGTGCTTTCCGCAAAACACGATTCAGCTTTTTATATTTGGTGTTTTGTAGTCAGTTGCAGACTAATCACTCTTAAAACCAAGTGTTGAATTCAACACTTTATAGTGTATGGTCAATGTTGAATTTAAGACTTTGTTTAGAGTACATTTTAAGTGTTCTGTTTTTAGACAATTCATGGGTCTTAACATTTCGCCATAACATCACTGTCTATGTCTGAAGACGTGACGAACGTTATTCCAACCATCCTGTGTACACTTTTAGTGAGTAAATCATGCGCAAAGCCTGATGCATTTTAATTGTAAGCCCGTAACTTTTTTTCTGTAAATGAAACATTTAAAAGTCATGGCTTTGTGGCCTGTTGAAAAATGGTCTAATTTTGTGGTTGATGCCGGGTATACTAGTCACAGATCAAGGTGCTTTTATTTTTGATAGGTGTAGCAAAAACAAACCAACGGTTAATAACCTACCCAACATTCAAAAGAAAAGATAAGTATATAATATTTATTTGGTTGGTTTGCAAGAGGCTGAAGGGCCTTAAGACAATGTTGAGTACATATTTTTACGTGTAAGCATTTAGCTTGTCATACGGGGATCTGTGTGTTGCGGCGATGAGTTCACGCGGTATTCGAAAGTCTACTTATATGCATGTCGCCCTCTACAGTTGGAACTTGTCCGTGTAAAAATAAAACAATAAAAGCAAGGATCTTGAAACATAGACCGTTGTCAAACGGAATATATTTCAAGGGATGATTAATCTGGCACTAAATTTACACTGAAATAAATGTGTCTTCAAAATGGACGATTCAATTATCTGATAATCACTGACACTGTATACTACCAATCCTTTGTTGTGATTCGTTACTTATTTATAATTTTGCATGAGTTATCTGACCCAATAAAAACAAGTCCCCATTTGACAAGTAGGTAAAACCTTTCTTTGTGATAACACTGGGTCAGAGATTAACACGACTTAAAGGAGCAAGACATAACATAGTTCATCCACACGACTTTTCAACAAATTCTAATGAAAGGGAAGGTTTTCCCATATAATAGTAATTGTTAGCACCCACTGATTATAATGTTCGACTACAGTATACCAACCCCCCCCCCAAAAAAAAAATAATAATTATTATTATTATTATTATTATAATAATAACAAATATAAAAAAAAATTAATTATTACATAACTAAATTCAACAACAAAAAACATATTTAATTAAATTATCTCCGGCAAAAAATCAAGAGTCAAGAGTCAAGAGAAAAATCAGTTGAAGATACTTGCCCATGCCCCCCCCCGTGTCACCATTTCTTATTTCGATTGCCACAATCGGCATATAGAGCACGTGCAGACGTGCAAAGATATCCTCACAAATCGTTTCCTTGTAATCGTTGTTTTCATCATTAAACTGGGACCACATTTTTTTTTAATGTCCATGTTGTGTTTCTTTTGGTGTCTGTATTGACAGCTAGAGGATAAAAATGAAAGCACACACAATAACCGATAAGAATGAGATAACATATCAAACTGATCACTTTCATCAGAATCAGTGCACTGCAAGTAAAACCATTTTGAAGTAGATCGGCGCTTTTACCAGATTAACAAGGATTTATTTCCCCCTAAAATTTGAATTTCAGTCTCTGCATTACCGAATAGTATTCAAATGTTCACTGTACAGTACTAGGTTCATTATCTAATTCTGCTGTTGGGTTAATTACGAAGAGTTGATTCAACGCAAACAAAAAAGGAAGTGAAATTTTTACTCAAGCTTCCAGAGGGGCACAAAGGTCAAATTAAGTGTTGTGCTGCACTCATTTTCCGAAGGACAAAGTCTTTATAAAAGTAGAGAAAAGAGTCGAATTCAATGCAATTTTGACTGAATATCATGAAAATTTCCCACACAAAAATGTACAGTCCCCTAATATTTCAAATGGGATGGTTTTGGATGTTGACAAACAGTCTTGTGATTCTGTCCCATTTTCATAAGGAGTATGTCTATAGGGAAATAAGTGGATCACAAAACTCAATTTTGACCTTGGAGCCCCAGAGACTCATGACAAATACATTTGATGACCATATAATTGTTATACTAATGCTGTTTAATTTATAATCTTGTGGGTTCAAACAGTTTGGAAAAAACTCAATAATTCGTAGTCGTAATGTGTATTGATCGAGATCTATACAATGTCTCTTTATACCAAAATGGTAGAAACATCTTTCTCTATATATGAGAACAACTCACTTGGTTTCAGACTCAGGCTTGTAAACTAAGATTGTGAATCGAATTATCAAATTGGTGTTTGTTTATCGCACAGCCGAAGACCTAAGGAGAAAGGCAGGAATAATTTTTAAAGCTGAAAAGTAAACTTACAAAAATGTACAGTACACAACTTCTATGATGACTTATAGCAGTATGCAGCCCCAAATTGGCATACGTGAAGACACAAATCAAGTGGGGTAGTTGTTAAGCGAAGAAGTTATAACTTTTTGTTAGGTCCCCTGGGGCGTCGTGGGTATAAAAACAAAGCACTGCATGTTTACAGTGCTTCACGAACAACATGGATACCAAACCGACATCTTGTTTTAAAATAATGTTCACAAAATTTGTAGGTGTCGAAAGGTATGTATAACTCACCCAATGTCGCTCTCTGTATTATTCCAATGTATAGGCTGTGAAGGTTAGCAATAAAATGACGGTGTAATATTTTTTCAATCACCTAGAAATTTCTCAGTCAAGTGGTTGGCATAGGGATGAAGTGTTTTTGAGACTGATAAATTAGACTATGGGTCATGGAGACAAATCACATTGATAGACAGCACAGCGTACCTTGCACCGTAGGTTTGGTGTCTGTGGAACTCTTATAGTTTGCAACATGTAGTTATTACTGAGCCAATATTTACTTAAGTATGTATCCATTTTGATGCAAATTATCAGTCAGTGAGGTTTGCATTATGGGGTTTTTCTGAACTTTTAACTTTTATTGTGAAAGTATGAATTCCCCTTTTCAGTGCTTATTGCAAATAAAAAAGCCCGCAACACAGTACAATTTCGTTGCGGGAATTTTTCATGGAGTTTCGTCACTTATAGGTGGCGCTGTTCTTACTTGCTATAGTCGCACATGCAAAACATTGTCAAACCATCTGGATTCACCATATTACTAATTTACTATTCTATTTTTTGCGTACACTTTGGTACAAAATTTAGTTTTAGTTTGTCCTTCGATGTGGTTTCCAAGCATTGTATTGTGTAGATCTAAACATGTTCCTCCTTTCTGTATTATCAAAATTGACACAAATCATGGTCCGGTGCAATATTTCCAATAAAACTATACTTTGTACTTTGCTGTGTATGCCCGCAGGAAGATATAGGCTTTGTGCCTTTTTATGATCACGTTATTGTGATTTTTACATGTTACATGACCTGTCAGCATACCTTTTCTTTGCACAAAACCGAAAGCTTATTTCCAACTATAAATTTGATTTAAGCCTAATGTTATTCGAATTGCACTAACACTTTCGCTGAGTAGAAATTTATTGGTTCTGATAAGAAGGCAATGATTGCCATCACTTATAGGCCTAAGACATGGTGTTGCCAAACCGATAAACATAGTGACTCCAATAACTTTTTTTTTTGCAGTCTCAGGTCCCTTTAACGCTTCTGTATGTTTTTGATGCAATGGAACTCAGATGAAAGCAATTGATTGCCCCAAAACAATAATTTGTCCCTACCTCCCGCCCTAGCCCACCTTGTTGGGCTGTTATGGCTCTCTTTTAACATCGGTCTTATTACAGTTGCCATTACAGCCCACCTTCTATGCATGTCAAAAACGCGAAGTTTTCAAAGAACGCATAATGCGTTCCACTTTGATTGCAAATTTCTCCCACTTATAAAAATCCCATACTACTCAAACCTACTTCAAATGATTCCTAAGACAGTTTTTAGACAGTTTTTACCAAATGATGACTTTGACCGGATGTGATGATTTGAAAACGGCAAAACAAAACGGTGTACAAAAATTACATTCAAGTTCGTCGTGCTTGGGGGCCGCCATCTTAATTGCGATTCTCTGCCGCTGATCGTGAGAAGTCAGGGCGCCCGGCTGATCTGGTAAATCTTGCATATTCATCAAATTGGCCAGTTTCCAGCTACAGCGCCGCGCAACGTCACCTTATACATATTCATGACTTACAGATCTATCCGTGTCGTCTGAGCGCCGCAACACGTCAACTCATGCATATTCATGACTAGCCATGCGCGCGCAAGGCCAGATCAGCAGGGCGCCCTGACTTCTCACCATCAGCAGGCAGGCGACTGTAATGAGACCGATGTTAAAAGAGAGCCATAACAGCCCAACAAGGTGGGCTACCTCCCGCCCCCTCCCGGCCCTTCTCCCACCACCACCGCTGTCAGTTATCAAAACAAGTCATCCAAATGTACAAACAGATCTGTACAAGGAAGTAGAATGTCTAAACTTTTTACAGCACAATGCAACAGGATTCTACTTTCTTTAAGGCTATAATTATCACAATGGGGAAGTGGATTCATATCATTATACGTTGCAGCACATACAACGCTTCAGTTCACCGCATAAAACATGGCGTTCCAAGCTCACTGTACCTTTATGGCTGTGCTGTGGTTATGTTGTTCTGTGTATTTTGTGACATCGCGGCGTTTGAAAAGTGACTGTCCCTGTTCCGATGCCTCGCTGTGTGATTCAGTCACAGCACCCCCAAGGAAAGAGGTGAGTTGAGGTTTATGGGGCGCTGTTTGTCAATTAATTGTTTGGCGTATTTTTGACATGTTTTTACCATGGTTTGTAACACTTAGATGTAAATCATAGAAATTGTTGTCACAATTATTTTGTGGTTTACATACCATAAATTTACAATCAACGCTTATAAATTATGGTTTATAAACCATGATTTATAAGCCATAAAAATTGAAGCATCATAAAGCATGGTTTATAAACCATACAAATTTAAGCACCTTCAAAACATGGTTCATAAACCACAAAAAATTAAGCATCATAAAACATGGGTTACAAATCATGGTTTATAAACCATGAAAATTGAAGCACCTCAAAACGTAGTTTATTAACCATAAAATTAAAACTATCACAAACAATGAATTTTAAATCATGATAATTGCGGCATCATAAATCATGGTTTATAAACCATGAAAATCGTGTGTTCACAAATCATGGTTTATAAACCATACAACCTCCTCAACCTCCTTCCCATTCGTCACTGCTCCCCGTTACCTCCCCACAAGCTAACCACTCAGAGTAACTACAGAGCAAGCACAGATCAGTGCAATCACGAGGGGCGCTGTGTGCTTGTCTGTCATAAGGATACGCGGTAGCTGATAATATTTGTTTACGTTTAGTCGCAAACTAGCGTAGAGCAGCTAGCTGTAACAATTTGGCTGTAGTGCAGGCCCTCCGAAGTGCCTGTTGATGTGCAAAACGAATGCAACAACTGTCGGGCAACAATGATAGTCTGTGACAGATGGACCATCGCCCGGCCGCGGTCGTGTTTGCGACACGACGACTAGCTAAACTAGCTCAGACCTGGCGCCTTTGCGCGGGAATCGATCAGAATGGGAAGGAGGTTGAATGAAGCCGACGTTCAGTTTTTATGGTTTATAAACCATGATTTGTGAACACGCAATTTTCATGGTTTATAAACCATGTTTTATGTTGCTTTAATTTGTTATAAACCATGTTTGAAGGTGCTTCATTACCACGTTTTGTGGTGCTTCAATTTTCATGGTTTATAAACCATGATTTGTAACCCATGTGTTATGATGCTTTATTTTTCATGGTTTATAAACCATGTTTTGACGCCGGCTGCTTAAATTTTTATGATTAACCATAAATTATAAACCATGTTTTGAAGGTGCTTAAATTGTCATGGTTTATAAACCATGTTTTATTATGCTTCAGTTTTCATGGTTCATAAACCATGGTTTATAAACCATGGTTTATAAACCATGATTTATGATGATTTGATTGTCATTGTTTATAAACCATGTTTTATGATGAATTTAGTTTCTATGGTTTACAAACCATAATTTATAAGCGATGATTGTATATTCATGGTACGTAAACCACAAAATAATTTTGACAACACTTTCTATGGTTTACATCTAATTGTTACAAACCATGGCAAAAACATGTCAAAAATACGCTAAACAATTAATTGACAAACGGCGCCCCATAGAGGTTCAGTGTGTAGAATGTAATGTCCAATCAACATTGATATGATAATATACATACATATATTATGTAAGACATAAAGGGGGAGACAGAAAAGGGGAGGGGACAAAATGGAGGGGGGAATGGTGGGGGGCTATTTCACATATCAAACTACACATTTTGTTTATTTTTGCAATTCCATGTGGAGCAAGTAGTGCAAGAGTTCTGGGTGGGGGAGAGTCAACAGACATTTTGCGGACGTTTATATCATCTGTCATCAGAAACCACCATCGATACGTATTCTTAAATGGAAAGAATATCATTAGGTTGTGGACAGTTGTGGACTTCTTGTCGGGCGGGGGGCTGGGGACAATGGGAGCAAATAAACGAAGGGTGGCCTATTTCATGTATCTTACCAATATTTTTCTTTTTCCTTTTTTTTCTGTCTCATTTGGTGGCAAAAAGGGGCAAGGGTTCTGAGCGGGGGGGGGGGGGTCGACAGAAATTTTACAGAATGTTTGTGTCAGGCTTGTTTCGGTTTGCTGCAATCGAAATAAGTAACGGGATGTTGTGTCTTCGTGCTATTTTTTCATCACGGAAGTATATAGACAAAAATTTGTTTATTTCTCATCGGAGAATAGGTAGTCAGATCTAACTTCAAAGCATTATTCAGACTGAGAGCTAATCAGTTTTCTCAGATAAATTTCAATGAGTCTTGTTATAATTGAAAGAAACACACATCCCATCACTGGGTCAAATTCGACAACACGAAGCAACAAATTCAAAAACATCCACAAATTAAAAACATCCATAAGTTGAAGACCAGTAGCGCCACCTTAATGGTGACCGGGAAGTAAATACAACAGTAAACTGATAATTTGCATCACCTTGTGATTTTATTTTAATTTTTTTTCTGGGTTCAGATTTTTGCCTTCAGTTACGATGCAACTCACTGGGCAAAGTATGATTGGTCGAAAATCACCACAATCGCCATGCATGGAAAGTACTTGCCGGAGATCATGTGCCACGCCCACTCAGTAGGAGCGAGGGCGGTTGTTAAAGGTACTGAAACATGAGATGTTGCCTTGAATGGACCCCTTGCATATGACGTCACAAGCCCAAACAGCGCCCTCACTGAGGTCAATGAAGATCTCTCATTGGCTGAGAGTTGTGCGCGGTACGTAACGCGTGCACGTTCCCATTGCTTGACCCCAGCGATGACGGTCTCTGCAAGAGGTCTGTGTGAGTTGGATTTGAAAGTATTGCTTGGTATCCATATAATTATTACATTGTTATAAGAATGTCAACTGTTTGCTGCCATTTTTTGTTTTTACTTTTTTTATGCACTAAATCAACGGTGCCAAAGAGACGCGGAAAGGGCCAGACACAGTCAGAGTTCTACATGGTGAAACTTGAATTAGCTTTCAATATTAAAACAACAGACTCATACAAAGGATCAATGATGGAGATAGAAAGCACGTCTTTTATATGTGGGAATGTCTTTGAGACGTATACGAACTACACACGTTTTGACAAAGCACACACAATCATTTATTTTAACTGTGACCTAACTAAAAGGTGCTGGGTCACAATTCACCCAGAGAAGGGTCCATATTGATTCATGTGCTCAGTATGGCCCGTTTTGGGTCAATGTGGCACGAAATAATGAGTCAGTAACGTGCACTGACTCTGGGTAATGCTCACCCAAATTTCTCAAATTGGTCGTGCTAAGGCAAAAATGGGTATTCCGTACGAAACCGCGGGTCGATTCTGGCCTGGCATTTTTTAGAATGTGTTTAACTTTGAAAACTTCATGGAACACCATGACTACTTTCTGTACGAAGCCTTACGCACTTCCAATAGCTAAAACATTAACAACTGAACTTTCTCTATACTACAGGACTGTTTCCATCCGCTAATTTAAGCAACGCCGAGGACCGCACAGCCTGGATCACACAGCAAGTCGCTCGGACTCATTCACTGCACCTCGACGGCATCAACTTTGACATTGAATACGCACTGGAGGAAAAAGATGCCCATTATTTAGTTGCGCTCGTTAATGAGACTACGACTGCTTTCCACAAAGCGAATCCACATTGGCAGGTATTGCACTATGCTCTGGCTTTTGCCACTGACTTGGCATTTTCACACTACATTAAAACTCCGTGTTGGACACGGAAACGTTCCGCTTATCTGGGCCCAATTTCATAGAGCTGCTAAGCACAAAAATTTGCTTAGCATGAAATTTCTTCCTTGATAAAAACAGGATTACCAACCAAATTTCCACGTGATTTTCAGGATAAGCAAACAACAGCTGACTACCAGTAACAAGCAATATGCAACACATGGAAACTTGGTTGGTAATCTTGTTTTTGTCAAGGAAGAAATTTCATGCTAAGCACATTTTTGTGCTTAGCAGCTCTATGAAATTGGGCCCTGGACTGACCTTTTCACCAGACTACAACCTTTCTCTACGCTGTGTAGAGCGCTCGATCCGCGTCGAAACTAACCCTGCTCGGGAGGTGGGTTGAGAAATCTCGACCGTGTCGAAAAATCCAACACGTGTCGAAAGCCGTAGTGTGAACGCCTAAGTCTTTTGAAAATGCAAAAGCACATGAATTAAAAGCCTGCAAGCTTAATGATACCAACTTACACAAGGGCCTACTCATTATAATGTAGTCGTAAGGAAAACACACTGTTTGCACTAATCAAAATTGTTTTTCCCCATCTTCTTAAAGTTAATGCTCTTCAGAGGGTCTGGTGTATCAATAACTAAAAAAATTATCGCGGTGGCTAGCTGTCTGTTTGCTTGTTTGTTTGTTGTTTTGGGGGAGGTGGTTTGTTGTGTTTTTTTTGTTTTTTTTCAATAGATGACCTCCAGGGCTTTTGTCAGGATTTTACACAGCTGAACAGGCTGAACGAAGTGTGCCTGAGGCAAATGAAATTTCCCCTGCTTATTTGCGTTAAATGTGAAGATAGACTGTACAGAAAATTGAATTTTTGAATTAACAAATGTATTAGTTATTAACTCATTAGTGATTTTTGTCAGCTACAATGGGCGTCATGCGCAGGGTAAGTGAAGTTTTCTACGTGGTAGCATGCACTGCGTCCGGGGGTTGGAAGATGACTCTCAACAAACACATTTTAGGTGACTGCCTCATAGGCAGTGGCGAAATACGGTAAATGGTTAAGGGTGCACAAGGGGTACACCATTGTTTCAAAGAAGGGGGCACTTCTTAAGTCAATTAAAACTGAAGTTTCCGTGTGCATTTTGCTTAAACAAGCCCCTTTACAGCTCTGTTGTTGGGCCGTTTACTATTTTTTATGAGCTTATAGTCTAGCTGACGTGGCGTGTAAATTATTGAAAAAATACTTTGACTCCAAATATAGGGGAGGGGGCACGGACATCAATGGGGGACGTATAGAAAGATGTTTCTAAAGTTTTGAAAGATGTTTCCTGCTACAATTGTGTGCACGTCGTTCAGATTGCGTGTGACCATTTGCCAATTGCACGGCCAGCCATTTGCGTCTAGAGCACTCTGAATAGAAGCATTATGTAAGTCTGTATTGTCACGGTAATGACACTTTCATCCAAAGAGATGCATAAACTCGATACAAATGAAGCGAATAATGCAATGGTGTGAGATGTTTCCTGCTACAATTTTTTGCATTAAACGTTTTGCTCCACCTCAACATAGTTTCACTTTGGGCTTTCTAAAGATATTTATAAACCAGTTGGTCGTTCAGATTGTGTGTGACCACAGAGCAATGGTGTGAGATGTGTCATGTTATAGTTCTGTGCACCAATATGTTTCTGCTTCAGCTCATTAGTAGTTTCATGTTGGATTTTTATTTTATTTAATTTTTTACATTTTCTAATAGAAGACTACTACTGTAATGACTACTGTAATGTGAGATACTGTGATTTATGTTACTTCCGTATTGAAAAAAAATCTATGCCGACGAAATTAAAAATGTAATTGTAGATTCCCTGAAAATACAACAATCTACGCTACGAACGACAACACCGCGATCGTTCGTGCGATTCCTATTGTTTGAGAAACGAGCAGACAACATGCAACAGGCGAGAGTAGGTTACTATTATTAACACCGAAGAGAGGAAAGGTGTTGTATGAATAGAAATTCCTGTCTCTATTGTTGTGCCTAATAATGGAAAATCTGGTTCACGATATACATTCACCACTCACGGGCAATCTTAACCATGGAACGTACAGACCTAGCAACCAGGGCAATTTTTTTATGTTACTTTGTTTAAAGTGTGTCATGCAAGTATCACATTATATGTTTAATAATGTAGACAAGTTAGTGAGTTAAGTGTGCCGTGATGTTGGAGCAATACAAAGATGGCTGCCTCAGAGGGGTCAATTTTATGGGGTAAATACTGTTCAAATTTATGCATTTATTGGTCTCCCCCTCCACCTCACCCCCTCTTTAATTCTTGATACAATTCTATTTGGTGATTACACTGTTGCCATGGCCCTGCTATCATACTCACAATACTTCACTGTACATTCAAATGGCTTACAATGTACTTTTAGAAAGAAACTTCGGCACGACTGTCACAAAGTTACATTGTGATTTCCGACCACCATGCAAGCCGCTGG
Organism: Pisaster brevispinus; assembly: GCA_023634235.1. NCBI lineage: Eukaryota > Metazoa > Echinodermata > Asteroidea > Forcipulatida > Asteriidae > Pisaster > Pisaster brevispinus. The sequence goes on from JAMKCF010000007.1 coordinate 10,936,859, forward strand.
TGTTGCATAGCGCTCTGTGTACATAGCTTTATACTATGTGTCTATGGCTATAGACTCCTGTTTTACAACGCCATAATTTGCGTCAAAATGTACCAATAAACACAAAAACCATGAACTGGGACTTACCACGATGTCATCCACGTATTCCTTTTGAGCCTGTGATACTATCAAGTCGTCCGCTATTTCCACAAACACGCTAAAAAGAGTAATTTACACCGGTAGTTCGGCAAGCAAGTGTCCTGTTAAATCCATTGCAGACACAACTGAAATGTGTCACTTTTAGAAATCCCGCGTGACGTGTAGTTGGACACCGTTTCACATGACCAACTCTGAAATACATCCGCGCATCGTAGCAGACAGTTCCTTGTCGCCTGGATTTAACACACTACAACTACATTCCGTTTATTACGTTACAATTCAAGGATATTGCTCGAAAAATGCCGTTGCATTTGTATCCTTACCTTATGTACGGTGTGAGATAACTTGCTTATAATTAAACAACACGGCACTATATTATTACCGCGCACTGGTCCAGCACTAATAGCATTGACACGGTGCCGTGTGTCGTGTTTGTTTTCGCAGCATTCATTGGTGGGCTGTTGCTTTTATTTCATTTTCTGAGACACTGGATGGAAATTGGACTTGTGAGAATATATTCTTGCTGAAAATATCATCAACTGGGACAGTGTATTGAATTGTTTGTAATATCGTGAAATATTTAATACGGCCTCCAGTTTTACATTGAAGCTTTTAGAATTTTACTCATGTAGGACCGGTCTAATTATTGATTCCAAGAAATAATTTAATAAGTTGAACCTTGCATTTATGGGTTCATAGTGAAGTTGGAATATTAAGAGCATTGGTAGACACTTTGATGTAAGGCTTGTGTGAGTTTGCCAAATGAAATAATAAAAGTGGGTTTGACATAAAAAAAAAAATGTTTTGCTATGGCAGGGAAGAGTAAAGAAAACATATGAACATGAATTGATTTTTTTAAAAGACGGGCTGTTTTTGAAAAGAAAGGAAAATAGTAGTTTCAAATCTGGTTCTTTTATACTCTCACGAGTCATATGTGACAACAGCAATGGTGATGACAAAGGGCCCTATTTCATAAAGCTGCTTACTTGCAAGCAAATATTTGTGCTTACAGAAGAAAAGCATGCGTAAACAAAAGTGTGTTTCATGAATGATGAGAAGATTTGACATGTGTGCACATTTTTGCATTGTTGCGTCACTCATAATTCGCTTACAAGTACCGCCGGCAAGCTATAGCGTGCCTTTTGCCTTACTTACGGTTAGCAGTGTTTATGAAATAGAAAATCTGCTAATGACCACTCCGTAAGCAGAAAACGTCTGCTTATAGGCTTTATGAAATTGGGCCCAACTCAGCAAGAGGTCCTCAGTCGGTAACTCTCTATTTACATGGGTTACTTTTATTTGCCAATCGAGACTTTTTAATTTACTGAACATTTACTATTTCCACTTTACAAATAACTACCACTTGTTACCTTCGGTTGATTCACAGGTGACCTTTGACACGTTTCCGTATCCGGGATGTCCAGCAGGTCGTTGCTATGACTTCACAGCTCTAGCATTCGCCTGTGATTTCATTGTCTTGATGGAGTATAACATGGGAGGGCTTGGCCCAATCGCAAAATCCAACGATCCCATGAAAATGGTCAAAGTAGGTAGGTTGTCTCGATTGAAACCGTCGTTTTCATGCAGTGTGTGGGGAGAGGAGGGTTTGGGTGTCGGCCAGCGGTTAGTCTGTGAAACCGACATTGGTGTGTTCACAGCGCTCACTTGTGTTTACTCACTGCAACAATGCATACATCATAACAAATGAAATAATCGGATAATAAACATCTCAGTTTCATTCACACTTTGAATAACTCTATGCAACCATTAACAGTCTCCTGAGGACGTAAAAAGGGCGTACTGAAACGTTGAGTCCACATGAACCTATACCGGGAAGAGAGATCATTAACCACATGATGTCACCGCAAATTATCGCAATGTCGCAACCGTGTTACTGTAAACTTAGCGTCCAGCGTCTAGCGTCTAATAATTGCATGCTCAAAAAACAGTATTAGAAATTCATTAGATATCATTTGAATCACGCATAAGGCGATTAGTATTTTTGTTTGTTGAAGAGGTTTAGATTTCAAGTTGATAAAAATAAACCTGGCACTCTGTAAAGTATAGTTGTAATTGCAGTATTTCTATTCCAAGGTCTTCTTCTAATTTCAGCAGTGGAGTCGTTCATTGTTGACGGGATACCACCTGATAAGCTGGTACTCGCCGTTCCGTGGTACGGCTACAGTTGGGCTTGCACCCACATACTTCAGGTTTGTTTGTGGACTAAGGGTATCATAACACTATATGACAGTTGAGGTGACATCTCTAATGATAAACTGGGAAACTGAGTTTTTTACCTAAAACTCTACTGGTATTCGGATTAGCGTGGATTATCACTTGATGAACAACCAAATATGGGATGAGAGAAACATCAAATGGTCCTCAAAGGGATTTTCTCTCATCCCATGTTTGGTTATTTCACTTCTATGGTGATTAGGCACCATACCGAATAGTATATTATTCGTCACTTGATGAACAGGAAGCATTGTTTTATTTGTGATCAACACAAGTGCATTATAATAAATGATAAAATGGATGAAGGTCCAATTGTGTATGTTCCCACACTACTATTTTAGAAGGGAAGGGATTCCTTGGGTGGACAACATTTTGAGTCCGCTTGACCCGGAATCTGTGTCAAAAGGACCCTGAAATGAGGTCCAACATGACGCAAAATCCATGTTTAAATCACATTTCAGTCTGACCCATCAGATGGGCCAGGCCCCCTGGGAGCTAGAATCCGAGTCAATTCTGACCAGGGCCCAATTTCATAGAGCTGCTTGAAGCACGAAAAAGTAGCTAACCACAACAAAATTATGCTTACCAGAATAAGGTTACCAGCCAAGCTACCATGTCACATGTACAATTTGTGACTGGTATCCTGCTCAAATCTGCTTAGCAGACAATTGTTAAGCAATATGTTCTGCTTAAGCAGCTCTATGAAATTGGGCCCAGGGAGTTTTAGAATGTACACTGTAATTGTAAATCGTTCACCGGTTGTCAATCAAACTAGCCCCGTAGGGAGATTCGAATGAATTAATTCCCACCAAGCCACTGTTTGTTGTTTTTTGTTTTTGTTTTTTTTTGCATTCAAAAATTACACGTCCTTTTTTCTTCAGGACAACATCTGTTCTGTTCTCGATAGCGATGCCACTGACACCAACCGACAGGAGTCCACCAGAAAATACGGGGGTTTCATGACCTACTTGTACTTCAGTCAGATAACAGATTTACTCAAAAACTCCACCACCGGACGGCTTTACAACCAGACATTTCAGTCTCCATTTTTCAACTACAAGGTGAACAAACTATTTTTTTTTTGCGAATATCAGTCCGTTAATTGTTGTTGTTTTTTTAACAGTAAACAGAAGATAGAAAATAGCCTAGTTAAACAAAATAAAATTCACTGGTTGTTGTGACATTGTGGGGATCGGACCTCCCCCTCCTTCGGGCAGCCTCCTCCTCCCTCGGGCAGCCTTCCCTCCCTTTGATTGTTAAGTATATCGCCAAGCTAACGGTGCGATATACTTAACCCCCCCCCCCCCCGTTTTCCACAATCCTTTCTTCCACCTTCTCTCCACTGAAAGTATGAGCCGGCTGGAAAGCTTCCTTCTCATCTCAATGAAACAGAACCCTCCTCCCTTGCACCCCCCCAACCGCTTAGTGAGAAAAAAACACAAACACACAAACTGTGTTTTTTCCCTTGCTGCCCCCCCCCCCCCCAACGAAAATATGTGAGCTGCACTGAAGAAGGCAAATCCGGGCTGCCCCGTTATCCAATCTCATTGTCGTTCGCCTCGCAGCCTCGTTATTATTCGATCACTGCTGCTGCAGTCTTCACAGCTCTGTACACACTCGGGTGCATTTTGTGGCAGGCAAGACTCCGAGTAGTTTATGAGGATTTTGCTTTCAATCTTCACACAAAATCAACCCAAAGTCACTGACAAATTGTTTGAGATACCCTTTTGTTTCTTTGATGGGTTTTGTAGGACGAAGGGACCGGCAAGATATGCCAAGTATGGTACGACGACGCCTTCAGTTTATCAATTCGTTACCAATACGCTAAGAGCCAGAATCTACGCGGTGTTGGGATGTGGAATGCTGACTATCTTGACTACAGTGGAGATGCTGAAGGAACCAGACTGGCAAAGGAAATGTGGGATGCTATTGATCAGTTCAAAGCATAGAGGCGGCTCCCATCATGTCAATGAGGGTGTGGGCCTAGACACACTATTGGAATAATATGGGATTTTGAGCCAATTGAGTTCAACACTTATGATCAAAAACAATTAGGTTATGAAGCGGTCATCTTGAGACCAAAAGTGCTAGCTATAATAAATCCTATTCCAAAATTAAAACAGGTGATTTTTTATCTATATTAATTTTAAAATATTACAAAGTATCAAGCAGTATAAAACTAACCAAAAATACCGGAAGCTGGAAGTGAAAAGAGACGCAGTGCATCATAAAAATGGAACATTCATTTGGAGCTCGGTTACAGCAGTTTTAGTTTTATTCACGGTTAATTAATTATGTAGGGTGGTGTCATGGCTCCGGCCATAACTCAGAAAAACGAAACCCCGAAGAGTGACCTCTTGCTGTGTACCTCTGGGATGACAGAAACACGTGCGGGTAGGCCACTGAGGGCCTACACGAAATAGAGACAATGACTTTTAAGTAGGGCCTACCTGTCTTGAAGCCTTTATTTCTATTTTCAACCAAGAGTTTTAATACCTAGCATTCAAGCTTACCAATACTTTTCTACAGTACTTTTGTGCAATTGAGTTACACACGTATTTAGATGTAGGATTTTTGGAGGAAGGAAATAAAGGCAGGCTAGGCCAAGTACAAAGTTGGTTTGCTTGTTGCTTGTTCCGTCTGTAACACGAGAGAATGTTGAGGGTATATCACCACTTAGAAATAAAGTGTATGGTGGCTATTTTCAGTAACGACGGAGTCATTTTTTTTTTTAGTGACGGGGTCTGGGCCTAATTTCAAAGCTCTTCTTATCGCTTACTGTCCTTGTTTAGAGACGGGGCGGCGCAGATGGGCGCCTACGCACAGAATTCCGCAGTAAGCAGAAGCAAGCCGGAAGACCCCAGTGACGACGGCCGTATACGAATCGGTGGCTACAGCTACGGCTACGATTGTTGCTAAGGGTGTCACAGGACCATAGAGCAAGCTCTATGACAGGACGGCCTACACTAAGTAGCCGTAGCCGTATAGCTGTAGCCGCAAATTCGAACATGTATGCCGAAACTCTCTATGGGTGAAAGTAATTTCAATGAGACTTAGGCCGTATCCGAATTGGCTGATATGGTTACGGCTACGACTGTTGCTAAGGGTGTTGCTAAAGACGTCCTATACTTTAAGGCACAATGACTCGGAAATCTAGCCGTAGCCATTCGTGCACGGCATAGACTGAAATCCGACGTGACATAATTTTTATGGAGACTCTCGTCGACGTCGGATAAACGTAACACAGGGGACCAGTCTAGACACGGCCTAAGTAGCTCTTTGCCACAAGGGGGCGCGCTTCAAATTGATGTAAACATCAACTCACGAAAAGAACCGAGCGGAAGACGTTGCGGTGCGGTGCGTAGGTAGGTGGAGCTGAATAATTGCAAGTACTGTAGACTATCGTTGTGCCATTCTTATAATAAACGAAACAATTAATTGTGTGTATATTGACGGGGTTTGAAAGATTTTAAACAAACTGAAGATTTATACTTGAAATCCGTAAGTCCATAACTTTGTTTTACGATTCACGGCGGTTGAGTGAAATGTGATGATGAGTACAGTGCTCTTCAGTCAGTCATTGCGTGGGTTATATATTGACCAGTTATGATATTTCATGCTTTATACAAAAATATATATTTGGCGAAGTAAATAATTTATATATGTAAATGAATCATCCACTTAAGTTTTATTTTTTTAAAGCACATGATCACAAATAAATCGGATATTTTCATTACGAAGTAATGCAGAGCAGAGGTTGTTAAAAAAAAAAAAAAAAAAATATTATTATATAAATATAAATAATTTTTTTAAATAAAATGGCCCTGCAAAATAATGTTATTTTGTTCAGCGCGAGTGACATGCATGTTTGTGGCCATGTACCCAGAAATGTGAGTATGATAATGATGAGGTTCATACGACTATTGTCTCACGATGAACCTCGTCATAGTTCTTGTTATAATTTTTATATAAATATAAACTACCCTAGTACCACACTGTATAACACTTTAAAACAATCTGACATATGATTATGAAGCTAGTCAACAGTTCACAATGCACAGTTGTTGAATAGCAGCCCATACGTAAGTGCCATCTTTCTTTAAAATTTACCGCAGTGTACATTGTAATCTTAGAAAACCAAACTCCATCAAGCTGCCAAGAGTAAGACCGAAGCCATGCTGAAGTTTACTTGTATTGTGGACCACATTTTTTTAAAAATCAGCGTGTCAATGGTTGCCAGTGAGTTTTGGACTCGGATTTCACCAGAATCTTTTGCGCGCTGATCATTTGCATTGAGACACACGTATCAGACAGGGTCATTTCATACATGTCGTAAGGGGAGTGTAATGGTGTGAGTGTATGGCGGGGGGGAGGTGTGTGATGGCTGGATGTGGAAACGATTGCAATAAGATTTAAGACTCTTAAATTCATTCAGGCTGCACAGTCACATTTGAATCAGCTTCAGGCAGTCAGGGTTTAGCTTCATACATCAAAATAGCTTTTTAATCTTTGTAGCACCTCATGGTCGAGCGGTTTAGTGCACCCAGCTTAAGTTTTGGTTGTTAAGTCATCAGGGTGTGGGTTCAAATACCGGTCAACACATGCGCCCTTGAGCAAGATTCTTTAATACTATAACTATAGTTGTTTCTCTTCACCCAGGGGTATAAATGTGTACCTGCAATTGCAAGGGTAGAGGTTGATATTGTGTTTGAAAAAGCATTTGGAGTGTCACAGCAGCCCAGGGCCGGCTGTATGCTCACTCCCCAGAGAGCTGAGAAAGATCACAGGAATGTTTTTAGCCCGATGACTAGGCACAGATGTGAAGCGCATGGAATGTTGAATTGTAAAATGCTCTAGATAAGAATTATTATTATTGATTATTTGGCCTATTATTTGCAGAGAATGAACATCATGGGATGAGTTTTGTTTTGTTTTTGGCTTCTGAGAAAGTGGTCAGATAATTAAGATGGGGTAGCAATTTTACTGTCGCATTTGTTACAAACACAGATGCACCTAGATTATAACCAAATGCAATATAAAAGCAATCAGACATTTCACTTAGGCACTAGAGGGTCTCCAAAATGACGAAAAGTCATTACGCAGGCTAAAATGTCCGTTTTTACAATTGTCAACTCATCACAAATCTTTTCATCAACAGAGTTAAGTGAACATAATAGCCCTGTGAGGAGACATCTTTCACAGTCACGTCACACCCTACCTGAGGGTCACACCCTACCTGAGGGTCACACCCTACCTGAGGGTCACACCCTACCTGAGGGTCACATCCTACCTAAGGGTCTACCTGAGGGTCTGAAATCATAATGTCCAACAGGGCACTTCATGGCAGCCCACAGCTTGGGGGTCGTGGCTACATGTCCCTCGCTGAAACCAGCCGTACCCATCGACCAGCGTCGCTCACAGGGAGTGCGCCGTCCTCACATCATCAAATAAGCAGTGCCTTGTTACATCATCAGCACCAGAAAAATCAGCCAGGTAGGATTTTGCAAAGTCTGTTCGATAAATTCTGATAGGTATCTTCCTTTTTTGTTCCTTTTTTTTTTTTTAGTTAGATTAACAGAGTATCACAGCTATCTCAACACCAACTCTGTCTGAGCAACAAGGTGATACAATATCAATTTTTTGCACAATTTTGTTTCATCTTCCTGTGAGTATGACACTCCCAAAGTAAGACAAACCTCAGTGGCCTGAGAAATGACTTTGTCGTTCACAGCCAATCGCTACAAGGTGCTTTGCTCTCAGGATATGACCTCTATAAAACTTTCGCCTGAGTTAAAGAGAAGTAACATAACATTTTTCTGCACTCATTTTGCACATTTTTGTGGATTCTAAAATGTTTCTGTCTGATGTCTTTAGGGAGCCGACACAGTCTAAGCGGACCGTCTCTACCTTCCCCTCTAGTCCCCGTCACCTCCTCCCACTCGAAACATCCTCCACCCCTGCGAGAGCAGAGAGGCAGCCTTGGTGGTATCGGCCACGGGTCAGGCACAACAGCACAGGTCCATCATGTACAACAACCTGGTATGTGGGCCATGCCACAGATGAAGCACATAGGGGGACCAGCCAGTCAGAGCACACCGGCCGAACAGACTAAGAAAACAAAGGTAAGACCTTTAAGGCCTACCAAAACTAGGGCTCGAAACTAACACTGGACTGCATTGTGGAGCCAATTGTCTCACCATCCAAAACCATTTATAGCTTCACTGATCGTGTATGGTTGTGTGCACTCTGATCCAATGGTAAAGCTACGTGTGTAATGTGCAAAAAAACTACAGGCAAGCATCGGGAATGGATTTTTGAATGGATTCATATCGTCAGTCGATTGGAGGGTTAAAGACTAACTTATCAAAAATTCCACCAACACAATTAGGAAGACATGTCTTGCAAACTTTTTAATGGACATAATAATTGCATGATTTTATTATAAAATTATCTTTTTGAAAACATAATGCTTTTTATCCAGTTTGTTTGTTTAACGTTTTTCTTAATACACGTCCACTTTGAAGGTTTATTCCTCTTGTGTACCTTAATTTGGTGGAAATTCCTCTTGTGTACCTTAATTTGGTGGATTTTGCCGCATTACAAATACTCTGTATAAAAATCATTGATGATTTTTACAGACCGTTTTCAAACTTTCTGTTTTTGCTCCTTGTTCTTTTATCTGTGCAGTTTCTAATTTGTTTTTAAAGAGGAAGGGAAAAGAACCAATTCAGTTTTGTTATGTACTCATTTTCCAATAGATAGCATCCTTATGTCATGGTGTACAGTGTATGTGGGAAAAAGTTACACGTCCTTATTAAACCTCATGTTAAAATGGTGTAAAATGCCATTGGAATCGATATTCTTCCAGTGCAAAATTTGTCAACCTCCAAAACATCTGATGACACAATTCTGAGAAAAATGGGTCTCTAAACTCTCTACAATGTTTTCACAGAGATGTTTTGGTTCAAAACTGACCTTTTCAGAGCGAACTTTGAAACATGACGGCATTGTATTTCAACAACTAGGACCTAATAGATCTTTACATTTCAAGGAGGAATTTTTTTTTTTAAGTCAAAAGGTCAAGTTCAAGGAGCCTGTTTTTATTGAATATTATTGAAAGTCAGGAATAAACCAAAACATCCCTGTCACATCTGCGTCAATAGACAGGCATGTGAGAGCTTGGCCTTGAAGCTGAGTACAATCAAATAAAATGAAAGAAGTGAAACTGCCATCACAGATATGTGAGAGACTCCCATTGGTATGACCAGACCTTCAGATATCTAAATTGAAATGATGTAGAGAGTCTGTTAACCCATGAAATGTAAAATCTTTCAATTCGGTTGGCTTTATCTCCACACCAAGTGTTCAGGATTTGTCATTTTCAAAGAATCTATTTCAAACTGAATATTTTTTACTGAGTGCTGAAATACATATATGCAATATGCTATTTTAGCCTGCTAAACAACACATTTTATGGTTTAATGTTTTATGATGTTCTTTATTTTATCCTTGGATTAATTTAACTGCATTGTTATAGGCCTACACTGTACTCTTCAGTAATTCATGTTATCCCCTAGTTATTACTACAGGTTTAATGTAAATTTGAATTTTTACTTCTTACTTGTTATAATTCAGTTATCTTAATTTATTTCAATTTGTCCGTACAATTGTACTGTTTAGCTTTTAACCGCTGCCATTTTCTTTTTATAACTTTGGTCAGCGCCCGTGAGCATGCCTGCATAATGAGGGCCCATTATAAATGTTGGTATTATTAGTATTCATCTCATATTATTCATTGTTCATCTTAATAAATATTAATTCATCTTAATAAATAATAATTCTTGAATGATTAGGGAAGGAAGAAAAGTCGAGCCAACATGACGGACACTGATAGGCCGTGTAAGGAGCACAGCTTCATCACAAACGTGGACGACGTGCAAAACATGCAGGATGGTTTGCTCCGACTCATGAGGGACTTCGAGACGGGGAAACTCAGTGCTTTTGGTGAGTTTTAAAAAAGTCACTTTTTGGGCAGATTTTCCATATTGTACAGTCAGGAAATTTTTTTTTTATCAGGATTAATATTAGGATTACCAAGTTTGATTGATTGTTGCTTACTGCGTTTGACATTAAGGAAACATTCTGAAACGAAACCATTATAGGGACTGTGTCGTCGCGATCAAAGTAGGCCTGTGGCTGTACATGGATTTACGGACTCTCACCTAGTTACTGTTCGAGTGCGCCCTCCCTCTGTATCAAATATTTGGAGAGCCTGCGCAGGCATGCAGGAACTGGGTGAGACAGTGTGTTTATAACTCCATGCACAGCCACTAGCCTGCTTTGATCATGACGACACGGCTCATTTAAAACTAACTGTTGACTTTCTAAAATAAATTGATTATTTTCACTTTGTAAGCTGACTAACAACAAAGTCCATGCCATTACCAATCATGCAGAAATGATTCTGTCTGAGATACTATTGTAGCCAAGAACCCCCCCCCCAATTAGTCGCCTTTGCTTACTTCAATTTTGATTGTTGATTGTTGATTACTGTTTAATTAGTGTGTAACGGTTGATTACTCTTGGAATGAGTGTATGAACCTGCAGAATGTGCTCATATTCTCCCACCTTTCAGCTCACACTTATTCTTCACTCTACTCACCATCCCATCCATTCCCCAGAACATGGGATGTTTTTTCCATCCTATTTCCTCGAGGCTCCTTGAAATAGACTGTGCATGTCAGACGCGAATTCGAACATTGGGACTTGTTAAAGTGTGCGAGTTTGTTTCTTCTCGTGTTAAGTGGTCCCATAGGGGTCCCAACAATTTTTTGGTAACATACGAGACTTGCCTCCTACTTTTATTGTTGTTCATCATGTAATTTGTTTCGTGTTTGAAATATTTATTATGTAATTCATTGTTTGAGTATTTATTTATCTACTTATTTATTTGTGTGTTTATTTACTTGATTTACTTGATTTCTTAAATGTTCTCGTACTTGTTTTTCATTGAATATTTTCTTAATATTTTCTTGTATATCTTCTGCCTTATTGTTCATCAGTGTATTTTATAATTTATCTTTATTTTCTTCCAAGGATAGTAGAGGCATTTCCTCAGCTACCATAAGATTTTCAAAAATTACTCAACTGTATTTCTTTTCTTAGGATAATTGAGGCATTTCCTTAACTATCATAGCATTCAAGAATATATTCATAATTTGTTTCTCTCTAGGGTATTTGAGGCATTTTCTCTATCAAAGGGTTAAATAAAATAGGTCTGCTAAATGTGTTTTTTACCAAGGACATTTGAGACATGTCCTTAATTCCCAGGGCCCTAGGACTTTTCACCGTTGTTCCCTACGTTGGATAGTTGAGGCATTTTCCTCTCGGCTTTTCTGTTTAACAGCTGCTTTATAAATCTTGGCCCCAGGATTGTTGTGTGATGGGAATGAATGTACTTGTCCTGAAACCTATGACATCATGCGTTTCTTGAAACTAGAGGGTTTTCATCAAAATGAATTTACTCTTCAGAATTTCCAATGATGTATCGCAAAATTCTTTTGGGGCTATTTTAAGCATCTTACAATTTTAGGCATCCTTTACCATCCTATAAATGAAAGTCGATGTTATTTTTTGTGTTGACAAGATGAGCACTGCTCCTTTGAGAAGATGAACAATGTCCGGGACCTCCAGGAGAAACTCGGGAGAATGCATTTCAAGATGGAGTCTGACATCCAAAACGCAGGGTGAGTTTTGAAGCCAAGAAATCCTTCAAACAAAACATTTTTTATAAATTTCTTATCTATTAGGCCTAATGATCCAGTTCTGGCGATTTGTTCTTCTTGGGTATTACCGGTGCTGTGTACCGCAGTACACAGTCTTACAGTCAATGGGAATCTATGTGACAGTCAATGGGTATACACGTGACAGTCAAGGGGAATATATGTGACAGTCAATGGGAATATATGTGACAGTCAATGGGAATATATGTGACAGTCAATGGGAATATATGTGACAGTCAAGGGAAAGATATGTGACAGTCAATGGGAATATATGTGACAGTCAATGGGAATACATGTGACGGGACACCAAGGCAGAGACCTGGGGCAACAGGGTGCCTAAAATAATAGATGTCAAACTTGCGTGGGGTATAAAGATGGTTTTACCCCTACACCAATGTGTGTAAAGCACTGTATACTATGTACTTTCCTATATCCTGTGCAAAAAAAATCCACCTTTAATCGTATGGGATTCAAACCTATGACCTTTGCCATTCTGGAACTGATGTCTTACCGAGATTGCCCGGTAGCTAGAGTTCAAATCCTACATTTTAATTTAGCTTTGGATTCCTTTTCTTTGCTCAGTGGTCTAGTAGTAAGACATCTTCTCTTGAATTGCAAAGGTCCTGGGTTCAAATCCCTCCTGGGTAATTTGCCTAGGTGGATTTCTTTTCTTCACGTGACTCAGGAAAGCGCTGAGTGTACAGTGCTTTACAGACATTGGTGTATGAATAAAACCAAGGAATATGTGTGTGTAAATTAAAAGTTATGCATCCATAAGACACCCAGCTGCCCATCTAGCTAACATCATTCTATGAAGTGACGATTGACTTTGACAGCTCCCCTCGACTTAGTTAATAACCAAATGAAATTGATTAATACAATTTTCCGCAGTTGCATCAAACAGGAGACAATTTAATAAAGACACAGTACAGGATTGGCAATTATATCACAAATTAAAAAGGGACATTGATTAGTTCTGATCTGAAAAAAAAGTGATTACAAATAAAGCTCATGTTAGTAATAGGGTTCAAAATTGACACTTGACTGCAGGCACCACTACATGATGATGTATAATTCACAGCTTGGTTGTATGGTGTGTTTATTAAAAACTTGAATGAATTTGAATTTCCCCCAAAACCAATGGGAGAAAAGTCCTTTAAGCCAGCAGCCGACAAACTTTTAGGCTGACGATTCCATGGACATTTCAGGCACTCAACTGCGACCAGCCCACCCATCGCTGGCCAATCGAACTCCCGCTGCACAGCTAATATAATTCAAAATAGGCTAATTTTACTCTAACCAACTTACCATCAATTGTGAGGCAAATTCTTGTTGCTGGATTGATCAAATTTTCATGATAAGTTGTAGTGCTTCCGACAAAGTTTGACGACCCCCTGATTTTTTTTTCACAAGCCACTGTTTTCACTTATGTTTAATTTTAAGCTAGCTTTACTTTCTTATTCTTTTAGTGCAAACACTAAAGAAGGAATTGACATCGCTAGCCAGAACATGGACCATCTCCTTTCAAATGTAAGTTTACCTGGAAAATGCTATATTTGGCGTATAATCCCCCCCCCCCCCACAGAAAGGCCTAAGGGGATTTGCAAATCTTTGCATGTGGATAAAAGGATTATCGTATTAAGGCGCTTATTCTTCAAATGGAAAATGAGATGAGATACTTCTGCGAAACTCACTTGGGATCCCCAGGGGGCATGTTATTACCCCCACCCCCCTTGGATATGAGACAAACAGGTAACGCAGAACAAAAAACAAGACTGCTGGATGCACTGGATATGAGGGAAGAACAAACTTGTAGTTCTAAGGTAGATTGGTTGATGAAGGCTATAGCAAAATGACATGATCACATTATACACATGTTTTTATCCTGATTTCAAGATTTTCTCAAAATCTCCTTGAGCCTTCGAATATTCTTGAAAGAAGTCAAGAAAAAGAAAAAAGAAATGGTCCACATTGTTCAAAACTTGTAGTTTGGTATCTCTGGTGATGCACAGAGTCTGTAAACCTCCTGTATCGTTACATCTGGGAGATCCTGGGTCTAGAATAAAGGGGAACCCAGACCAGCAAGCCATATTTCAGCATTTGTTTAATTCTTCAAACTCATCCCTGCATACTTGTACAACCATTTCGTTTCATGTGTGTATATTAAAAATGAGATTTAATTTACTCCTCAAGACAAGGTGTCCCTTACATATCTTTACTCCAAGGGTTGTTTCAATTGGTTTTAATTTTTGATTTCCTTTTTTCATGATTTCAGCTGGACCAACTGAGTATGGCGATGTATCCTTTAACATCTTTAAAGTCTGAACTGACTCATTGGAAAGTTCCTTGTTGTAAAAAAAATCAAGCTTTTAGCTATTGCTGGTTTATGGGATACACAGGCCTGATACTTCAAGGAGGCAACGGAGGCAATTGCCTCCATGCCCCCCTTGCCTTGGTGCCCCATGAAATGTTCCACTAGAAATATCATGTCCTTTGGTGATGTGACCTCTACAAAGAGAAAAACCGCTTTGCCCTTACAAGGAAAAAACAGCAGGCCTGGGTATGTAATAATAATAATAACATAACATTTATAAGGCGCACAGTATCTGGAATAAAACCATTCAAAGGCGCCGGTTGCTAGCAAGTTCTGACAGATTGAACAGATGAGTCTTGAGGTTGCGTTTGAATGTTGACTGATCAGGTGTGTCCCTCAACTCGTCTGGCAAGGAATTCCAGAGATGGGGTGCGCATGTGCATGACGTCAACCTTTGTTCAATATCTTAAACAGCAACTTTAGTGATATGATGTAACTACTTTGCAACAAAGTTCTGTGTCCCATCATGCAACCGTTTGAAAGACGAAATTGTTTGGGTTTTTTCTGTACGATTGGAACAGTCCAACTTCATGTAAGGAAATACATCAGTGGTTTGGATATGGATGTGGTTTGGCATTGACTAGTACATTTTGTTATTGACATGAAAAGCAGTCAACAACAGGAAAGTGGAAGGGAGGATGTTAATAACTCTGATGTCTAGTGAGGTTTAGGTTTGAGGAAGTAAGATCTATTCCCCTGGTGAGCTCGTTTCTGATCAAAAACACAACTAGTGAGAGGTATTTACATTGAGCTACTGACACACCTCCATAGATTAGAGTTGTAGGTCTTGTCCAAATTGCAAAAAAAATGTTTTTGACGGGTCTTTTAATTTTTGAGAAAGACTCTGCTAGGGTCGAAACGTCAGGCCACTTACTTTTTTTCTGCATTTATATCATAGATCCTATTTCGGTTGGTAAGCAGTTTGGAACAGCATTTTTCGTCTTTTAAAAAATGACAGCTACAGCTACCTCTAAGGCTAGATTTCTACGTCATCATGCGTTGAAGTATTAGACGTCCTTAGCACCACCCTTAGCAACAGTCATAGCCATAGCTGTAGCCACCAATTTGGATAGAGCCTTACCATTGGTTTATTTTAGAGCTAACACAAATCATGAGATCTTTTTTCCCCCTTGATGCTTTCTTAAAACCTTGCAGACTTGAGATGTTACACCATAAACTCTTCTCAGAACTGGTGGCATATAACCAGACATTTTCATTGGTGGGGGGGGGGTCAGGGGACAAACGAGGGCAAGAACTTAATTTGGGGGCTGGGCTATTGTATCAAATCATTCATTTGTGCATGTTTTCGTTCTTAATTTGTTTATATTTGTTTGCACCCCACCCACTCAAAACCCTTGCCCCCCCCCCCCTCTGATTACTTTATTTTTCAGAGCTATTTCCATAGTGCTATCTCGAAGTCTCAATAACTAGTACCTCTGAACTTAATTAATTCACTGATATTTTACCTTGACTTGTTGGGTCCAGCCAAAGCTTACATCCCCCTAGCGACTCCACCACCTTTCACCCTGACCAGCCTATATGACGATGGATGAGTGATGACAACAGGTATATCAATTATTGATCAAAACTGAAAACAGACATTGTTGAAATCACATATGTTGATATGTAGTTCGATCCTCTCGGAGAGGTGTGTTGGAAGTGAGTGACTGGTACCTGTGCATAGGTGGTCTTCTTTTACCTCGGTTAAAATTGCCACATGTCTGTGGCAATAGTTTACTGTTTAACAACATAAGCTAGATGACAGCATCCGGTAGTCTTCCCACCTCCCAACCACAGCTTGCATTGAGAACACCCTCCTTTGCGAAACAGCTGTGCTACAGCTCTGGGCCCCAGCTCCATAAATCTGTTAAGCAGAAAATTCTGCTTAGGAAAGAAATGAGTGTGGTACCAGGCGCAGCAATAATATCTGTTTGGTATTTTGGCTGGTTACTTATTTTTGCTAAGCAAAATTTTTCAGTGCTTAGCAAGTTTTTGTGCTTTCAGGCTTGGGGCCCTGTTTATTGACACATTCCTCCCTTAGTCAGATTATCCATGTGTATTTGTGCTTAAAACCAGATTAGGGTTAAAAACGTTTGTTGTGAGAAGAGGAAGTATGAGCGTTGTGTACCCCCCCCCCCCAAATCGAAGTCACTGACTACCAGTGCCCACTTCCCCCACGCGCCGTAGATACTGTTGTGTATGGTGGATGAGACACTGCAAGAAGGGGGTTCGAATCCTACCAAGCTGTATTTGATAAGGGTCGGCATTCAATTTGATAAAGCTTGTACCAAACGAAAGAGTAAGGGGTTTGAATCCCGCCTGAGTATAACAAGTTGGGGGTGGGTTTTCTTGCTTTTTTTTTTTCTTCTTCTCCATAAGATCTTTGAAGCACTCTGTAGGTCTACGTTTACAATAAAGGACCACGATTCAACTCTGTTTCAATATTTTGTTCTTGTGTTATAGATTGTATAACCAAGTTCCTGGGAGGTTCAATTTCTGTTCCATGTGAAAAAAAGTGGATTGACTTCTCCGCTTATGCTAGCAAACCACTAACGATAAACTATTCAAGTAAGAGTCATCATAGTATAATTTGTTTACACATTTAATTTATTCCAAAGAAAAGCAACAGAAGCAACACAAATTCAAAGAAGGTTAAAACAAATGAAAGAAAGAATCATATATGATATATTTTTCTGTATTTGTAAACAATTTAATGGTAAACCAACTGTGGGCGCTAATGACGAAAGTTGGCACTGTGAGGATGGGGTCCTTTCTTCATTGCATATCAAGTACACCTGGAATTCTGTACATACTTATTATAATGGTTCATCGCATTAGTTTTCAAAGTTAACAACAACCGTCACATAGGCAACGCCATTATGAGTTGGTCTTTTTAATACTCGTGTAAATAAATCATGGTGAAATGTGACAATTGGTCGTTTGAATGGATGCTTATAGCTAACCCACTGAGGCCTAATTTCTGAAAGTTGCTGAGCAGGAATGATAAAATATAGCTTACCAAAACTCCATGCTTAGTAAATAATGGGCAGGGAACCAGTGACACGCACTGCACCTAGGGGCCCGGATTATGTATTCACAAGATGTTTTTGTACTCAAATAAATGTGGCCGAAGAACATTTCTTCTAAAACTTACAGAGACAACAAAAGGCAAGTCCAACAAAAAAAAACACAATCACATCCAGTTGTTTGCTCACAATACCGACATTTTATTCAAGATAACTATTTCAGCTTTCAAATCGTAAAACCTTCATGCGGCAAAAATAGCCTGGGAATTTCAAGCCTCTGCGGATGAGCTCCGGACTTCTAAAGTCTACCCTAACTAAAACGTCTGTACTCGGTATATCGAGTACACACCAATACACACCTAATAATGTCCCCCAATTTTGTCTCTTGATTAAGTTAAGTTTAGTTGAGCAATTTTTTTAAATTAAAGATTTGAAATCACACCATGGAGCTATAACACAAGGGCTCCATCACCACAACAACTATGAGAAGCTACGATTTTATTTTAGCCACAATGTTTTACATTTGTGGTGATTTTGTAAGAAGAATGGCAGCCAGACGTCAGATTGCTGTTTTTGGAGTTTGTTTGAACACAATTTTCAGAGTGCTTTGCGGGAAAATTGATGAATTTGAAACATTTTTTGATATTCTTATTTTGAATGAGCTGACCAATTCTTTTACAATATAGTACCGTCCCTGGACATAAAATAATAAAAATTAATAACGACAAACCAGATATTATGTTAGTGAAGAAAAAACAATCGTGTAAATTTAAGTTGCTATCTCGGTGGCCTTTGGCGGCTTTGACCTTATATATAGGTCTTAGGTGGGAAAGGGCGCACGTGTGGTTCTAAATTGGGCGCGCTTGATCGTCTACAGAGCCCAATTTGCAATATTGAAAAACTATTAATGGCAGAAAACACTTTATACAGATTGTGGTGCAATTTCTTGGCATTTTTTTCCCAGTAGCCCACTTCAAGTGAAGATGCGTACGTGCCTTGGGGGATATAGTGAATCCCAATAATGTGTGTGTGATTAACATCGCAGTGAAATGGATCCCACAGCTCGTCAAAAGCATATATAGGATTCTTGAGTTCGGTAATGGATGAGATGCAACTATTGTCAGCAGCTGAAATGGGTCCATTGTGTCCAAGACTGAATTATTCTAACAACACATTGCTACAGTACAATATTAAACGTGAATATCACTTCTAAAAAATAACTAAAGATAAAACTAGTCAGTGTAAGTTTTATGTGTGTTAGTGGAAATTATTTTGAGTAAGTGTAAGATAACCAAAAGCTTTGAGGTGACTACATAAATTTTAGAAGTGCAAAAATCAAAAGATTCTAGACTTTTGGTTTAAGTTAAACTACGTACATGTACATGGCTAACTCCTACGATAAAATATGGCACATGTCAGGAAGCGTTTGAATGTGCACCTTGAAACTATATTTCAAAGTAACACACAAACTATACGCTGGTTTAAAAACAATATTTCCCAGCCCAACTTTACAGACCTGTTTTAAAAAACACAGCAGGTTTAGACTGCTTGGCAGACTTCGCTGGTAACCGGTTTAGCTCTCTTGGGAAAAATGCGTGTTTGTTTGATTGTTTTTTAAATTGTCTGCTGTTGTGAAGATGGTGATAAGATTTTTCGTTGGCCGTCCTGAATGGCAGTACGGGTAGTTTTTGCCAAGCACTACTTTCAACTGTTGTTATTTTGTTTTCTTAAAGTTCTATGTGAAATTATTTTGCGAATTTCATTTTACGTTGTAAAACCATTTTCTGTTCAGGTCTGGAAAGTCGAATTTAAAAATGCTGTTATTTTACTGGTTAAAATGTCTTAAGGGCAAGAATTTCTGGGTACACAAACTACCACGAACAAAACAATCATTTACATAAACCATGCAATACCTATCACAAACATTAAATTATCATTATCTAACTACGTATTCAGTGCGATGGTTGTCTGATGAGGTAGTGCGCGTTGCAAATTAGCACATTTAAATATTCACGAGTCATGAATAATTATGAGCGCGGAATGGTGGTAGACGGCAACAAAACTGCAAATACCTCTACCAGACGAACCAATAGTTAGGTGCAGTATAAAAAAAGTAATTACATGAGAATATTAGAATAATAATGAAGTTATCATAAATACAAGAGTATGAATATTAATTTAAATAAAGCACAACCTTTTCAGACCTGTAATCGATTATAGTAATTCCGAATATTTAAATGTTGACCAACTATTCTATTTTTGAAGGATCTTCGAGTTTCTAAACGGTTTTTGCTGTTGTATACTTATTCGACAATGCAGTGGAATATTTAGTATCTGTCGGGTATTCGGATATCGTGTATCGTGATCTATTACTCACATTATGTGTGAGTATTCGATTTATGTTTACTATTCGATACCAGATCTGTCAACTACAGAATGGAAGAATCTAAAAGCTACTCACAAACATTCAGCACCATTGTCAGCACAAATTATTGTAAATAATGCAGCCCACCGGCCGCGTGCATTACAACGTGTTAGTAAATAATTATGAGTTGTCCCGTTTGTATTAAATAATTACACATCTTGGATAAAAAATAAATCGGTTACAATCTATACGTTACATCTACAACTGAAATTATTTCAGCAAGTTTGATGACAAAAATGTTTCATTTTAACAAACTGCTTCGAGGAGGTATTAAAAAAGGTGAGAAGAAGATTTAAGAATACACACGAGAGGGAGAAACTTACTTTATTTTACAGGTATATTTTACAGTAAAACCATGCAGTCAGACACGCTAATACCGCATTCAAGGCTTGGCTACTCTACCTCTGTCACCAAACATTTACAAATTACTGTTCAGCCAAACTCAGATGAAAACGTCAAACCATGGGCAAGCTTTCCCCCCTAAAAAGTATTATACAGGATTTATAAGGATACAAATATGTTTATTTTTTAGTCCGAAAGCTTATTGATTATGAAGTACATTATAGAACATTTGTTCTGTGTAATTCCCATGAAATGAATAGAATATCGAGAAAACTGTATTTGAAATCTAAAAACTGCAACAGTCTTGATATCAAGGACATTGTGTTTACATGGTGGAATTCGTGCATGGTTTGTCACTATTTTCTCCCGACTCACACAACGGATTAAAGAGGTTAGTTGTTCCTTGTACTATGGTTGATCACACAAAACATGGACACACTGTCTGCGACTATTTTGTCAGCTCTAACAATCCTGTACAATACATTTCATTTTCTGAAATAAAATTAAGAAGTTGAACTTGTTGAAGAGAAAACTTTTTTTTTTTTTTTTTTTTTTTTTTTGGGGGGGTGATTATCACCCCCGGGCTTTCCCCTTTGGCTGACGATCTCTTCTGTTTTCAAACCTCTATTAAACTCAATAAGGCTACGCCTCTTTTATTTCTACAGTTACATAATGCAGCAATTATGTGGCGAATAACGGCGCCTCAAGCACCCAAACACGTTACAATGAGACACGAGATTCTCACGTGAAAATGTGGTACAACATTGATTACCATGACAACATCCAATGTCAAATTTTTGCCGCAGGATAGAGCTATAGTGATTGTCAATCTGTTGGCACCCACCCCCGTTTGTTTGTTTGTGTGGTGTTTGTTGGTGGGTTTTTTTTTTGAGTTGTGAAAAGTAGAGTTCTGAAAGAGTTGTTCTTTATAAAATATGCCATAAGAGTGAGTTTCGGATAACAAATTGGTGAGAAGGGGGTGTGGTGTGGATGACGACATCAAAACCATTGACTAAAATTTGCCTTATGATTGACTATGATTGACTATGACTATTATGCACATGACGTCATTTCAGTAGGGCGCCCTCGCCTAGATATCAAAGGGAGGTTGCTCACTGGCCGATCCAGTGCACTGCCTTTCCGTTGTTTCGTCATCAGTTTACGGCTAAGATGGCGGCTTGATGACGTCAACACATAAAGGTCTATACTTGAACATTGTTATGGATTCCCAAACATCACCAATGCCGTACCGCATCTTCAAAAACAAAATGGCGGAGCTAACACGCCTTTCTACAAAGTTTTCATACATACAACTTTCAATCCCATAATACACAGTTAAATAGTTAAAACACATTTCAGTTTGGTATTTAAAGAAAATCCAATACTAATTCAAACCGCTAAAACTATATTTCTTGGTTTACTATATGAAATGAAAACAAAACTTTAAAAACTCGTCCAAAATATTTCCGTCTGTTATATTGAAACCATCGGTTTATGCCAGAGAGCACTGGGGGAAATCTAAGATCCGAAAATGTTCATTTCAGAAGAAAACAAATTGCGCTCGTCACCAAAACTTGTAATTCTCCATTCACTGAATAATCCTTTGTTGGTTTTGTAAGAGAAATACTTTAAACCACAATTTTTTAAATCAAAAGTTGAAAAGTGGGTCTTCATGCAAATCCAAAATTTAAATGCGATGCAAAATTGCGAATTACAGAAATGAGTGACTGTTTACCTACTCTAATTTTTACTACGCATTTCTAACTATTTACTCAATGCTAGCTATTTTTTAACATACCTGAGTTGCCCTTCCGATGCGAAAGAAAGCCCAGGGTCTTAGCCTGGACTTCTTTTTAGCAGCATTTTTTTCAAAATTTAACAATCTATGCAGCATTTTAAATGTTCTTCATTCATTTCTATACTTTTATTTCTTATACTAATTCCTACGCCTATTCTACGTGTGTGTATTGCGTGTAGCATTTTTGTAGTTATTGTTAAAGCGTGCAGTTCTGCGAATGCGCGGAACGTCATGCATTTCGTGACGAATTTTGCGCTAGCTCAGCGTTTGAACTAGCCATGACTGGTTCTATCCAGTTGCATGCAAAAGCGTTATTATGTTTAATTACCGGTACTAGTGCTAGGGTTCTACGTTTACAATTTTGAGAAAGTTAATTCATTAACTTCTCAAGAGTTGTAGTCATAATACTCGACTGGCTAATGTGACCCAGACACTGGGCAAAAAAGGTGAAATACATATTTCAATATTTCAGATGATACCACACATTAAACTATCACACACACACACACACAAATCTACATATTCAGGTTGGCAACTGGTATTCACTTAGGTATGCACATTTGTAGAAAGTAAACCTTCCTTTAAATGGACATACAAAAAAAACTCGGTTAAACATACTTAAAATGGAGAAGGGGAAGGAAAGTGTTTTAGAGGGGGAAAAACTACGGTGAAGTGACACCTGCGACGTTTTCGAAAAGCAACAACTTTAGGTTCAGTTTCTGCGGCATGAGACCCACCGGGCCCCAAGTCAGAGCTGGATCCTAAAACGTAATTTCGAAAAGGCCAGTTACAATAGAAAAGGGAATGTACTGTATACTAAAAGTGAAGTTTATCACTCACCGAAAAAAATAACATCCTATCACACCGGAATTAATCTAGATTCTACCAAGGAAACACTATACCTACAAGAAGGAAACTATTGGCGTTTTCGAAAACCAAGCCGCTGCCTGAAGGCGTCTGTTACATCAGCCTGCCTGAAGCGAAAACGCGCCTACTTAAGTTCATCCACGGGGTGCTTACGCAAAACGGACCAAACAGCAGAGCCTTAAATTGCGTTAACTCTATATGGATTGCATAGCGTGTGCTTTTTTATAACTGGCGTAAATACTAACATAAAAAACCAGAAGAAAAAATTGCATAAAAAATGAAGCTTTGCGCCAAACATTATTAAGATTTAGGTAAGCCTTTGCGTGCCGAAATTGCGACGTCACCTCATGCTTACATCATGGCGGCCATTGGCAGTGAACGTCGGAGCTGAGCGTCACTTTCAATTTTGGGGTGCAGATCAGTGTAGCCGTGAGACGAGTTGAAGTTCTGGGAAAGAAAATACTAGCGGGGTTGAACTTTGAAGGTTTCATTCATGGCGAGGGCAGAGCTTAAAAGAACAATGTTCATTTAGGGTAATCCGTCAGATCAGTCATGGTGTCTTCCCTGCTACAGCCAGCAGAACGGTCAATGAACTGGTAAACCGAATACTCAGAAATATCAGACGAGTTTTTTTCAACAATGGAAGAAGGTTTTTCGTGGAAAGCGAGGTGACTTGGAAGTCCTTTGAATTGTACACTTGGCTCTATGGACAGGTATCTGTAGACTGGTGCTCAGCCAGGTGCAGCAACCGCTGGTTTTGTTCGAACAATGGTGCGGTGGTAACTGTGGCTCAAGCGGTGTACCATCCTGCCAAAGGATTCGTCCTGAAGCCCGGTGCCAGTAGGTCCCAAATCACCTCCTGCCATCGTTACCTGCAGAGAAAAGATCAAAACCACAATGAGATTGAAAGCATCATTACAACCTGAATTGAAAATAATTACTCAAGAATGTCTTAAACTGTTAAGATGTACGGCAACTTCAAGACGATGCTAAGAGTTTTTCGCTACCTTAGTCAGCAAAGAACGGTGCAATAAGCGTAAATGCAGAATGCCGGCCAAGTGTGGGCTTGAAAAGATAGGTGTGATATAACATGTTTGTGTGCGAAGACTTTATCTTTTTTTTGTGAACAGCTCGAGTGAGCCAAGATAAAATGTTATGGAACTTGAATGCGAACAATGGCTTGGAAATCATCCAACATTTTAAGTCACAGAATGTTCTTTAAAGGGTGTATCATTGTTTGGTAGTTGGCGCATGGTTGTCCATAAACCTGTGTTAATTTCTCAGAAAAGAACGACTGTTGTTATTGATTGGATTGGGGGGTAATACGCAGCCAAGGTCCCGGATTAAGTTTGTCTGACCTGTGGAATTAACCCCCTCCCCCGCCCCCGATCCGCGTGTAGTTTTAGGTGCAACGCTTGTTGTTTGTTTATTTATTTCATTTTCTAATTATTTGTTGATGTAACCTGAAATAGCGTGTTATGTTTTGAGGGTGAAATGCAGGTAGTGTACAAGTGATGTACATGCATGTACCTGCAATAAATGTATCAGGCATGCTACGGTATAACTACTGGTGCTGGTCCACACCGTGTTGAGTTGAAAACTCCATTTTGACCCATATTATGCTGAAAACCACTCAATATTTCGCAGAAAATTTTCACCATTGTCGAGAAATGGCCTGATGGTAGATCATTGACATAATGATAAGTAGGTCGTGCAAAGTTGATTGCAATAGCAGAATGCGCGTTCATTTGTACACTGTGTGGAGAGAAACAAACAATGCGCACCGGCGCAATGTTGACAACAACAACGCCACGGTTATCTGTTGTTGAGATATCGGACGAGCTGGAACAGTCGGGTTGAATAACCTGGGCCGCTCTGTTTGTTACGCACTTCAGAAGAAACTCGGCCATCAACATCACCAGAGGATGGCACTATCTCTGTAGATAGGCACATGTAATGAATCGTTTGTTTGTTGATTTGCAAATGCGAGGTCCGTGACGGAATGCACTTCCCTGTGACAAAACAACAACCCTGACAATGATGACTTACGAGTGGAACTGAGATGTAGACTTTTTCAAATAAATGTGATCAATCAGCCTTTTCGAGATATGGTTGGAAACTATAGGAGTGCATGCACTGTTTGGTTTGGGTGTTTGTGCGTATTAAGATTTACCCAAATCTAATATAGTGTCATATCGTGTCCACCAATGGGCTGTAAAATTGGCTTAAGGGTTGAACTCGGGATTCCGGTTTGGGGGTTAATTAATAAAGTGTGCTCATTGTTGGTTTGTTTGTTTTTACTTTTTGTTTTGTATTCTTTGTTTGTTTGGGGGTTTTTTTAGGGAGCTATTGTTGTTATTATTTTAAAAATCCATATCAGCTCATGTTTAATGCTTACCGTACTTCTAACGTAACCTTGGTTTTAATCAATTAATTAAATATTGAATGATTGGTTGAATGATTGATTGACTGATCTTGAACTTAAATGGACTTGATAGAAAAGTGGGTGTTTTTTTTACAGTGTACATTCATTCCCATCAAGAGGTTTTCAAGAAGTAGAAGACCATAATTTTAAGAGGTTATTGTGTTTTCGTGAAAACAACGAAACCAGTTTAATTTTGTGTACTATCATGTTATTTACATGCTAATTTCGGTTACGGCGATCGGAATAAGCAAACATGACTTTAGGTCAATGTAATTAATGTCTAAAATATTGGTACCACTGTGTAAAATGTATAATCAGTAAGATTGCAATATTGGAAAGCTAGCAATTATTTGTAAACAATAACTTATTATTTGTCAATAATGGCGTGTCGTGGCCGAGCGGTTAAGAGTACCAGACTCAAGCTCGGGTGTTTCTGATCAGCAGAGTGTGGGTTAGAGTCCCGGTCGTGATACTTGTGTCCTACGCAAGATACTTTACCATAATTGCTTTGTCCGCCGGGTGGGACATTAAGTCGTAGGTTCCGTGTACTAGAATTAGTACTAGGCAAAAACCCAGAACACTTATCGTGGAAGAGTAATTGTTATCTCCGGTTTCTCTGGTTCACATAGCACCCTTGTTTACAGGTCTCCTCGGGGTTGCGAGCTACTGTGATTTGGTTCACTTATGAGACATCCTTGGCTTCATTACCAGAAACATAATAATAGTAAAATTGATCGATTATCAATCCTCTACATACAAATGAAGATCAACTTACCTCCATGGTCGCTTCCAGTTCCAGTGCATTGTTATTTTCCCGGTTCGTCGCTATCTCATTGTTGAATCATCGGAGGGTTGCCTCCGCTGGGTGACTTATCGGTCTGGTTGACGGCGGTTTCCAAGCTGGTTGTGTCTAGGGGCCAGGAGGGTTTGTTTCCGGCCGCATAGCGTGGCGAGACAGTTGGCAGTTGGTGCAAATTTCAAGAAAACGTATTTTTGTTTGAATCACCAACTCTTTGCTTGGATTGTAAAACGTATCATGGTCTGGCACCCTTTTCTGTTTTAATGTCTCGGGTGTGGTAGGATCCACCTGTTGGTTCGGCTGGAGATTTTGAAGTTGAGCTGCCTGACGTGGAAATACGGTTTTCTAAAGTTGGACGAACGTTCTTTCACTGTGCATCAACCAAAGGAAAACCTGCAAAACATAAAAAACACAATTCACTTTAAATTTCCTCCAACATTTTTAGACATTAATGAAGTGACTCAAAGTACACATGTGCTTGGATTTGCCATTGATTGGTTAAGTAAATTTGCGAGTTAACTTTGTAAATCCTTTCTTCTGCGAATTGGTAAACCGCCCATCAGGAAGCAGCCCAAAACGATTGACGTTTACTGCTTTGAATCACTGAAGTCTAGAGGACGGTGAAAGCCCTGGATGCTCGCCACGATATGCACGACTTGATGGCGAGGGCCCAGACTAAAGAACACCTTTTAGCCTCATTGTGTGGTGTGTGGTTTTTTCATAATGAAGAAAATCCAAGATGGCTGCGTGCACCTTGACAAAGGCCTGTATAGCAAATGCCGTTGGATGCATGTAGCGCCGGTTTGCCAACTTCGCCAATCTAAGTCGTTCTGAAGTTAAAAAACCACAAGCCCAATGCATACATTCATCAACGTTGATGACACATCTACCATGAATCTAACAGTAACAGTCTCCCCAGCATGTAAAGGCAGACAGGCTTGTCAGGGTGTTGACGTGTGACTCCACTTTGGTCTGTGGAGTAGTACAACCGTGGTCAGACAACCAGTTTTTTTTTTTAAACCGTGGTTTCGCTTGCGGGCTCGTCCGCCATTTTGAATCCCACATGACGTGCAAGAACAGCGTCCAAGCAACCATCTTATTTATTAAAAATGACCACGGGCTTTCGAGGCACGCCATATTAAACAACGTGTGCACCTAGACCTTGTCAATACTAAATTAAATTATTAAAACGTTTGATTTCAATCAGACAGACTAAGTCAACATTCATTTCACTTGGTCGCTGTTTAATTTACAAGTGACGTGTTCTTGTCCGTGTAAATAAAGAATTGTATTGAATCAGAACTGGAAAAGGGAGGGAACAATCGCTGGACAAGGATTCCGGTTTAATGGGTCTTTTGTTACGCCGTTCCCAAGAGACGTGGAACACTCGGCTCCATTAATTGTTTTCTTCTTTCATCATTGGGACTAAGAGGACACAGTTGGTTTGTGCGTATTTTAATTTCATATGGGTGACTCGGCTCTCCAATCACCATGGAAATGCAGTAATGGCAACATAAATTATGACCAGGTTGGAAGACAATGTAAATGACGCACTGTCTGAATTGATTTGTTTTTCCTTTCTGTGTGTTACTTTGATTTCGATTTTGATTGTCTTGTTTCGCGTACGATGTGTAGCTAGCACCATGGATAAGAATGATGCCACGCATTACATGTGGCAGGCAGAAACTACGACCCTGTATTTTAACATGCGGCAACTTCGTGGCAGGCAAACTCATATGGACGGGATTTTATACTATGGAACTTCCATTTAGAACCAATTGCTGCTATAAACAAACAGCTGTCAAAGATAAAAGATAACCATTTTGTACGACCTTTCCTGATCCTCGCTGCTGCATGCTCAAAATAAAGTTATGAGACACCTGATAACATGCTCGTTGTTTGACCGTACTGTGTCGCGCATCTCAACTGGCTGTCATTTGGGAACGATAGCGGGTGTAGTCAACCTCACTCCCAAGGGTGTTTACAATCCCACTGGTTGTGTTTTCCCAAGCTCGCCTTTCTCGATCGTATGGCATATAAAGGGGATCGATGCAGTATTACAAATGCATTTTGTGCCCATCCAGTTACAAATTATCATGGGTTGGTTCAAATGGTACATGAGGTTATCCAATTTGCACGGTGTTTCCAACATCAAACGGGCCCGGAGCCGGATCTGGACCAGTCGGGGCCGAGGGTGGAAAAAGCCCCCAGAAAAGAGCCCTTCGTCCACGGTACAAACGCTTCTGTTGTGAATATAGCTCGACGTCGTAAGTTCTTTAAGAAGTGATGACGCTTCCCTCTTTTTGGAACATGGTTTAAATCTAATTCGATAAATTTGTATCGGAGATAAAGGATTCGAACTTCCTCTATAGCTACCGGGCAATCTCGGTGGTCTGTAGTGGTTAGACATCTGCTCTAGAATGGCAAAGGTCATGGGAGTTCCAATCCCATCCGAGTAATATGCCAGTTGATTATTATTTTTTCACATGACTCGAGGAAAGTATTGAGAGTGCTTACTACACAACGATGTACGTGGGTTAAAAACTAATATGGTTCAAAAACTAATATGGTTCAAATCGGTTATTAAATACAGCATGGACGGCCAAAATAGCCAGACCCCTTGTAGAGATAATGGTTTACGAGTATCCGTCATTATTGATGTGCCCACGGGGTACACGACAAACGTTGCTGATGCTCACTGTTGATGAAGATGTAGGTCAGTTCATCTAGAGCAAGGAACAGTTCTTGGCACAACTAGTCTGTCATCATGCACTGTTTAACTCTAACCAAACGAACTGATTCACATGGAACAAATTTTCTCCCAAAGATGTCCATATGTACACTATTCGTCGTGTTCAGACTTGACAACAAGAATTGGTTGTACAGTGTATACATTTAATATTTTAAATATTCGGACAATCAGAACATTTTGACAGGATTCCAGAAGTCCAGAATTTAAGCCCAATTTAAAGAGCCGTCTACTGTCATCCTGTGAAAAACAAGAATTTAAGATATGATCACGAAAACATGCTGTGCATCCAAGCCGGGCTGAATGAGTTAGACAAAAACTATAAGGAAATCATTTGTACATAACCGGAAACAAACTATAAACTTGAGCAGACAACTTGACCACCGGATATCCACGTCTGATTGTCAAATGCGTTGGCAACAACCACATACATGACTGATTATGATTGTTGTAAATTTCTACTGAATCTCTTGTTTACATTCGTGGTGCAGTGCTGAAACCGAGGCTGGAAGGTAACAGAATATGGCACCTTTAGTATGTAATGTTAACCGTAAAGGGCACCAAAGGAGATTTCCATGCACACAATATTATGGGGGAACTGATGGGCAACACGAACAAGGAGTCTGTGGTTAAACAGCGTGTCTGTGGGGGGGGGGGGGGTCCACCTCTCTGATAGCCCTTAACAACCACAGGGAAACCATGGAGGTAGTACTAGTACCTCCATGGAGAAACAAAGCAGGAACACACATCAAGAAATAATGCCGAGCAGACTGGAACTGGGTACCCTCCAAAATATGTTTATGTAATCAGGCATAATCGTGTCATGGCTATAATGTGAACATTGCAAAAGCAATAAGGATCTGTGCAGCAGGATTGATGCTCTTTTGACGTAGCAGCTAGCTTAAGCTAGTCGATCGATCTGTGGTGTATTTCTTCCAGCAGCTAAAATTCTCTTAAAATTGGGTTATTGCGCCCGAAATAAGCCCCAAGCAAAATGTCCATAATGTTTTAGAATTCATCTTCCATGGTACATCCGTAGAGCTACACGATATCATATCCAATTATCACAATGCCCAAATGCTAATCCTTACTTACGTAATACTCCAAGGAGAAACTGCATAAAAAAAACATGCACTTCACACAAGTACCGGGAAACGCTGTACACTTACCGAAACGCTACAAAAGCCTCCGTCGGCCTCTGTTAGTTTCAACGCGATGATTTCCGATAATTCTTACGTAGCAGGTTCACAGGTCTTGGTGCACACACACACACACTGTATTATAGCCCATAAACATCATTTTATGCGCTCACATTATAAAAGACCGTGGATGAACTGGATAAAATTGGCCACGGTAGTAGGGCCTACGATCTGAATAAAAGAACCGCTTGAAATGTTTTCTCTCTACCTACCTCTTTCTCTCTCTCTCTCGCTCGCTCACTCAGTCTCATCTCTTTCCTAGAAACGCGGGGTGAGATGTTCAAGGCCCTCTTGGTCGATTAACCAATGAGTCATTGCTGAGCGAATAATGAATATGTATGAGTAGGCGGGCTTGCTCGGTGCACTGCTCGCAGTGCGCAGACCACGCCTCTTATTCAACAGACCTTACTATATCGTGACACTTTGCTGGCGCATTGACCTTGTGGTTATTTGATAGGGCGATCAGAAGGCCCTCGGATTGTGTATGATTTGTGGACGATTCAACTGTGAATGTAGGCCTACATGTACTGTACATACACCTGTAACGTACATGTACATGTACATGTGCATGCACTAGGCCTACATTTGAATTGTAATGTAGTGCGTTCTTGAAATGGGACATATCTGAGTATAGTTTATGTAGGCCTATAATGTATAAGCGAATACCAAATGCAGACGCACATAAACTTTACATGTATTTATACACATACGTGAACACATTATGGACCCAGGCAATATCCATGGTGCTTTCTCTCATCCAAATCAACATGAGACCGAAAGCGAGGCTGAGAAAAACCATAATAGTCTGGTTACCCTTTGTTGGTCCGTTGAACCATAGTTGTTCTACCTCCATCGATAAACTATACGTTAGAGTGAACCAAGCATGCTTTATAAGCGTATGCGAAGTGAACCATAAAAAAATGTATTATTCATGAGCTTAATTTGACTTCCTGGTGCTCCTACTCGTTACAGAAGCACCAAGTTTTGATATTAAAAAAACTGAATTGGTCAAGTTCTTTTTTAATATTAATAATATTATTTAGGTTCACCACTTATTACAAAATCGAACGTGTAATTAATTGGGTTTTATTTATTAAATTCCCAACTACAATTGTACCGTAATTGTTGACTCACAACTAGTAGGCCTATGTTTGGATTATTAAAAAAATCCTCGTAATATTTGGGGAGTTTGCCTCAAAAAGGGAACAACACAAGACATGCATCCATATTTCAGTTTTGTTGTTGTCTCCGCAATTATGTCTCTCCATTTGCTAACACTTAACACAGCGTGTTGTTATCTACGGCGGTCCAGTGAACTTTTTCCTGCTACATTCATTGAACAGTGAACCTCTCGACCGGAACACAGTGCCCTAAAAACCAGACTGCCTGACCCCGAGTGAAATGCAAACCAGACGGCCTGATTTCGCCGTCTAGACACGGTCGCGGCTCCCGCGCGTAGTGTGTGGCGGACACCCTCTTGGCGGCGTGCGTGTGGAAAGACCATCACTGGTGAGGTAAATGCACACTGGAATATTCATTTTACAGAAGAGCGAGAGATTTCTGTATGGACATAAGATGTTGCTCATCATTTTCAACTTGATGGAAGTTGTGTGGCTTTTATATGCGCGACATATTACAATTCTGTGCACAAACTTTTAGGCTGTCATCATTTGTATAATGTATACATTCATTTTCGGTGTCTTATTTCTCGTTCGTTGGATAGAAAAGTTTGCAAATGAGGTTTTTTTTGTCCCACTGGGTTTTTTTTTGTTTTTTGTTTTTCTCTCTCTCTCTCTCGAAAAAACTAAAACCTATCATGGAAACTAAAATACATAACTACACATAGTGTTAGCCAGAGGGGCGTCTGGGTGTCTTTTGGACACCGGTCCCTGTTTTAAATTTGGACACCCTGTTTTATCTGTCATTTACATGGAAATTTATTGTAAGTGAACAATTTGGACGCTCAGTTTTTGAATTTCCAGCAATTCGGACATCGTTTTACCAAATTCCTGGCTAAAACCTTGTAACTGCACCATAATAAATCTCATTGAAAACTAAGTATGCTGGTTATAAAAAGCAACACATCTTTCCACATTTCTGCAAAGGTAACTGTATATGAAAACGGATTTATAATACATCATTAAATACAAACTTAAAATGTTAAAACAACTGAAAAAAAAACTTTTCTATGTGCTGTACTTTAAAACAAATTTCTAAAACTAAATGGGTCATGAACTTGTTAGATTAAAGAAATGTCCGAGACTCAGTTTTGATTCTCATCTCCAGGAGACCACGCCCACCGACAGGTAAGTAGTTGATTGATTTAACGCCGATAGGTTGTCATCTGCGATCTGTGTCACCCAGAAGATAGTGCGCCGTGGTACAGTGACCGCAAATGACCCCCCCCCCCTTTGACCCTATACCCTCTCACAGTCTCATTGTATTTATTCTGAATCGTAAACAAATATAACTTGGATATTTTGATTAGCTGAACTAAAACCTTAATGCAACGCAGGCATATGTAATGTTCGAAATAAATCATTTAGCACCCGAATATAATTAACAACGGAACACTCGGGAATAGTTTGAGGGATTATTTTAAAATTAAGTTCAAGTGTTCTTCAATACTTCTTCGAGTTTTCAATACAATAACGAAACCCAATGCCGCAAATGTAATTAAAATATGTATTTGCGTTTCTTGAAAAACATTTAACAGTGAGTCCAACACGGCATCTCAGTACAACGTCCCGTGATGAGGCTCGCAGGGAGCACAGTGCACATTTTTCTGGAAGAAGACAGATTTTTAGATTTGTAGATTTGTAGATACTCTAAGACCTGAATGCTATCAATGCCTTCTGTACACCAAGCAGGGTTTGGAATTAAAATGTGTTTAAATAGTGTGTTTTTTATGTTTCTGATTGCCAAAGAAGCCACATTTCCAGCAAAGAAAACTACAATTTTGCCTCAGATAATCTGAGTTCAATCATTATTCACAATAACATTTCCATGGCATCCAATTTTAAAATAAAAAGGAACAACATTTATTTTTATTTTTAAAAATACACTATATAGGGGGGGGGGCCTAGTTCTCATAAAGAAAATTTCGCTGAATACATCAATCCGAAATACTACGATCAGTTCGAGCCCTTTACGTCTGACGTCACATTACCCCAAGGACCCCCATAGACTCTCTGACATTTAAACTTCTGTGTCATTTGATTATCGACAACATAATGAGTGCAGAAATTCGAACATGCGTCAGTTCTGCATATAGATATACGAGATCATTGTAACCTTGGCCGCTAGTCGACCCCCTCAGCATTATCATTATGCACACGTGAACAATGAGTTCACCTCGACCCCCTGATGGATTTGAGAGATTTCCCCGCGTGGACAATTAACAAACTAATTGTGGTGGCTTACGCTAAACAAACGACGCTCATCATCCAATCGCTGATTCGTAATAAATAAATAACTAAATTAATTATTTCATTTATTCATTTATGAATTGTATTCAACACATAGCATATGTTGTTGATTTCGGGCTAGTAGAAAAACATTCATTGACCTATAATCTGGATGTTATTTTTGCGTGTATAAAAAGAGAGTTCTAAAGACAATTTCAGCTCCTTATTTTAACCAGCTCTGGCTCGTCACGTTTGTATGCCTGCGTTTTTCGATCTCTCGAGAAGACATTTAATCAATCTCAACTTAATTCACTCAAAATGTATTATGCCAATGCACTTGTGTTGTGTTCTTCTTTCATGATTGTTTTTTTCTTCTTATTTTGTCTCCTTCTTTGTTTAAAGAAACCCTTTAACAAAATCAAAATACAATCCACGCGATAATTAGCACTACGGTTGGACGTCATTGTAACAAATAATGATTATAATTGAATTTGTAGTGACGCAGACACAAGTGTAATTCATCGAGACTTCTGCCTTGCACCACTTATATCTTTTCCTGTGTCCCAACTGTGCAGTGTTAATAAGATTCTCAAAACAGACAAGGGACGGACCCAATTTCATAGAGCTGCTTTTAAGCTGAAAGTATTGCTTTCAAAGTTTCTGGAAAATGTTTCTTTGTTCAACCCCAAATCATTAAACAATTTACCCAGTCGTGGTTCATAACTTCACACATTAAAAGTTTCTGCTGAGCAAACATGAGCAGGATGCCAGTACCAGACAGTACATGTGGCAATATACTTTGGCTGGTAACCTTTACAGCCTTTAAGCACTGTGCCTAGCCACTTTTTGTGAAACTGTGCCCAACAAAGATCTGCTTAAGCAGAAAAGTCTGCTATTAAGCAAAACAAAGCAGGAAACCAGTCAAAGAGGGCATGTGTGATATGTTATTTTGGCTGGTTACCTTATTCCGGTAAGCAACATTTTGCGCTTTGCTTCTTTTGTGGCCTAAGCAGCTCTATGAGATTGGGCCCAGGTTGCACTTTTTCCCTATGTCCCAGTTTGGTCACATTGGTTTGATCAAAAGAAACAAATTAGCTGATGAGGTTATAGTTAATCGCAACTGTGACTTTTCAACACACTCGTAACGCTAAAAGCTGGGGGCACCCTAAGAAATGTGGACGGACTACACTGCACTTTTGTTTCAGCTGAGGTGTTTCTGTCTGAACAATTAAACTTGAGAAAAATAGGATAACTGAGCACATTTCTGTTATTGTTGCTCGCAAGTTCAAACCGAGTGTGTGATTAGTCATAGCGGAGACGCCAGTCAAAATTAAGAAGTGAGCTACCACTGAAAAACATTGCGGTCGGACGACGGTCTGAACACAGTACTAAAACACGCATAAAGGGAACGCAAAATACTGCAACCCGCGATAACGATGACGTCATACCGATGGAGAAGGAACAAACACAATTGTGGAAAAACATAGATTTCGCAAACTCTTCTTTTTAGCATAACAAGTCTAAAATTGTGTCTCCCTCATTGTTCATCCCTTGCTTTTTCTGTGAGCTTTCTGCCTCTCTCCCTTTTTCCACTTGACTGCATGCTTCTGTTACATCAGTATACCTGTTTAAGTATGTGTTGTCATTTAGCCTTCGAGAAAGACTTTTCTATGATAGAAACTCGTCAGGCCTTAAACATGTTTTTTCTTGTACCATGGGTCCTTTTGGTTGGTAAGCGGTTTGCATCAGCTAATTTTATTTTGTCTCAACCTAAAATTACCATGGAAACAAATTCACTCGTGAAGGCGGCAACAATTGCACACGCCACACCTTCCTGTGTGTGTGTGAACATGAATTATAAATACCGCACAATGCCGAAACTACAATATATCTTGGACGACAAAATAGAAAATGTGTAGCGCTATATTAATGCGAAACCGGCCCAGTGAAATGCATGATGTAAACTATCATCTGGGAGTGCGCATGCACAGCAAAGCAATGTGTAATAAGTAGATGGTCGAGTTAATGAAGAATTATAAGAAGAAAGCATGATTACCTGTGATCACGGGGGTTGACGAGTTGATTTTTCCCCTCTCGCTGTCCACATGTGGCAGGAAAATTAGTCCGTCAGCATTTTATTGAAAGTAGAATCGTCGAACTAAATGTTTTGCTGTGGGGGCTGCATCTCGGTTTAAATTCGGTCTTCTCTCGTGAGCAGTGGGTTTTTCCTGGACGGCCACAGCACATGGGAACTACACTACGGGTTTCCTCCAGTTAGACATGTTAAGACTTGCACGGGGGAAAAAATGCTTCCCCCCTGTCGGAACATAACATAATTTATTGAAATTGCAAAACTTGTGGTTCGAGAGTGGACAGAAAATAGACGGGCTCTACTGTTGGTCGGCTGCGTTACTGGCTGCTATAACAATGATGATGTGAGAAACCGCAGTTGGAACTCAAGATATACCACGTCATCACATAATGAGGTTTAGCGGTAGTTCATAGTATGCTACAGCAGCGATTGCAATCCCCTGGATATTGGCCTTTTTTTTCAGCGAGTGGCACGACCCGTCAGCACCGGGAGCATCGGCACGGCGAGCGGGGCGCCGCCGCCCGGCTGACCCCAGGTTGCGGTCTCGAACTCGGTGAGGTAGATTGTCTAACTCGGGTTAACTGTCTTGTTCCTTTATATACACCCTGAATGCAGAGGAAAAAAAACAGCTCTTGAAGCGGTCACTCCGGAATGGCAAAAGTTCAGGGTCCTTTCTAATGGTCAATCATTGACCGCGCACTGCGGCCATTCATCGGTGAGGGTCACTCAGTTACATGTGTGGGTCAGCCAGGGTCATTGTCAATACCGCGTAACTAAAAATAAATGCCACTTGTTGTTAACCTCGGACTGAACCCAGGTGGCCCGACCGCGAACTTTGGGAGAATTTGCGGACACATTCAATGGACAATATTGAAGTTATAAAAATAAAGTTCCATTCAGCAGAGACCGAGGCCAACATGGGTTGGTTTTACCTTTTATACGTCACTCTTCTACTGATTGTTTTGTTCCGGAACTTTTGACCCATGAATCTTTGGAGGGGAACGGAACAATATTTCGAGGAAATGAAACAACTTAAATTTTTGTTTTTGTTTTATCTTATTGTTTACCTGAGTGTCCCTTTATAATTAGGGGTTCCGTACACATGCGATCGGAGGCATTTTGTACCACAATTAAAACGTAACTTGATGGTCTCTACCCCAGACTGAAGATTCAATTTAAGGCTTTGGGGAAAATAAACAAATATCCTCCGAATCTAATATCAATTTTGGTTTGAGTGTGTTTTTGAAGCTTGAAGGTTTTGATCTCAAGTTTGCCAACTTCAATTCAAAAGGGTAAACTGTACCCTTTCCATTAAGGGCGAGTCTCAGCAAATTCTTCACAACCACAAAAAAAGCCCACAAACTTAAATTTTAATAATGACATTTTTCCTTCACTGAAAGAAAAGAAAGAAACCTGCTGGTATATTCATAATGCAAAACTAGACTGACCGCAACGTGTTTACAAGTTGGCCTCAGAATGGAAACAAGTTATGAATGAGCTGCGTGGGCGTTTATTTGTATTCAGCGCAACATTGCTTTGCATTTTCGACTCGCTCCCAGTCTCCTGACTGTTCTCCTTTGTTACGTTTCAAAGAAAATGTGGACGGATACGACTCGTATGCAAACAAACACTTCAAGCTCAAATAGCCTTCTTCTCAAGCCGTCACCTCGGTGGGTGCCCTAGAAGGAATGTTTTTTGCTTCAATGTGATACTGTTAATTAACTTATGACAGCTGTCTGTTTACTTCACTGCCTATTTATCGAAAGGGCCCACTGAAACATAATACTAGAGCGAACGTACACTATAGTGTTCAGTTGAATTTATGATGACGTTATCGAGATTTGATTCTCAACTTTCCTTGTTTCAATATTATTGCAGTAGTCTCCTTGGCTAGTTTATGTCTTGTAATTTTTTCCAAGTTTCATCGAGCGGTCATCCCGCACTCTCGATTAGAGTTTCATGCCGAACCGCCACTTAGTTTTCCGATAGTATTGTAACCTCATACTTCAAAACAAGCTTAAGATATTGTTTCTCAACTCTCTAAAACACACATGTAATCTTACAGGACAGTAAATAAATTGTGCTTTATTGTAAACTGGGTGAGATGAATTATTAAAAAATTAAGTGGGAGGACTTGTGAGAAGTCTATTACGCAGACTGTGGCCTAGTTGACGTAGTGGGATCAAGGCGAGCGTTACCTCTCTATGAACTTGCTTGTCGCGCATAGCTACATCAAAAAGCAGCTGATGGTTTGGACATTCCGTGACAGCAAAACATAATCTGACTGATCGGATTATGAGAATGAGATGGACAGCAAAGCAGCAGGGAAAGGGTCAAGGTGGAAAGGATGGGGACAATGACAGTGCCTGTCGTGTCATAATGGCGGATCCCAGACTATGACGAATGGGGGATGCCTTCATAGGGCGGTGACCAGTCTAGCCATATTTTCGCCTCCTTTGTGCACGATAGCTATCGGAGACATCGCGAGTAATGGGAGGGGCGGCGAGTTGGGGGGCATTGACTTTCTCGGTGTCATGTGTGTGCAAAGCCATCTTGTTGTCAATCTTGCGAATTCAAAATCAGTGAAACGAGATCGAGGTCCGAATGGAACTGTCTGGCTCCATTTTTGTTAATATGAGATCAAGTTCTTGAAAATGCATACATGGGACACTACAGAAAGTATAGTACAGCACGATCAGAGCGGGATCGATGCGCAGGAATGGACCTGTTGTACATGTACAGCCAAACCAAATTCCCTGTGATTCTTCCCAAATAATACAGGGGTGGATGATGCATAATATATGCTCCCTTCCACAACCGCATTGTTGACAAGGTTTCCGCGTACCATGGATGTGTAAATGAGAGCCATACTCGTGTATGATGAGTGATCTTCCTGTTTTGACCAATGAGTTATTGTCATAGGCCTATACTGTTATTATTTTGAAGTTAAATAAAGTGACGAAAAACACTACTGTTCTGAAAACAACATGAGTTTTTAGGTATGTTTTTATCTGTACATAACTATTACGATGAAATCAACCATAAAGACCACACTGCAGAGTTCAAGTACAGACCGCACAACCACAAAAACGTATTGTGAGATTGACAGACGAATGTGACATAGTAGAGGATTTCTTGTTTTCACATAAACACGCGTAGTTCCCTTTGTTGATGTTCAGAGATGATATTTCACACACGAGCATGAGTAGAAATAACAGCAGTTATAAAGTGGACAAATATTGACATTCTGTGTGCATAATCCTTACTCGGTCAGCCTGGATATAAATAAGTACCTGTTGGTAATTATCGGAAATTGATCAGTTTCAATCAGCAGAACTGACTGATTGTAAAGTTCATACAAATCGTCCATTAAATTATTGTATTGGTTGGTTATAATGGCAATATTTTTCGGGTGTTTTCCTCACGAAACTCGAACTCTGAATTGTATTGAATCGCGTTCATGATTGGTGGTGTGTGTGTTTTTTTATTGAATTAGGTGGAAATCATTTCACATTTCAAATCAATGATCGGAGGAGTAAATTCATTCCAACCCTGTAGTGTTTTCAATATACTGACGACCACACAACCCGACCCCTTTGAAAATGTCATCATATTTCGTTTCAGAGAACAGCAACTGGACAAGCGGTTTATGTGTTGTCCGTGGTTTTGTGCATAATCAAATAATTATGCTAATTACATTCACGCATGCGTACAGACAATATTGGTTCACAAACGCCATAGGGGTGTGCACTATAGGCACTGGGCAGACGCACAAACGCCCGCCAGTTCATACAAAAGCTCGAAAGTTCCCTCGTTTTGCCAACCAGTGGTGTTATAATTATTTATCTGGAAGTCAGATATGCCTAAGAAATTAGTGAGTTCACTAAGTGGATGTTCCGAGATGGTATTTCACACAAGAGTCTGACGAATAGAGCGGTTATAAAGTGATGAATCAATATTGAAATTCACTGTAACTGCGTACAATCAGAGTCCCTCTATTACTAGAGCTATAGATGAGTTGAGTAATTTTTTTGAAAACTGAAGTTTCAATCAGTGACGCTCGGTGATGATTAACTTCATACAAATACCAACCATCCATTGAAATATTGTACTGGCTGTTTAAACACTGGCAACATTTATTTAATTTTTTTCTTTCTCTAAATTCAGTCTCTCGATATTTACTATTATTCACGTTCTTTGATTTAAAAGTCAACTGGATTAACTGATCATTGTAAACAGGTGTGGTGTGGGTGGCCTGCCCCCCCCCCGCTCAGAAACCCTTGCCCCACCTCCTCCCCGCAAATGAGATGAACTGTTCTTTTGAAAGGGGACATTTTATTGGTCATGGGTCACTTTAAAGCAGCCTTGTCCAGGCTACAGTTCGGCTTTTCTATGAACCTCTTTCATACAAGGCCACATTATTCTTTTTAAGTGCATTTTCGCGTAGAAGTCCAACTTGCAATAAAACTCCAGTCCATTGTGATCAACATGTAGTAATAATAGATGTAGATTTTAAATTTTCGTGGCTGCGTTCATACTCGCATAAATTGGTGTGCTTTGAATGGTACACGAAATAATGCCAAGGCCGCACAAAGCCACTAGCAGCACGAACACAAAGATTCATTTTTGAAACTCTCAGGGGGAAACGATTCGACACGGCAGAAAACGAACAAAGCCGCAGTCCTATAGTCCAACTCTGGCCGTGGTGAGATTGCCCCCTGAACTTTCTTTGCACGCACTTGGGCGGCATTGCATAGGGGCCTAGGCCGTTTGGAACCTCGTTATTCCCCGGTGGGGCGCACGTGGCGCTCGTTGCATACAAAACATAAGAGTGTAAAGGTAGTGTTAGGCTTATTATTGCACTTTCATTTTGCAACGTCACTGCCCATTGGTTTTTGTCCACCGTTAGTGTGCAGCCATCTTAACATTTTTATGAGCGAACCTCATTGCTCTAGTGCTCCTCTAATTGTATAATTATTTCAATATTTATCTGTGAGGTATACCCCCACATGATTTTGTTGTTTATGACTTCCTCTGTATGCCTAGTACAATGTACATCACTCCAGTGTAAATCTAATAATACTCTATCCCACACACAATGCATTGTTTCATCACACCACAGTTCAAACTTGCAATCGATCATCAGCTGTAGAGCGCCATCATTCTAGCTAATAGCCTTTTCCGAGGCGCTTATAGCAAAGTGGAGAAACATTTAAGAGAAAAGAGTCGACAGAGCTTCACGAGGATATGACAAGTGCAATTGACTATTAAAATGTAAGCAGATTTGAAGAGATGAGTCTTCCATTTTGTAATGAAGTCTTTGTTAATGGGTAATTGCAATGCAATGCTTTAAGTGGTAGTTACTGCCGGAAAAAAATAATTAAACTAGACACTTACATGAATCATCACATTGAGCTCCTGCCAGTGTACCGGTAAGTTCCCCCAGGAACACCACAGACCATCAGAACACACGAAGCTGCAACCATATCAATACTTGTTTGGATCACATTATCTTTTATGAAACCACACATCAGCCATTCATACACACGGTAACAAAACCCTAACTGATATTATGTCGTAGGCCCTTACAAAACATTTGACCTTGTTTTTCTGAAATGTATTTTTGGACCCCCAAAAGGGGAGAAAGGTGTTTGTTCGCATGTTTGTTTGTATAAAGGGAAATAATAATTTGATTCTTGCGCAAGATGAACCACGTGATTATAACCTCGCTTTTTGTATTTTTAAATAATAGTCTACGCATACAGCAACGAACTTTTATTATGCTAAAACGACGGGGAAACACCACATGCATGATGTGGTTCGAGCAATTATTTTGTTTTTTATAAAGCGCATTCAATTCCATTGAGGGCGCGTGTTAGAATATTAGAAGTATGAAAACAAACGACTGTTTCAAGTTGGCGGGGATCACTGGGGCTTGCACCTGCTGGATGGCGCGTTTATGGACCTGCAAGGACGCATTATGGTGTGATTTATGGCCTGTGGGTCACTTAAGGCAAGGACCCGAGGGTTTGGTAATGTTGACGTGGGGTGGTTACGGTTAGGTCCGACTTTTAGGGCATATGATATTCTTAATTCTACATCTTAAAAATGACCAAACCCCAATAATGCTGAACGGTTAGAGCAGTGACGTAGGGGATGTCTTTGCCCCCCCCTCCCATTTGAAATCTGGACTTTTGAGATTAAACATTATCAGAGTAAAATGTAACACTTTATAAGCTTGAATGTGATTATCAAGGTTTTTTAAAACTATTTTTCCATTACTCATGTCACATTATCTTGTAAAAATAGTTAATGGCATAACAAGAGTGCTTGCAAAGGGGCTTGTTTAAGAGAAATGCAAACGGGAACTAGTTTTAATTGGCCAAAAGTGCCCAAGAATAAATGGTGCACCCCTTACTACCCCAGCCCCCCCCCCACGTTTCAGCGCCGAATTAGAGGAATTGATAAAGTACTTGGAACATGGAGGTATAGATCAATGACAAACAACAACAACAACCGAAAACTCACATATTGCTTTCTTTAAATTATTTTATTTTTTAAAATTACACCACCTGATACGGGAAAATAAGAAATCTAAAAACAAAAAACTTGTTTTTCTCCATTTTCTCAAAATTAAAAGACTCCAGTATTTTTGAAGAAATAACACAGTCTGTATAAACAGTTCTATTTACAAGTCAACTAGCCAACTCCCAAAATAATAAAGTTACCTAACTAAACATAAACCACCCATATAATTATTTTAAATTAATGGAAATATACATTTTTATTAGAGAAATAGGGAGAAGAGATAGGGCCCCAAGTTATTAAATCCTATTATAACTTGAAATGGAATTCTTATAAACAATGTACATGTACAAGTGCATTTCAAAAACAGAAATCAGTCACAGGTAGTTAAACATTGTAATAACCCATGAGCCCTATACGAAGAACGTATCCACCAATAAGGTGCATTTAAGACACTTGAACAAAAGAAACATTTTGAGTGTTTTGACATTTTTTGAACTGTGAGACCGATTATTTATGTAGCACCTTATAAAGGGCTTACAAGGTGTAATCAGTATCCACTGCCAGAGGCACCATGGCAAACCCCCTCTGTTTTAGCGATAGGTGTAACTGGGTTCTTTTTCTCTGCAAGGCATGCAGCCGATTTTAGCTTACTTCCTTATTTTGGTTTCTCATTAACTTGCCATTGAAAATAGGAAACCAGAGTGCAACGTCTTTCTGTGCCTGGCACTTTCCTCTTTTTGGTTTGACAAACTGCTGTTGCATGCAAGTGATTCTTTGTGTGTTAGATTGTCAAACTTTGTGGTGCTTGTCCAGGCTAAATTTTATCGAGCCACTGACAATAGAAAACAATAACCCCTAGCGATGAATTATAACAGCTAAAATACATTGTGTTATGTACTGCTTGTGACCGGTTTCTCTGCTGGGTTTTTTTATGTGTGTAAATTGTTAATCAGCAGATTACTTTCATAAGTATCATTTTCTTCTAAGCAGCTTATTTAAAGACACATTTCAC
Organism: Pisaster brevispinus; assembly: GCA_023634235.1. Taxonomy (NCBI): domain Eukaryota; kingdom Metazoa; phylum Echinodermata; class Asteroidea; order Forcipulatida; family Asteriidae; genus Pisaster; species Pisaster brevispinus. Next base: position 10,980,057 of record JAMKCF010000007.1, read on the forward strand.
GATGGGTGGTTAATCTGAAAGCTCACTGAAGGTAAAGTTCATACAAAAACCAATCATCTAGGGAAATACTTAAGCAACCGCAACAAGTCTGATGTAAGCGTGCACAAAATCCCTGATGCTGTTTTTCATCATTTTCTCTCAAGTATGACCACTGACTTTGATGAAATATTTAGCCCCTTGTGGTTTATTACTTGATATTTGAAATAAAAAGTCACATTCCCTTATGGCGATCTCTCTGCTGCCACTTCCCAGGTTGTATGGCAAACTTGGGTGTGGTCTCTGGCTATACTGCAGATAAATGTTGAATGGCTTCTGACTGGCAACACTGATCAAACATATTGACAAGTAGGGAGATGGCCAAAATAAGGGCTAGATAGCTCAGTTGGTGGAACACCCGCACGTTAATCCGGAGGTTTCAGGTTCAATCCCACTCTAGTCAAATTATTATTTGTTCAGTCTAAAACTATTGAGCCAGTCAGTTTCGCTTGTAGTTTATTACCTGAAATCTTCACAGGTTGATTATACGATGTGTTTGTTGGAAACTAAAGGATGGCAATTAATTTACTGCTCCAAGAAAACAACTGCGTACTTTCCGCTTAATGCTGTTTGATTCATAAAGAAAATTCCATCGAAGATACATAGAAAAGCACCTCAAAAGCCCTTAAGTTTGTATAATTAATACCTAAAAGAAAATTTACTTCAGAATTGTTTCAATAGAATGAGGTATACATTTACATTTCGGCTGTAATATAATTAATTTGTGTACTTAATGAACTATAATTGGCGTGTAAACTAGACCAGGGGAGGGGTTTGAGGAAAAGGGGGTGGGGAAAGAAGGGGTTGGGGAATTGGGAAGTTTGGTGTCTCCAACCAAGGTGTTTAAAATTCAATACATTTACATTTCGGCTTTAACATAATTAATAGTTGATCTCCAGAGATTGCATAGGTTTTAGAAGGGCAACAGCATTGGTTATTAATTTGAGGTTGAACAAAGAAAAATTTACCTGAGCAAGATTTAAACCTGCCACATCTGGATTAACGAGCCGGCGCTCTACCAACTGAGCTATCCAGCTCTTATTTAGGCGCTGTCCCTATTTTGTCAGTATCTTTGTTCAGGGGTGCCAGTCAGAAGCCATTCAAGCTCAGTTGGTAGAGCGCCGGCGCATTAATCTGGAAATTGCAGGTTCAAATCCCATTCTAGTAAATTTTTCTTTGATCAAACCAAAACTATTTAAAATGTACCCAGTCGGTTTCTCTTGTGGTTTTGTCACTGAGTATTGGAGCTTTCATTCTCATATTAGGAATCAAATCATTCCAACAAAGTGAAGTTGTTAACAGCAAAAACGGGTAGACAAACACTGGGTGGCACACTCAAGTGTACAGACTCTGTAATCTGTTCATTGTGACATGATGATAAACAAGTAGTGCATGCTTGGTAGACTCTGGATGAATTATTTCGTCTCTGGCGTGCCCTCGTCTTCCAGCATCTGATCGATCTCGCGTTCCCATTCCTCGTTGCCGACTGTGTCCTCTTCCTCGACAACTTCATATTCCTGTATGCGGGAATAAAAGAATTAACGGTGTGCAGCTTTTCAACAAAGGGCAACAACAGTCAGATAACTAAGTGCAATTAAAACAATTGAAAAAAGCCTGACACTTTTTCGGTTTACTGAGTACCAGCATTTGTGACTAGTGCTGTATTCTGGGAAGAAGACCGAGGTAAGGGCAGCATGATAACGGTCTATAGACCTTTCTTTCACAACTTTTGTCCAACTGGTGGTGGGCAAACTATGAGGCGTACATCAGTGCAAGTGAAAACTCACAGAAGTTCTTGATGAAAACTAATAATTCACAAAAGTACATGTAAGACATATAATATGAAAATGTTAACAGTATTGAATTTGTTAACAATTTGTAAAAAAAACGATTAGCAAAATGTTGTTTTTTTGACAGATAGGTCACTTTGTGGGACCAGCAACTATGAAAAAAAAAGATGCACTTACTTGTAGTTCTTGTTGCAGCTCCTTTTCCCATTCAGGCACATCCTCTTCAACTGAAAAAAAAATAATAATAATGAAAGTAAAAACTTCAAGCCATAATGCAAATTATTACAGCCAATGAAACAAAAGGAGACATTCTTGCAAAACCAGACAAGAAAAATGCAAACGAAAAACATTCTCAACCTCATGATGGAAAATCCGATGACAATAAAACTAACAGCACTGTAATGAGATTCGACAACTCTTTCAGAATCTACCAACAATTCCTATTCCAGTTTCGTCTGATTTTGCAAGAACACCTCGCAAATAAAGCAGAAAAGCACTTCGGAATAAACATAACAGGTAAAAATGAAGGAAAAATAAAAGGGGCATGATCAGGGAGTTGATTTGTCCAAACATTCCGAGCATGTCAGTTTCCGCATGCCACTTTCTGTGTCCATGCACCTCAGATTATACTGTACCGGGCATTGGCTCAGTGGGTGCCAAAGGCCCCCTGTGTATGCGGGACAGTTTAATGGAACAGAAGTACTGGAACAGAAGTACAACGAGCCTGGGTACCTGACCTGGATGGGAGCAATGGAGGCAGTGGTGTCAACTTGGGGCCTTTTTTCAAGCCTGGGCTTGGGTTTTGGAACAGTGTGCATTTTGCAGGGTGTTTCCAACATCAAGCCAGGAGCCAGAGCAGGGGCCAAAACCAAGGATTGGAAAAAGCCCTCGATCTCAAATGTTTTGTTCTGCTGGAGTTGAAGAATTAAATTGCTATAACAACCCAGTGGAAAAACAGTAGGCCTGCTGTAAATCCGGGCTAGCGGGTTACTGGCAATTTCAATCCCTGTTTAAGCTATTATTTTCTGACTGAAGCTTCATGAAATTTTCCCAACATGGCATCAACTTCTCAAGGTCCCCAAATCACACCTTTAAAGGGAATGCGTATCTTGGGTTTTCGGGACCGTTAGTTTGTTTTAAAACTATACAAGATAATGTAGATATATACAATAAAACTAACCTGTGAAAATTTATTTCAAAAGGTGGTAACTTTTTTGAGATATCGCCGAAAATCTGGAGCCGTTATGTCCATGCAGGCAGAAAAATCCGTAATTGGAATACACAATCTGAGAAACTTTGTCAGATTCAAATTTTGGAAGATGAAAAATTGTATCTTTTTCCATAACCACATAAGTGAAATGATTCTCAAAATGCTTTATATTACCGAAAGCTGCTGTACTTCAGACCAAGTAAGTTTTTATTGCCGTTAATTCTAAGAGTCTTTGTTCAAACCCAAATTATATAAAATGTACCCAGTCAGTTTCCTTTGTGGTTTATTACTTGATATATAATTTTAAGAGTGATTACCAAACGTATACAGACCCTTTAACTTTTACGAGGCTACCCTTACCTTTGCTTTCCTCCCCCTTGGTTCCCATGCCAAGCTGCTTGAACCCCTTCTGGATCTCAGCCTGGTCGATCTCCGAGACAAAGGCGTCGCTGGCGAACTCAGCCCCAGGGGGACTGGACGGTACACCATCATCATGGGGGGATGACGGCGATGATGGTTCAACTGATATATCTAAGGGTTTGGATTTATCTGATGGCAGAGATATGTGTAGTTTGTTTGACTAACCAGTTTTGAAACTAGAACATAAAACAGGGGGGGGGGGTATAAGTGCTATGACCACCTAGGCCAGGATTCGAATCTACATTTTAAAGACTTGACCATCAACATGCAGCAGGCCCAAAATGCCTAGCCCTGACCCTGAGTCATGGCACCTAAAAAACATACTTTACAAACACATCACATGTTCACATTCATCGCTAGTAAACTTGAGTTGCAAATTGATCACGCTGGACCGAAAACGAAAAAAGAACATAGAACTGGCTGTTGCAAACTGACTACCAACAAAGGACCTATGGTATAACTGCAAAAATTGTTTAATGGTCTCACGTTTGGACCCTAGCAAAGTCTTTTTCAAAGCCTTTGAGAAAGGCTTTGCTTGGGTCGAAACATGAGACCATTAACATGTTTTTTTAAATAACAATTTAAATTAGTAAGGTTTGCACTATTGTTACAACCTCTCTAGTTAGTTCTTAAAAGAACTGTTGGCTTAACAACTCAATGTTTCAATTAGAGCATACTGATCAAAATGTTGCGTTGGTAACCCACCAGTTCTTTCAGAACCATCGCCAACTCAAAGATTATTACATGATGTTACCCCAAACATGTAGTGTAATCCCAACATGCAAAATTTCAAAACCTACTTAAAAATCAAAATAGCATATTGTACTCTAGTAACCATGTTGATTGTGACATTACCTTGGATACCTTCCACGGGTGAGTCGTCTGTCTTGTTACTTGATGTTGAACCAGTTTCGCTTGAATTGCCTTTTTTGTAAATGAAACAAAATTTAAAGAGTGTAAAATATCGAAACGAACGAAGTACAACTATGTCAGTGATACAAGTGTTAAAGGGGCTATGTCGTCATGATCAAAGCAGGCCTGTGGCTGTACATGGAATTATGAACTCTCTCACCCAGCTACAACACAGATGAATGTGGTCGCCATAGATATGACCCTTTATAAGTGGGGATATCAAGACAGTTGCGATGTTACCTGTGGATGTGGTGCTGAACCATAAAACCATGGAGCATTCGCTAAGCTGCCCTCAAACGGAGCAACTGTGTAAAGCTGAAGACCTTGTGAGTTTTCATGAATGCTAAACAATGTGCTCAGTTTTGGCTGAATCGTATTTAGACTGTGCCTGGACACAATTAAAGAAGAATGAGTGATGAGCAAAGATTAAACAAAAGGATAAACAAGAGTAAACAAGTTTTTTAATTTTATTACTGTACCTGAAGAAGCAGCTAGTGACGTCAACTGTGATGACTGTTTGATCAGAGAAACTCGATAGAAGTAATTCCTCCAGAAATTCTCTTCAATAACT